>JAPFRF010000015.1:7933658-8611158 GCA_029282475.1 Phrynocephalus forsythii | reverse complement strand
TGACTGAAACTCTTTCCACATTCCATGCATTCATATGGTTTCTCCCCTGTATGTCTTCTTTGATGGGAACTAAGAGTACGGCTATCGCAGAAACACTTTCCACATTCCATGCATTGAAATGGTTTCTCCCCTGTATGTTTTCTTTGATGGGAACGAAGGTGACTGCTCCGACTGAAGCTCTTTCCACATTCCATGCATTTAAATGGTTTCTCCCCTGTATGGGTTAGATGATGGGAGCTCAGGTGACTGCTCTTGCTGAAGCTCTTTCCACATTCCATGCATTGAAATGGTTTTATCCCTGTATGTGTTCTTTGATGGCATCTAAGGCTACTGCTATCAATGAAGCTCTTTCCACATTCTGTGCATTTGAATGGTTTCTCTCCTGTATGTGTTAGATGATGGAAGCTCAGGCTACTGCTCTTGCTGAAGCACTTTCCACATTCCCTGCATTCATATGGTTTCTCCCCTGTATGGGTTCTTAGATGGGAACTAAGACTACTGCTCTGACTGAAGCTCTTTCCACATTCTGTGCATTTGAATGGTTTCTCCCCTGTATGCGTTCTTTGATGGGAATTCAGGTGACTGCTCTTACTGAAGCTCTTTCCACAGTCCATGCATTCAAATGGTTTCTCCACTGAATGTGTTCTTTGATGGGAACTCAGGTGACTGCTCTCACTGAAGCTCTTTCCACATTCTGTGCATTTAAATGGTTTCTCCTCTGTATGCGTTCTTTGATGGAAACGAAGGTTACCGCTTTGCCTGAAGCTCTTTCCACATTCTGTGCATTTGAATGGTTTCTCTCCTGTATGTGTTCTTTGATGGGAACTAAGGGTACTGCCCCGAGTGAAGCTCTTTCCACATTCCATGCATTCAAACGGTTTCTCTCCTGTATGTGTTCTTTGATGGGATCTAAGATTACTGCTATCACTGAAGCCCTTTCCACATTCCATACATTCATATGGTTTCTCCACTGTATGTGTTCTTTGATGGGATCTAAGATTACTGCTATCACTGAAGCCCTTTCCACATTCCATACATTCAAATGGTTTCTCCCCTGTATGCGTTAGATGATGGGAACTAAGGGCATTGCTCTGACGGAAGCTCTTTCCACATTCCATGCATTTAAATGGTTTCTCCCCTGTATGTGTTCTTTCATGGGATCTAAGATTACCCCTCTGACTGAAGCTCTTTCCACATTCCATGCATTTAAATGGTTTCTCCCCTGTATGTGTTCTTTCATGGGATCTAAGATTACCCCTCTGACTGAAGTTGTTTCCACATTCTTTGCACTCATGAGTTTTCTCCACTTTGCCCATTTTGTCTTTACAAAACCATGGTGACTTTTCTGATGAAGGTGTCTATTTTGTATGCTTTTACACGATTTCTGTTGTGTGTGTTTTTATATGCTAATGAGGATGCTCTTTTGGGTGAAATTGTCTATGCTCTGCATTTATTAATACAATTTCTCCCCTCTCAGAAGGTTTTCACCGTCAAGATCATTATTCTTCATTCTTACTGCCTTTATTTGTTTCATTCATTCATTTTGTCTTTTTAACCTGCAGATGGACTCTGCTTCGTTTCATAGGTAAATTGCAACAGATTGAGGTTAATGGAACACTATCCCCTTCCTTGGTCTTGATTTTTTCCCACCCTGACCATCAGGGGATCATGATTATGATTACCGAGAGGTGAGATTTCCTGTGTCCATGGCTGGCTTCGTTCCTGCCTTTTCCTCCTTTGAGGGTCTATATTTCCATTTCCTGTTTCTCGCAGATTTTCCTAATTCAGATATTCCTTCACTTCCTTGGTCTTCCCTGAATTAAACTACTGTCCAATTATGCAAATATCATCAAAGCTCAACATGGTTTTGCAGATTTGTCGCATCACTTATTACTGAGGCCATTTCACGCAGCTCAAAGGGGGCAGGACAACAGAACGAATGGTGGAAATCTCATTCGCACCCAATGGTTTTTCAGGAGGCGGTCCTGTGTGCAATTCTCTAAGGATTCTTTGGGTTCTTATCTAAGATCAACTCCCTATTAGGAACATGTGACCTCTGTAGTGTAAGGATTGGGGTAGAGAGAGGCCAATGAGAGGAGTGACACAACAGGAGCCAACCACTGGAAGGATGGACTGGGATGTATTCATTAGTTTCAGTCTTCCTTTTCACAGGCCTCAGAAAGAAGGGAAATAAACAGGGTAGAAAGGCAGTTCTACCCACTCTAGACTCATAACCCCTGCAAAAAATCTGGACACAAACTCTACAAATTGGCTCTTTAATACCACGTCCTAAATATAACTCCACGTTTCTGTGCACATTCCAATTCAAATGCCTGGCATGCTCTAAAGCGTGGGAAAGATTCCACCTCAAACTGGCCATGCCTCTTTTGCTAAGATCGTTCAAACGGATGGCTAAGAAACAGTATAGATTTTCCATTACCCTTGGCACAAAGTACTTATAGATGCAGGCTCCGCCGACAACCACTCCTGCCAAGATGAAGGCAAGACCCAGCAGAGTCAGAAGACATTTTCCAGATGAATGTTCATGGCTGTGTGTTGCAACCTCTGGATCCTTCAGGAGAGAAAGAGAGCAGGGATACACACGTCAAGTTCTTGGTTGCCTTACAAATAAGATTTAATGCCATCACTTCTGACATCACCACGAAAAAATAATAATGTCATTATTTAGAAAGCCACCCTATACAATAAAGAACAGGACTACATACTTCCATAATTCAAGGGTGATCCTCCCAAGTTTCCATTTATGGTAATACTAAGAAATGTACCCAATTTAAGTGGCCAAGCAAGCTCTCCAATGGATTTTGCAAGCCCAGCTGCCAGGTCACTTGTGGTCAATGTTCCCTCTAAGCTGCACCTTCAGGCACTGGGGTTTTCCACCCAGTGCATTTGTTGCAACTGTTTTTCTTCTAGTTGTTCCAGAATCCAGGGGCAAGGGTTGCTTTCTCTCATGTGTGGCCAGATGAGAACCCCACCCAGATGGGATGAAAATTGGCGAACATGTTGCTTGCGGCAATTTTTAAATTTTGCCAAACATCAAAGACTTTCTCCAATCGTTAGGGTTTCAATCAAGATCTTGAAGGGACACTGCAAACAGCAGCAAAGCTGCCATGTCCCTAGACCAGTGGTGGTGAATCTTTGTTTTCAGACCACAACTCCCACAGGCCTTTGCCACTGGCAATCTAGGCTTGGAATTCAGGGAGTTGTGGTCCAAAACATCTGGAGTGGCGAAGGTTCGCCACCACTTCCCTAGACTGTCACCCATCAATAAGGCAAAGTATTCTGGTCACAGGCTTCTCTGTTTGCTTGTCATTTGTTCGTGCAGAAGGACTTACATTTCTTCATATTTGCGTGTTAAGAGGATTCATAGGTGTTCAGCTGTTTTGTTTGGTGTGGTTTTTTTAGTTTTTATTTTTCACAAACACAGCATCAGCCAGCAAAAGCCCTTTCCCAAAGACGGAGGAGGGCTTTTGCTGTCTATGGGGGTGGCAGGGGAGGGGTCGGTGCCTTTGGATTCCCGATGCCCGCCTCCTTTCCGGGCGTGCTGAAGGAAAAAGCAAAAAGCACCGCGAATTAAGAAAAACTTTAATTAGGAAGGAAAAAGCTCTGTGGCTGCAGAGGTGTCAAAGTCACCTGCGGCCACCACTGAAAAGGCCATGTGAGGGTGCTGACAGCCATGTGATTTTGACAGCTGAGCAGCGGGTGGATTTCACTTCCTAATTCAAGTCATTCAAGGCCTCACCATACTGGGGAGGAGTCGGTCCAGGTAGATGTTTCTCAGAGACACTCTTAACAGGTAACGAAGTCCCAAACCATTAAAGGCATTGTAGGTTAATATTAAACACTTTCAGTCTGGGACGGAAGTAGGTAAGAAGCTGATGCAGGTGCACCAGCATTGGGGAGACACAATCAATTTTAAGACTTCTGAAAACGATAACTTCTCCGACACACAAGGATGACATACATTTTACTTCTATTTCAAAATGCTGGCTTGTGCCAGTTCACCACCTCTTGGAAACGTGATCTTGATCGAATGCTTTCCAATGCCCTGCCAATCCCTGACTCCCGGTATCAAATGTACAGTACAGCAAAAATCTAATTTATGATTCATGACCATCAAAGGGAGATTTCCCCCTCATTTCATCCCCCAAAAAAAAAAAGCAGTTTTGCACAGTATTACATTACTGCCTCATACAGGGAGATTTGAAATGTACCTCTCTCTACATCATTTGTGCTTATACTCTCGATTTCAAAATCAATTTTCATTGAGTTACGTGTACCTTAATGTAAACATCACAACACCCTGAATTAGTGACACAGGAAATCCCAATTCCGTATCTATTAACTCACAAATCTAGAAAAGGAACACAATATGGACCAGAAACAGAAAAAAAGAGAAGTGTCAGCAGCAGAGTCAGAATAAATTCTATGATGGAAAAACAGTCTTGTGCTTTCCAGAACCTAAAGTTTGCTGTTCAAGCAGCTAGTAAACAATGACAAAGGGTTTGGGCTTTAAAAGCTAACAAAGGCAAGAAGGCTATCAGCCAATATTTATGCATATGTTCGGTTACCACATTGCATAGATCAAACAATTACAAATATATAAAATACTAGAATTGTCAGACTAGAACTTGTGGGTTGTCATATACATAGAAGTAGGCCAAAGAAAGACATGTATGGTAGTGAAAATGCAATTTGGGGTTGGAAAAGTGGCAGTTGTCTTATACATGGGGGAATCTTATAGATGGAAAAATATGATATTCCAACCAACAGTTTGCCCACGGACTTGGAAATCTGAGGTTACCACGTAGGAAACCAAACTGGTTTTGACAGGTTGAAATGTGTGAGAGATTGCAGAGCTAGCTGATTTGGCAAGAAGAACTTTATTTAACAAGAACAAATTACATAAAAATTTCCATCTTCAATTCTTGTATGGGTCAAACCACCACAATAAAGATTTTTTAAAAAAACCTTGAACATTTCCAAAGAAAATAATCATGTATCCTAACAAAGAAAACAAAAACATGTCTAGTCTCAACTGCAATCTGTTCTAGGTATTATTCTTTCTATGTAGTAGGAGGCCAAGGAACATCAAATATTACAGCATGCTTGATGCCCTCCAATTTGAAACTACAAATAACACCCCCACCAAAACATAACATTAAGAATCCAGCTACAACTACAATATTGACCAATACTGTACATATTTTAAACTACCTTTTTTTGCAAGGCACAAAAGAAGCTGTGTTCCCTCAAAGGCAGACTTAATGTGCATTCAACGAACTCTTAACCTGTCCACCTCCAAGGAAACATCCGGAAGTTCATAAACTTAATCTGCCTTTTGTGCAATGCGAAGGACCTCAAGGTGTATTGCCAAGCATTAGATTTGCAACAACCTAACCGCCCCCCCCCCCACATGTACGGTATTTTATTAGGATGGCCAACGGCCCACTTCCAATCCCACTGTGAGCACTGGGTCCTGCTAGTGCGCCGAAGACACTGATTCCCAGACTGAGAGTTCATGCTAGATTAGTGGTTCCCAACCTTGGGCACCAGCAGTAACCAAGAGCCTTCCGGGTTACCCACTATGCTAAATGAACTACTGATGCACCTGACTCGCTTGATAGATTGTGGTGGCAACAGGAACACAGCAAAAGCAGCCACACAGAAGGAACTGAGAGTTTTGCTCTCAGTTTTACCGTTCCATTTTGTCTGGAGATCCAAATGAGTAACATTTTGAGTCACAGAGAACATTTTTCATCTGGAGTCACAGCCATCCCAAATGTGTCATGCGTGTCTACTTAATACACAGGATTAAACCAGCCTAGAAACTCATTTATCAATACCCTTTCTTTCCCCCCTAATAATGAGATTCAAGACAGCTTATAATAGCCAGGAAACAATTAAAGCTATTAAGACGGGCATGTCCAAACTTCAGCCCTCCTGATGTTTTGGACCACAACTCCCAGAATTCTAAACTTAGATTGCCAATGACAAAGGACTATGGGAGTTGTGGTCCAAACATCTGGAGGGCCGAAGTTTGGACATGCCTGTGTTAAGACAACCGAAGTGTAAGGAATACTTGAGAAGCACATCAGAGATATGAGATACAGAACCACTGACCCAGTTAAGCTCACTTCCTCAGCAGCTACTGACTTGCTAAAAGCCTGTCTGAACAAAAGGGGCTTTGCCAGCAGAAGGGACACCAAGGAGTGGGCCAGCCCACACTTCCATGGGACAGAGCCCCTTGCCCATGCCAGCCAGGGAACCTCCACCAAAATAACTGTACCTTATGTCTTTAGGAAGTGTCAAGACAGTCAGACTGAAACAAAGGGCTTCCCAAAGACAGCAAAAACCCAAGGAGACTGTATAGAGAGAGGAAGACGACTTGGATCCCAATACTTCAGGGCTTCATAAATCATAACCAGCACTCTGCATTCTGTGGGGGCCAGCTCCATAATCTCAGGTGACAATTTAGCTTTTCAATCAACTGACTGCAGAATTCCACGCCAGTGCTAACAGCAACACTTCTGAATGCAATAGTCTGTGTTATGTTTCCTCATGCTTTCAAGGGCAACTCTGCCTCTGACAGGTATGCAAGTCCAGTTGGTAGGTGAGATCTGACACCTGAGAAAGAGAGGCGGCATCATCAGCATCATTCAAGATCAGATCCTGGCTGGGAAAAGTTTTTTTGATGTTCTGATGGGGTGGAGGGAAGGAAACATGTGCCTCACTGTCGTAGCACCATTTTACATTGATTAGGACAATTGATATCTGCTATTTTTATATCTGTCTAGGCTTGGATAAGAGTGCCCATCCACAAACTCCTGCAGAATTTTCTTCCAGCTGCTTCGTTCCATGTCCTTTGGAGTAGAGTAGCAAAGGACCTTAGACATACAAGAAAGCAAAGTGTTCTGCTTATATACCGCCCCATACCACTACAAGTAGTCTCTGGGCGGTTTACAATTTTAATTACAGTGTGCAGGCTACACATTACCCCGCCTCCAGCAAGCTGGGTACTCATTTTACCGACCTCGGAAGGATGGAAGGCTGAGTGAACCTTGAGCCTGCTACCAGGGATTGAACCCAGGTCGTGAGCACAGTTTTACCTGCAGTTCAGGCATTTAACCACTGCGCCACGAGAAACATGAATGACTGCTGATCTGTCCCCACCCCTGCCCTTGAATTGTGCAGAATTGTACTTGCAGTGGCTTCCCAAACACTTGAAAAGCAGGCTCCCAACTTGAAGGTTTATATGAAGAAAAAAACACACAAAGCTGAATGCACAGACATTTGATGCAGTGCAGTCTCTTGCCCCCAAAGAGAAGAGGATTAAAGGCAGCGGAAACATCTGTAACAACAAACAGGGTGCTGCTTTGCTGCCTGTCAGACAGGAAACAGGGCAAGAGTCTCTAATCAAATTCCTGTTTGAGGCAGTGTTTATTGTATTTCACAAAGGGAAACCTTGGGCGTTTACAGAGCCAGCTTCCATGCAAGGGTTTTTTTTTTTGAACAACAGCTGAAATAAAAGACTCATTCAGAATATCAGAAAGTTTTGGGGGGACTTAGTCCTAGACTGATATTTGTGTGTTATCTTCCTGCATCATTCATTTATAATCATTTTCCCTCAACCTTTCCACAATACCCTGAATGTGTTGCACCAATAGATGTGTATGTGTAAGACTGAAAAGAAATCTAGTAGCAGTTTACTAGATGCCTTCTTTTCATTTTCATGCATCCTAGGTTTGTAATTTATTTGGTAATTTACAAACCCAAATAAATTCATCATGAACTCCTGGAATACACTCATACTGTGAGCAAGGACAAAAAACAGTTTCATTTCTCAAACTAGGTCCAATGTTGTATTTCAGGGGTTATACTCTTATCTATACAAACATACAATAAAATAAATCTCATGGCACATACAAACGCATTCCATGTTGTTGGGTACAACTAGAAATATACTGTACTTGGGAGTCAGAGACGACAGCCCCAGAGGCTTAATATTCAACAAAGGTAGTCAGTCAAACATCCCCCATTCACAACCAGTGGGTTCTATCTAGGTTAAACACGGTTCTAACACTGAAGACAGCCAAAGGTCACTGATTAATTCAGCTCAATTGTCACTGTAGTAAGAAAAATGCAGCAACCCATTCTGGTTTAGTAATGTGACTACTGTATACCAACTGTTCAAGATCTGATTTCGAGTTCCATGGTTGTAGTGTGTAGAAAGCAGGTACACCATTATATCTGAACTGGTTGCACACACATTTAATTGTATCTAAATGAAAACCAAGAAGGTAAACATTTTGCTGTTAAAAAGGCAACAATGAAACATCACACTTTCCAGTTGAATTACATGGCCATGGCCTACTTGTGAGTCTCAATGTACCCCACAAAAACAATGGCTCACTGCATTACCTTAGATCTGTCAGTGACACAAAATTAACCCTGATCTTGTGAAGCACCTGCTGTACTAATGAGGGCAGCATCGCAGTGCATGAAAAATCTCCTAGCTGTCAAGCAAGGCCTGTCATAGCCAAGTTGCAGAAAACAGTCATCGTGTGCAAAGGCACTCATATTCAACACCATCCTCCGCAAAGTAGTGTGGTATAAGGTTTGTGATGCCACTGCTAAGGCTGAGATAGACCTGGGCAGGTTCCTACGCAACTATACAAGTCCATGCAGAAGATGCAAGTCCAGAAGCCTTCCGCCTGGCTCTCCAAAACAAGGACTACCGTCTATGTGACGAACTACTTCATCACTACTCAAGCCATAAGTTGAGAAAGACCTATGCAGTGGATCAGAAGAGCAGCACCCCCAACTTACAAATACATGGCTTTTAAAATTACTCGCGTGCATATACAGTAGTACCTTGTATAAAAGAATTAATCCGTTCCAAATGAAATTATGTCAAGCAAATTTTCCTTTATACAAATTTTACATAGGAATGCATTGAAAACTAAGTACAGTATTAGCTCCCCATATCTGAAGGTTACATATGGGACCTCCGTACCCACAAAATATCTGCTGCAGTCCTCTTTTAGGGAGACTAGTTTTTCTTGCCCCTTTCCTGTCATGGGTTCAAAAACGTGTGGCATGTCAAAACATTCCTTGCCTGACTCAGAGCCGTTGAGACCTCAGAATTTATGTCTTCCGATAGCCAGCCTCATAAGCCCCTGACCCTAAACATTTCTGGTCCGATTGCTGCCATTACATCTATCATGAGATATCCGTAGGACTCCTGTATACAGGTTTGGGTTACAAGCCGCCTATTAAAAAGATTAAACAACAGGCAGAGCTACCATTGCAGCCACAAAGCAATGGCAAATTACAACGTGGTGCCCCCACACACACACTTTTAGCAGGGCAGCCACAATTTGCCCATGAAAGCTCACATTCAAGTTAAGCTTTTAAGCTGTCCCATATATATATGATCTATTTTGTATTTACTTAAACCTTGCCCTGAGCAACCCAGACACCCCTTCTGCTCCTGCTGGAACCACAGACATTCCTGTAAGCCACCTTGGGTCTTTTTCCAAGGAGAAAGGTGGGGGTAAAAAAAATATTCAAAATAAAAATAAATAAATAAACAGGACAGGCGGGCCCCAATTTATGCCCTCAGGGGAAGGGGTTCCTTTCTTCAGACATCACAAAAAAGGCACACAAAACCCAGTTTGCAGGAGTGGATTAAGAGGGGATTAGCTTGATCACTGCAGATGGTGAAGGCAGCAGTGAAATTAAAAGATGCCTACTTCTTGGGAGGAAAGCAACTGCAAATGTAGGCAGCATCTTAAACAGCAGAGACATCACTTTGCCGACAAAGGCCCGGATAGTCAAGCTATGGTTTTTCCAATAGTGATGTATGGAAGTGAGAGCTGGACTAGAAAGAAAGCTGATTTCTGCAGAACTGATGCTTTTGAGCTGTCCCCTGGACTGCCTGAGAGTCCCCTGGACTGCAAGGAGACCAAACCTATCCAACCTGAAAGCAATCAACCCTGAGTGTTCGCTAGAAGGACAGATTTTGAAGCCGAGGCTCCAGGACTTTGGCCACCTCATGAGGAGAGAGAGAGTTCTTTGAAAAGTCCCTGATGTAATTGGGAAAGATTGGAGGCAAAAGGAAAAAGGGACAGCAGAGAATGAGATGGTTGGGCGGTGTTATCGATGCAATCAATATGGATTTGACCAAACTCCGGGAGGCAGTGGAAGATAGGAAGGCCTGGCAAGCTCTGGTCCATGGGGTCACAAAGGCGTCGGACACAACTGAACAACAACACAGCTTCATTTTGAAAACCTTCCCACCCAGAACCATGGACGACAGCCCTGGCTTTAGTTTGCGGGCGTGTGTCGGTGTAGCTCTTTCTGTGGGTTGGTGGGGGGGTGGTTTGTCCCAGACCGACCCGAATCGCCCCGTGGGTTTCTTTTGGGGTCGTGGCCGCTCCCCCCCCAACCCCCAAAAGGAGGTCCATAGGAAAAGAGAGAGGGAGGGAGGGAGGGGGGGTATTTGCTAAAGGGAGGGGGAGGAAAAGCCTCTCTCTCCTGGCCGCCATTTTATGCCCCGGGGCCGGGGGCCTTTCTCGCCCGCCCCCTCCTCCCTCCCTCCCTCCCCCAGTCAGAAAGACAGAGAGAGAGAGAGAGACCCCGTCCCCTCCCCCAAGCACAGACACACAGAGAGAGAGAGAGAGAGAGAGCCCTCCCTCCCCTCCTCCTCTATTTATCCTCCGCCACAAAATGGCGGCCGGTGTCGGCGCAGGGCCTTGTCCCTCCCGGGCTCACCTTGTCGCCCACCAGGGCCTCGGCCGCCTCCTTCCTGGGCTCGTCCTTGTGGGCGAAGGGCGACTGGAAGGCGATCTTCACCATGGCGGCGCTCGGGCCTGGCCCTCCCGCGCCGCTGCGGGGCTGCTGCTGCTGCTGCTTCGGAAAGGACGAGCCACTGGTAGTAGTGGCGCTGCTGCTGCTGCTGCTGCTGCTGCGACTCCTCCTCCTCCTCCTCCTCCTCCTCCGGTTGCTGCGCAGCGGCTTCTCCCAAGCTCCCCTCGGCGGAAGGGCGGGGCCTGCCAGGGGGCGGGGACAAACGGGCGTCAGCGCGGCAGGCCCCGCCCACCGGCCTAAAGAGGGCTCCGCGGGCGCCTGCGCGGAAAGAAGAAGGCCCACCCGCTCCTCCCCACTTTCTCCAGGGACAAAAGGAGGTGGGCGCATGCGCCGCCTGCCGCCCCGCCCCTCTTCTCCTGTCTTTCTTTATCTTTATCTTTATCTTTATCTTTATCTGCCTCTCTCTCGCCCCGCCTCTGCCCGTCCCAGCAGCCAATCACAGGTGGCCGGGAAGCAGCTGGCCAAAATGGCGGGGGGGGGTGGAGGTACGGGGGCGGAGGAAAAATGGAGGAGAAGCCTGGAGGCGTCATAATGGTGGCCAGTTGGCGCCAGCAATAAATGCATTTATAAAGTAGTATCAGATATTGTCCCTCTGGCGTTTTATTTCCGAGGGGGTTGGAAGGGGGGGTTCTTGTTTAAGAGTTTGTGCTGAACTACTGGCTCCTATTTTTACCCACATCTTTAATAGATCACTGGAGATGTGTTATGTTCCTTCTTGCTTCAAACATTCATTGATTATTCCAGTACCAAAAAAATCTTCTGTCAAGGAATTGAATGATTATAGACCAGTTGCTTTAACTTCTGTGGTCATGAAAACTTTTGAGAGACTAGTGTTGGCTCACCTGAAATCTATCACGGATTTGTCATTAAATCCATTGCAATTTGCTTATCATGCAAATAGATCAATAGATGATGCTATTAATATGTCCTTACATTATATATTGCAAGATCTTGAATCTCCAAAATCTTATGCAAGGGTTCTTTTTGTTGATTTTAGTTCTGCATTTAACACTATTATTCCGGGTATCCTTATGACTAAATTAAAACATCTGTACCTGATCACATTTGTAAATGGATTGTAAGCTTCCTAACAGACAGAAAGCAGCAGGTGAAGTTAGGTAAAATTATATCAGATATTAGCAAGGTTAGCATAGGAGCCTCTCAGGGCTGTGTGCTTTCTCCATTTCTGTTTTCCTTAAATACTAATGATTGTTCCTCAAAGGATTCCTCTGTTAAAATAGTGAAGTTTGCAGATGACACTACGCTGATTGGCCTCATTTGAGACAATGATGAATCTGCCTATAGGCAAGAGATTGAACAACTAGTTTTATGGTGTACTCAAAATAATCTTAAATTAAACACATGCAAAACTGTTGAAATGGTGGTGGATTTTAGGAGGACTCGTTCTATACAGCCACCTCTTATGATATCAAATAACTTAGTGTCAATAGTGGAGTCCTTTAAATTTTTAGGTACTATTATATCTCAAGATTTAAAATGGTAATCTAATATTGAAAGTATTATTAAGAAAGTACAACAAAGAATGTTTTTTCTGCGTCAATTTAGGAAGGTCAGACTGCCAAAAGAACTGTTGATTCAATTCTATAGAGGTGTTATTGAATCTATTATCTGTTCCTCTATAACTGTCTGGTTTAGTTCTGTGACTAAGCATGACAGATACAGACTTCAAAGGATAATTGGAACTGCAGAAAAATTATTGCTACTAATTTGCCATCTATTGTGGAATTGTATACCACACGAGCTAAAAAGAGGGTGATGAAAATATATACAGATTCCACACATCCTGGATATAACCTGTTTCAATTGTTACCCTCAGGGCGACGTTTTAGGGCATTGCACACAAGGACAACTAGATATAAAGATAGTTTCTTTCCAAGTGCTATCAAACTGTTGAATAATTAATTTTTACTTTTCTTCTTCCTTTTTAAATAATAGGTTATATTGTATGGTTGTACTGTGTTTTTATTGTTGACTATATGATTCTTATATTTCCTTTTATAGAGAGAGAGCATATTTTACCAAAACAAATTCTGGGTGTGTCCAACCACACTTGGCCAATAAAAGTATTCTGATTCTGATTCTGATTCTGATTCTGATCTTTTCAAGATTATTTTTAGGAGAATTGAGGAGTCACAAATCCAAAACTGCTGTTTCTGAAACTTCTGAGAAGAAAAATAGACCTTTCTTCATCAAACTAGTGGCAATTTTCTATTCAGAAAGAAGAGATTGAAAACTTGCATGTAGAACTTCTGAGGGTGTGTGTGTGAGCTGCTCATTACACAGACAAGATTTATCTCTTCTCCCTAGACCTGGTCCTAATGCATCTGGGAATAAGAGTGGAACATGATGGTAGCTCACTGGTAAAGATTAAGCTTTGAAAGCCAAATAACACCTATAGAACCAGTTTCAAAGCAAGGAATGCAAAAAGCATTAAAAAGAAGAGAAGGTTTAGAGTCAATCCCAGACAAGTGGTCCCACAAATGTGTGATCAAAGAATAACAATCAACACCATCATAGAACTGAAGAGCTGGAAGGAACCCATCTAGGCCCTGTCTAAGAGCCACAGTGGGGAATACATAAACCAAGCTCTCCACTAAGCACTTAGGCTTTGAGGTTGAGCAAACAAGGCACCTTCCGACACTTCAGATGCCTCCATGGGTTCTGAAACACAGAGTTTAAAACACGTTCTTTGAACCCTTCCTCAGATAACAGGTGGCGATGGTCTTTTTGGCATTCCTGAACGTCACAGCCTTTTTCTCGCTCTGCTGGTATTACCCTGCATCAGCTAATTCTTCAAAACTCAACCTTTGCCTTCAAACATTCCATGGTTAATTTTTGTAAACACACCTTAGTGATTAAGTGACTAAACTCAAGTTTCTCTTCTTTCTACACGTTATGTTTTGCCACTATTTTCTCCAAGTCTTTTTATTTACCAAGGGATGAACATGATGAGTCGGAGTGGGAATTTCTAGGATCTGGCTACAGTAAGATCTTGGTCATCGCCTCATTTTAAGAAAAAGGAGCAACATTTCCTCCTAATTGCAGGCAAAAAAAAAATCAAAGAAAAACAAAACAAAAGACACAAAACTTGTGGCTCCTTAAAGACCCACTTTCATGTTTTAATGTAACGTTTAGTGGACACTTCCACTTCTTCAGACATATAGCAGCAGAATGAGGTGTGTCCACGAAATGTTACATTAAAATATGAAAGTGAGTCTTTAAGGTGCCACATGTTTTGTGTCTTTTGTTTTGTTTTTTTTTCTCTGATTTTTGCCTGCAATTCTTGAAAAGACTAACACGGCTGCCCTCTCTGAAATTTCCTCCTAAAAAAGTGTTGACAGGACAAACAATACAGCATTACGGCTCCACTGTCATAGCAGCAGTATTACTGAGCGCTTGGAAGTGGATATGCAGTCTATCAGCATTGCTTCTTTTAAGGCACAGCTGACACAAGCCAAAGTTTAAATGCTGTTGTCCCCCTCTTTGATACCGATGGCGGCTTCCATATTGCTCTTATCATAACGGAATAGATCTGACATAGATACTGTATAGCGCAGTAACTGAGGAAAAACCCCTCTGTGGCTTAAACCTTGCCAAGCTTGAATGTATGAAGTTTAATTTGCAGGTACAGTGGTACCTCAACTTAAGTATTTAATCAGTTCCAAATGCATGCTCTTAAGTCGAACTACTCTCAAGTGAGGGTACCTATCTAAAAATTGAAAAAAATAAGTTAAAAAATGAAAAAATGTAATTCGAGCAGACCATATCTAAAATTTATCAGGTGGCAGTTAAAACGCGAACAATTTTCTGGTCTTAAGTCAAATTGCTCTTAAGTCGAGCTGCTCTTACGTTGGGGTACCACTGTACTATTCCCTTGGGTTACAACCTCACACTTAAAACAGAGAAAGAGCCAAGAAATCAGCTTGTTGGATAGCTCAGTGGTTTAGGTCTCTGGCTGTGGAGCCAATGGTTGGGAGTTCAATTCCCCACTGTTCCTCTCATGGAGAAGAGGCAGCCTATGTGGCCTTGGGCAAGCTGCAGAGTCCTGGGATACCCACCCACCCAGAAAAAATGGACTTTGGTGGGGTGGACTTCCTAATATTCTCTACCCTGAAAACCCTGCGGATTGTCATAAATCAGATTTGACAGCACACAGTAATTATTATTAATCAGGAAACATGTGACACTTGAAAGAGTAGTGCATTTATCCTGGCAAAAACTTTTATAAACTGCATCCTTGATGTGTGGCATGATGAGTTATCTAGAATTTTAATAGGAGGAATGAAAGCTTATGATTAAACAAGGGGATGAATGAAGAAATGAATTGTGATATTCAGTGAATATTTATATTCACTAGAGATGGGCACAAAACGAACAATTTTTCATTTTCGTTTTTGTTTTTTCGTTTCGTTACATAACGAAACGAAAAATGAATTTTATCTCCAAAATGAAACGAAACGAAACGAAACAACAGAAATTTTGTCGTGGATTTCATTTTCGTTGCGGCAAATACATTGAACTGTAATGAATGCTAACGAAACAGCAATTTTTTGTTTTGTTTTCATTTTTGTTTTTTTCATTTCGTTACGTAACGAAATGAAAACAAATTTTTTTGCAAAAAAATTCACGAAAAATGAAAACGAACCGAAACGGACCCCCTAAATGACAAACAACAAACGAAACACCATTTTTTTTGAGTCGTGCCCATCTCTAATATTCACCCCTTCAGAGTCTTTGGGTCTGGAGACCCCAACAAATATGAAGGGACTAATATTTCCCCTTATTATTCATCCTCATTCATCAGGTTTTCTCATCAGACTTTTTTTTAAGATACCATGGACTGTCATAAAAAAAAAGAAACAGCAACAACAACCCATGAACCTGTGAACCATTTGTTGGTTTGTTAGTTTCTGGGGAGGGGAAGGATTCGTGGTTCAGCCTTGATGAACCATGTTGGTGGTTTGTTCCCATTATATCATAATTATGTTGCGTCAGGATGCCACAGTCATGTAGCTGTTTTTGCTGTGACTTAGCTACTTCTTTGTTAATCATATGCAGAGAATTGTGAAAAATGAGAGATGAAAATACATTATGTACTGGCAAGATAATACAAGAGAAGTTGGATTTTTAAAAAAGGTCCCTGGTCCCTCTTTTGTTTGGTGGGGGGTCTCCCCCGCCCCATTGCTCTTTGCTTCAGTTTTCACTTCCTTTCTCTCTCTGACATGTTGTAGCAAAAGAAAATGAAAGAAAAAAATCCCCTTTTGTGACTGAAAAACAATTTGAGAAGTGACTAGAGTGCAATGAGGAAAACCTGCTCCTCTTGAGAGGAAAAAGCCATTTTAAAACTAGCTGTGTTTTCTTCATGCAAAGAGAAATACCTCAGAATTGTTTCCGGGAGGAATGAGGCAGTTCTGGGAAGATTCTCCATCGACTAATGAAGCGAAAAGAGAGAAAGAACTCCCTCAAGTAATGCAGCAGTCTTATGACCATATTTTTTTCTAACCAAACAATGGAGGGAACAGAGGTTTTAAAAACAAGCAAATATATAGGTTCATGGCTGGATAGCTCCAGCTCTGCAGTTCTAAGATAATTACCGGTATCCTGATTATTGTAATTTGTTCCTGTACATGGAAAAGATGCCACTCTGGGTTTTTTGTTTTGTTTTGTTTTGGTTTTCATTCTGGCAGGCAAAAGGTTTGCACCAGCCCTGACTTTAGGTGACCTGTTCTCAGCAAAACCTTCTCCCTGGGTTTAGCCACCTTGTTATTTATTGCCAGAGAACAGAAAAGCAGGGTAGGTGAGCTTCAGTTCGCAGAATCGGCCAGCCCCTCCATGGACAACACTCTTACTGCAAACTAGAGGGTTTGGGAGAACAGTCATTCCCAAGGTCTGAATGTCGCCATAAAAAGTGTTCGTTCCACAATGGCTTCCTTTTCCATGCAGGCACAATTCACTGTTCCAAGTCTCTCCCATCCTCTCTTCCTGGTTGCTCTTGAGTAGCAGCAACCAAGAGAAGCATCTGGATTAAGGGGCATCAGGGTTTAAAATGGACACTGGTCCCCCTGCCAGGGGTATTAGCCTCAGCAATGTCAACTCCAGGCTGCCCAGGACTTTGACTTAATGAATCAAAGGTGGGCAATGCCCCTTCTAGTTGCAGCAGGTGTTATGGAGCTGGGCCAGATTTCCCCAGTCTGTTGTTTTGCTGGATGGTACTCCCACCGGACAATCTGCTTGAGGACTGTGGGACTTGTAGTCCCACACCTCTGAGGGCCACCAGGCTGTCAGAAGGTCAGTTTGTAAAACCGGCTAGTGGCTTAGTAGTACAGAGCCGATTTCTCACAATGGCCATGAGCATCGGAGACACACAGAGGAGAAGGGCTTTGACCCCCTAAAACAAACTTCATTTAATTCCAGTTTAAACTGTTGTAAACTATGCTAGAAAGGTTCAGGGGAGTCACTCAGTAGAAGCTAAGTCAACTCAATAAAGAAAACACAGGGAGGAAAATTATTCCTGCACCTTAAAGGCCGACAGTTTTAGGTTCTTTAAGCTTAAAGATAAAGGTTCCCCCCACACTTGCATGCTAGTCGTGTCCAACTCATCTCCGTTTCTAAGCCAAAGAACCACTGTTGTGCAAGTCTGTGGCCATGTGTCTGGCATGGCTGAACACATTTCTGCGCACAGATCCACCAATCTGCCAACTTTTCAGCTGACATTTCAGTACTCTAGCCCGCTGATCCACCACGCCCATAAGCTTAGATCCATGAAAATGTGCTCCAAATAAAACATAGGCTATATAAATTTGATGGGGCAGTGGTGGCTTAGCAGGCTAGAGCACTGAAAACTGTCGGCTACAAAGTCAGCAGCTCGGTGGTTCAAATCCCGGGTGCCACACAGCAGCGTGAGCTCCTGCTGTTAACCCCAGCTCCTGCCAACCTAGCAGTTCCAAAGCATGTCAATGCAAGTAGGTACCACCATGAAAAGATAAGGAAGGTAAAACAGTGTGCCATGCCAGCCACATGGCCATGGACTTGCACAACACTGGCTCTTCACCTTAAATACAGAGATGAGCATCACCCCTAGAGTCAAACATGACTAGCACGCATGTGCAGGGGAAACCTTTACCTTTTACCTTTAATATAAAATTGAGAAGTCGTTCAGCTGCCGCAAGACTTGAAAGTCCTAGAACATGGCTAGCCCTAGAGATACCAGGAAAAGCTTTCTGCTGGGTAAACCTTTGGTACTTACAAAAATAAGAAGAAATAAGAAATCTCCCCTCCCATACCTGTTTACCTTGGCATGCAAAGGTGTCCCAGGCGCCTTCCACGTTTGCCTCTCAGTTGTGCCTGCTGCTGTAGATGCCTTCAGGAGTTCCATCTCCCAGTAAGACTCTTCTCCGTGCTGGGAGTGGACAAGAAAAACCTCCTTAGGCCATGGTTTATTGATCTACTACCTTATTTTTTGGTGAGCTGTTGATCCTAGTCAGGCTTCTTCTAGAGACAGCACAAGGAGGAGATGGTTCCTCACTTCTATGGCTCATGCGTCGTTGAGTTATGTTTCACCTGCCAAACGTCCCTTGACCCCCACCTTCCTTTTCTTCATCCCTTCTTTCTTCTGATTTCTCAACCACCCCTTGCTTAGCAGCTCCTGAGTTATGAGGCATCTAATCTTTCTCTTGGTGTGAGAGGACAACCTCTTGACCCTTTGTTTACCGCTGTGCAAAATTGCCTGGAATGTGGCAGAGCAGAAGGGACTTGGTTGGTGTCATGCCACCGGCAACTCAACGGATCATGATTACTGCAGCTTTTTCCACGAGGAAAAATACCTGTTGTGGTTGATAAACTGGAAGGAGAAGCCATTTCCTTGCAGGTAAGTCATCAGTTGAATTGAACACTGGCCAGAGGGAAGCATACGGTAAGTCCCTACATCCTAAAGAGGATGATGGTTATTCAGTGGAGAATATGTCTGTGAAGATTCTCAGTCATCCAGGTGAGTTAATCTGGAAATTGAGTCATGGCAGCTGGACTTCTTTTCCTTGAGAGATAGAAATGTTTTCACTGCTCATCCAACTAGCTTCATCAGTCTGAATACTGATGGACTATAAGATGGAGGACGTGCAGTAGCTGTATTCAGACTGATGAAGCTGTTTGGATGAGCAGCAAAACGTTTCTATCTCTCGAGGAAAAGAAATCCAGTTGTCATCATGACTGAACTTCCAGATTCAGTGGGGAAGGTGGGACATGCGCAGAGCTTAGGAATAATGGCTCACCAGAAATGGAATCAATTTAGTGATGTGCTTTTGAGGACATTGACATATTCTGAAAGTAAAGTATTTTAATATAAAGACATTCAAGCGATAGGTACAAAATCCAAGGTTTGATCTGTCCAAAGTCCAAGGGTAGTCCGTCCCTCTTTGAGTTATTAAAAAGCCACAGCTAAGACAAGTTTATGACAAATTCCTTTTTCAGGCAAAAATTGTATAAAACTTGGGATTAAGATAAGTAGTTCAATAATTGGACCAGATGTTACTGTTGGAGTTTCATTTACAACCTTGCCTGCTGTCTGTCATTTAGGGCCTTTTCACACAACCCCTAAACTCCGCGGCAAATGGCTTCCAGCTCCGGAGCTTAAAATTATTTCCCCACCAGCTCCGGAGTTTACAGATAATTAAGTGCGACCACGCCCACCTAAGCGCGTCCCAGCGCACTTTTCAGGTACCTGCTCTCGGAGGGTGAAAATTCCTGATGTGGATATAACAGTAGTGACTGCCGGGCTCTCCTTGCTTCTGTTTGTTCTTTTTTTGCCCCCCGCCCCTTTAAGAGATCTGAATGCAGTGCCGGGAGCAAAGCGAGATGGCAGAACGGAGGTGAGCCGGCATTCTTTTCTTCCTTTTTTTCTCCCTCCCCTCACGCAGCCAGCAGCCAGGAGTGCGGAGGGGGTGGGAACGCAGGAACGGCGACAAACCCCTAAGATCTCTGGTCCGAATTTAAGTGGCCAGCGGATCTTAGGGGTCGTGTGAAAAGGCCCTTTGTAACTGGGAAGGAATTATTCGGACTGAAGTCATTGTCCATCTATGCAGCCCTCATTCAAAGAGAACCTTGCCCCTCTGTTGAGTATTCTGTCTCTCTTTCATTGGTTGGTGGGAGCAGCTATTTGTCACTGTTGATCAGTTTTGTCGGTTGCTAGTCTATGTGCAGTAGAGAAAGAAGTAAACACAAGCTTGTGATTTCAAGCAACTGTACAGACATCTTTTTTATTCTTTCTTTTACAAATGTCTCGGAGTAAGCTGTTGAGACTTGAAGTGTGGGTTAAGGAGAAAAGGGACATGACGCTATTCTCCTTGATGGATCAGCTGAAATTGAAATTTTGGCAATAGTCATGACCTTGGCTTTTCTCTGCAGACTGTGGAAAGGCTATATTAATGCTGCAGTTCAAAGTAAAAATTGAATACCCTTGTTGTTGTTGTTGTTGTTGTTGTTTTATCTACCTGTATGGCTTCAAGCGCAAAGAACCAAATTCAGAAATTGCCATCAACTCAGGGCTGAGTTTCTTGGACAGTTTCTTGGTTATTTGGGGCGCTTTCAGCTTGGTCAACCTTCTAGGGTTGCTGTGAGGCTAAAATGGGACAGAAGATAGCCACAGGGTGGGCCTTGAACTCGTGGAGATTAGTGTGGGCGGAGGGGAACGCTCCTTCTGTATGTCAAGGGGGTACTGGCAGTTACCTTGAGGCAATGTCATCATAATTGTAGCAGTGTTCTAAATTAGAACGGCTGTGTATGATATGAGAGATTTTTGTATATTAAGAGAGATTTTTTTAAAAAAGAGCAAACCCAGAAATAAGCTTGCTGTGTCAGAAATAGAAATACCACAGAACTCCTGCATAAGCTTTTGCCTTTTTATCTCTCTCCACACAGGAAGGTACACCACATTATCGTATTACCAATGACACATTTCCTTGAGTTTCTCCCCCTCCTAAGTTCTGCTGAGGATACAAAGGATGGTTCTTGATGGAACAAGGCAGCATCTCTGATCAGATCAGCTAGTGGACCTTCCTTTTCTCCAGAAGAGTATCATTAGCATCATTGTCATCCGTAACCAATGCTGGGCTGCTGCCTCCTTTGTAGTCATCCAGCTCGGCATGATTATCCTCTGTTTTGTTTTGGGGCGGGATGGCTAAGTGGTTCAAGCTTTGCAATCAGAGGCTAGGAGTTCGATTCCCCACTGTGCCTCCAGGGGGAAGAGCCAGCCTGGGTAGCCTTGGGCAAGCTGCACCGTCCCAGGGCGCCTACGGAAGAAGGGGATGGGAATCCACTTCTGAATATTCTCTACCTAGAAACCCTAAAAACAGCCACCAAATCAGCAACTGATTTTTATTTTGCTGTTGGCTGCTTCTTTTTACAAAAAGACAAGGGTGCTGCTTATATCCCGCCCCATAACAATTAAACCACTCTCTGTGCAGTTTACAATTTAATTATGCAGGCTACACATTGCCTCCCCCCCCACCCCACCCCACCCCACCCCCACGAGCTGCGTACTCATTTTACCAACCTCGAAAAGATGGAAGGCTGAATGGACCTTGAGCAGACTACCTGGGATTGAACCTCGGGTCATGAGCACAGTTTTGGCTGCAGTACCACACTTGAACCCCTGCCCAAAGACTGCTTTAAGCACTATGGGGCAGTATATAAGCAGAACACTTTTCGCCCATGAGGCTTCACTATACTTTGCGGCAATGAATATTGGACACAATTCAAGGTGCTGACCTTGACGTACAAAGCACTGTATGGTCTGGGTCCAAGCTACTTCACAGATCGAATCTCACAGTATGAACCAACTTGGGTATTAAGGTCATCAGGAGAGGCCTTTCTCTCCATCCCGCGACCCTCACAAGTATGTCATGTGGGAGCCCATGAAAGGGCCTTCTCGATTGCTGTGCCCAGACTCTGAAACTCGCTCCCGCTAGAGGCCAGGACTGCCTCTTCTCTGTTGTCTTTCCAGAAACAGGCAAATAGCTTTTTCTTCAGGCAAGCTTTCCCTGAATGATGGTCTACCTATGATGTGTCTTTTATATGAATCTACAGGATCACATAGACTTTGTGTTTATAACTACTTATATCCTTAAGGGTTTACACTGACACTATATTTTCAATGTTAGATTCCATCATTCATGACTTTACATGGAACTTTGCTCCCCTTTAACTGGTCGTGTTCTCTTGTAGCTTTAATGTAATGTTGTGTATTCATGCTGTGAGATGACCCCCGATTCCTTGTTCTAAATACTTGAACATGTCTTAGTTGTACTGGACTGTATATTATCCCTCATTCTGTAAGCCGCCTTGGCTCCTTTTTCCAAGGAGAAAGGTAGGGTAAAAATACTCTAAAATAAATAAAAAAATAAATTACAGCACACATCTGTTGTAGTAGTAGTAGTAGTAGTAGTAGTAGTAGTAGTAGTAGTAGTAGTAGTAGTAGTAGTAGTAGTGGAACAGATACAAATTTTCACCATAAACCTAATCTGGAAGTTGACTCATGGCAACTGGACTTCCAGAGAATCTCCCCTGGAGGACTGTTCAGGCCATTGTCCACCTAACGAGCCCATTCAGATGAGGGTGATGTGAAATCAGTTGGAAGCCTCCCACTAACTTCCCTCAGACTGATGAAGCTGCTTGGATAAGGAGTGGAACATTTCAATCTCACAAGAGAAGAAGTGCCGTTGCTGTGACTCAATTTCCAGATAACCTCACTTGGATGACTGAAAAACTTCATGGACCCCATAAACCTAAGTATCACTTGTGTTGTTGTTGTTGAGAGGAAAATACCCATTTTATAAATGTGGGAATTTATTATTATTATTATTATTATTATTATTATTATTATTATTATTATTATTATTATTATTATTATTATTATTATTATTATTATTATTATTATTAGAGAATGGTAGGTGCAATTGTTCCTGATCAGGCTGTTCAACACAGTCCTTTGGTTAATCTGACTGAATTTATTTTGCTATAGGGACAAACAAGCTCCTGACAGACTTCTTAAAGAGCCTTGCTGCCTCACCACCATTGGATTGCTTATGTTTATTTGCCTGATTGATGGATCAGCTTCTGAGAATAAACAGCGAGAAGCAGGGTTGTTTTACGGCAACGCTGAGTTCAGGAAATGTTATGATGGTATTATGAAACGATGTACTGTATTACAGAGGGTAGCTCAGGAAATATTGTGTGAGAAGAGATTTAGAAAAGATAGGGATCAGGAAGTGGTGACACAGTTCATCTCTTCGGGTCCAAAAAAAAAAAAAAAAAAAAAAGGATTTGAAACTATTTTGAGAAATGGCGTTGGCAGCTAAAGGTCTCTTTATATAGAGTTTGGTTTACCACTATTCCCCCCCCCCCCGGCTAGGCTACTCATCTTTTAACTATTTTAGAGAGGGCAGCCGTGTTAGTCTTTTCAAGCATTTCAGGCAAAAATCAAAGAAAAAGAAAAGAAAAGAAAAGACACAAAACATGTGGCACCTTAAAGACTACCTTTCATATATATCGCGCACCTCATTCTGCTGCTATGTGTCTGAAGAAGTGGACGTGTAGTCCACAAAAAGTTACATTAATGAAACTTAGTCTTTAGGGTGCCACATTTTGTGTCTTTTGTTTTGTTTTGTTTTGTTTTGTTTGTCTTTGATTTTTGCCTGACATTCTTGAAAAGACTAACACAGCTACCCTCTCTGAAACTTCATCTTTTAACTGGGACACACCAATATGCGATTGAACATGTGGTGTGTTTTAGGTGAAGTCAAATTGGATTGGATTTATGGTGACTCCAATCAAGTTTTCAAAGTCCGTGAGATATTTAAGGAACGCTTAACCACCCCTATTTTTGTGAGTTTCTATGGCTAAGAGGGTTTTGAACCCAGACCTTCAGATCCAACCACTGTCACTATATCTGGTAAACCTCACTGGTCTTTCAGACACAAGGAGTTCTGCCTTAAAGTCAGTCTAAGATTCAGTAAGCTAGAAGTAAGAGAGAATGCTAACCCCAACTCCACACTGCTGTTTTGTGACAGTAGCTTGCTTTACGGCTGCTGTTTTGTGACAGTAGCTTGCTTTACAGCTGCTGAATTATTTATTTAATGTTTTCCTCTGCCAACCGTGGATAAGTGGATCAGTGGTTAATGTCCTACGGTAATACAATAGAGAACAGAAATATGCAATCTATATTTGTTAAAAACTGGCTCTATAGTGTTTATAGAGCTGTTGTATGTTTCTGTTTGTTTGTTTAATGTCTTTCCAAATCAAACCTCCTCTCAGTGTGACCTGCAGAAAAACCATGGGGGGAAAAACTGATGAAGTTGGGATTGGAAATTACCATACATCCTGTGATACTTTACAGAATGAGCAATTTTTATTTGGTGTAAATGTCCAGTGACTGAAGTCTAACTGCAGTGAACATCAAATGAAATCTGTTACTATTTGAGGTATCAACAAACTCTGCAGTCACCAAAATGCAATAATGAAATAAACCCATCTTGCTTATATGGATAGTGGATATCCAGTGTGGTGTACAGTATTTTGGTTTACGACCATGCTTCCAGAATGGATTATGCTCGTAAACCAAGGTACCTCTGTAGTTGTGTAGCGTGATGGATTAGGGCCTGAGTTCAAATCCTCATCCATTCATGGGAACTCACTGGGGGAGTACAACTGGTAAAGGTAAAGGTTCTCCCCACACATGCGTGCTAGCCGTGTCTGACTTTATGGTGGTGCTCATTTCCGTATTCAAGCCAAAGAGCCAGCATTGTACAAGTCCATGGCCATGTGGCTGGCATAGCTGAATGCATTTCTGCGCATGGAACACTGTTTACCTTCCTCCTTTTTA
Organism: Phrynocephalus forsythii; assembly: GCA_029282475.1. NCBI lineage: Eukaryota > Metazoa > Chordata > Lepidosauria > Squamata > Agamidae > Phrynocephalus > Phrynocephalus forsythii. The sequence continues at coordinate 8,586,374 of JAPFRF010000015.1, read as the reverse complement.
CGGCGGTACCTCTTTATCTACTTTGCATTTACATGCTTTCAACCTGCTAGGTTGGCAGGAGCTGGAATTAACAACGGGAGCTAATTCCGCTGTGTGGCACTTGGGATTTGAACCGCCAATCTGCTGACTTTGCAGCCAACATTTCAGCCTGCTGAGCCACCACGCCCCCTGAAACTGGTAACACCACTTTGTAAAGATCTCGCTTAGCTAGAAAGCCTTATTAGGGTCCACAAACGTTGGTTCTGATTGGACAGCACATAGCACCAACAAAATGCATAACCATGATGATGATGATGATGATGATGATGATGATGATGATGATGATGATGATGATGATGATGATGATGATGATGATGTGTCATCACGTCAGTTCTGATATGACAGCCTTCTCCATGGTTTTCTAAGCAGAGAGTACTCAGAAGTGGATTCCCATTCCCTTCCTCTAGGGGGCGCCCTGGGACTGTAGCTTGCCCAAGGCTACACAGGCTGGTTCTTCTCCCAAGAGGCATAGTGGGGGAATTGAACTCCCAATCTGTGTCTTCACACCCAGATACCTAATTCACTGAACTACCCAGCCTGCTGAACATTTGAATTAAAACAGAGCAATCTTCTCAAATAACGATTAAAAACTTCATTTGTTGAACTGAAGAGGCCTGCTGCCGATTCTCGGCAGCCAACTCTCAGAGGCCTGAAAGACCAGAGACTGAAACTGACGCCTACTCAGGAAACTTGCATAACAGGAGTCGGTCAAACTGAAGGATGACTGGCACAATTTATCTAAAAAGTGGAAGTGGTTTTGAACAGAGAAACTTCCTTCTGAGAAGGACTGTGGGAGTAGTGCTCCAAAACATCTGGCATGCTGAAGGTTCGCCACTACTGCTTTAGGGCAGGCATGTCCAAACTTTGGCCCTCCAGATGTTTTGGACCACAACTCCCACAGTCCTTTGCCATTGGCAATGTAAGCTTAGAATTCTGGGAGTTGTGGTCCAAAACATCTGGAGGGCCAAAGTTTGGACATGACTGCTTTAGGGTATCAGTCCATCTGATATTTGGCCTTCCTCTTTTCCAGCTGTTTTCAATTTTTGCTAGCATTATTGTCTTCTCCGGAGAATCCTGCCTTCTCTTGATGTGCCCAAAGCAGGACAACCTCAGTTTCAGCATGTTTTTTGGCTCAAAGACAGTTCGGGCTTGATTAGATCAGAACAGCTGTGAAACCTTGGAAGGCATTGAGTGTGCCTACACTGGAGGCATTCAAGAGAAATCTAGACAACCACCTGTCAGATTTCTTATGATTTGTATCCCTTCCTTGAGGAGAGGAACTTCATGACAGTAGGATTTTATGAATCCGTGCTGACCCACTTCATCATCTTTCTGGTCATCCAGAGTATCAGAAAAGCTCTCCTCCAGCACCACATATCTAACATATCTTCACAGGCATATCTAACAGATCTTCTCCCATCCCTGTCAGCTTTCTTAATTGTCCAGCTTTTACACCCATACATAGGCCGTTACCTCATGTCCCTTTCATCGCGGTTCACGGTCCTGCTTGGTACCAGTATGAAGTAATCTTACTGCACGTCCATTGCGTGCCGACGGGAGTTTGTCCCGACCATGCCCCCTGAACTGCAATTTAAGCGGAATGAGCAATTCCCCACCCTGGCCTTTGGAATCTGCTCGTCTCGCTTCTCGTTCTGAGATGAGAGCCTGTGAAGTAAGCCTCATCACGGAACGAGTGCCGATTGTAGCTCATTGCCATCTAGTGGCAGGAGTGTGAAGTGACATTGCCAATAAATTCCCTATGTAGTTAACAATGCAGTGCTGAGATTTTAAAAGACAAATGCCTCGAAATTTGCTCCGTAACGCATTGAAGGCAAGGCTTCGGAGAATCGAAACATCGAAAAATGGAAGGTCAGACAGAAAAAAAAATGAGAACGAAGGCATAGAATTTCACATCTCATCATGGAATGAGGACGTGCGGTAACAGACGTCCCAGTATCATCAGTCACACCCGTGGGTACACAGGAACAGGGACAGAAGCTGGAGAAGACCACGTGACCGCAACCGACATCAACACGCAATGAACTTCCTCACAGAACGAGAATGGACGTGAAGTAACCGTCATAGCGGTAAGGAATACAAGTGTGGATTATATTGGTTATGGTCTCCAGTGACTTATCCTTAGACCTAAAATTGCCACTACTGAAATAATTTTACCAGCAAGGTGCTTTTCAGTCACTAAAGACTCCCAGCCCCTAAATCCTACTAATCCCAGTGGGTTCACCATCCCTATGTGGTATAAATTCCTTTGTACGATTTCCACCATTGTTTTTGAAAACAACGAGCCTCAGCTGGGTTAAGTAGAGGAACAGTCCCTTAAGAGACAGTGGGGAGAAATGTCTTTCTCACGCAAACATTCTTTCTGTCACACTCACCCCCACCCGTTTTGTCCCATCACTCGCTCTTGGTCAAACAGGTTTTACAGATTTTGGAAATACTGTAATGCAAAAACTTGCCGAACCTGTTTGTTGGGACAATTTTTAAAAGCCACAATCTCGCTTTCAGAATGCCTTCCACACAAAAACAAAAATACAAACACACTAATAGACAAACACAGAGACAACACAACGTGCTCCTACCTATCAAGTTCTGCAATTCCAACATTATTATGTTAACTATTCTAATTACCATAGTATGTTCTCCAGCCTAAAATGACCTGAATGCGCCACCCTGTGGCCAGATATGGGAAAAGTCCCATATACACATTTATAAACCAGGAATACCAATACCACCACCACCACTGTCACCCTGTTTCACTTTTGTGGCATTTTTTCCAAACCCCAGCTAGATTTTCTGTTGACCTGGGCTAATTTTCCTTTTTCAGTTGACCTGGGCTCTGTTCCACACACCTTATGCATGCACATACTTCCCCTCTGCATGTTTCATCATGAGCGGAACAAATGAGAGGCTGTGCATGGGGTGGAAGGGGCCAGAGGGAAGTCCCAATTCTGAGTCAGAGTCTTTATACCAAGTCCAAATTCTGAGTCCCTATTAAAAACAAGCATCCCACCCACTCTGCTCCCACAAATAAGGGATAGGTGGGTGGATTTGTGAGCTGAGTCTGAGCCATTAAAAAAACACACACACAACTGAGTGGAGTCTAAGTTGAGTCACCATTGCTACTTAAGTCCAACTGAACAGTGAGACCCCACCCTTGGCTGCTTTAAAATGTTCCTCTTCAACAGAGATGGGCACAAACCTCAACAATGATGGTTCGTGAAGATTCGTCAGTAGCCACGAACCATGAACCATGATGAACCAGCCAGAAAACCCAACTGATCCATGGTTTGGTTTTTGCTTTGTGCCCAATGAGGGAATATACCTGCTTCTGCCACGCCACTGCTGCTGAGGAGGGTGGGAAAATCCAGCAGTTTGCTTCATTTTGGAGAACTGGATCCCCTGACTGGATCCTAAACGAAACCACGAACCTGTCTAATTCGTCAGTGTTCCTGCTTTGTCGTTTGATTTCTGCCCGTCTTGGCTCTTCTCACTGTTTTATCAGAGCACAGTTATTGCTGTGCATTCACTTCATGTGTGTTGCTGGCTCACCTTCCAGATGGACACAGACCTTTCAAACCTGTTTCTTTGGCGGTTCCTGGATGAAGGAGAGGAACAGCTGACCACCCCAGGAAGCAAAGACAGCTTTATTTACTTACTTGGGGAAAATATCACCACTAGGAAACAATTATCATATTGAAATATCTTGTACTCTGTTGGCCTCATGCACTATTGAGTTACAAATTGAGGGAGCACGCAGTGGTAATGAAGGAGAGCTAAAGCGCACACAACCTCATGTTATTTCTTTTAAAAGCTCAGTTGCATCCTGAAAATAATCTTCGCAGGAAATGCTGAATTTGAGGATCACATGCACTGGAGTGAGCTGTCCCATGCACCACCATGAGTCTCAGGGAACCCCATGACTCCCACTGTGAGGCTTTCAGTTTCTGGCCCATTCAAAGGAGAAACAGTGCAGGGATGGCAGAGAGGTAAGACCCCTGCTCTAACTCCAATCACTTTGTGGGTTTCCACATCCATCATTCAGCCTGCGGGTTCCCACTGAAGTCTGGGAGTTGGCGTCCAGCAATTGCAGAAGCTCCGTCCTTATAAACAAGTGAATCTGGCAATAGAAGAGGGCAGTTGAAGTAAGCAACATGTCAAAGGCCTTTCCTGTGGCAGAAAGGGTAAAAGCAAGGGAGATGCTTCAGTTTAGGAAATTCATGATGGGTACCAACCTGGGGACCAGCATGAATAGCACTGGCGCTAATGAAATGGTCAGATTAAAACCGAAGGATATCTAGCTGTTGATGTGTACAGAGGCAATAAGGCAATAAGAATTCTGTCCAGTGTTGAATGGCACATAGAGTTTGAACCTGGAATGTGAAAAGTAGGTACCGTGGAAAATGTAAAACATGAAAGGAAGAGGTAGGATGCATAACCACCATTGTACTTGTTCTGGGTGAGCTAATGTGGACTGGGATCAGATGTTTCCATTATTTACAAAGCATTTTATTCTAGAAATGACACACTCAGAAGAAACAGTGTGGTGAGGCACAAGCAGTTCATGCAAATTCTGACCAAATGTTATCCATCACATTTCTTGGGAAACACAGCAGTCACTCAAGTCTATGTTATGGTTATGGAGCTGAACAAGATGTTGAAAGCTTTCATGCAAAAGTCCGAAGAGGAAACTGGTCATACACCAAAGCAGCGTGTGCTGATAAACCCAGGTGACTGCAACACAGAATTGAGAGTCACAGTCTTCCTCGGTCGCTTGGTTCTTTGCCCCATCTTTGGCTGATCGGCACATGGAACAGCATGCGAGGGCTACTTCAGGCAGCAAATGTCTAAGGGCAAGGATCATCTATGGCAGGCATGTCCAAAGTCAGGCCTGGGGGGCCAAATGCGGCCCATTTTCAAATTCTGAGCGGCCCGCGGCTTCTTTTCCCCTCTGGCTCAGCCTGTCACACATCCCCCCACCAGCTGGCCCCTTCCCATACTGGATGGAGGCATTAGCTTGCAGTTTTATGGTTTGCCTGCCCTCCCTGCCTCTGTCCATCCCCCTAGCCACCTGCCCAGCCTACCCACCCCCAGTTCCATTGCTGCAGCATCCTCCCCGCCTCTTTGCATGTTGTCGAGACTTGTCCAAAGTCCGGCCCGGGGGGCCAAATGTGGCTGAATGGTCGGCTCCCACACATTTTCACTTCACCAAATCTGGCCCTCCTTGCAAAAAGTTTGGACACCCCTGGTCTATGGGCACATGACAAATCCCTTCACCAATGCCCCCTAAGAACCAACTGCCAGTTCAGAAGATGTGGGGAACGGCTCGTTTGGTCTTATATCTCAGGCAGCCACATTTTTCCTGGCCAGCATGTCCTCCGAACATCTTTCGAAGCAGTCACATTTCCACATATTCTTGTCTTTTCCCACTCTAGAGCGCCTTGAAAACGGGCCTCTTTCCATGATTTATTTATTTATTTTGTATTAGCCCGGCAAAAAGCCCACAACTTTCATCCGCAAAATAACATTTCGCTTGACTTGAAAGGACGTTGATCGTTGCCTTGTCGTGGACAAGCCAAAGCCTTCCATCCTTTTTACATTTTCCAGCCTTTCCCTCCGCCCCCCACTTCAGTAATCACAATCGGGCTCGCAAAATAAACATTCAGGGCCGTTTTCTTCTGAAAAGCCTGGGCGTTTCTTCTGTGAGGCTGGATCTCTCTCTGCCCGCAACCCGTTTAAGTGCTTTTGAAGGCTTGTGTACAGGTTCCGTTTACAGTGCATTTGAAGTGAGTAATCCTGCTTAAATGGATGTAAATAGGAAGGATTAACAAACAGCCGGGGGCAGAGGCCAAATGAAGGCAGGGCTCGAGGCAATCAGGAACCGACCTATCAGAGGCGGGGAAGCAAATGGAAGAAAACTGGGAAACTGTCAGCAAAAATAAAATGTTACCGATCCCCAGCCTTTGGTGTTTACACTAGAGGAAGCTTAAAATAATCTGTGGTTTCTTGATGCTTGATTTAGTTTTCCACAAGGCTAATTAGCGCCAGATTAAGTTTGCTGCCACTCTCACTTAGCTGGGAGGTTGACACATGCTCACTGTTTGTTTGTTTTCCATAAAAGAGGGCTCCGGGCCATAACAAAATGACACATTTAATAAGTCTGAAAGGAAAACGTCAAGGTATGGAGAACTCTGGGCATGGTAAGGATAAAGGGATCCCAGAAGAAAGGGATTTCTGTGTTGCTTTGGTCTTTGGCTAAAGGGGTTGCGCTGTTGAGTGATACTTCTCAGGAACAATATCTAACTCGTTCAGAGGCTGAAAAACACCCTTTTTGGTGTATAGCTTCCAGAATCTTCTGGCTCATGGCCATACTGGTTACAGTATTCTGGAATCTGGAGTCCAACATCCACCCACCCCAACTTTGGCGAGCTATGATCCAACCAAGGCCAAGGAACTCAACGTTCAGCAAGGGAGCATACTTTGTGTGCTGCCATTTTGGTCACGCCAAAGAGGACCAGCATAGCTTCCAGATTCCTCGTTAGGCAATGAATGTCATCTGGGTTTGTCACAAACATCAGCCGCACCCACTTTTTGAACACGTCCTCCAATTTGTTGGGGAATTCCAGAACGGACCGTAGCTTATTGTACATTGTGGGAGATTCGATAGGAAACGGTCCAGAAACTTTACCTGGTAAAGGGTGCTGCAACCTCTCTAGATTCAAGTTTATTACAGAGATGGTTCTTCAAGAACATCTCATTCTCTGCTGTCCCTTTTTCCTTTTGCCTCCAATCTTTCCCAATAACATCACGGACTTTTCCAAGGAGTCCTCTCTCCTCATGAGGTGGCCAAAGTCCTGGAGCCTCAGCTTCAAAATTCCACTAAACACTCAGTTTACCCTGGTGTAAACTGATCAGGCATTGTTCGTGTTTAGCCAGATCTCACCCTAGGGGGAAAATCAGTGAAGGGACCCCAAGAGGAATAATAATTCAGAAATAACACCCCTCCTTACCTGAACAGAATAACCCTTTACATCAGGCATGTCCAAAGTTAGGCCCGGGGGCCAAATGTGGCCCGTTTTCAAATTTTGAGTGGCCTGCAACCTCTTCTCCGTGCTGTCTCAGCTGGCCTCTCCCCATACCAGATGGAGACGTCTGCTTACAGTTTTATGGTTTGCCTGCCCTTCCTGCCTCTGTCCATTCCCCCCCATTCTTTAAACCATGAGCAAGGACCAATATTGATAATTCCTTTGTGTGCCAGTGGCCTTCCTGACTGAAATGAGACGGAAGGGGCCTATAAAACTATCAAGTCTGACCCCCCCCTGCTCCGTTCAGGAATCCAAATCAAAATTTACAGTGGTACCTTTTATAAAGGAATTAATTCATTCCAAATGAAATTATGTTAAGCAAATTTCCCTTTATACAAATTTCCCATAGGAATGCATTGAAAACAGAGTAATCCCTAATCGCGACCATTTTTATGTTGTACGGATTTTCCCCATAGACAATTCTGTTAGGCAAATTTCCCCTATCTCCAGAATTTTTTACGTTGTACAGATTTTATATTATACAAACCGTTTGTTATACAAGGCGTCCGCTGTATCTGATACATGGTTGTCAAATTTCCTCTTCAATGCCTCCAGCGTTGGAGAGATCACCATCTCGCAACGTCACTGATTCCATTGTCATAGTACTCTAACAGTTAAGATGTTTTTGCTCATATTCGTCCCAAATCTGGCTTCCTGAAGCTTGAACACATTATTGTGCGTCTTGCATTCTGGGATGGTCCAGAACAGATCTTGTACCTCCTCTGTATGACTACCTTTCAAGTATTTGAATAGTATTGTCCTATCTCTCATTGGGAAAGGAGTACGACAGTATACTGTCACCTTGCCTGTTTAACTTACATGCAGAGTACATCATGCGAAAGGCAGGTCTGGATCACAAGCTGGATTTAAGATTGCCGGAAGAAATATCAACAACCTCAGATACGCAGATGATATTACTCTGATAGCAGAAAGTGAGGAGGAATTAAAGAACCTCTTAATGAGGGTGAAAGAAGAGAGTGAAAAAAATGGGCTGAAGCTCAACATCAAAAAAACTAAGATCATGGCCACGGGTCCCATCACCTCCTGGCAAATAGAAAGGGAAGAAATGGAGGCAATGGCAGAGTTTATTTTCTTGGGCTTCTTGATCACTGCAGATGGTGACTGCAGCAACGAAATAAAAAGATGCCTGCTTCTTGGGAGGAAAGCAATGGCAAACCTAGATAGCATCCTAAAGAGCAGAGACATCACTTTGCCAACTAAGGTCAGGATAGTCAGAGCTATGGTTTTTCCAGTAGTGATGTATGGAAGTGAAAGCTGGACTATAAAGAAGGCTGATCGCCACAGAATCGATGCTTTTGAGCTGTGGTGCTGGAGGAGAGTCTTGAGAGTCCCCTGGACTGCAAGGAGATCAATCCTATCCATCTTGAAAGAAATCAACCCCGAATGTTCACTGGAAGGACAGATATTGAAGCTGAGGCTCCAGTACTTTGGCCACCTCATGAGGAGAGAGGAGTCCTTGGAAAAGTCTCTGATGTAATTGGGAAAGATTGGAGGCAAAAGGAAAAAGGGACAGCAGAGAATGAGATGGTTGGATGGTGTCATCGATGCAACCAACATGGATTTAACCAAACTCCGGGAGGCAGTGGAAGACAGGAAGGCCTGGCGAGCTCTGGTCCATGGGGTCACAAAGAGTTGGACACGACTGAACGACTGAACAACAACATCTCTCGTCAGTCTTATTTTTGGGCTAAGCACACTCAGGGCCGGCGCGTCCATTAAGGCGAACTAGGCAGTTGCCTAGGGTGCCAAAATGGAAAGAGGGGGCTGGCCAGCCTGCCGCCCTCCCCCTGCCGCTGGCCACCGCAGTCCGGCCCCCCACTGCCCATCAGCCGCCCGTCACCATCCGCCCATCGCTGCCCCCGCTGCCTGCCCACCGCGCCCATCGCCGCCCCCCCCATGCCTGTCGCCGCCCGCCGCCTGCCAGATTGTGGCACAGTGATGAAACTCCTGTGCTGCAGCTATAACTGTGCTCATGACCTGGGGCTCATTTCAGGGCTCAAGGTTCACTCCGCTTTCCATCCTTCTGAGGTGGGTAAAATGAGTTCCCAGCTCACTAGAGGGGCAATAGGTAGTCTGCATCATTACTTGTACACCCATAGAGTGCTTTGGGGTGGTATATAAGAACTACATTTTGACTCACAACCCAGCCACCCCTCCTCCCCCCCCCCCCCGGGGTGGTGGTGGAAAAGCTTCTATGAATAGGAACTCAGACATGGAGCTTGGGACCTGGTACGAAAGACTCAGGCTTGGGATTCGGAGCTGAAGTCTTGTGAGCGTCCCTGGTCACACGTGACCTGTACTACAACACCTCCATAACCCAAGAAACTCTCCTCTAGGTCCTAGAGTCTAGGGAATGAGCACTGGTTGCATTTGAAGGGGAAGAAGTATGGCAAGGAGGAGGAGGAGGAGCCACCTTCTCTAGTGGAGGATGCTAATCAGGATTTGGTAAGGGAGAGGAGGGAGGGAGGTCAATGAGATGAACAAGATGAGAAGCTGGAAAGGACTCAGGAGACCTATGAAGATAATCTAATCATTGTCAGGGAGTGGAAAAGACGGACTCAGGTGCCACTGGTTAAATTCACCCTTTCCTTACCAAAAACAGAGGGGTTACTGGAGATCCTGGCCTTGAGATACTGCTGCCGTTTCCATCCCATCATCGTAATGTATTTCTCTCCAGACCCTAATGTGTTTCTCTTTCTTCTCTATGTTCTTCTCAGCGTGGACGTTGGATGTCTCCGGAGCCAGCTTGGACTTTGTGGCCATCACTCATGCTACTGTCTCATTAGTTGAAGTCTGCCATTATAGCACAGTAGAGAACCTCAGAACCAGCTATTATGACATTTTCCGATGCGCCGGCCCTGCAAACCAAAGAGCTGCAGCAATGAAGGACCTGAAGGTCGTCTAACCCATCTTACTGTTTGGGAGTATTTGTGGCTGGTATATCTAGTGGTTCCCAGCCTTGGGTCAATAGAAGTTCTTGGACTACAACCCCCAGATATCCTTGCCGGCCCAGCTAATGGTGAGGGCTTCTGGGAGTTTTAGTCCAAGAACATCTAGGGCCACTGTAGTAGACTGTTACAAGGTGATCTTTAGCCAGAATCCTTCTCACTCTTTCCCTATCCTTCGAAGAGCTAATTCAGGACTAAAATTTCACTGTGGTGAATCAAGGATGCGGAACTCCAGATGTTTTTGACTGCAGCTCCCCCAAGCATTACCATTAGCAATGGCAGATAGATTGAAACATCTGGGAGCTAATGGTTCATAGAATCATAGAATCATAGAATCGTACAGTTGGAAGAGACCCCAAGGGCCATCCAATCCAACCCCCTGCCATGCAGGAACCCCCATCACAGTATTTCTGACAGATGGCCATCCAGCCTGTGCTTAAAAACCTCCTCCAAATAAGGAGACTCCACCACCCTCTTTGGGAGCATATTCCACTGCCGAACAGCTCTAACTGTCATGAAGTTCTTCCTAATGTTCAAATGGAACCTCTTTTCCTGTAATTTGAAAACATTGACCCAAGTCCTACTCCCTGAAGCCATGGAAAACAAACTAATCCCCTCTTCAATGTGACATCCTTTCAAATATTTATACATAGCTATCGTATCCCCTCTCAGCCTTCTTTTTTTTTGAGGCTAAACATTCCCATATCCCTAAGCCGTTCCTCATAAGACATTTCTTCCAGACCTTCAACCATCCTGGTCACTGTCCTCTGTACCCGTTCGAGGTTGTCAACATCCTTTTTAAATTGAGGTACACAGAACTGGACACAGTTCCCAATATCTTCCATAAAATGTAGGGTGTAGAGATGGGCACGAAATGAACAATTTTTCATTTCTGTTTTTGTTTTTTCGTTTCGTTATGCAACGAAACGACAAACTAATTTTATCTCTAAAATGAAACAAAACGAACAGAAACACCAGAAATTTTGTTGTCCGTTTCGTTTTCGTTACGCCAATACATTGGACTTCTTTAAAAGCTAAAAAAAATCACAAAAATTGAAATAAATGGTAACAAAACGGTAATGAAACAAACAAAAATGAAAACAATTTTTTTGCAAAAATTCACGAAAAACGGAAACGAACCGAAATGGACCCCCTAAACGACAAACGACAAACGAAACACAATTTTTTTGATTCGTGCCCATCTCTAGTAGGGTGTGTAGAGATGTTGTACCCCTGCTGGACTTTAGTGGAATAGCAACATGTTGTACTACAAGGTACTTCGATGCTGTTCATGTAACTCCAACATATGTTAAGGGAGCCAACAGAAATGGTCAGCTGCCCCGCATTAAGTGTGATTTTTTTTAATTAAAAAAAAAGCCACCTAGCCCTTGTAATCTGAGAGGCCAGCGAGAGGATTGAAAAGGCAGCACCTTTAATGGATGAGCATTGCCGCTAAGTCCGATGCCTGCTTCAGAAAGGTGGAGAGGTAATCGAACCCTAGAGATATCTCAGAATCACTTTTGCTCCAGGGCCTGCTTTTCTGGCCCCGAGTGGAAATCTAGCCATTCTAGAAGGCCAGAAAATTACTTCAGTCTGGGTAACATTAATGGGCAGACTATTCACTTCCCTCTTAATTGCCTAATTAATTCATTCCCTTCTCCAGCTGGCGCTTTAGATCTCCAGCCAACGTTTCAGTCAGAGTTTGTTTAGCTCGTGACAAAAGATTAGGATGGATCGCTGGAAATGCATTTGAAGTGGGTTTGATAATGGCCGGTTTAGAACAGGTTGATGTTTCGGGCCACAATAATCCTTCCTGGGGATCTCTTATGTATCCCTCTTGACTTAATTTCCCTCGTTTCAAGGCATCGGTTCTTGCGGGGCGATCCATATGTTCAAACTTTTCCATTTAATTGCCATGGAAATTCGATAATTCCATCCTAAAGGAAAGTGGCGGAAAAACTCAGGAAGAGCTCCAATTACTTGAATGGCGGGGGTGGGGAGTAATCTTGATTAAAGCACTTCCCCCCATGAAAATGGGGACCTCCTGAACTCTTGCAGAAGGCTGGCCACAGAGAAGTTGCATTTTTAAAAACTCTCCCTCACTGTATGTACTTGTTCTTCCAGACTGTTCTCCACCTCATCCTGTCCTCTCTCTGGAATTCTGGTGGTTTAAAAAAGCTAGCAACCCAAGACACACTGAAAAGATGCTTGGGGAGACATGATTTGGTGCTTGTATGTATGCATTTGTGTTATGTTAAGTTTCTGTGTACATGTGTCCATGATTGTGTACGCATGCATATATGTGTAAAACAAAGGTTTAGGTGAGCAGCTGTGGATCACTGGCCTTGCTGTCCAGCTAGTTCTCAACATATTAGTCCACAAAAGCTTATGCTTTCACAGCTCTGAGCTGAGCAGATGTGCCACACAGTGGGACTACAGGTGGGCATGAACGGCTGGTTTGTTAGTTCGTGCCGGTTTGTCCTTTGGAGGAACAGATGTTTGGCAGCTCACAGCCCCACCTCCTCCAGCAGGCGCCCACTCAGAGGCAGAGCCTGGCGGAGGCGGGGCTGCGAAGCACCAAACACCTGTCAGTCCAAAGGATGAACAAGGACGAACAAGCACGAATCGCCGAACCAGCAGTTCGTGCCCATCTGTAAACAGGATCATGCAAAGGAATGTCCACTTGCAAAGGATGTCTCCTTGCAGCTTAAGGGCTCCTCATGAGTGAAGTCCTGTCACAGTGGTGGCCAGGAGTGTATTTGCACAATTAAAGTTAGTACATCAGTTACGCCTGTTCCTGGAGAAACCCGCTCTGGCCACGGTGACACATGCCCCTAGTGACGTCCCTGCTGGACTACGTTAGTGTGCTCTATGTGGGAGTTCAGATGAAAAGTCTCAGGAAACTTCAGTGGGTCCAAAATGCAGCAGCCAGATTGCTGACTGGGGGAGGGGGTACAGAGATCACATTACACCCCTATTAAAGCAGCTCCATTGGCTGCCAATCAGCTATCAGGCACAATTCAAAGTGCTCACCTTACAAAGCACTACAATAGGACCCCCATATCCACTTATTCATTATCCACTGATTCAGTTACCCACGGTTGGCAGAGGAAAAATAAATACTTCAGCAGCTGCAAAGAGCAGCTGTAAAGCAAGCTACTGTCATAAAACAGCAGCTGTAAAGCAAGCTACCATCACAAAGAGCAGCTATAAAGCAAGCTACTATCATAAAACAGCAGTTTTGGTGAACAGTTTGGCGTTCTCTCTTATCCATGGTTTTCATTATCCATGGGAAGGCTTGGAACCAATCCCCAGCGGATACTGGGGTCCTACTGTATTTGACCTGGGTCTTAGCTACCTCAAAGATTGAATCTCACAGTATTAACCGACTCAGGTGTTAAGGTCATCAAGGAGAAGTCTTTCTCTCCATCCCGCCACCCTCACAGGTATTTCTCATGGGAACACATGAAAGGGACTTCTCAGGACTCTGGAACTCCCTCCCACTAGAGACCAGGACTGCTCCATCTCTGATGACTTTCCAGAAACAGGCAAAGACCTTTCTCTTCAGCCAAGTTTTCCCTGAATGATGGACTGCCATACATGGCTACACAGACTTGTGTTTATAACCACTTATAACTTTGTGCTTATACCTCTCATCGCTTGCTAGTTTCCGTCCCGCATAACGTTTAGGTGGTCTACTGTACATGATTACATGGAATGTATACTCTTTTCTTAACTGCTTATGTTATCTTTTAGTCCTAATTTTGTCTTCTAATGCTGTAAAATACCTCTCAATTCCCTGTTCTCAAACTTGAATATGTCTCAAATGTACTGGACTGTATATTGTCCCTCGTTACTGGAAGCCGCCTTGGCTTCTTTTCCAAGGAGAAAGGTGGGGTAAAGATGCTCATAAATAAAATAAAATAAAATAAAATAAATCTCCCTTTGTGCCTGCAGTGACAATCCTGAGTCCCCTTCCCATCCTACCATGGTTTCACCTTGTGGTCCTGTGGCAGCCCACCATATTCTGAGGTGACCAGGTGTCTCCACCATGGACCATTGCAGGGTCACTTTGTTGATCTGTTTGCCTGCACTACAGCCGGCCAGAGGGATGCAGCTTCTGGACATCTGGACTTCTACTCCCAGAATTCACTGACAATTTCCAAGGCAGAATTCTGGAAGTGGAAGCTGAAGCAAAAGAAGCCTATTGAGGAGTTACTTGTATCTCCAGTGCTGTCTGTATGTTTCTCCTTTGAAACCCAAGGAAACTGTTTGGGTGATTCCTGGGAGCTACAAGGGTTACAAGCCATGGTGGAGATGTGTCATCTCCAGGCTTACGACCAGGGTACTTCAAGGGCCAGATGCAGGGGAGTGATATCAGGAGACAGATATCTAGTCTTGTACGCTCCCAGCGCATTTGGTAGGGCCACTGGGAGATACAGGAAGCTGGACTAGATGGGCCTTTGGCCTGATCCAGCAAGGCTCTTCTTCATATGGTTCTTATGTTCTTAAGGCTTTATATGTGGGTTGGGCTTGATTCCTATTAAGCTCCATAGAGGGTGGTTCCCCATGGGACGACCCAACTTGCACAGCCTTGTAACTCCCAATGAGCCATGTGGTTACCATGGATCTAACCTTCATTTCCTACTACCATGGTTTCTGGGAGAATTTTCCCAGCACGAATAGCTCGGGAGGAGTCTAAGAATGTGTGCATACCACGTGCCCCAGTTTAATTCTAATTAGTTCACCTTCAGAAAGGAGGGGACAAATGGCAATCCATTGGCCTCGGGCCAATTTGAAGCTGACTCACTTTGATTCGTATTGCAGTGAACTTGGGTGTATTGGTCTTCTTGTGTTTTCCAATTGTGCTCTTTTTTCCTCTGATAAAACATTACTTCATTAGGTAATTTGTCTTCTCTACATGACATGGCAAGTCATCGCAGCTGCCATTTTCTACTGGTTCCCTTGGCAAGCATTGGAGTTAGTTGGACAGAATTGAAGTACCCCGTAGGACAGGCATGTCCAAACTTGGGCCCTCCTGATGTTTTGGACCGCAACTCCCAGAATTCCAAGCCTGTATTTCCAATGGCAAAGAACTGTGGGAGTTGTGGTCCAAAACATCTGGAGGGCCGAAGTTTGGACATGCCTGCCGTAGGACATGGTGCTGTTATTTCATCATAGGCCAGCAGGAGATGCAACTTCTCCATGCACCCTTAACTTGTATGGCAGGTATGGAGAACCATTAGCTCCCGGATGTTCTGATCTGTCTGGCATCATTTCAAATGTATGTATTTTTAAGTTACACTCCTTTCTGAAATAGATTATGATTGAGTGTATGTGGAGGGAGGGGGAGAGAGAGAGAGAGAGAGAGAGTAGAGCAAGTTAGACATGTCGGTTCAGGTAGACAACGTACAACATGAGTTGTTAATAAGCACCTTGAAAAGTGTTTAACTTTGACTAGGTCGTGCCCAAATTTGGAACAATTTTGAACCTATTAGCAAGCATGATTTCCATCACTATAACTCATCCCTACAGGGCAGGTATTTGGTTCCATCAATAAACAGTAAGTAATTTGAAGCCTGCCGGAATGTCTTGCTGTAAAGGATGTGGTAGTAGGTGCGGCTGTTTTTTTTTTTAAAAATCTATAATTGTATCATGGTCCAAGCATAGTTTGGGTCTTCTACCTCCACAAGCTTTTCGGAGTCAGATCCTGCCCTTCCCTGGACTTGATTCTTTCATTGACAGCAGTCAATATCTCCCTGGATAGGAATGCATTTACTCATACGCACATAAGTAACTCATTTATAAAATTGAATTATCCGACTAAGGGAGATTGTATGTTTTGATTGTGTGGCCGTCCTTCTGAAACGGACTTAGAAATTGATAAAAGCCAGATGGGAAGCGGAAACAGTCCATTTCATGACTTTTTAAACGTTTAAATTTCTTAACCCTTGGACTTTGGAAATTTCTCTCCCCCCCCACCCCAAAAACTGGAGAGGGTAGTGTGGAAGCAATTTGTTGAGGAGGGCTCTTGAGATGCAAAACAGGTAATAAGCACTTACGGGGTGTGTGTGTGTGTTACGTTCTGGGAATTGGGATGGGAGGGCATTAGCCTGCCGCCCTGGGCTAAAATTAATTTCTTATAGGAATGGGAAGGGGGGGGCAGGTGGTTTGCAGAGGAAGGGGTCTTGGTGGGGGAAAGCAAAGAGGCTAAAGTGGTTGGGGTGACCCTTGCATGGAGGTCTACTGTAGGACAACAGGATAAAGTGTTGTTTAGGGCAATACTAAATAAAATTCTCCCCTTCATCTTAGAACATGTGTGCTAGTTGTGTCTGACTCTAGGGGCGGTGCTCATCTCCGTATTCAAGCCGAAGAGCCAGTGTTGTGCAAGTCCGTGGCCATGTGGCTGGCATGGCTGCAAGGAAACACTGTTTTACCTTAATGCTTTTTATGGTGGCACCTCTTTATCTACTTACATTGACATGTTTTCGAACTGCTAGGTTGGCAGGAGCTGGGGTGAACAGTGGGAGCTCTCTCCGCTGCGTGGAACCCAGGACTCGATCCTCTGAGCTGCCGGCTTGGCAGCTGACAGTTTTCAGAGCCTTAGTCTGCTCAGCCACCATGCAAACTAAGGGCCTTTTCACACGACCCCTAAGATCCGCTGGCCACTTAAATTCGGACCAGAGATCTTAGGGGTTTGTCACTGTTCCTGCGTTCCCACCCCCTCCGCACTCCTGGCTGCTGGCTGCATGAGGGGAGGGATAAAAAAAGGAAGAAAAGAATGCTGCTCACCTCCGTTCTGCCATCCCGGCACTGCATTCAGATCTCTTAAAGGGGCAGGGGGCAAAAAAAGAACAAACAGAAGCAAGGAGAGCCGGGGAGTCACTACGTTATATCCGCATCAGGAATTTTCACCTCCGGAGAGCAGGTACCTGAAAAGTCCGCTGAGACGCTCTTAGGTGGGCGTGGTCGCACTTAATTACCTGTAAACTCCGGAGCTGGTGGGGAAACAATTTTAAGCTCCGGAGCTGGGAGCCATTTGTGGCGGAGTTTAGGGGTCGTGTACAAAGGGCCTTATGTGCTGAAACCAACTTTGTCTTGATATTTTACTTCCTCTCAAAGGCAACAACCTTCTTGTTTCTGTCCGAAGTCCTTTACAACCTGTGGTATATAAGACTAAGGGAAAAATAAATCCAGTTTAAAAACAGATCACCCTAAGAGCTCATTGAGATGCATATCTTTCGTCCAATTGCAACATCCTTCAAAACAAACACCTGGGTTCACAGTTATGCAACACCATGACACCTTAACATAAGAAGAATACAGGTACTGTACCTCCCCCTGGACAGTTGTTGACAGTTTGGTGAAGGGGTTGTTTCTGTTGGTTGTGAATGGGAAAGAATTTATCTTGGACTCAACGTCAAATGAAATTTTATTTCATTTCATTTAATCAAAATCTCTTTACCCCACTTTTCTCCTGAGAATTCAAAGAGAGCACTGTCTCCCTGCCCCGGTTGTTCCTTGATGTCTTTTCTCTGTTTTTAGTCCATCGCTGGAAGCAATCGTGTTTGTCAGTTTTGCTGTTTGATCTCTTCAGTTCCTTCTCCTACTAATGTCTTAGAGTGAGTATTGAGACTGAAAGTGCCAGTTGATGAGAAAAAGGGGTGGACTACTTTGTCAACCTTGAATCCGCCCTGTGAATCGCAGCTCTTTTATTGCACAGCTACAGGAATTAAACCAGCAATTCAAAATTCTGCAGCAATTTACTGGAAGGTTCACTCATTCACTTGTCACTTATCATCTCTTTGACTGCCAGTCTGTGGTATCACTTTCCAATTCCATTTTCTGGGGTGAAAATTGCTGACCATCTCTTTAACTCTACAAATGCCGGATGGCAGCAAAAGGATCCATCGCGGTGTTCCCTCACCTCAGCAAACGAACGGCTGCTTTTTTGCTCCATCCTGTGACCCACTGTAAATTAAACAAACATTTCTGATTTTGTCCGGTTAGGCAAAGTTATCTAAAGATGGCGCACATGGCTAGAAACCATGTTTTGGGCGGAGACAGAAGAGAGGGTTAAAATGAAAAAGAAGAAGAACCCAGATCGGATCTAGGGATAAGAGATCTCTGCTGAATATCAAGACATCAAACCTTTCCTTACATGGAAATGCAACATGTGCTTATCATATCTATCAAACATTTTGTCATGTTTTATCGATTTCCTGGTGTGCCAAGCCCCCATTATTTTACGGTACACAGCTGGGAATTCTTTTCTTCTTTTCCTTCTGTTTTTCGGTTTTCTCACATGCTGGCCTCTAGCATCACCTTCTCCCAGTGGGGGGGGGGGGAAGCGAAATCTATCAACAGTCCGATGTTAAGGATTCCCCCCCCCCCGCTTCATTCATGTTTTCCAAAACAGTCTTTGGCTTCCCAGCTTCTGACCTTCGCCAAAACACACACACACACACACACACACACACACACACACACACACACACACACACACACACACACACACACACACACACCACGTTTTTGGCAGGGCATTAGAAAAATTGCACCGCCGACCCAGGGATATCCTTTTTTTAAATTTTATTTTATTTTTAAAAACCTCAAAATTTATCTCGAGGCATTAGAGAAAAGTGGATAATTCCCTGATCACTTGCAAACACAATGTGAACCCCGCCGACATCCTGTGTCTTCATCCCACCGCATCTTTGTTTTTCTCTAAACCTTTTCTGACAGTGAACCTGGAGGTTTGACAGAGCAGGGAAGGAATGGGGCGGGAGGGAAATAGATTACTCTTGACTACAACTTAATTTCTAAAGCCAATTGTTCAATTTGTGCAAAATAACTGCATATGGGATAGCTATGCACTTTTTTTGAGTAACTATAAAATTATCATAGTGCAAGAAAAACAACTTTAGATGCTTTAAAGATTAGGAAGCCTCTCAGTCTTGTCCAGAAGATTCATACTGATAGGTATGTTCACATTAACATTTCATGGGAGTTTGATGCTCACTCGGCGGCGGGGGGGGGGTCCCAAATTTCCTGGAAGCCTTCAGAATCAGCTGTGTTGGCTGGGGTTTCTGGGAACTCCAGTCCAAAAACACTTGGGTTATTCAACGGGAAGCATTGGGGTAGCTGAACCACAGTGGCTTCCCAATGGTGTAGCGGAGTATGATCTCACAAGGTTCAAGTACCGGGACGTTTCTGAGCGGGGATGATGATGATGATGATGATGATGATGATGACATCTGCCACCTCCCTCAGGCTTCTGGGTTTCCTTGTGTTTCCCATTCCTCTCTGCTCTCTCACACTAGTCTTGATGCCATGTCTCCAAATAACAGCATATTGTTGCAAATTTATTCAGTTGCAATGCAAAGGATGGGGGAAAGATGCAAACAACCCATCCGCTGCTTTCACTTTTAGTAATTCCACGCAACAAGGCTGTGGTCATGGCAGTTTTAAATTTCAACACATTGACAGCAAAGCAAAAATCAAAAATCAGCCTGACAAAAGCGCAACCTCTCCCTAAGACCAGGCGAAAGTCAATAAACAAACAAACAAACAAACACCAAATCAACACTTGCGACTTAAGGCAGTAAGAAGTGCTTTTTCATGTGTGTACTCTCTTGTTCTGCACCACGAAGCAAGCTGGGACTTCTATCCCTAAATGGATTACAAATGATCAACAGCAAGAAACTCCAGTATTAAGACATTCATAAATAGCTCGTTTAGAATGGACAGTGAGCTGAAACTCCACAGGGCCTCGTAGAAGGCAGTGAAATGGTCTTTCAACCACAAATGTTGCCTCTGGAGATGTATTAACCTACAACAGCCACACAGGTTCTTTGAACAGAAAAAAGCAGAGAGGATGTTCTCATTTATTATAGTTTAGCCTGACCCACCAGGGTGGGGAGAATCCAGCAAAGAGAAACCTTAAAAATATGTCCCTTGAGTGCTCCATAAAATGTAGCAGTGCTGTTAAAATTTAGGACTGTGGGAAAGACAGGCTCTCCAGAATAATCCTCTACATCCTTGTTGTTCTAGCTACAGGCTAAATGCCAGCCCACCCTAGCATCTGTTGAGCCCCTGAAAATTTTTACTGCTTCTTACAGCATAGAATGGACACAGATATACAAGGGGCGAAGGGGGTAGTTGTTAGGTAAGAGAGTGCATTTTTTTCTTGCAACTTTGCATGCACCTGCCTATCTGGAGAGTAAGCCCTTGTACAAGGCCATTATCTTTTAAAACTCTTGGACACTTGAGCCATTTTTAATAAAGCATGTGGTGGAAGGATTCTGTTTAAGCAGCTTTCTTTTATCTAGTCTGTCCATCCATCAGGACCTTTATTGGCATCAAACAAAGCATACAATATAATAGGCAATAATACATGCACATAAAGAAGTATGTGCCCAATTAAAATGGCACAGGTGCTAAAATACAGAACAAGTTGTGGTATGGCAAAATACGAAATGACATGATATGACTGTTTGAAAGGTACATTTATACCTTTTATCTAGCCCACACTTTCCTTGATTGTCTGCAAGGCTGGAAGCAAGTTTTTGGTCTGCACGCAGTCCTTACTCTGACCACTGCAGTTTGCAGGTGATCTCTTTCACACACTCCACTCAACATTTAAACTGTGCATGCAATAGAAAAGATGTTTAATTGGAAATCCGATACAGAACCAGGCATGGGGCAAGGAGAGTCGGAAAGGGAAGACATTTGATGACCTGGACAAGAGGTGGGCACGAACCACGATTCGGTGGTTCGGCATGGTTCGAGACAGTTCAGCAGTTTGGCTGCACAAGGGTTCTGATTAGAGATGGGCACAAAACGAGCAATTTTTCATTTCCGTTTTCATTTTTTCGTTTTGTTACGCAACGAAACGACAAACGAATTTTGTCTCCAAAATGAAACGAAACGAACAGAAACACCGGAAATTTTGTCATGCATTTTGTTTTCATTACTGCAATACAGTGAACTGCTTTAAATGCTATAAAAAATCACAAAAATTGAAATAAATGGTAACGAAACAGTAATGAAACAAACAAAAACGAAAATGATTTTTTTGCAAAAAATTCGTGAAAAACGGAAATGAACCGAAACGGACCCTCCAAACGACAAACGACAAACAAAACATCATTTTTTTGATTCGTGCCCATCTCTAGTTCTGAGGGTGCTCCAGCTTCCTTTGCCCCGTCTACTCCACTGGGCGCCAAGTCAGAAGCAGCTCTCAGAGGAGGCAGTGCTGGGAAGTCACGCCACTAAAATTCTGAGGGTTGGAATCAGAATATGAAACAATAGTTTGAGCCTCAATTATTTTGGGTGAGGACATTAGAGAGAAGAGAGTGATTGCTAGTTTTCAAGAGATAGAGTGGGTATGCATTAAATAGTGCGGTCTTCTTTGCTTTTAGGCAGCTGCAGATCTCAATCCAATTGAATGAATGCCTGTGTATGTGAAATTTGTGCCCCCGCACAGAGTTTGAAAAAACTGAGTCAAAGCAGCAGGGGGAGCAGAATCTTAAGTCATCTAAATTCAAATAGTGCAAAAGTTGTCAATCTGTTCTTGATCAACCGGAATGCAGCACATGTGACAATGGGCTCACATTATAGGTAGCCATAGTAGCTGTGTACAGCACCTAGATGGAACAGTATATAAATTTAATAAATAAATAAATAAATAAAAATAAATAAATAAATTGAATATCAGGGAAAACTTCCTAAGTGTTAGAGAAGTATGACAATAGAACCAATGACCTCAAGAGTTGGTGAGTGCCTGTGTATGTGAAATTTGTGCCACTGCACAGGTTTTGAATAAAGTGAGTCATAGCAGCGGGAGCGGGACAGAATCTAAGCCAGTGATGGCGAAACTTTTAGAGACTGAGTGCCCAAACTGCAATTCAAAAGCCACTAATTTTATTGCAAAGTGCCAATACAGTAATTTAACCTGTATACAGGTGGCTATGAAGGGGCGATCTCGGGTGCCCAGAGCAAGGGCTCCGAGTGCTACCTTTGGCACCCATGCCATAGGTTCGCCATCACTGATCTAAGCTATCTAAATTGCATGGCTACTAATAGGAGGGAGGGAGAAAGAAAGAAAGAAAGAAAGAAAGAAAGAAAGAAAGAAAGAAAGAAAGAAAGAAAGAAAGAAAGGTGGGAGCCAGGGAGGGAGGGAGGGAGGGAGGGAGAGAGGGAGAAAGAAAAAAAGAAAGAAAGAAAGAAAGAAGGGAGAAAGAGAGAAGAAAAAGAAAAAGAAAGAAAGAAAGAAAGAAAGAAAGAAGGGAGGGAGGGAGCCAGGGAGAGAGAAAGGAAGGAAGGAAGGAAGAAAGAAAGAAAGAAAGAAAGAAAGAAAGAAAGAAAGAAAGGGAAAGAAAAGGAAGGAAGGAAGAAAGAAAGAAAGAAAGAAAATCCCAGGCCAGAGACCTTTGTGTTCCTCAATCATGGGACTACAGATGCCTATCAGGACAGAATATGCCCCTCCAGGTGCTAGCAGTCGTGGCCTTTCTCTGACATTTTGTGTTTAGACTTTTTGGGTTTTGGTTCATCAAAGGAAGAGGTATCCCAACTCTGGCTAAGGGGTTCCCCCTCAAATATACACCTGGAGGAGGCCGAGATGACAGCGGAGGGATATGGAAGATACTTAGAAGAAGCTTGAATTCTGGAAGACAAGTTTGAGTCAAGATTTTTTTCTCCTCTGAGAGTTTCTTTCCTCTCTTCAAATGAGTTGCAGCTTTGTTTTTGGTCATGTTTGCCGCTGTCCTTCCGAATTGTCCTCTGCTGTATTATTTGTTGTTTAATGTAATGCCCAACCGCGCATGAGAAATGTGCATGTAGGGTATGCGTGGGAGGCTGTTTGAATTGGCCATGAGGCATGAGACGACCCACCCCCACCCCCACCCCCACCCCACTCGAGCCTCTTTCTCATTAGTGATGAAAGCCAAATAATTGGTGCAGGAAAGACGCATTTTCTGCATGGCTAATAAATGACAGATGCTGCCTCACGTGGTCCCCTTGCACCTTCCACGCTTGTGATGGTTACCCCAGCTTGCAAGAAACCTCTCTTGTAACTTGTTCGTTGGGGGGTTATGTAACTTCCCAGATGGGTTGAAGGGTTAAAAAAATCCATCTCTTTCAGCCATACTGGTCAATTACTTCCCAGAAATCTGAGGAAGAGAAGGAAGCAAGCTGAGAGGAGCAAAGCTATGTACTCTTCTCCCTCCGCCCCACAAAAAAAGCATTTTTGTGGCACATTTAAGACTTACTGCTTTATATGTGAGAGCCATTTTGTGCAGCAACCCCGGAAGATGCAATATTCGAGTTCGCCATGTCTATTACTTGTCAGTGTTTGAAAAGTAACTGACCAGAGTTAAACATTATTACACTGGAAAATGGACTGGTTGCATTACTGTTGTCCTAAATAGTTAGTGTTGAGTTACTTTCTGGTATTTAGAGGAAGCAATCTTGGAAATAATGGAAGCATGTCATTAACTTGGACTTCTTATCAAATTATTTCCCCAAATGCCTTAAAATGTGATTTAAATATGTTTTGGAAGCCACTAGAAAATCTTTACCCACTATACTACTACTACAGGCAGGAGGAATTACCTCACTCCTGCTTGTTACTGGGCTTTTGCTGCTATGTTACTTGTAGCTGATTATTTCTAAGTTTCATGTGAGTTACATTTCTATGTTACACTATTTCTAAGTTACATGTGACTATAGCCTTTTTTTGATCCCTTAGTTGACCACAGGCCTTGGCATCTACTCTTTTGTTAATGATGGGATGTTTGTATAATGATTTGGTCTGAGGGCTCTTGATTTGCATAGATAGATAGATGATAGATAGATAGATAGATAGATAGATAGATAGATAGATAGATAGATAGATAGATAGATAGATAGATAGATAGATAGATAGATAGATAATGTTACTGCCTGGTGGGTGTTCTGTATAAAATAATAATAAAGGGCCTTTTCACACGGCCCCTAAGATCCGCTGGCCACTTAAATTCGGACCAGAGATCTTAGGGGTTTTTGCTGTTCCTGCGTTCCCACCCCCTCCGTACTCCTGGCTGCTGGCTGTGTGAGGGAAGGGAGAAAAAAAGGAAGAAAAGAATGCTGCTCACCTCCGTTCTGCCCTCCCAGCACTGCATTCAGATCTCTTAAAGGGGTGGGGGCAAAAAAAAGGAACAAACAGAAGCAAGGAGAGCCGGGCAGTCACTACGTTATATCCACATCAGGAATTTTCACCTCCAGAGAGCAGGTACCTGAAAAGTGCGCTGGGACGCACTTAGGTGGGCGTGGTCGCACTTAATTATCTGTAAACTCCAGAGCTGGTGGGGAAACAATTTTAAGCTCCGGAGCTGGGAGCCATTTGCGGCGGAGTTTAGGGGTCGTGTACAAAGGGCCAAAGAAGTGACTTGACTAGAGATGTAAAATTTCTGGAAACAATGGGAGAAAAAAACCGGGGGGGGGACTGTTCTCTCCCCCGCACCCCAAGTGTTTGCCAAAGTTTTCCCTCCGGCTTCAAAATGTCCAGAAATTTTACATCTCTAGACCTGACAATTCAATTTGGTTTACAATGCTCCTTTCCATTTAGAAGAGTTTTATCGTTCCAGTCCTGTGGGAGATGCCCTTAGAGAACAATGCAGCTTGTCCAAGGCCACCCAGGCTAGCTTTATATGTAGAAGGCAGTGTCAGGAATCAAACTCCCAACCTCTGGATCCAAAACCAGGTACCCAAACCACTGTTCTCTATTCTGGTGTAAAATTCATTCTAGGCTCATCTCAGTGCGCACCTGCTAAATGGGCATATCATCAACCTGAGTGTACACCAGAAGACAGCAAGAAGGCAAAATTTCTACTTTTTGTTAAGTGTTGTCTGCAAAAACGAAAGAAAACTATGAAAAACTCCCTACGTTTTCTCTTTCTAAAAAAGCATGTACAGAATATGTTTATTGAAGAAGAAGTGCACAAGAGGCATTGGTTTTAGCTTGGGGGGGGAATCAAAGTGTGGTGGAGAAATGGTACACAACAAATTCAGCAATGAAATAAAAATGGGAGAAGAGTAGTTTGTTGTTACTTGTTATCAAGTCTAGAGATGTGAAATTTCTGGACATTTTGAAGCCAGGGGAAAAACTTTGCCAAACACTGGCCGGGGGGGGCGGGGACAGGGTGTTTTTTCCTATTTTTTTTCCTCGCATTGTTTCCAGAATTTTTACAACTCTAGTCAAGTCACTTCTGACTAATGATGATCTCCAAAATGTCCTGTCCTCAACAGCTCTGATTACCTCTTGTAGACTCACGCTTGTGACTTCCTTTGGGGGGGATAATTCCATCTCATATTTGGTCTTCTTTCTCTGCTGCCTTCCACCCTTCCCATCATTATTGTCTCCTCCAGGGCACCTCGCCTTCTCATGATGTGCCCAAAGCAGAAATAGGAGTCTGAACAACACTAATCCTTCTCGATTTATACATCTCTCATGGCGCGGTGGTTAAATGCCTGTACTGCAGCTAAAACTGTGCTCATGATGACCTGGGGCTCAATCCCAGGTAGCCTGCTCATGTTCAGTAAAACGAGTACCCAGCTTGCTGGGTCGGGGAGCAACGTGTAGCCTGCATAATTAAATTGTAAACTGCCCAGAGAGTGCTTAAGCACCATGGGTCGGTATACAAGCAGAACACTGTTGCTTTGCTTTGAATGCTGCAGAAAGCTAAAAAAAGAAATCAGCTCAAAGTTGGTTTCTGCAATAAACAATGAATTCTATCCTTTGACCTCCTAAGTAAGCTTGAGAATTTTTTGCCACCAAACGCCCGTCTTCCCTTCCTTTCCGGAGGAAGGCTCCTTCTTGAAGGCGAAAGAACGAAGGACCACAGAGCCGGCTTTCTTCACTTCAGCCTCCTTGGGCGGAGTGTCGTACCATTTGTTATTAATTCTATCATCTCCAACCGAGAGGGAGGGAGCGCGAGAAGGGAAAGAGAGGAAGAAATGAGATTCATTTCATGCATCCCATTGTTTGGGCATTGTGTGCCACAAAACATATGGCCCTTGTTTGAAACTCCTCCAAATCATAGGCGTCCATGTGCGATTGATAAAGCCCAATTTGGCTGGAAAGGTAGAGGAGGAGGAGGAGGAGGAGGAAGGAGGGAAGGAGTGGAGGGGGTGCAAGAACAGAGAGGACAAGTCCTCAAATCAAACTGGAGAAGGACGCCCTCTGTGCTTCCTAAGTGCTAAACCCAAGGGAAATTACTTCATCAAAACCTGATCCAGACCACAGTAAATGAAGACTGTGATGTAGCCATGTTGATTTTGCAGTACTGGAATTAAGCCATCGGCATAGCAGTCCAGTGAAATCATTTCCAGGCCGTGGAGTCTCGAGGGGCAACCATTTTCTTTTAACCTTCTCTATCCGCCCCCACCACCTCTCTCTCTCTCTCTCTCTCTCTCTCTCTCTCTCTTTTCCTCGTTTGTGTGTCCCAACGCAGATGCCTAACTTTTCTTATTGGGATAAATAACGGAAAGTACGACTGAGATACGCTTGGGGGTGGGGGGGTTCCTCTTTCAAATACAGCAAGACAAGGCCAGCTGCTGGTTTGGATGGCTTCTCGGCCACATCTTGTCGTGACCTCAGGCCAGGTTTTTGAGACTTTCCGTGGCTGTTTAGCCCTGTCCGGCTGTTTAGCTTTTCGGCTGTACAGTCCTGCACTGGGCACCATTTGTGGGGGACTCTTCAGCTGTTCCCAAACTCTGCTAACTGACTCAGAGGGTCTCTCCCGAAGCGCAGCGTTTTGCACAGCTGGAGAACGGCGCACAATCTGTCCCAGTTCCCTTCCTGGGAATTATTTCAAGTTTGCACCGCCTTCCCGAGAAGAAAAGAAAGAGCCATAGCCATGTTTATTATAAGTATGTGAGTGCTGCTTGGCTCTCGTTATCTGTTCATAAGCACGTCATAACAAACACACGGGATTTTTATATATAAAAAGGAGTTTAGCATCATCCAATAAAACGTTTAAACCATAGAAGCAAAAAAGGACTAATTTTAAATCCAAATCTGATCATAACAGAGGCTGAAATCCAGTCATTGCAGCTAGAGTGGACCTCTGGACTCAAAACAGAGCAGCTGGCTTATGGTGTCCACACACACTGATTCATGGGTCTACTCCAGTTGCAACTTGCTTCTGATGTCAGCTACTGAGGATTGCTTGTTCTCTTCAGGCAAGCTTTTTGAAATCTTGTTGGGCAGAGGAGTCAGACCAAGTTGTGTTATCCACCTATCTCTTCAATCTGTATGAAGAACATAGGGCGCTTTTACTCGATCCCTAAAATCCGAGGCAAAGGGCTCCCAGATGCGGAGCTTAAAATTGTTTTCCCACCAGCTCTGGAGTTTTAAAAAAATTAAGTACGACCACACCCACCTAAGTGCGTCCCAGCGCATTTTCCAAGTACCTGGTTTGTATAACATAAAATCTCAACATAAAAAAATTCCGAGATAGGAGAAATTTGCTTAACATAATTGCCTATGGGGAAAATCTGGGGATTACTCCATTTTCAATGAAAATTTGTATAAAGGAAAATTTGGATTTGGAAAGCCAGTGAGTGCCGGTGAAAAATTTCTGATGCGGATGTAAAGCAGTGAGTGCCGGGCTCTCCTCACCTTCTGTTTGTTTGTTTTTTGCCCCACCCCACCCCTTTAAGAGACTGCAATGACGGGAGAGTGGAGGTGAGCCTGCATTCTTTTCTCCCTTCCCTCACACAGACAGGAGCAAGGGAGTGCGAAGGGGTGGGAACACAGAAAGCAGAGCAAACCCCTAAGATCTCTGGTCCAAATTTAAGTTGCCAGCAGATCTTAGGGGTCGTGTAAAAGCACCCATAGTTTACTGAAAACTGGATTATGCCCAGAGCTAGGAGTCATATTCCAAAACGTGTTACATTTCCAAGCTCTGAACATTCACACCGGACAGGTAAATTCAATCATGTGGATTTTAGGAAGGTCAATAACACAAATAATGAGAGACAGGTTGCTAGGGTAGAAGCCGCACAAGTCAGTTGCATAATTTCCTTCAAATGTCCTTTGAGTGATAATCTCGTACTCATAACAATGAGAGGCAAAATAAAGGGTTATAGGGTTCTGACCTTATAAAACGGATTGCATGTCACTTATGAAGCCAGTTGTCAGCTTCATTGTGCTTGTTTGATTTATTTTTCTTCCTAAAAATACCCCCACACAGATCAGTCAACTCAATTTAGAAGGAATACCGGTAAAGGAGTCTTCTGTAATTTGATTTAAAAATACAGGATTCTGCTAGCATGGAAAGTGTAACTTGATCACTTAGGTTAAAGATGCGAACCAAAGTCATTGCTTCTTTAAATCTTTGCACGGAGCTAGTTATTTATGTCAAATTGGAAAAGTTATGTTTTTAAAAAAGAAAACAAATTTCTCTATCCTTCATACGAATCGAGAAATAGATTTTCATAGCTTATTTCAACTGCTTATTTTTCCCCCATTTGCAAATCCTTTGCTGTTAAGACTTTCCCTCCGTTTAGATGTGCTCCTGCCCAGAACATCTCTGTTGAACCTCTACCGAACTGAATGGCAAGTGAACTGATGAAATTTCAGGATCCCCCATTCATTTTGTTGTTAGATATCGTCAGATAGTTCCCGGTTTATGGTGACGCTATGAAATAATTTCCCAGTGTACTGGATAGAGTGATGAGCTAGGACTCTGGAGAACAGGTTTTGGCATGGAAGCTCAAGGAGTGTAGAGCTGGTAAAAACATTCCTTAAACAACCCACACCTTGAAAATCCTGTATGTGGCCTTTATAGCATAAGTTGATTCCGATTTGATGCCACAGCACAAACACAAGAATCAATGACCTCCAAATGTACTTTCAATAACAGCCTGGCCTGGATTCTTGCATGAGAACGTTGGGAGAATCTTCTGAGCTATTCCACATCATGGTAGCTCCTCTTTTCCTACGGCCTTCAAATTTTCCCCAGCTTATTGCCTCTTCCAAAGTAGGATAGCACCAGTTTAGTCATTTCGGCATTAAGATGTGAGATTAAATCTGGCTTCCCTCCCATAAAGGGCTTCCCCAAAGATACCTACCTCAGGAACGAGACTGCAAATTAAGTCCATGTTGACCATCCAGTCAACAAGCAAAGGGTGCTAATTTAAGGAAGCAAGATAAAGATAAGGAGAATAATGTTCTGGCTGCAATCCTGTTATTTTGTGTCATAAATTTCAGCGAGAGAGGCTTTTTGAAATCCGTGGACTTGTGGAATCTGACGGGTCAAATCTCCACTGATTCAGAGGACCTCTTCAAGTGTGATTTGCTACTTTTTGTAACAGAATTTCAGGGCCTGCGACAAACAGACTCCTTCCACAACTTGAGGGAAGATGTCTTATAAAAACATACTCAGGTTATTCAAGCTTGATCTTAAATGTGACCCCTTCCTTGGAGATAATATTCCATCTGTCATTTTGCTCTGAGTGTTCAAAAAACTTAGTTCCTTTTTAATTTTATTTTCCTATTTCAGATCACCTCTGTGAGCTTTGTTGGTTTGTTTTTTGGTTTACAAAAGGTTAGAGGCAGCCACGTACGCCGGTGTTAAAGAACACCGCACCTTTAGATGGAGAACTGTACCATTTAGGACCCGATAAGCATTCCATTTTCAAAGATTCCTTGGTGTGCTAGAAGATGAGAGGAAAACGTTAAAGTCATAATTTAAAAATTAAGAGGATGAAGGGGGGGGAAAGAGAAAATTCCAAACCCCTCCTGTAAAACCCCTTAATGCTATGGTTGACCTGACGTCCATAAATCATGCAATTATTTTCAGATTCGAGGGGCCCTGAATTGCTTCTTCCGTGACCCTGAAATCTCTAAAATAAACGCAGTGGATCAAGTGATTACATCTATGAACGTCAATCAAAAGGAGAAAAGGGGGGGAAGCCAAAGCCATGCATACATTGCCACTAAATTGTTACTCATCACCAGTTCTTAGACTATACGGTAAAACTGCAAACCGTTTCCGCATTTAAAGACCTTGCTTTTTTGGGAGGCGTTTGGTGACTGTTAAGTTTTTTTTTCCCTTTTCATCCACCACTTGTCTCCCTGCTATCGTTTTTTATCTTTAATGTTTAGTTGATCTTGTTGCTTCTATTACGATGTAGTATATAAACGGGGTTTTGTCCATTTTATTGTTGTGAACCGCCTGGAGTTCCATCCGGAAGACAGGGCGGTATATAAGCTCTATAAATAAATAAATAAATAAATAAATAAATAAATAAATAAATAAATAAACTCCCAGAAGCCACTCGCTGTGCTGGAAGGGGTTTCTGGGAGTTGCGATCCAAGAACATCTGGGGACTCTCAGGTTGAGAACCACTGCAATGGCTAGCACAATGTACTTGTTGTTTGCACAGTGGCTCCCAGACTTAGGTTTCCAGATGTTCTTGGACTACATCTTCCAGAAGCCTTCACCACTAGCTGTACTGGCTAGGGTCTCTGGACATTGTAGTCCAAGAACATCTGGGGAGCCAAGGTTGGGAACAATTGCACTAGCATCATACTGTGCACTTTTCAGCCTCTCTTGTAGCCCAACGTGATTATAGATTCATCTCCTCCTGTTGGGTAACCTTCCAGCGTCCTGGGCTGTGGCGTCCATCCCGCCAAGGCTTGTTACAAAGTTCAGGTGAAATGTTTTGAACACTCTGTAGTATTAGATAAATCCGACTGCGAGTTGTTATTCTTCGTGGCTGCTACTACCCTGGGTAACAAGAAGGAAAAGGGTAACTTGAGATTCGATCCGCCAGTCATTCTTCTGCTCCACGGGCCATGCTTTGTTGAAATGTGTTCAAAATATCATCGGGAATGGCTTTCTGGCTGAGGGCCCGAGCGTTTCGACAAAAGCAAACAAAGACCCGGGAGAGATTTTTTTCCATTTGTGTCCGAGCCGATTGCCTTTGGACCGGCCTTTAAAGGCAAACACCCTGCAACCATTTGGCAGGCTGGTGCCCTAAATGTTATTGTTGACGGACGGGTCCCCGTGGTGGCTAATTGAACTTTCCTGGCCAGGGCAATGACCTCCCACTCAAATGCCGCTTATCTTAATTAGTCCAAAATACATGTTAGTTTAGTTTTTAAAAGATAAAAGGGGGTTGAGCCGCGTGGCCATCACAAAACACAATTGCAAAAATCGTATTGCCTGTAACCTATTTTTTAAAAAGATGTACTTCCGGGAAATGAAACAACCCAGGCAACCCTTTGACTAAGTACTCCGACACAGAGCTGTGTAACTGAGCCATGCATCTTGCAAACAGACCTTTGTTTACCTTTCCACAAGCTAATCTGTAAACAGCAGCAGCAGCAGCAACAACAACAACAACAACAACAACAACAGTAAATGGTCTTATAATATTATTTGAATGTGTCTGCTATTTTTACTACTACTACTACTACAATCATCATAATCATCATCATCATTGTCGTCGTCGTCATCATCATCATCATCATCATCATCATCATCATCATCATCATCATCATCATCATCATCATCATCATCATCATCATCATCATCGGCACACTGGGTACAGCGCCTAAAGAGCTAAGCAAGTATTTAGAAGAAATTGGAGTTGACAAAGTCACCATCAGTCGGCTGCAGAAGGCCACCTTACTGGGATCTGCTCACATAATTCACTAATACATCATATAGTCCTAAACGCTTGGGAAGCATTAGACTAGTGATTTGTAATACAAAATCCAGCATAGTTATCTTGTCTGCTGTGTGAAGATGATGATGATGATGATGATGATGATGATGATGATGATGATGATGATGATGACCACCACCACCACCACCATAACCACCACCACCACCACCACCAGTCAATGTTTTTTATAATTTTGATTGACTGTGCCTGGTATTTTTGAATCCTCCTCCTCCTCCTCTGCTATCAGGTAGGGAATTTTAAAAAGAGTTTTAATGTTTTGCCCTTCCCTTCCTCTGGGGGGCGCCCTGAGACTGTGCAGCTTGCCCAAGGCTGCACAGGCTGGCTCTTCTCCCAGGAGGCATATTGGGGAAATTGAACTCATTGCCTCTGGCTCCGCATCCAAATGCCTAAACCAGATAGGTGAGGTTTGTTTTGTTTTTTAAAGACCCTTTTCTAGCATCCCTGAGCACTCAAGGAGTTCCCCCTTTCTGACACCTTGCTAGCTCTGTTTTACAGTATCCTAATTTGTTTGGGCATGTGAGTTTTTAAATACGTAACTCAGCCTTCGGTAGTAGCGTTTTCCATATTTGTGTATATTGTCCTCATAATGTTGTCTACCACCCAGAGTGGCCTTTGAAACCCGATGGGTGGTCGATGTAAACTAGATAAACTCTCTTTTTAACTGCTTGCATTCTCTGGTAGCTTTAATGTTGTCTTTTAATGCTGTAAGATGTCCCTCAATCCCCTGTTCTCAAACTTGAATATGTCTTAACTCTGTCCCTCATTACTGTAAACTGCCTTGGGTCCTTTTCCAAGGAGAAAGGTGGGGTAAAAATAAACTCTAAATAAATAAATAAAAATACAGTGGTACCTCAACTTATGAATTTAATCCGTTCTGAATGCATGCTCTTAAGTCGAACTACTCTTAAGTCGGGGTCCCTATCTAAAAAATTGAAAAACTAAGTTAAAAAATAAAAAAATGAAAACAAATATTTGTAAGTCAAGCAGACCATATCTAAAATTTGTAAGGTGGCAGTTTAAAATGCCAACAGTTCTTAAGTCGGGGTACCACTGTAGATAGATCAGGTGATTCCTACCAAGAAAGAACATCATAAAGTGAAGAAGCAAACACTTTGCCTTTCCTTGTAGGATCCATCCAGACTGATAAAGGTAGAGCCATCAGTGAAGCTCAGCAAATATGTCGGTCCAGCCCAACAGAAGAATAACAGACTCTGGTCATTTGGGGAGACTTGGTCTTTTAGACATCCCGTCAAAAACAGCTGCATCTAGTGCTAAAAACCACAGAAGGACCTTCCTGTACCGTCCTTGAGTCCGTTATCCAAAGATGGAGCTTCTCTCTGCCAAGTAAATCCCCTGTCCATGCAGTCGAGATTGAAATTTATGACCATGGAAGGTGTTGAGCTACCAAGACCAGATGGTTATTTGGAGGATGTTTGGAACTTCTTCTTCTTTTTTTTGAACTGGAGCAGAGCTGACCACTGTGCAAGCTAGAAATGGCTGTAAGTTTCACCGGGCTTGTGTTAAATCACCGCATGCTTTCTTTATGACCTTATTGCTAAATATTATTGTCTTCTAAAACATGGCTTTCTAAAAGATGGATAATTTACAGTCCGTTGTCTAATCTTCAAAGGTACTTCAGAAACTGAGATAATACTTTAGGGGCAAGTTTTTCTATCCTGCAATGAGGCTTTGACGTGGGAAAAATACAGCTTGTTAATCATTGCAGCCAACGTTCATCTTCTCATCCTGCAATAAAATCTCTATTAATTCATGCAAGAAGTTGAACATGTATTTCAAAAGCGTTCCATGCTCTCATTATTTTTCCATTCGATGATGGGACCTCTCTCTCTCTCTCTTTCTCTCTCTCTCTCTCTTGGTCCAAACCAACTGCTCTTGTGAAGTGTCTTGTCCATCACTTGCACTTATTTATTGTTTTAAAATTAAAACCAGGAAATAATGGCCAGGCTTCCTCCGGGGCATATTCTTTAAATGTGTGGTTTCACTCGGCTTTATACCGCACGTTCATGCGGTTTTAATTTCCAGTACAATAGCTAGCTTATTGGTTGACATCACTTTTTGTAGAATGCCGCTTGTTCCGTTTTAATTCTTCCTTGTTTGTATAAGACATTGTTTTTATCTTGTTGTTTGACGTTTCCATCGGCTGGTTTTGTGGAGTATTTGATGATCTTTGGGGCTAAAGATCCATATGTTACTTTGGGGGTAAAGGTCCAGATGATACACAGCAGGATGATTATTGTGAAAATTGAGAAGACATTTCTAGGCATGACCAAAAGGTTCTCCCATCCTGAGTTCTATTGGCCTTCATCTCAAATGTGTCATTTGCTCAACTTGTCCTTAAAATATGTGCCCTACACAGATTTTCATTTGCTGCAACAAGCCGGCTCTAAAAGCAAAATAATGTTGTCTTTTAATGTTGTAAGATATCCCTCAATTCCCTGTTCTCAATATTTGAACATGTCTTAATTGTACTGCACTGTATATTGTCCCTCATTACTGTAAGCTGCCTTGGGTCCTTTTGCAAGGACAAAGGTGGGTTAAAAATACGCTAAAATAAAATAATAAATAAAATAACACTCAAAATTGACTGGGATTATTAATAAGAAGGAGTGTGGAATT
The DNA here is from genome assembly GCA_029282475.1 of Phrynocephalus forsythii. NCBI lineage: Eukaryota > Metazoa > Chordata > Lepidosauria > Squamata > Agamidae > Phrynocephalus > Phrynocephalus forsythii. The sequence goes on along the minus strand of JAPFRF010000015.1, from coordinate 8,551,888 downwards.
CCTCCATAACAGAGGAACTGCGCCAGTGGATAAGAGTATGGTTTTCTATGAGCACAGCTGAATCCATGGAAAATGCAGTGTTTATTGAACGCCAGATGGAAGTAACTGCTGAGGAAGGGACCTTTACATCTCACTTGGGTGAATGGAATTCCTCTCGCTGTGTCAGTGTGACAAGAGTCCTCCAGAGAGAGAAAACCAGCTGCAACTTATATTAGCTGATGAACAGAAGAAATTTCTGTTGGGCTTTCGAGCTGGGGATGGGGGGGGGAAGAGAGGAGGTTTCATCAAGAGCTGCAACACACAAGCAATGTCTCTATGTAATAGAAATAATAACGGTGCCTCGGAAGATTAGAAGCAGTTTCTGCAGCTGCTCTGTAGCCTCTACCATTTCCTGTGGAAGATGGAAGAGGAGAAGCAGCCAAGGGTTACTTGTCACCCACTTCCCAGAGGTTCATCATCATCATCATCATCATCATCATCATCATCATCATCATCATCATCATCATCATCATCATCATCATCATCATCATCATCAGGGCCCAGGTGAAGGGTAAATATAGGTGTCCCAAGTTTTCCTAAGGTTTAGTAGCAGACAGTTGTTCCTGAGCTTTGTCCATGTGTAAGGTTACTTGTGCAAGGATCCATTCATTTCCTTGGTTATATACTCCTTATAGAGTAAAATTTGATGTACAGAAGGATCCCAATATCTGCTGGACTACAACTCCCAGAAATCCAGGTCAGCTCATCTAGTGATGAAGTTTTCTGGGAGTTGCAGTCCAGGAACATCTGGGGACCCACAAGTTGAGACCCACCACTGCCCTGGGGTGATCCTATAGTTAAACATAATTGGAAAAGAACAGGAAGAAGAGAGACCCACTTCTGAGGACCAAGGAACCAACGGAACCCTCTCACTCTTTCCATTTTAGGCACAGGTCTTTCATGTGGGAAAGGTAGGAGAATTATATATGGAGATAAAATGGGTTGGGGGGGTCAAAGCTGATTTCTTTCAAAGATTGGGGAATGTTGCGTTTGCAGGCTACCATCTTATCCTCCTAGAACCACAGAGCTGGAGGAGACCTTAGGGATCATGGACTCCAACTTTTTGTCAAAGAGGCACCGTTACTGATAATATCTGTTATTCCTCAATATCTCAACCAAATCATCCTAACATTTACCGTTTGATTGATGGTGTCCATGGTAAATTAGGTGTCAGCGGTCATTCTTATTTTTCTCCTTTTCTTGAAATCCAGGTAGATTAGGAGTAGCTGCCTAGATGCCCTAAGCACACCCATGCCATAAGTTCACCAACACTGCCCTAAGCACATCCCATCTCACCTGATTTCAGAAGCTAAGCAGGGTCGGCCCTGGCTAGTACTTGGATGGGCGACCACCAGGGAATACCAGGTGCTGTAGGTGCCTGGAATAGGAACTGGCAAGCCACTCCAGTATTCCTGCCCAGAAAACTCCATGGACATGGAGTCACAAAGAGTCAGTCACAATTGTAATGACACAACACACACACATGTAGATTAGGAATTTTTTTTGAGGGGGGAGGATGAGGTGAGGTCTCAGTGGACACCAATCCCTGATCTTGATTCTGAACCTCCCACTAGTAATCTCCTAAAAATAATAATACCCATGAGTCATCAAGCCTGTTCTGATCTATGGCAATCCTTTTTTTTTGGTGGGGGGGGTCATTGGGTAAATGATACGCAGAAGTGTCATACCCTTCTTTTGGAGGCAACCTGGGACTCTGCTGCTTGCCCATAGACTGGCTTTTGACTGCCAATGACAAAGGATTGTGGGAGTTGTGGTCCAAAACATCTGGAGGGCCGAAGTTTGGACATGCCTGCCCTAGAGGGACAGCAGGCAAACAAGCCTCTTGAGCTAGCCTGTTGGCTGGCCAACTCAATCCTCCACACCAGTGGTTCTCACCCTGTGGGTCCCCAGGTGTTCCTGGACTGCAACTCCCAGAAGTCTTCATCACTAGCGGAGCTGGCCAGGATTTCTGGGAGTTACAGTCCAGGGACATCTGGGGACCCACAGGTTGAGAACCACTGCTCCACACTTTGCAAATGTCAGGCTGTGACCGCCGCTTATGGGTAGCTGAAGCAAGGCTCTCAGAACAGAGAGAGCGGAAAAAGAGTGACCTGCTTGGTAAAGCCAAGCCAAAGAGTCCCTGGAACCTCAGTTTGTGACCAGTTCAGCCAAGAACAACACGAGGGCTACCGAATGAAGAGGGTGATGAATGAAGGCTGGGTTGATCCCAGCCAATGAACCAAACATGTAAAATAAAATAAAAACAAGAAAATAATGGTAGAGCCGATCACATTTCTACGTCCCTGACACAGATGTTTTCAGCCAAGTTTTCTGACTCCCCCATGTCGCAGCTCCTTCCAAATCCATTACTCAGATGTGATGGGAGACCCCCAGGTGGAATGACGTCTCAGGCCAAAGCTCTAACCTGATTTGCAGGGGTGTCAATCCAGAGTGACCTGGTTTTAGTAGGTGCCGGAAGAACGGATTGCCCGCTGAGCCAGAAACATGACTCAGCACCTGCCCGTGTGTGCGTGTGTGTGTTTGTGCAAACCCCGCGGCACCATTCTTTGGGATGGCTTCTCCTAAATGATGGGTGTTTTATTTGCTTTTAAAATTCTATATAATTATCAGCAGTGTTATCCCAGACAGCTGATAGGTTGCCCCTCATTACATCTGGCAGGTCCACCCTTCACCCTGACTAAACTGAGTCACCGTCCAAATATTTATTTTTCCACATGTACCGGAGGCATATTGGAGTTCTTTTACATGACATACAGGCCCCTAAGCTGGAGCACAGTCTGGTGTTGTTTTTTTAAAGCTGCCTTCTCCAAGGTAAAAACTGTGCAAAGAACACTTCTATGTCACTCAACCACCCCAACCGCCCACCCCAATTTTATCCATATGGATTAATTCTCCTGCTTCTCTCTCTTCCTCTAATCCTTCTATTATTGCACATTCTTTATGATTTTTTAAAAGGATTATGAGGCACCTCCATGCAAACCTCTCTCCTTTCTCTGAATTAGGGAGAGAATATATGTTAGGGTCTTTTTCGATGCCTTTGTGGAGAGTTTCTGTCTGATGCAAAGCATGTTTTATGAGATCTTTTGAAACGTCTCGTAGCAAAGGCTAGAAGTGGAGCATGAAAATGATTTATTTATTTATTTATTTATTTATTTATTTATTTATTTATTTATTTATTTATATCCCACCAGATTTTCCCAAAGGAACTCAAGGCGGCTAACAGATACCAGAATTCCATAGTGTAAAACTAACAAAAGTCAAAATAATAATACTAATAATAAAACTAACGTAAGATGGCAAAGAAAAATGGGCGGACATAATAACTCAGATCCCTGCTCAAGAATAAATCAACCCCAAGGGGACCGAACACAGCCTTAAAGAGCCAAGTTTTTAATAGCTCTTCCAACTCTATGATTCTATGATTCTAATATTGCTCAGAGGATGGTTCCACAGAGTGGGACCAGCCACTGAGAAGGCAATTTGAGATCTCTAGAGTAGAGATGGGCACGAAATGAACAATTTTTCGTTTCCGTTTTCATTTTTTCGTTTTGTTACGTAACAAAATGACAAACGAATTTTGTCCCTAAAATGAAACGAAACAAACAGAAACACCAGAAATTTTGTCGTCCGTTTCGTTTTCGTTACGGCAATACATTGAACTGCTTTAAATTCTTAAAAAATCACAAAAATTGAAATAAATGGTAACAAAACGGTAACGAAATGAACAAAAACGAAAACGATTTTTTTGCAAAAATTCACGAAAAACAGAAACGAATCGAAACAGACTCCCTAAACGACAAATGACAAAAGAAACACCTTTTTTTTTATTCGTGCCCATCTCTACTCTAGAGCTTAGAAGCAATTCTGGACAGCACACTTTAAGAAGGATGCTGACAAACCAGAGCAAGATCAGAGGAGGGCTACAAGGATCATCCAGGGACTGGAAGCCAGGCCCTAGAAGGAAAGAATGAAAGAAATGGGCATGTTGAATTTGGGGGAAAGGAGAGTGCGAGGAGATAGGACAGTACATTTCAAGGACTTGAAAGGTCGTCCTACAAAGGAGGGGTAGGATCTGTTCCTGATCATCCCAGAGTAAGCAGGACAGGCAATAATTTATTTATTTTAGAGTATTTTTACCCCGCCTTTCTCCTTGGAAAAGGACCCAAGGCGGCTATAATGGACTATAATGGACTCAAGCTACATAAAGCCAGATGGAGGCTGAATGTAAGGAAAAACTTCTTAATGGCTAGAGCAGCACGACAATGGAATCAATTGCATTGGGAGGTGATGAGCACTGGAGACATTCAATTAAAAAATTGGACAATCATCTCAGATTTGCTTTGATTCAGGTTCCGGCATTAAGCACCAGGATGTCCTTAGAGGCCCCTTCCAATTCAAAGATTCTATGATTCCATCATTGTATGATTCTGATTCTGATTCTGATTCTGATTCTGATTATGATGATGATGATGATGATGATGATGATGATGATGATGATGATGATGATGATGATGATGATGATGATGCACCATCAAGTCACTTCTGACTTGCAGCAACCCATTCTGTTGTTACAACAAGGTAAACAGCAACCCCAAACAAAGAGATACCATTTGGCAAGGGCCATCATTTGGTGACAATACCTGGAAGGTAGTGAAAGGTCAGGTCAGTGCCTCTGTGTTCCTTTAGTTAATGAAGATGTTTGCATACTGTCTTTCTGGCCTGGATCCAGTCATTAATTCTGTCTATAGTGGACACCTTGAGTTGATGGGTTGTATATACGTTTTGATCCTCTGTCGACCAGTTCATTCCATGCTTCCATTTTAGATGGGACGAGCAATTGGATCGAAGTCCAAGTCCCTGAAAAGATTCCTGAAGGGGTCTCTGATGATCCAATATAGCGCTAAACCCATAGAGCATTTTAGTGCAGACACCAAGTTTATATAACCTGCTTGGTGTTTACTAGCACTTCAAGGGCCTTTTTGGCTGGTGTCAGGTACACAATATGTAAGCGGGATGAGCGAAAATCAAAACGAAAACTGATAACACAGGGGTGGTATTGATTAACCTGCTGCTTCCTATGTTGTCCCAAAACAGAAGTGCTTCTTTCCACACAATGCACAGCTTCTGCAGAAGTGTTCCTTAAGCCCCTGTGCAGCATTTTGAGACAACTGGAGGGGGGGCTGGGACCAAGAGAAGCCACAGGGACAGTTTCTCAGTTGCACACTGCCTAAATCTGGCTCCAGGCTATGAGCCTCGTGGCGCAGTGGTTAAATGCCAAGAGGTAAAACTGCCACAGGGACAGTTTCAGGCTCAGTTCACTCAGCATCCTGCCTATGTGTAGCCTGCACACTGTAATTAAAATTGGCTCCAGGCTACTTGCCTGGAGACAGAACACTTTGGGGTTCCCTCACCTTAGATTCCCAGGTGTTCGTGGACTGCAACTTCCAGAAATCCTGGCCAGCACAGTTAGTGGAGAACCAAGAACATCTGGGTATCCAAACTTGGGAACCACTGTTCTAGATCAAGCAGGGAGCAGAGGAGATTGCTTGTTGGGATGGGGCCAGGAGAGAGAGAGAGAGAGAGAGAGAGAGAGAGAGAGAGAGAGAGAGAGAGAGAGAGCAGGGCCTCATTCAATTCCACTACAAGCCAGATAAGATGGAGAATGAAATTACTGTATAGCTATGCTGTGGAATATGACATGTGAGCGCATAAGGGGAAAATGATCTGGTCATGACTACTAGGTATGATGACTGCTGATTTTAAACAACAATATTCAAAACATTTATTAAACCGAGCCCAGAATGCAGATAACTACTTAGTGCCTTATATATAATATTGGGCATAATCACTGTACACAGCAATTCATTTTTTGATTCATAGTCTAAAATTCTGTCTGGTGGTGTTTTTGTGTCTCTCCCCCACCCCAAATAATGAATGGATTTCCTTAAAAAGCCATAGTCCTTACAACCCAATCTGATGTGTGTTTACTTGAAGGTAAAGTCCTATATTGATTTCAGAAAGGTTTACAACCTCATAAAGAGCGCAAGGAACTATAATCCGAGCCATAAACAACAATAATTGTATGTGACAATATATAAAATAAGTTGGGCCACAATGAAACCAATCTTTCTTAAATGGCAAAAACAGACCTGAAATGTTCCAGAGCCAACTGGTTTTTTTGGGCCTGAAGGAAGTAATTCATGGAAAATTGCTGCGTTTCGCTGTGAAACTGAGAATAGCAAATTTATAACTGCGGCTTTGTCTCTACATCCAGGGCACTACATCAGAGGTAGATGTGAGCGGTAATGGCATCATGCATCTGATGGTGCGAGAGTGATTGATAAGCCTATGCTGTAATCCAGAATCCATATGTTGATGTTTGCGTGTGCAGATAGGCAGCATACCTGGACACACCACCCATGCCCACCAATGAAGAAGAAGAAGAAGAAGAAGAAGAAGAAGAAGAAGAAGAAGTTTATTGATTAGCCATTCCGGCCCTACCAAGTGCTAAAACTACATAAGTCCAGAAAAATACAAGAAAAATACAAGTTGTGACTGAACAGTTTTCAAAGTTAGGGTGACCAGAACGAATGTTATCATTCAAGAGTCAACGTCACCCCTACAGTAGACGCCAATTTGCTCAATATAGGAAGATCTTCCTCTGGCTGCCTTACATATGAAATTGGCGACACTGCAGGCAAGCTGCAGGTTTGAACTCAGAAGCAAAAAGGCAAGCTGAAAGTCAATGAAAAATAAATGACACCCATTAACATCTCAGGATTGACCAGTCGCCAATCAAGGCCACCATTTCACAGCATTGGTGCAGGATACGGAGCGGATTCAAGTGCCGGGTGGCCTGCCTGTCAACCCAAGCTCAACCTTCCCAGTTAACTGTTTGAGAGAACAGAAAACAAAGCAAAGTGTGTGGCTTATGTACCAACCCACAGGGTTTAAAGCACTCTCTGGGCAGTTTACAAGTAATAATGAAGGTTATACCTTGCTTCTCCCCCACCCCCAGCAAGCTAGGTACTCATTTTATTTATTTATTTATTTATTTATTTATTTATTTATTTATTTATTTATTTATTTATTGGATTTTTCTACTGCCCATCTGGCAGCGAGGCTACTCTGGGCAGTGAACAATGATGAATGAGTACAGTATAGTACAAAATGAACACTAATAATTCTTTTGGCTCTGCCCCATGCCTCCAGTCCCATTGGCTGCCTCCAATGCAGCCCCTCCCTGATTCAGTCAGATCTGAATCCATCTCTTGAGTTGAAGCACATTTAAAGATGCTTCCAAAAAAGGATGGATTGGTGTGTCTCTTAATGGCAGGAATGCCGGTTATACTTCCGTGCTGTTTACAAGTGAAAACAATCAGATTTATGACTTTCCATATGCATTGTTTTTTTTGGGGGGGGGTGTTGGTAGAAGGATAAAGAATTAATAGGACCTGCGTCTCTGCACCAGTTGAGATTATATCATCCTGCATCTTGTTTGGGTTTTCTTTCATATTTCTCCATCGGAAACTTGAAGACATTTCACTGATCATTGACCAAGTCCCACCTCCCTCCTGCCCCATTTATGGTGGCGCAGAGGAAACAAAAGATTACTTGAAATATTTTTAAAAATAATAATAATAATAATAATAACATGTCATCCCTGCAAGAGATAATGGCTTCTTCGTTATACCCTCAGCTGGCTTTAATCAGAATTGATATGAGAACAAAGACAGAGGTGTATACACTCTTCAAAAAAACCCACATTTCATTCATGCGTGGTAACACTCTATCATCGCCAGAACGATGATCACATAGCCTATGTTTTATAGTTAAGTGGTGATAGTGGTGGGAATTGCCGTTAGAAACAACAGAACCAAAACCGTATGGAAGAGAGATTTTTATCTGTGCATACCACAAAATGAGCTGGAATGATGAACGAGGGCATAATATTTCACAGGCTCTGCATCTCAGCTTTGCACGTTTCCCAAAGCAAGTCTCAAGTCTCTAGTCTTGGGTTTTGCTTTGTTTTCATGAAACCAAACAAAGAACGTCTTGTGAAAACTCAGAAGGGCAAATATCAGCATCGTCAGAAGCTTTTATTGGCATCAAACAGACAGCCATTAATTTAAATAAATATTTGATACATGCTGAAAGAGCAAATATTATTTTTATGGCTCAGGGAGAAACACCTGAGAGAACATGCCTGCCTCAAATCACATATTGCACTTACTGCTGCTGCTGCTGCTGCTGCTACTACTACTACTACTACTATACAGATATATCATCATCATCATCATCATCATCAACAGCAGCAGCAGCAGCAGTAACAACAGCAGCAGCAACAACAACAGCAACAACACAGAGATCTCGCAATTGAAACATCTTCCTTAAGGATGAAACATACTTCAGTGATCCTCCATCGTCATCCGGGTTTTGGGAACTGTATCATGAAAGTTCACACAGTATTATAAGCAGCTGCAGTTTTCAGAAATAACATCATCACAGCTGCAAAACAAAATGATAGCACTTGGAACAGCATACTTACTTACTGTGCTGATACTTAACGGATACCTAGGTGTTTTGGATAAAACTTACATAATGCCAATCAATATTTTTAACATTTTGATGGGCTGTGTTTGGTACTTTTGATTCAGCATTACCTTAGAAGTGCAGAGCTGGAAAAGACTGTATGGATCACCAAGTCCACCCTCTGTCAAGGAGACCTAAACCATAACTTTCTGTTTCATCTACTGACACCTTGATGTCTATATTTACTCCTCTGTAACTCTATATCAGAATTCCTCCTCATTTATGCCAGATAACTCCTGTCTAAAGTCCCTCCTGGAGACACAATCAAATATGCACCTAACAACTGCCCCTTGCCATCTTTCAGGCCATAAGGACTAGTAACTTAACAGCCAATGAATATGCCTTGTATTATATTTTATGCAGCAGGTGTTACTCTCAAAGATATTTGGAATCATATTTGGGAAGGGGAGTCTAAACATCTCTCTGATTTATGCTGCATGTTAATGTTTTAAAAATTGGAAGCCAAAGACAGAGATATCTGCATTTCCAAGTTACTACCTGGATGACAACCAGAATTTGAATTTCACCTTGTTCAAAGCTTGCGTTTAAAAGGTGACTTTGAAAAACAAGGATTTTGAATATCTGAGTGCATTTTAAGGCTGGTGTTTCAAAAGCTTCCAAAGTCAATTTCTTTCTTTCTTTCTTTCTTTCTTTCTCTTTCTTTCTTTCTTTCTTTCTTTCTTTCTTTCTTTCTTTCTTTCTTTCTTTCTTTCTTTCTTTCTTTCTTTCTTTCTTTCTTTCCCTTCTCTCCATGATTTTTTTATATATCCAAAAGTTAAAACAAATAAAAGCCTTATAACAATCAAGATGAATCAGTTCTTCAAATAATAAGAGAAAATATGCAGTTCTTAAAAAAACAAACTCAAGTATAGGTAAAATGTTTCCATAATTTTGGAATAAGAAATTAATTTATTCCTCTCTTTTATGTTACAGATGCCACCACTAGACTCTATAACTGAGAATGTCAAAACCTGCCAGTATTATTTTACTGATTATCAAGTCAACTATTAGATCTTTAAAATGTGCTTTTTTACAACTGAGTACGAATCAAATCAAATGGTTGATTGGGCTGCTACAACCCATTTCCGATCCTTTACTGGATGCTACTTGATCTGGTAGAAAAATCGGCGGGGAAAGCATCACGCGAGCTGGAAAACCAGAGACGGGGAGGGGGGAACACCTTTTCCAAAGAGGGACTCGTCGTGTTCTGAACGTGGGGAATGAATTAAACGTCTCTTTCAGTTTCCAAGAAGGCGAGCGCATTCTGACTTAGGATGTGACTTTAAATCCCAACGTTCCGCGTTCTAATATCAACGTTCCATCCGGGAACGTTCCATTGACTCGCAACGTTCGATCCCAGAACGTTTAATCTTAAACGTTCCAAATCCCTCTAAAACCCCGTGGCGGCGCGCTGATTTTTACCCCACTCGGATCCCTTCAACTCGCGATTGTCCGGCTCTGGGTGTCACAGACTTCTCCTAAAGGAAAAGGTAACGGAATGGTTCCGAGATATTCAAGAGAAACGCTTGGCGGTGGAACCCGGTCCAGAGCCTCCGGAGGAACCGATTCGAATTCGGAGTCGTTTCCTCGGGGTTTCCGTTGGGAACCGAACCTGTCGTTCTTGTTCTGGAACAGGCGGCTCAAGGAAAAAAAAAAAGAATAATTTATGGCGAGCAACACATTCGGAGCCAGGTAAGAGAATTGGGCTACTGAAGAGCGGCGGAATGCCGATTTCAATTCACATTCCGTTTGCGCCCCCAATTTCCATTCAAATTACCTCCAGTACTGTAGGAGGGGTAAAAGAGCCGCGGTCTCCCCGTCTCTGGGTCTCCCCCGTGGCGTCTTGGAAGTTGCTTACGGCTCAACGCCCCGTCCGTTCTAAATCAGAGTCAAACCCGTTGAGACTCGTGAGAGACTTAGGATCTCAAGTGCCCTCTTGGACTCGATGCACTTGCTCACCCTGCGACTAACAGGGGATTGGGCTGCCCGACTCTGACCACCTGCGCCAAGCCTCAGCTCCACAGCCTCACGCTTAGTAATCTTACTCTCGAGTAAACACGCCCTTCACCTCGAGGCGCCTGATGCGGCCCCTACCTCCTTCACTGGCTCTCCACAAGACCTGGGTGCCCAAAGCCTGAGAAAGACGAACTATATCACCCAACGCTAGCTGTTGGTTCGATTGGCTTTGGGTGGTCTAATAAAAGTATCCCGAGAGCAGAGGCTTGGAGTTCGATTCTCCAACGGCGCCTCCTGGGAGACGACCCAACCCGTGTGGCCTTGGGCCACCTGCACCGTCCCAGGGCGCCCCTGGAAGGAGAGAATGGGAAACCACCTCTCTCAGTATTCTTTACCTGGAAAACCCTAAAAGTGTCGCCGTAAGTCGGAACTGACTGGAAAGCACATGATCATTCATCAAGCCATCGACTTATTCATTTTGCCGTATTTAAAGGCCACCTTTCTTCCAATAATATTGTCCTTCAATCTATTCTAACTAACTAACTAACTAACTAACTAACTAACTAACTAACTAACTAACTAATTAACTAAAGGTGCCTCGCGATACAGATATTTTGGGGGACAAGCGGAGATCGTGCGCCCTCCGGGCACTTATTGAATCAGCCACCATTTAATCCTCCAGGAGTTAACCATCCGCTCCCCCTTCTCTCCCATGCTTTTGGTGACGGTCTCGCGGAAGGCAAAAAATAAATTAAAAATATATATATAGATTTCTTCCTCTCCTGAAAAGAGTAGCAGTTTTTTCCTTGACTTCTCTTCCAAAGCCCGGAATCGAAAAGCGGTGTTGATGGACAACAGTACTTGCTGTTGACATTTGACGTATCTCTCCGCCTGGCAACTGACGAGGGGAGCTCGCCAATTGCTAGCAAGTTTCTTTCTTTCTTTCTTTCTTTCTTTCTTTCTTTCTTTCTTTCTTTCTTTCTTTCTTTCTTTCTTTCTACACACATACATACAATTTATATGCCGCCCACTACCCAAAGGTCTCTGGGTTTATGGCCCCTCTGCAGGGATTTTTTTCTTTCTTTCTCACTGTTGGGAAATGGGTGGTCATCTCCCTTACCTTTTCACCTTGCAGGACACTGGACGCCAGAAGTGCTTCCTAATGGAGCAGCGATTTGCTCGGGCTGGATTAAGAGGCCACAGATCAAAGAATTTAAGGTCGGGGCTTCCTATCTCCTGCCACTCCACGCTTCTTCGGAGTTCTTACTCCCCAAACAAAAAGTAACTTGGAAGCCTGCCTGCTTATGTAAGCCAACTCCTTCTCTGCTGCTATTAATGAAAAACAGATAAATTTAAAAACAACAACACACCCTCTGGCGAGCCACCGTCTTTCTTCCGTTTGCTCCAGATTTACCTTTTTTAAAAAACTTTCGTGGTTACGTTTTTGTGCTGTGATTACCGTGTAAAGGATTAAAAAAAACACCCTGTATGTTTGTTTGGTCTTTGTTTGACTTGGTGGTTCTCCTTCTCCATTACCGACGGCTTCAAATCTATGCTGGGTTCCCATCCCCGTCTAAAACAAAAACAAACCAAAAAATTATTTTTATTTCCCAGCCCTTTTACCTGGGAATAAGCCGGGCTCAACCCAAGAGCAGGTAAAGCGCATTGGGACGGCACGCCCTTTCTGATTGTAATTAAAACCTGCGTGTAGGTCCGTCCGTGTTGGAAGACGTTTGATTTGTGTGTGTGTGTGTGTGTGTGTGTGTGTGTGTGTGTGTGTGTGTGTGTGTGTGTGTGTGTGGAGGAGGAGGAGGAGGAGGAGAGCGGGAAAAAAACTCATTATTTGGTACAATAAATAAACGCTCATTGGCCAGGGCAGTACTGATGACGCTAAATATGGGAATCCCCATATCTGTAGGACTGTGGTTTGGGCGATGGAATGAGAGTTGCCCCGAACAAGGAATATCTTGAAAATATATTTATGTTTTAAATGTATATATATATATATATATATATACTTACAATTCATCGGCTGGCCCGTTTGAACGATTCTGTGGATTAAGAAAAACGGAACTAGCAATGACTTGTATGCGATATGCAATAGTTTTCATAAGGAAAAAACGTTCATGTTTTTTCCTTCTCCGGAAGCAGGTGTCATTAGCTACATATACTTTGATTAATTAAGGAAAGCTAAATAAATATACAGCTATGTCCCATTTAGCTGGAAGGGAGACATAGGGTAACAGCCCATTTTATAAGTTTTATTCTATTCATTTAAAATATTTCTACCCCACCTTTTCCCTTGAAAAGGACCCCCAGATGACTTAGGTGACTTGAAACAGATAATAGGAAATGCTAAATCAGTGAATTATTCAAACAGTAAACTATTCAAGTATTAAAGAATACCTAATCCATTGCATTTAAAATATTAAGTTAAAGCATTGTGGAAATGCAGATACAGAAGGAGCAAAGTATAAACCCCGTCCCATTTATTGTCTTGTAGATGATCTGTCACTAAGGAAAAGCCTGCCTGAAGAGAAAGTTATTCATCTACATGCAGATAGACAACAAAGATGGAGACAGTCCAGAATCCTGGGGCAGGAAGTTCCAGAGTCTGCATAGACTTGCATTCCAAGGTCCGAGTTCCATACATACTTTCCCATTGGGTAGGATGCATAAGATTGTATCGGGACTCCAATAAAACCATTGATAAATTCCAGTAGATTATGATGATTTATGATGATGGGTTTGATGATAATTTTCATTAGTGGCATCCTTGGACACTGCCAGACAGGCTGAAATCCAGTTGTGTGCCCTAGGCAGAGTAGGTGCATTGACTCAATGGAACTTACCAAAGTGTGTGTGTGCTGTGTCGTTACAGTCGTAGATTCACCAAATCTCCACTGATTCCTTTGGCTTATTCAAGTCCTGACTTACTACTGGCATTCATTCAGTCCCTGGATGTTTCCTTGAAAGGACGTCCAGCTGAGCTCAATGGGTGACCCTCCCAACTAAGAGTGCATATCATTCTCCTAACATGAGGTGACCAACCTGAGTTCCTCCAGATGTTGTTGGAGCAGGGTTCTCAGCATCCCTTTCTCTTCAGGCAGGCTTTCCCTGAACAATGACCTGCCTATTATGTGTCTTTTACTTACTTTTATTTATTTATTGTTTTATATGACTCTACATGATCACATAGACTTTGTGTTTATAACCACTTATAACCTCATGTGATTGCATTGACACTGTTTTCAATGTTAGTTTACATCACTCATAACTTTTACATGGAATTTCATTCTCTTTTTAACTGCTCACGTTCTCTTGTAGCTTTAATGTAATGTTGTCTTCTAATGCTGTAGTGCAGGCATGTCCAAACTTCGACCCTCCTGATGTTTTGGACCACAGCTCCCAGAATTCTAAGCTTAGACTGGCAATGACAAAGGACTGTGGGAGTTGTGGTCCAAAACATCTGGAGGGATGAAGTTTGGAAATGCCTGCTGTAGTGTAAGATGTCCCTCAATTCCCTGTTCTCAGTACAGGACTTGAACATGTCTTAATAGTACTGGACTGTATATTGTCTCTCATTACTGTAAGCCACCTAGGGCCATTTTGCAAGGAGAAAGGTGAGGTAAAAACATTCTAAGATAAATAAATAAATAAACCCCTTGCAGTTGTCTTGGGCTGGCCATGGCTGATGGCAGCTGCCAGCCAACAACATCTGGCAGGCCACCAATGTTGGGTGCCCAGATGTTCTTGAACTAAAATTCCCAGAAGCCTTTGCCACCAGCCATGCTAGCCAGGATTTCTGGGAGAGGTAGTCCCAGAACATCTGGTTCGGACCACTGCTTTAGATTCAGAAGCTGCCTGTGGGCTTTGTTGATTATCTGAGATCAAATGTTACAAAGATAGAACTATTGGGCAATAATAACTCATCCAGGATCAACAAAGCCTAGAGGGCAAGATGAGGTATGATCAACAAAAAGCCTTTCCGCCACCCCAGATGTTGCCCCCAAGTATGGCCCTCCTCCCAATGAAGTGCAACCACCACCCACCTGCTCCAACTTCTTGGAGCTGAATAAAATATTTCCACACTCCCCAGCTCATAAGCTGCCTTCTCTCTGCTTCTGAAACCAATGGTCATTTTATTTATAATGGATGCTACTGCTTCCAGATGCTGAGGGGGGTTTCATTAATAGAAGGGCATTTGCTGATGTGGGATACAGCTGGGGCACCCTGGTATATAATAGGGGCACACAGAGAGATTGATAACCATCACTACAGCTACTGGCAGAGCAAGAGTGAGCTGGCTGGGAAGCCTAGTGGTTTAAGTATCTGGCTGTGGACCCATAAGTCACGCCATACATTGTGCCTCATGGTGACCCTTTCCATTCCCTCCTTCTGTGGGCGCCCTGGGACTCCTGTGCAGCTTGCCCAAGGACACCCAGGGTGGCTCTTCTGAGATGCCCAGCGAGGAATTGAACTCCCAGCCTCAGGCTCCACAGCCAGGTGCCTAAACCTCTTACCTTTGGAGTCAGAAACCCCAAGTCAGGGGTAAAGATGTAAAGCAGGAGTGTCCAATCTTTTCGCAAAAAGGGCCAGATTTGGTGAGGTGAAAATGTGTGGGGGCCGACCATTCAGCCACATTTGGGCCCCGGGGCCGACTTTGGGCAAGCCTCTAGGACAGGCATGTCCAAACTTCGGCCCTCCAGATCTTTTGGACCACAACTCCCACTGTCCTTTGCCATTGGCAATCTAAGCTTAGAATTCTGGGAGTTGTGGTCCAAAACATCAGGAGGGCCGAAGTTTGGACATGCCTGCTCTAGGACATGCAAGGAGGCGGGGAGGATGCTGCAGCAATGGAGCCGGGGGCAGGTAGTCTGGGCAGGGGGCTGGGGGTGGGGGAATGGACAGAGACAGGGAGGGCAGGCAAACCATAAAACTGTAAGCTGACTCTCCATCCAGGATGGGGAGAGGCCAGCTGAGACAGCGGGGAGAAGAGGTTGCAGGCCACTCAAAATTTGAAAACAGGCCACATTTGGCCCCTGGGGCCTAACTTTGGACATGCCTGATGTAAAGGGTTATTCTGTTCTGGTAAGGAGGGATGTTATTTCTGAATTCTTATTCCTCTTGGTAGCCCTTCACTGATCCCCCCCAGGGTGAGATATGGCTAAAGCACAAACAATGCCTGATCAGTTTATTCCAGGGTAAACTGAGTGTTTAGTGGGAAGGGATTTTACCTTTTTTTGTTCCATTACAACCTTCTGGCAGGGAGTCAACTCTTCTCTGTCCAACATTTATATATATAAAAAACTCATCTCCCCTGTGCAGCATTTAGAAATACTGAAATGTTTTCCAGTCATCCCAGGCTTGTCGAGTAAGCAGCCCCCATAGCACTCCTCCTCTTCCTTAAAACAACAACAACAACAAAAACAAAACAAAACAAAAAAAACCCAGAGGTTTAAGCATCTGGCTGGGCCTTCTATGACAGGAGCTGGATTTGATGACCATCCATAGGGTCCCTTCCATCTGTGATGACTTTATTCTTGCAACAGCCTTGCCAGGTTGGACAGAATGAAAAAAGGATCTATCACCCAAGTAGATTTTATGGGGGTGGGTAGTGGGTGGGTGGGAAATGCATGGATCTCTTAGGTTCCAACCACTAAACCAGTGGTTCTCAACCTGTGGGTCTCCAGATGTTCCTGGACTGCAACTCCCAGAAACCCCTTCCAGCAGAGCGAGTGGTGGAGGCTTCTGGGAATTGCAGTCCAGGAACATCTGGGGACCCACAGGTTGAGACCCACTGCACTAAACCATACTGCCAACCTGCTACCATGTTATCCTTTATTGGCCAATCTAGCCGATTATAGTAATAAGAAGGAGGGGGGGCTGCCTTAGCCAGTCAGCTCAGAACAACTACCACTAATAAGGCCAGTGGGCCAACTTTCGTGTAATGGGGTGGTCTATGCAGCCTGATTCCCTCTTAAAAACTTAATTTGGACAATCACAGGGTTCTGCTGATGAAGTTCAACAGGTCTGGTTTTACGACCGTTTCCTCAGCAGTAAATGACTCCACCCACAAGTAGGGGCAGGTAAGATGTGGGCCACCAATTGTATTAAGAACAAGGGGGATTTTAGACACAGCATTTTTGTCTTCTTTATTGCTTATTTACTTTTTAATTTTTTGCCTGACAGGCTAGCACAGACCAACAGGGCTACCTGTTCTAAAGGGGCAATTACTCTTGTTGTGAGGAGAGGGTGATGCTTTTGATTACAATCAATAATTAGGTAGAAACCAGAAGGTTAATCAATCTTTTCTCAGTACGATCAGACAGAAGCCTCCAGGGATGCCAACAAGACGTCGCACCTTTTCTCAATACTAAATGCGCTTCAAAAGAGAAGCAGATGACGCTTTCAATCATTGTCCTACGACGACCCTGATAGAGACGGAGGATGCGATTTCCAGGGCCGAGTTCTGGAGCCGCCCTTTGCACCTTGCTTCCTTTGCAATCCAAAAATAAAATAAAGTAAAATAAAATAAAATAAAATAATAAATCCCCAGGTCTTCTCAGGATATTGGTAAGGATCGGAGCCCCGCCGGTCGGGTTCTCTCTGCCCTTAGCTTATCCAAAGCCCTCTTCGCCCGCCTGCTCTGCGTACAAGTAAGCGGAATTTTCTTCTGAGTTCGACGAATAAGGAGAGTGGAGGGTGGGGGTGGGGAGTTCGCCTCCCCCTCAGGTTGCCATCTCCTCCCCTTTCCATTTTGATGCTCTCCCTTTTGCTGAGAGTTCCCGCCTTCGCTCCTGCCTTTAAGGGCTCCCACCAATTTCCAAAACAAAGGGCGGCGTCTTTTGGCCTGACCAGGTCCGCCCGGGGTGTCCTGCTTCCCTCGGCGCCTTCTTCTAACCCGTTATCAGCCCGGTTTCTCCCTGGGATTTGCCGGGGACGACAGGCCTGATTTTCCCCCTGTTTGACAAGAAAAGAAGAAGGGAGAAGAAGAGAGAAGGAAAGGAGGAGGAGGAGGAGGAGGAGGAGGAGGAGGAGGAGGAGGAGGAGGAGGAGAAGAAGAAGAAGAAGAAGAAGAAGAAGAAGAAGAAGAAGAAGAAGAAGAAGAAAATTGCAAAGCAAACTTAATATTCTCAAGCCCCCTCCTCCCACCCTCGACGTTTTCTTGGCGACACCCGGGGGATTTCTGGATGAATCCGGGTACCCGGGAGGCCACGCATCTGTCTTTAGGATGAGGCGCAAACCGAGACGCGGCGGGCGGTCCTCCGCCCAGGAGGCTCCAACTTCTGCTCCGGTTTGGAGGAGGAGGGAGTCCGTCTGAAGAACGGCGAAGCCCAGGAGGGCCAACCCCCCTCTTGGATTTGGGCTGGTCCCCCCCACACACACACACCCGGCTGGGCCATGGCGCTCAGTTCCAGAGCCCACGCTTTCTCCGTGGACGTCTTAGTGGGCAATCCCGCCAAGCGCAAAATACTGGACGTGGAAAAAGACGAGAGCCCGTTTCCCGAGCAAGGGAGGGAGAGAGGAGGCCTCAGGAGAAGCCAGGCGTTCGGTAAGCCGCCCCTCCCCTCCCCTCCCCTCCCCACCCAGTTTGCCGCCTCTTCTTTCTGCTAGTAAGGAAATGGCACCGCGTCCCGGCCACGCGCAAACTTGAGGAGCCGCACGGGACGCTTCCGCGCCGCCCGGATGTCCGGGGCTTTGTTCCTGGGGTGGGTTTAATTCCTCTTAATTCCTCTTCACTCCACCGAGGCTTACACGTCGGAGTGTCTTGTGGTGGGCATGGAAACCTATGAATATTTTTATTTCTTCTTCTTCTTCCTCCTCCTCCTCCTCTTCCTCCTCTTCTTCTTCTTCAATGCGATCGTTTCCGTGGAAACAGGGAGAGCGGGTGAGAATCAGGATCACCATTTCTCATCCATTCTTCTCCCCCTCGACCTGGAATCCCCACCTCCCACCCCCAGAAAGTCAACCCAAGAGAAGTGGAGTGAGCGCCCCATGTGCGCATACACCCTTCCCTGCCTCTATCTAGCACTCGGCAGAAGACCACAGGGCGCTTCTGTCCCCACCCTCCAATTTTGCGCAAAAACTTAAAGAATAAACAAAAACAACTTCAAAAGGGGATTGGACAGATTCCTGGAGGAAAAGTCCATCACAGGTTATGAACCATGATGGAGATGTGTAATCTCCAGGGCTTAAAACCAGGGTACTTCAAGACCAGATGCAGGGGAGTGGTATCAGGAGACAGATATCTAGTCTGGTGCGCTCCCAGATGCTTCTGGTGGGGCCACTGTGAGATACCGGAAGCTGGACTAGATGGGCCGTTGGCCTGATCCAGCATGGCTCTTCTTATGTTCTGATGTTCTTAACACTGTAGCCTACAACGTATGTTAATTACCCAGGCTTCTGCTGCCTGCTTTAGCAGGGTTTCAACGCACCCCCCATATCTCAGCATTCTTTAGAAGTGCACCTCTATGTATGGCCCAGCCCACGACCCAAGAATTTAAGAACAGTACTTCACCGCTTAGTATCCCAAAGGAGAATCACTTCTCTGCTCTCTGTATTCTCACCTGCTCCGCTAAAGGTGCTTAGATATACTGGCCGTGTGTTTACGCCCTTGGATCTGAACAAGTGGATTATGATCCATCCAAATTCAGACCAAAACAAAATTGCTGGTATATTTTGGCTTGTGTTTCCCCACCCCCTCTCCATTCGTTTCCCTTCGTTTCTTTGTCAAAATCCTGGCCCCCGTGCGTGGTTGCTAACGCGCGGCCCAAAGAGTGGCCATCAAAGGCACAGGTCGATTCTTCCACTTGCCCCAGGGCCCATCAGAAAGCCAAAAGCCAGGCAAAGTGTTCTGCTTATATACCGCCCCATAGCACTTAAAACACTCCCTGGGCAGTTTAGAATTGATTATGCAGGCTAAATTTCGTTGTTCCTGCAAGGGAGCAATGACAATAAAGATTCCTACCTCCATCCCCCAGCAAGCTGGGTATTCATTTTACCGTCCTTTGAAGGATGGAAGGCTGAATGAGCCTCGCGTCGACTACCTGGGATTAAACCCCAGGTCCTGATCAGGTTTTTGGTTGCAACCCGTCCGCTTGATCGCTGCGCCAGGAGACTCCTAGGAAAGAAGTCCCCGATCTCCTTGTTCAGCCTAGTAAATGGCACTAACATCGGCCCACTGAACCAGGGAGCATTTGGAGAGTCAGTCCTCTGTTGGGGGCCATTGGTTCGGATCCTTCGGCCGGCGACTTCGTACGGGAAAACAAATTTTAAAATAATGGGAGGGAAAGTCGTGGCACCCCAAAAGACGAACTAACCGCTCCAGCTTAATACTTAATACTAATACCCGCTTTCCTGGACAGCTCCCACTTCCTGCGGGGTAAGGCTGGGACTGAGTGGCAAGTATTTAACCCTTTTGGCTACCAGAGCCAGGGCTTCAAAGGGATTCCGAATTTGGGAGGAGCGGACTCACCCAATTTTACCCTGACTCAACTGGCCCGCTCCAGTGCGATTTATGACATGGCAAGCGGCAGGATTTGGGCTCACGGTCCGCAGCGGTGAGAGTTAGGCTGCAATGGGAGAAATCTATTTACCCCGGGGTAAATTTCAGGGAAGGGTTCAGCGGGCTAGAGCGCTGAAACTGCAGCCGGCGTCTCCGCGAGTTGGAATCCTGCTGCCACTGAGGGGCACCTAGCAGTTGCCAAGCCTGTAAAATTTAAATGCAAAAGTAGATAAATAGGTACCACGCGTAGAAATGCGTTCAGCCATGCCGGCCACATGGCCAGGGACTTGCACAACACTGGCTCTTTGGCTTAAAAACCGAGATGGACACTTCCCCTAGAGTCGGACACACTAGCACGCATGGGGGCGTTACCTTTGCCTTTAATTTTCATGGTACTTAAATCTGAGCAGGCCATTAGCTGGAGTTTTCTCCCCCTTTTTAAAGGAGAAAGGCGGGGTAGAAATAAAATAAAATAAAAATAAAAATAAAATTCTGTCCGGCAGATAAGAAATCGAAAGGAGAAATGACGGCTTCTCTCCCGGAGGATCCCAAAGAACCAAACGGGGGAGTCCAGGTCGAATTACAAGGATCGGAACTCTGGAAGCGATTTCACGAAATCGGCACCGAGATGATCATCACAAAGGCGGGCAGGTAGGTCTGTTTTCTGGCTTCTCGCCTCTCGGGACACGTGGGTCGCCATCTCGGCTTCTTGGCCATCAAAACTAGCCAGAAACGGCCCGGTTCAAGATGCAACTCTGCAGAGCGGGGGCGGGGGAACCTCGTTAACTTGTCCGCTCTCAGACCGTGAACTTTCCCGATCAACCGATTCTTATTTTTAGAAAATGAACCTGCAAGCGCGACAGTTCCTAGTTATGCTCCATGTCTGTGTTAAAAGCGCCCCGGCGCCGTAGCGGGAGGGTGACATCAAATGGTCTTCCCGATGGCGAGGCGAACGCACGGACACGTGTATGCGTAAAACACGCGAGTTCACGCAGTTCCTGCTAGGTGGATTCCGCCCCCCCCCCGCGCCTCTTCGCCAGAGGCGTGATCCAGCCTAAGCAAATTTAGGTGTTCAGGGAGAACCCAAGTTTCCTTATGAAACTCCCCTTTTTCGTGCTGGATTTTTTCTCTTTGCGCCACTGTGCCGCTTCACTCTGTCCTGCCCCCTCTTCTATGTCCAGCTTGATCCGCTGCGTGTTTACTTAAAACTTAGTTCCACTCTGGTCACGGGTTTCTGCGCGCGTCTGCGTGTGTTTTGACAGCTGACACGCATTTGTTTTCCCAATCAATTCCGCTAGCGATGTCGCCGGGCCTTCAGCATTCTTTAGGCTCCGCTGAAAGGGAAATGAAATCACTGGGAGATAAGGCGACGTTTCTTTTGAATTCAGCGTCCCCAGGTCTCAAGCAGACCCCAGGGCGAAGTATATGAAGCTGCTTAACGTCAGCTCTAACCACTGGCCCTTTCTACCTCTAAGCCCCGCAAGCCTCACTTGCCAACCGCTCTCCCGCAGAGGCCTGGAAGCTTGGACAACCCCCTCCCCCAACCGTCCACCACAAAGAACCCTTTTTGTTTTCTGGCAGGCAAAACAAATAAAATAGGATCAAATAAAAAATAAAGAAGACAAAAACTTTGTGGCACCTTAAGGATTAACTGCTGTATTGTAACGTGAGGTTTTGTGGACAGGTCTACTTTCTCAAATATTATTATTATTATTATTATTATTATTATTATTATTATTATTATTATTATTATTATTATTATTATTATTATTATTATTATTATTATTATTAACTGAAAAGGGAAAGCAGAGCCAGATAAAAAGGCCTCTCCTGCAGTGATGCTGTGCCCTTTGTAGATGATGTGGGAAGTGCTCCCTCAATGCCACAGGGCTGCCTTTCCACATTTAAAAAAAAATCAGAGCAGGGTAGATGTATTTCTTTGTTATCCCAAAACATGCAGGCAGCCTTGTGGCATCTTAACACTTTTTGTCCGGGATTATCCTTTACACAGATGCTTAGATGCCCTAAGCACATCCGATTTCGGAAGCTAAGCAGGGTCAGCCCTGGTTAGACCACCAGGGAATACCAGGTGCTGTAGGTGGCTGGAGTAGGAATACCCCTCCAGTATTCCTGCCAAGAAAACTCCATGGACATGGAGTCATGACTGCAACTCTCTCTCTCTCTCTCTCTCTCTCTCTCTCTCTCTCTCTCTCCACAACTTGTCAGATGGGCAAGAGCTAAAAATCACAGGCCTTGAGGAAACAGAAGCTTAGGCCAAATAAAACTCCATAGGCTTTAAGGTTCCACAAGGCTCTTTGCCATTTTCATTTGTAAAAATTAAATACTTTTTTTTAATAGCAAGAGAGTTAATCTGAGCAGTCATCTAAAGGGAGCCCCTAGACAGGCCCTTGGAACAAGGGAAGGGACAATAAAGAGACCTCAACTGCCCCCCCCATGAAACCATCTGTGAATATAAAGCTATTTCCTAGGGGAGGAGATGTGTGGGCAAATGTACACATATCTTGGTTTGTTGTGAATTTTCACCCAATTGTCTCTTCATTGCAGAACCGGTGTTGGCAATTTTACTCATAAGTAAATACCGCTTCTCTATGTGGGTGGATGTTACTCCTAAATAAATTTGTTTAGGCCAGGGATGGCAAACCTTTTTAGTGACCGAGTGCCCAAACTGCGATTCAAAACCCACTAATTTTTCGCAAAGTGCCAATACAGCAATTTAACCTGAATACAGGTGGCTATGAAGGGGCGATGTCGGGTACCTACAGAAAGGGCTCCGAGTGCAACCTTTGGCACCTGTGCCAAAGATTCGCCAACACTGATTTAGGCTGTCATGGTAATATTAGGTTGCCTGGGAGAGAGAATAAACACATGGTCAAGGAGTTTAAATTTTTTCCCCTTCTGCAGAAAAGCAGGTAATTTTTCCTCCACAAAAAGTTGTGTTGTCTTACACAAAAAGGTGTCTTATCCCCCTCCTTCTGTCTCATCCCTCGGTGCTCCTGTCCACTAATGGAAACAAACTGTGTAAAATATCCTACTAGTACTACATAGGCCCCCCCCCCACCTGAGTCCTTTTGCATGTGTCACATGAGAAATGTAAAACATCCTCCATAATTTTATCTATTTTCACTGCAAGTGGTTTGCTCACTTTCCTGTGAATGTAATCAGTAATCTAGACTATTTTATTTTCTTCCTAACATGACGCAGCACCCAGGGGTTCTTGATTATAGGTAGTCAGAAAGTGCAAAAAAGCACTTCTTAAAAGCACAATTATAACATTCCCTTTCCTCCCCCCCTTTCTCTTTCTGTGTTGTGATATGTATCTTTTAGCACGAAACCCATGCATCCACCTTTGGGGTCAGTTTGATCCCATCTGTGAGCCTCTCACACAAGGTACTACGTCCTTCAAGAGTTTTGCTGCTGGTGAACATTCTGTAGCATTCAGGGGAAACAAACCCCAATATATCAGTGTAACTTGTACACCTGCTCTTCCGAAAGGGGCTTGATATCTGTGAAGCATTAACAAGACTGCGTTCTTGTTCAGAGTCATTTTCCAGGACGTTGATGCTGGATCCGAAATGTTCTAGGGACAAATGTAATTAGAATCAGTGGAGCTGACTTCTGACTAGCCACATACAGGATCTTGCTGATTCCTCCTGGTAGAGGGCGTGAGAGCAAAGCTAACAAAAAGTCCTATGGTATTTTAAAGGCTCACGTGTTTGATTAGGGCTGCACGCTTATATCTGCTCAAAAAGCCATTGGTCTGGGAATGAATCAACAACAGGGAGGCCCCCATTCCTGACCAAACATTGTATTGGGGGGGGCAGCAAAGCCATTTGGACCCATGGTCTGCCAGAGGGAGGACCTTCCACATTTGTTGGTGATTAGCGGCACATTTGGGCAGTGGGGGGGGGTGACTCACTCTGGTCATCTGATTTATTATTTTCCTTTGCTAATGGAAAGCACGCCCGCCTGCCAAACCACCTCAACAATGAGAACAACCAAAAGGGGCCCAAAACTTCAGAGTTTATACGCCCCCCCCCAGTATATCTGGGGAGCCAGGGTGGGTACCTCCCTTAGCCTGTGAACAAGATCAAAACCAACCAAGTGACTTGTCAAACCTTAAGCTTTGTTAAGCTTCTTGGCAGGAGCCAAAGCCTTTCATGGGACTGGAGCCTCCTTTTCCACTGAAGAGTTTTTAATAATAATAATAATAATAATAATAATAATAATAATAATAATAATAATAATAATAATAAGACACAGTCTGGAATCCTATAACAGATTTAAGTTTTAACCAAATCCCAAAAGGATCAGCTAAATATTGTTGCTGTTCTTAAAAATACAAGACACAGACTTGGACTGGTATTGTATAATAGAGGCAAGTTTTAGGCCAAAACTGAAGTATCTGTTAAATGTTGTCCTGGTTGTTGCTGTTATTATTACTTTTCCCTGGAGTTAAAGTCCTCCAAGTCTTGCTGCACCCCCCCCAGAAAAGGTTATGAGTCTCCTTACCCGAACCTTGTTCCTTTGCATTGAGCTGCCCTTGCCAAACCGAAACACAGAGAAGACAGGAAGCGGAATAGGTCCCGCACGAATTCGGATCGTGGCGTTTCAACACACACACCTTGCGCGCGTGAGATCACTTCAGTTTTAAACATTTTTTTAAATTAGTTCGTACTTTCATGAGTTAGAGAAGGATATTCCCTTATCTACAGGGGTGGAAAAAACGACTTGAGAGACCCATCAAAAGCAGATCCGAGGAATCAAAGGGAAGTACGAGGACCTGGGGTCGTGCTGGGAATAGAGCGACCGGTTCTGGGTTCGAATGTCACCTCTCTGCCTTGAAAACTCACTGACAGAGGGCTGTCAGGGGTAAAACAACTCCATAAATGTATCCCTTACCTTGAAAAGACCCTATCAGGGCCTCTGTAAGTCGAGTGCAATTCCAGGGCGCCCGTGTGGATTTCTCAGGTTTGATTCAATAGGCTCCTCCTGGATTACTGAGCCAGATACTGAGAGTTCGATTCCCAGCGGTACCTCTTGCGGAAAGAGTTAGCCTGCGTGGCTCTGGGCAAGCTGCACAGTTCCCAGGGCGCCCCTAGAGGAAGAGAACGGCAAAGCCCTGAGTACTGTATTCTTTACCTAGGAAACCCCGAAAAGAGTAACCATAAATCCGAAGTGATTTGACGGATTGCAATTATTTATTAAGGGTAGCAATTGGGTCTCCTTTATGTGCTAGCCCTCGCAGCAAATAAAGTAGCCCAAAGCTCGATAGTAGCCAAAACTTGCCTGGGAAGTTGTTTTGTCTTTTTTTCGTTCCCTGCAGAGAAGGGTTCAGTAAGTAGCAGAAGCTCCCAAGAGGCACCACGTATTCCGTTATCAGGCGGAGTCCCCAACTCCCTGAGAATAGGGTTATAAGCGGAGCCTGTTTTCTTCTTCTTCTAGAAGGATGTTCCCCTCGGTCAGAGTGAAGGTGAAAGGCTTGGATCCGGTGAAGCAATATTACATCGCCATCGACGTCGTGCCCGTCGACTCGAAACGATACAGGTAGGGCCCGTTCTTCTTTGCTTGCACGTGTGAATCGTTCCCACGTCAGAAGGAATCCTGTTTTGGGGGTGGTGTGGTGGGGTAAGACTTTAAAAAGCGGTTCCATCCCAGACAAAGACAGACATCCTTAAAGGAGAATTGTCTTTATTCTTTAAATATTTCCCACACCGGTCCTTTGAACCAGGTAGGTAAACTCCCCATTCATTGCAGAATTTTACACTAGATTTCAGCAGGGCCTTATTCCTATTTGTTGAAAAAGCAACGTGGAGCGATTCCCAAAGGTGGAAATTTACCAGTCTGTCTGTCTGTCTGTCTGTCTGTCTGTCTGTCTGTCTATCTATCTATCTATCTATCTATCTATCTATCTATCTATCTATCTATCTATCTATCTATCTATCTATCTATCTATCTATCTATCTATCTATCTATCTATCTATCTATCTATCTATCTATCTATCTATCTATCTATCTATCTATCTATCTATCTATCTATCTATCTATCTCTTCCTGTTCTTTCTATCTATCTATCCCTTCCTGTTGTTTCTTTCTATCTATCTATCTATCTATCTATCTATCTATCTATCTATCTATCTATCTATCTATCTATCTATCTATCTATCATATTTCTCGAGTGTTTTGCTCTGAAGTGGAATAATCGGAGCGATGGATCTGCATCGATTCCAATCGGATCGCAACCGGGTTCAAAAGCCAACCCCCCTGATGCTGCCGGTAAACAGGCTTAGGATCGGGACTCTTCGAAAGTTGAGATCGATGTGGATTCTAGACGCATTTTTTTCTCTGCCCGGTTGGTTTCTATGAGGATTTGGTTGAAGCAAAAGACTTTTCCTCCGGCGGGATCTTTTCGGAAGAAGCATCCTTGAAGCCCTTCCCAGGCCTGAAGGAACTTGGGAACGAAGGCCAGTGTGTGTGTGTGTGTGTGTGTGTGTGTGTGTGTGTGTGTGTGTGTGTGTGTGTGTGTGTGTGTGTGTGTGTGTGTGTGTGTGAACTCTGTTTTATCCCATAAGAGAACACTGAATATGACCCGAGAGGCTCCAGCTGCCGCCTAAAAAATAAAATAAAATAAGTCTTGCCCCTCCCCATCTCCCCCTCCCCTCTCCCCAACGACGGCAATGGAGAGCCGCGCCGCCTTACTTGCGCCTATCGAGCTCAATGGCGCTTGGGCGGCCCTTGAGTTCGGAGCGCTCTGCCGGGCTCTCTGGGCTTGTTGTGCATCAAGCCACCGGAAGAAAATCAAGCAAAATGAAAGCGTTTTTCTTTTTGCCCACAACTTTTGCAATGCCCGCGCCGAAGTTCGCGCCCTTGAGCTTCACGGGGTGGGGGGCGGCGGGGGGGGGTGTCTGCCAAGCGCTTAGGATGGCGATCACTTGGGCCGAAGGCTCCGAGGTGAGGGCTCACCTCGAGGAGACAACCCCCCCCCGCGCATCATCCTGCTTGGACCAGGAGATACCCGGGTATTTCACCGAACCAGCTTTACTTCCCTTGATGAGACTGATCTCTGAGTAATCCGGCTGTGAATAACCGCGATCCCACGGGGTGGGGGTGGGGGTGGGGGTGGGGGTGGGGGTGGGGGTGGGGGGTGGGGGTGGGGGTGGGGGTGGGGGTGGGGGTGGGGGCACAGAAAGGGTCCTTTTCCACGGGAGCAATCCCAAGACCCATGACCCACTCCTGAGCCCCCACGATTGGACACGTGCCGGTTTCAGGATGCAAGTTCCGCACAGTTCTGCTCTAATGACAGCATCCCTTCTGGGAAGGAAAGAGGACTGGCGTGAGAGGAGAAGACCCAGAGGCATTTTATGCTGGATATCTCAGGATGTGAGAGTTCGATTCCCCCAGGGTGCCCCCTGCGAGGAAAGCCAGCCTGGGTGGCCTTGGGCAAACTGCACCAGGGTGCCCCTAGAGGCAGCGAATGGTAAAACACTTGGGAGCATTCTCTATCTGGAAAACTCTGAAAAGTGTCACCTTAACTCAGCATTGACTTGACTTGACAACACATCATCGTTCTCCTCCTCCTCCTCCTCCTCCTCCTCCTCCTCCTCATTATTATTATTATTATTATTATTATTATTATTATTATTATTATTATTATTATTATTATTATTATTATTATTATTATTATTATTATTATCACACAGCAAACAAGATAACTACGCTGGATTTTGTATTACAAATGATGATGATGATGATGATGATGATGATGATGATGATGATGATGATGATGATGATGATCCAGATTGCACAGTGAGTTGGGCAGTGATTTTGCACAACTCATTGTTAAAGTGGTCTCAACCTCGTGTCTGGTTTGCTTTGAAGGTACGTCTACCACAGCTCCCAGTGGATGGTGGCTGGGAACACGGATCATTCTTGCATCACCCCTCGGCTTTACTTCCACCCGGATTCCCCATGCTCTGGAGAGACCTGGATGAGGCAAATCATCAGCTTTGACCGGGTGAAACTGACCAACAACGAGATGGACGACAAAGGGCATGTAGGTGTGGATTGGAGGGCATGCTTCTCTTAGGGCAGTGGTTCTCCACCGGTGGGTCCCCAGATGTTCCTGGACTGCAACTCCCAGAAATCCCTTCCAGCACAGCGAGTGGTGGTGGCTTCTGGGAGTTGCAGTCCAGGAACATCTGGGACCCACAGGTTGAGAACCACTGTTTAGGGGGAGGGAGAAGGGCCGGCTATACCTTTAGGCAGAAAAGATTTTTGGGGTGGGGGTGGGGAGACAGCTTCATATTAATTGGCCTACCTTGGATGTTGGATGCTTTTTCTTGTTATCAGTTTAAAAATAGCCGCTGGGAGAGCTCTCTCTAATCTCTAGGGTTAAAGCTACCAGTCCATTTGGACTGAATGGATAACTCAAGTGGTTTAGGTCTCTGGCTGCGAATTTGACAGGGGTTGGATGGTCCCTTCCAGTTCTTCAGTAAAGAACAATACATTTTAATAACTTTACAATGTAAATTCCCAGCTCTGTCACAAAGATCCAGCGGATTCAACCTGAAGGCAAAGCAGGTGCCCTATTTACTAGGCCATTACTTGATGGATGCCACCCTGGGTCCTTGGAAGGAGAAAGGTGGGGTTTAAAATATTTTGAATAAATAAATGACACAGACACGACATAGAAACTGCCAGCCAGCATAGCCACTAGCCAAACTAGTTGGAGGCTTCCTGCAGATGTTATAAAAATGTATTTTCCTTAAATGTTAGTTACAGACGTTCCCCAGACATCTACTCCTACATAAGAAAAGATATACCAGAAAACTAATTCCAAGAAGCAGCGTAAACGAGGGAGAGGCATAAAAGCTGTAAGATTTCTTCAGGGGTGCAGTCGTAGAAACATTGCAACCTGGAATCTAGGATGGGGGTGGGGAATCCTAGGTTCGGAAGGTGATGCCTTTCTGCTTGATCTCTCACACTCTGAATTTTACGCCACGTTGGCTGACTCAACAATTTGCTGTTCATAATCTGGATTGCATCCCCTTCTGATTCATGAGGTGTGATCATGAGAAGATCCTGTGCATTTAGTCCCTCCGTGGCAGATTAGGGAAGCTGAACCCTGGACTTTCTCATTTATTTTTCTTGAAAAGTGTAGATAAATGTTTGTTTTTCCTCCTTGGTCTACAGATTATTCTGCAGTCAATGCACAAGTACAAGCCCCGTGTCCATGTCATTGTCCAGGATTCTCGTTTTGATCTGTCACAGATCCAGTCTTTACCGGAAGCTGGCGTTCACACCTTCTCTTTCAAAGAGACCGAATTCACCACGGTCACAGCCTATCAAAACCAGCAGGTAAGTTGCTTAGACAGTTTGGGAGTCCCTCTTGGTCTTGAAGATTGACCTTTCTCCAAAGGAGCACAACATCCACCAAGCACACTAATTGCAAAAGAGACAGGCAAACCAGAAGGGATGTTGGCAAGGTATCCCAAGTCCAAGTCCTTGATACCAAGTCCTAAGTCCAAGTCCTTGATGACAAATGCAAGTCTTTGATACCAAATCCCAAGTCCAGGTCCTTGATACCAAGTCCCAAGCCCAAGTCCTTGATACCAAATGCAAGTCTTTGATACCAAGTCCCAAGTCCTTGAAACCAAGTCCCAAGTCCAAGTCCTTGATACCAAGTGCAAGTCTTTGATACCAACTCCCAAGACCAAGTCCTTGGTACCAAGTTCCAACTCCCAAGCCCCAAGTCTAAATCCCCATTAAAAACTAGTGGTTTCCCCTCAAGAGAAAAGGAAGGGGTGGATGGGTTTAAAATTGCAAGTCAAGTCCAAGTCCTGGGGGGCAGGGAATGAACTGAGTCCAAGTCAATGCAATTTAAGTCCAACTTCACAGTGAGTCCTGCATCTTGAGTCCTCATCCTTGCAAATCTGTCTATCGCCTGCATCCGTGTTTCACACGTTCTATTCAGTTCTCGCAATCATCTATGGATTAAAGCTGAAACCATGTAAATATGGATTCACTTTTGTCTGCTGCCTTCTGGGGCGTGCAGGCTTGGATTGTTACTTTCTCTTGATGCTCGTTTTTGTATCTAATTGTTGAGCTTTGAACTGCTTCGTGAAAAAGCATGGAAGTGTGCAGTCTTCCAAAGGGGAGGTATGACACAACCGGCATGGTATTCCAGGAAAATCACAGTATTCCATTCAAAAATCTAAACTGGAGGATATTCTCTTCCTTGATTGAAAATCTGTGACCAAGGGGAAAAGCCAGGAAAGTAGCAATTCAGAGACAAAAGCCAGAAACGATTGCAGCTGGTGAGTTATTTGTAAGATGAGCAGCTTGATTGGAAAAGTTTGCCCATGTCTCATAACTGAGCTCAACATTGATTTTGGAAAGTTTTTAAGCTACAATGGATGAGTGGAATTCAGGGCATAATAAAGACAGCAGTGCAACCAATATCAAGGGCGAGGTGCCTTTGCTTCCAGCCCCATCAAGTCTTTTGTTTCATCTGTGGGGAATTTTTCTGGGGTTGCCTGCTGGCTCAGCAGGCTAGAGCACTGAAATGGCGGTTTGAATCCCGGGCGCCTCGCAGTGGAGCGAGCTCCAGCTGTTAAGCCCAGCTCCTGCCAACCTAGCAGTTCAAAAGCATGCAAATGCAAGTAGTTAAATAGGTACCGCTGTAAAAAGCGGGAAGGTAAAACAGTGTTCTATGCGCAGAAATGTGTTCAGCCATGCTGGCCACATGGCCCCGGACTTGAACAAAACTGGCTCTTTGGCTTGGAAACGGAGATGAGCGCCGCCCTTAGAGTTGGCCCCAACTAGCACACAAGTACAATGGTGCACCTTTAACTTGTGCAATCCACGGGTGGTGCTGAAGCCAAGCAAGCCCCGGCTGACTCCCTCAATGCTCTTGCCTCCCACGAAAATCCCAACCATGGCACCAGGGAGGAATCTTGAAGCGACATCTCCCAGCTGACTTTCTTTCACCCATCTCATACATGCAGGCTCAGCCCAAGCATCTGCTGAGGCTTTTTGCAACTCTGACCTATACCCCTATTCTGCACTACCCATGAAGGGTGGGGAGTGCCCAGTCCGAGGAAGTGGCATTTTACACTCGAAAGCTTGCAATTTCTGTGATTTTCTTTTCTTTAAAAAAGTGGTTCCAGAAAGGCATCGCCTTACTCCTGCCTCTTTGCAGTCCTGGACCACACAGCCTTATCCTAATTCTCTTTGGAATTTGGACAGATCATTTATTCCAACTGCAGCTCAGCAGTTGTGTATTTCCTATGGGAGGGCCACCCTTCAAGACGCTGATGGACTCTGTAGCCAAAGAAAGCCCATACGTATCAACGGCCCAAGTATGAACTGAACATTCATGAGGAACTTATTTTACAAGGAAACACAAACGGGGGACACTAGGTTGAACTGTTTGTTTGTTTTTTTAAAAAATAATTCCAGCATTGGGCGACTTCATTAACCAATCCTTTCTCTGTTGTTTTCTTGCACAATCTCTAACAGATAACAAAACTGAAAATAGACCGAAATCCATTTGCGAAAGGCTTCAGAGACCCTGGAAGAAACAGGTAATGACTATTTCATAGGCCGAATTACCGCTCAGTTAAACTCAGTTGAGCTGATTAAGTGCATGACCACTTATTCATGACTAGAGACCATTGGATCATGCTGACACATAAGAACAATAGTTCTGAAGCAAACGTGCATTGCTTTCTTATTTTTAGATGATGCACCTGTCTCTCGTCTTAGCTCTGAAGAGATATCCCTTCCTGTCCGAAAGAGGGTCCCTACCATCTGCTGTTTATATTAAAAATAAAAATTTCCCTCGAACCTCCCCTCACTAATCGGGATGCATTTTGAGCTGATTAAAACTGTTTGATGATGATTCATAGCCTTCAGTATGGGTTAATTTCTTCTGGCCTGTTTTGTGTGTCACAAAACATAATAATAATCATCACAAAACGCTTTCAGATGTCTGAGCTTTATTTGTTTCCCCCCTAAAGCTCAAGCAAGATGGAGAGGTGTGCTATATTGTTCCGCCCCCCACCCTTACAAAACAGCCCACCTCCTGGCGTTCAGCCTGGATCCTAAGCAGTCTCTTCCGACTCTATAATTCTATGGCTCTATGATTCTATAAGCGACTTTCCCCCCTTTAATGCAAGCGGTGTGTAGCATGGTTGGTTTTGAGTTGTGGCAGTTGATTGTGTAGATGTTAAGAAGGGGTTGGGTTTGAAATGTTTCAAAGATTAGCCGAGTTTTACAGTGGCGTAGAAAGATAATTGCTAAGCACATATTTGAAGCTGGGAGACAGAACTTTAACTAAAAGCTTGTCCTGTATTACCAAAACACATATAAATACACAATGAGATAAAACACACAGCATATATATGACAGAGTAGTGGGGAAACTGCTCGTCTCACCAAAAAGCAGTCCCCAAGTAAAATGGGTCACAAGCCTGCCTTTTATACCTGTGGCAGACATCATATAAACCAATCACACGAGTACAACACAGGCCGACAATGTTAAGCAGTTATCCATGGCACCTGGATATAATTATTCTGATCTTTTCATGTGATTATACTATTCCCCTGTGGCTTGACAAATGATTATGCATTTATGCGCAGAAACCATTTTGAATCTGTTAAATATTATATTACATACATTTTGTTAAAAGCTACATTATGTGACAGTAGAAAATACAGGATATTTTTGAGCTCCATTTTGGGTTTATTGCGTCTCCTGGTGGGATGGATGGACCTCAGAGGCGGGCTTCCGCACCCGTGGGTGGGAAGGGATTGCCCTCACACATTCTCATGCCAACAACTGAGCAGCTGGGTGTGTGTGTGTTGTGTCGTTACAGTCATGACCGACTCTACGTGACTCCATGTCCATGGAGTTTTCTTGACAGGAGTACTGGAGTGGCTTGCCAGTTCCTACTCCAGGTGCCTACAGCACCTGATATTCCCTGGTGGTCGCCCATCCAAGTACTAACCAGGGCTGACCCTGCTTAGCTTCTGAAATCAAGCGAGATCGGATGTGCTGAGGGCATCTAGGCAGCAACTGAGCAGCTATGCAATGTTAAATTCTGGAGTACAGCGTCTGGAAGAAGCCTCGTTCTTTAGGTCAGGATGGGGCTCATGGGATGAGCTGCAGGCCTTTCTCAAGACTTCTTTTAAAACCCTTTGAGCCTCTGTCCTGATTTGATCTTCTTCCAGGATATCAATTGCACCCAGAAAACACCATATCACACAGGGTGGTTCTCCCTTAAAATAAAAGGTATCCTTTACTTTCTTAAAAGGAAAATACATTGGCTCCCCTCCCCCCACCCCCCGGGCAAAGTGGAAGCATTTTGGTCACTTCTGGTTTCCCTCGGAGGGCTAAGGTTGTTCTTGGTGAATTCTGAAGCTGGAAAAAAAAATGGCTTCCCGATCCCTGAAGCGTGTCCACTGCCACTTTAGGCAACAATGCATATTGGACCTCACTCATTTCCAAACACGAAAAAGCCAGCTCTTTTCGCTGGCTCTCGCTTCTCCTGTTGAGTCCCATCCTGGGCTTTGACCTCAAACTCAGGTCTAATTTCCACATCTTCCTTTCTAGAGGTGTCTTGGATGGGCTTCTGGAATCCTATTCATGGCGGCCATCATTCACTCTGGATTTTAAGTCCTTTGGTGCAGAAAGCCAAGGTGAGCGTTGGACCACCAATTGGTTTTGAGATGAGCAAGCTGAGCTGGAAGCAAGAGAGATAAGGTTCTTCATGAACTTCAGCTCCATGCGTTGTCTGCGGAGATTCTCGGTCATCCAGGTGCAGTTATCTGGGAGCTGAGCCATGGCGACTGGACTTCTTTTCTTGTGAGATTGAAATGTTTCACTGCCCATCCAAGTAGCTTCTTCAGTCTGAGAAAAGTTGCAGTGAGATTTCAAATGTATAGTTCAGATTGGTTTCACCCCACCCTGCTCTGAACAGGCTCGTTAGTTGGACAATGGTCTGGTGTGTGTGAAAGACACACCTCTGCAGCCCGTCCCACCACCCACTAAGTATGGGTCTATTCAAGCCATTGTCCCTCTAACGAGCCTATTCAGACCAGGGTGGGGCGAAGCCAAGTATACAGTAAATTGGAAGCCTCCCACCAACTTTTCTAAGACTGAGGAAGCTGCTTGAATGAGCAGTGAAACATTACAGCCCCACAAGAAAAGAAGTCCAGTTGCCATGACTCAGCTCCCAGATAACGCCATGTGTTCTTTGGAACTCGGGTCCTGATTTAGCAGTGGGTTTACCTGTCAGTCAGCTATGGCACTGGGTTTGCTTACTTGCATGCATAAAGCCATAGAACGTTGGCTTTTTCCCTTGGGGTAGAGAGTACGCTGTACATTCTTCAGATATCCCCCACTCCACCCAAGAGTGTCCATCAAGGTCCACTGAATGCCGTTGGTTCCAACTGTTTGCTGTTCTGAGATGAAAATGTGTGGTCATTTCACTCTGAATGCTAAAATGCCTGCTGACTTGGCATAACAAATGGGTAAACCATAATTTCCAAGGGCTTTGTTTTCAAATTTTTCAGCAGAGGAAGCTGATATTTTTGAGGTGCCCGCAGGCGGTGTTCCTTTTGAAAACCCCAAAGTCTCTAGCTTGCCTGATTAATCAAAGGGGGATTTTTAACCCTATTTTTTTTAAAAAGCCTTCCCTCATTAATCCATCAGTTAAATTGCTCAAAGCTTGCAGACTGGCGAAGTACCATTGTTTACATTGCACGGGACATAATTATGCATGCTTGATTGCAAGAGACACTCGTTCAGGGTAAATAGCCTTTAAAGCAAACGAAGATAGTAGGTGGGGCGTGATTTAAAAGAGGGCTTAAAACAAGAAACGAAAGGGAGCTCGGAAAATTTACTGCAGCACTCGATGACTCTTCAAAGGCCAGTTCCAGAAATAGTTCTCAGTTTGGAGGAATCCAGCAAGCGGTTTCACAATTCCCAGCATGCCACAAACCCATTGCCCGACGTTGCCTGCAAATGTGCTAATCATGCACATGCCAAGGATGCAGTTGCAACGTATGGTGGCCTCTTCCAGGCTTCTCTGGAGTCTTCAGGAGTGGCTCTGTGCCCAGCCCATCAAGCTGTCCAGCCAACTGCCCTAATAATAGTGTTAGTGCCCTTCTGACCAATCGTTGCAAGGCCACCAGTGGCTTTGATGGAGCAGCTATGGAGAAAAACGGAAGCTCCTCCTTGTAACTCTAGGCTGGGGGTTGCTGATCTTGGCCGATCCACTAATGACATTCATTGAAATACATTATCTCATATATGGTTGGTACTTACGGCATTATTTTCTTGCTTTCTTCTAGGTGGGAGTCCCGGATCTTCCCCTGTGACACCCTCTGGGGGGACTCCATCCTTGTTTTCCCCTTCTTGTCCTCCAACTTTCCAGCTGA
Source organism: Phrynocephalus forsythii (assembly GCA_029282475.1). NCBI lineage: Eukaryota > Metazoa > Chordata > Lepidosauria > Squamata > Agamidae > Phrynocephalus > Phrynocephalus forsythii. The sequence goes on along the minus strand of JAPFRF010000015.1, from coordinate 8,516,311 downwards.
CAGCTGCCAACCTGGGGGTGTCCTGCCCCGATTCTTACTTCCACCATCTGGGGCTACCCATCTGCTACAAGATTTGTCCAAACAGCCTTTTGAGACAGCAGCCTCTGGCATTCCCAAATCACCACAAACTGGCAAATGCAACCGGCCCTTCTGTTTTCCCCCATTTCATGGTGGAGGTCCCTGCTCTGTCTGCCCTGAGCCTAGCCAACGTCAAAACCAGCAAAGTGGAAGATCTGAACAGATCGAGCTCTCAGGGGCCTGGTTCCATAAACCACATGCTGTATGGTTTACACGCACCTGGAAACCTTTTCCCATCAAGCCCTGTGACCCCAGAAGCACTCAGTTGTTCTCTGCATCCTCCGTACAATCTCTATGGCTATAATTTTTCGGTGCCTTCTAGACTAACAAATTCAGCCGGCCATTTCAAAACAAACAATGGGGTTCCATCCCCTCTCCGGGAGAGCCGGTGCAACCATTCGCCTTGGCCAGCCACAATCAACAACTGCCTCTAAATCAGTGGTCTAAAAGCTTGCAGCACACAAAAAACCTTGGTGACCATGGCTTTTAGACTTCCCATCCAAGGCGGATGGATCGTTGACTAAGGAAGCCCTCACGACTGGATGGGCTGGGCGAAAACAGCTTTCTGAAATTCATGTCGGTGAAACAGAAGGCAATGTCCAACCGATGGACACCACTGGTGTAGTGGACAGGGATGTTGGCAAGCCTTTCAGTGCAAGTCCCAAGTCCAAGTCCTTGGGTTCAAGTCCCAAGTCCAAGTCTTTGGGTTCAAGTCCCAAGTCTAGGTCTTTGGGTGCAAGTCCCAAGTCCAAGTCTTTGGTACCAGGACCTAAGTCCCAAGCCTAAAATCCAAAGCTGTTTTACAAACAAGCTTCCCCCACCCCCTAAAACAAAGGGAGAGCTGAGTGAGTTCCAAATCGCAAGTGCGAGTCATTGGGGGGAAAAAAAACTCATGTCGAGTCCCAGTCAAGTCACAGATCCAACTTAAGTCTGATTTGGCAGTGAGTCCTGTAAATCCCTGCTAGTGGATTCCCCTTTCACCTTACAGCTCCCTGCATGACTCCCCCACCCCACCCCTTCCCGCACAATCAGCTTTAGGGGCCTTCTAGAGCAGAGATGGAAGAGAGAGGGCTATTGGGGAAGAAGAGAAAAGAGCACAACCTGATCCCAAATCTGTTTGTGGGATGCTGAGGATGGCTTCATATGAGGGCAGTTTTCCTGAGCATGGACTGGAGGGGCAAACACTTACAGGCAGCTTCTTAGAAGAGGAGGCCATCAAGTAGAGAAGCAATGGGAGGCCTTATGTTCTGAGGCTGCACCATCATCCTTTCTGGTAGCTCCTTCCCCATAAAAATATCCGAGGCGTAGCATCATTTCAGGACATTTCAGGACATTTCAGGAATATACCATGAAATATGGGCCTCTTTCATTGGGTGTGAAGTTGTTGTTGTTGTTGTTGTTGTTGTTGTTGTTGTTGTTGTTGTTGTTGTTGTTGTTGTTGTTGTTGTTGTTGTTTTGTTTTTTTGTTTTGTTTTGTTTTGTTTTTTAAGCCCTTATCCCCCTATTCTCTACTAAGTACCCGGCGAAATGCTGGCCCAGTTCCATCTAACCTGCCTCACTGGTTTTCTGGAGGACCCATGAGGTGTGCATAAGAAGAATACCAAAATACAGAAAAAACGTAACAGCCGGAAGCAGAGACATTTTGTGTGTTGGACACAACTGCTAATTTATTAGGTCATTCTAAGGTTTGTGGCTTAAACGTAAATCTAGTTGTGTGATATTTGCACTTTCAGGCAGGATGTCGGTCTCGGAAGGTCACTGAGATGTAATAATCTCGGATTGTTATTTTCATAAGACTATATCTTTTCATTTCCTCAAAGGGTCATTTGAGAATAATCCCCCCCTCCCTGGTTCAAATGTATTTCATGGACATTTCCGCAGACCAATCTTTGTATGCCTCTCTCGCTTCTCCATCCGACCGTTCTCCACTGAGTAAAGCACTTAAGTCTCTCGCTTCTGCTTTTATTTTCCCCTACATTCACCCGATCAACAAATAACTAGGTTTAAGCTTCACAGCTATCATGTGAAACCGATTATTCTCAAGAATAATGTGCTTCATTGGCTGACTAGGGAGGCTTTTGGCATCTGGCTGCCTCACTGGTTCCTGCATGGCAGTGGGTTGGACAAGATGGCCCTTGAGGTCTCTTCCAACTCTATGAAATACCCGTTGCCTAGAAGGAGGGCTCCATCAGGTGGTAAAGCAAGGGTAACAAATGAATCACCCTTAACGGCAAGTGGGCAAAGATGAAAGAAGACTCCACCCTATGTGTCAACCCATCCTTTGTCATCTGAGTAAGAAACGGCTACGTCAGATGTGCGAGTCCGGACATTTCAACCCAACAGTCAAAAACAAATGTGCATATTCTCATTCAATGCACAGCTGGGGAGATAAACCAGGTATATACTATACAGAAGATTTGCCTTCACTTGGTTGCACTTCATTTGGTTGCAAAGTGGTTAGGTGACTCTATTCCATGATTTCCTTCTGAAACATACACTTATTCTCTCCTTTCCGCTCCCTTGGTGTGCAATTACAACATGTCCGAGGTGCTGCTGCTGATATTTGAAGCCTTTTATGGTTTAGGACAGCTGCCTAGATGCCCTGAGCACATCCAATCTCACCTGATCTCAGAAGCTAAGAAGGGTCGGGCCTGGTTAGTACTTGGATGGGCGACCGCCAGGGAATACCAGGTGCTGTAGGCGCCTGGAGTAGGAAGTGGTAAGCCACTCCAGTATTCCTGCCAAGAAAAGTCCATGGACATGGGGTCACAAAGAGTCGGTCATGAGAGACTAGGATGCAGGGCAATGGTCTCAAACAACAGGAAAAGAGATACAGTTTAAATATTAGGAAGAACTTCATGACAGTTAGAGCTGTTTGACAGTGGAATATGCTGCCACGGAGGGTGGTGGCGTCTCCTTCTTTGGAGGTTCTTAAGCAGAGGCTGGATGGCCATCTGTTGGGAGTCCTGTGATGGGGGTTCCTGCATGGCAGGGGTTGGACCGGATGGCCTTTGAGGTCTCTTCCAACTCTATGATTCTATGATTCTATGACACAACAACAATGGTTTAGGACCTTGCTTTCTGTCTGAGCACCTCTCCCTGAAAACATCTACTGATCCCATCTACACCTCCTGCAATGGGATGCTCCGGATGTTCACACCAAGGGAGGCCCAGAAACCTGTCACCCAAATATTGAGTCCCCAGCTCAGTTGTAGTCATGCATGCCAGTGTATAAAGATATACACATGTACATTTTTAAAAACTACAAGCTTCTCCATTCATGGGGCAGAATGTATTCCTTCATATTGTTATGTCCTTAACTAAGCCGTCAACTGAATTGCTACGGCAGGAGCCTCATGGTGCCATGGTTAATTAACAGTACTGCAATCAAAACTGGGCTTACGACCGGAGTTCAACCCTGAGAGGCTCAGGTAGATGGCTCTAGGTTGACTCACCTTCCCATCCTTCTGAGGTTGGTAAATCTGCAGTAAATCTACCCATTTCACTGGAGGGGTGGGGCAAGGTGGCAAGGAGCCTGCGAAAATTACATTGCAAACCACCCAGGGAGCGCTTTAAGCCCAATGGGGTGGTTATAGTAGCAGTATACACTGCTTTTGCTAAATTGTGCTTACTTGTAGAAAAGCTGGGCTGGAAGCTTTCATGGTCCAGACTAGACCAAGCGCAGGCTTGAGGGTGGGGGTGGGGGAAGGGAGATACCCGGTGCTCCCTGGGAATTCAAACAGGACATCTCTATTTTTATTATATATACCCTTATATACTCGAATATCAGTCGACCCAAGTATAAGTCAAGGCCCCTAATTTAACCCCCAAATATGGGAAATTTATTGACTCAAGTATAATTCTAGGGTGGGAAATGCAGCAGGGCCTGGCAGCTCCTCCTTTGTGAGCTGGGGGAGCAGTGTGCCTTGGTGTCTAAAAGTCATTTTAAACATTGCACGCTGCTCCCTTGTGATGTAGAGGAGGATCAGGAGAAGCCGCGCGCAATGTTTAAAATGACTTTTAGCCACCGACCCAAGCACTTGCCTCAGTGGCTAAAAGTATTGACCCGAATAGAAGTCAAGGACCCCCTTTTTCAGCCCAAAATTAGGACCTTGCTTTCTGTCTGAAAAACTAGACTGATATTCGAGTATATACAGTATTTAGTTCTCATAAGGATTCTGGGGCCTTCTTGAATTGGGCACAGGGCAAGAAATGATAGTTTGCCGGTTTGTCTGTTTTGCAATCCTCCAGTAGGGAGCCTAACTCTTTCCTGTACTCTTCCATAACCCACAGGTTTAGGATTTCGCACAAGCTCGCCACATCATAAATAGGGTAACTTTGCAGGAAAGAAGACGAGGCAAAGTTCCCTTCGTCCGCCCTGCTGGCCGTGTCTGCTTCCATTTACAGAAGTGGGTGAGTGGGTTTGGCAGCATTTGAAGTCCTACGATTTCACGAACCCCTTTGAAATGTGCGGCGTTGTTGGTCCTCCGGGAGCCGAAATGAAATAACGTTATTTGTATCCGAGCTGGGTTTGCCGGCCGGTTTCGCCAAAATGGAGTCATGTTTACGGCACCAATTTAAAAGGCCTTCCTTTGATACCCCTGTCCTTCAGATGCGGAACCGGAGTTTGGTCTGCAATTAGATAATTTGCATCGGAATTATCCAAACAAACCTGGACTGGAGGACAATACGGAGAGCAGGCAAGTAGGTACATGTGCTATTTGAAACCTCTCTGGAATGAAAGCTATTTACATGCGGGGATCAGCCATTTGAGACAGACTGTTTCAATAATGTGGAAAAGCTGGAATCATTTTTGTCCCAAAGTACATGTTTACAAATTTGTCCTGCACACCAATATATAAACAGATCTTATTAGAAACAGATGCCTTTAGACACAGCAATGATCTGCTGCTTTTTTAAAAAAACCAACAACGATAAATCGAGACACACATTCATACGCACGTGGGCCCTTGCCTTTCAATCTAGGTTATCTTTTGTAAAGGCACCTATGATCATACATGAATGAACAGGATAATCTCATGGTAATTAAGCATCAAAAGTCAAAGGTGAGTGTGTTTCACTGAACGTAAATCACAAAACCTTCCTTTTAATATTTTATTTTTAAAAGCTGGTGTGAGAGCCATGGCTGAAGATCAAGTCATAAATGCATTAGATAGATATATTGGAGAGGGTGTGATTCTATCAAGTGCATCCACAACCAAATTTGTGTTGCAAAGTTTTTCACTTTTGGTTTATATTCCTTTAGCTCTGCACTGGTAGCTCAGTACACAGATTCACCAAGGAGCATAACTTCATGATCCTCAAATAATCCACCCCTTTCTCATTAACTGGCAGTTAAGGTCTCAGGGTTGTAGTGGCTCATTGGACCAAGGCCTCTGAAAACTGTCAGCTGCAAAGTCGGCAACTCGGCGGTTCGAATCCCGGTGCCACACAGCGGAGCGAGCTCCTGCTGATAACCCCAGCTCCTGCCAACCTAGCAGTTTGAAAGCACTTAAATGCAAGTAGATAAATAGATACCACCGTAAAAAGTGGGAAGGTAAAACAGTGTTTCTTTGCAGCCATGCCGGCCACGTGGCCATGGACTTGCATAACACTGGCTCTCTCGGCTTGAATACGGAGATGAGCACCACCCCTAGAGTCGGACACGTCTAGCACGCATGTGCAGGGAGGAACTTTACCTTTTGACCTAAGGTCTCAGTAACTCACTCTGAGACATTCATAGGTGAAAGAATACTAATGGTAGCTTTCAAACAATGCAGGTATGCTTCCTGTATTGAATGTATCTTTTTTTTTTAATCCCTAACAAGGTTCAAGAATGCAACAGATTAAGGGCATGTTATGTTTCAGATAGTCTGATGGCACTAGAAGCTTGGACCTCTACAGCTCCTCAACGTTTATTGACTTTTCCCATGGGCAAACAGGCAATTGAAATTAAGACAGGTGGAGCGATTGTATAAAACCACGGTGTTCCACTGGATTTCCCAGGCTCTAGGCTTCAGTTGACCTTGAGCTCACTGGGGCTGAGGAAGTGTATAAACATCCGGATGGAAATATATCAAAAGAAAGTCATGGAGTTGGTGCTGGTAAGGTGCTTCTCAGCCTTCCATCTATTTATGAGCAGCAAGACCAACTTGGTACAGTTTTTGCAGATGTTAGACATTACATCAGGGCATCTGGGCTTCCAACCAAGGCACCGTGCAGATGATTTGGTACAACGGCTCCCGTGTTTTATAGCTTTCACAACAGATTTTGCTGGCTCTCATATTTCTTCAGAAGAGTTTCCAACCAAGATCCAAAAGTCATGTGTCAAGCCTCTCAGCCCCAAGTTTACCATTAAAATCATTGGTGCGGTGAAGAGAAAACAATATTACAAGCTTTCCAAAGGATATTTAGCCTTTCTTTCTTTCTTTCTTTCTTTCTTTCTTTCTTTCTTTCTTTCTTTCTTTCTTTCTTTTTCTTTCTTTCTTTCTTTCTTTCTTTCTTAACATTTCCAGAGCAGACAAATAATTGTGTTAAATGCAATGAAGGTGGCTGTTTAAAAAATAATAATAATCCAAAGTTTTATTTAAACTAAACAAGAGGCCCATTTTATTTTTTAAAACAACTGACAGCTCAAAACCATGGAATAAGATACTGAATGTTTAAATATGGTACTGTTTGGTATGGATAAGCTAAAGTGGACTGGAATAGTTCATTTTCGGTTCGTATTGGTTCATCCATCGCTCCAACAGGTGTTGAGCCCCGGCTCCTCCAGCAGGTGGCCACTCAGAGGCAGCACCCAGAGGAGGCGGGGCCAGGAAGCCAGGCTGTTGCTTCTGAGTGGGTGCCTGCTGGAGGAGGCGGGGCTTTCGAGCATCAAAGACGAGGCTGGTTGCTCAGCGAACCCGCACGAACCACTGAACCTGTGGTTCATGCCCATCCCTAGCTATTCCTGTCCAAAGGCTCCAGTCCATTGCACTCATAAAGAGTACACTTTCTCCCAATGACACCTGAAAATGATCTGTGGCCATATTGTGCAGCCACACAGTCTGGAATCCCAAACGTGGAGCATTTCGCAACATTTTCTCGCAGTTCTTGAGACCTCCTCCGTTGACCGTCTGTTAACTGAGGTCTAGATTTGTACCATATCTTTGACCGATGAAGCAAAACAGCTGTGAGCACTTATTGGCTAATCAGCTCAATTTGGCTGACCTGTGTGAGTGATCTTTGACAGGTCCATCTGCTTTAAGTCAAGCCTACAAATAAAACAGATGCCTATTCCAAAATATCCCCTCCTGTCACATACCATGAATATAAGTCCTTCCCCACCTCTTCTCAAAAGTCTAGATATTTTTAGTACTTAAGACGCAGGTCAGTGTCTGCTCTTCTCACTCTATGAATCTTGGATGTCCAAAGAAGACCTGAAGGAATAATTTAATAATAATAATTAGCAGCTAAACATGTTAAAGACCTGACCCTTTCCCCAATGTTTTCCTTATAATTGTAGTTGGCTATCTTGATCTGATGGCTGATAATTGGGCAGCCATGTGTCTTTGATAGACACCAGTCCATAGGATTATTAGTTCCTCACTGGACCAAAAATCATTTTCCTAAAGTATTTTCCAAAGCGACAGAGCTCCTCTGGTCTTTTTCTAATTTCCATTTGCAATTATTCACTCCGGTGATTACACAACAAGGATAGACTGTGTTTTCTGCTGTTGTTCATCGCTATAGCATTTATTTCATGCCCATTTACCTGGGAGTTGAGTCATGGCAAATGGACTTCTTTTTCTTGAGCGATTGAGACGTTTCTCTGCTTATCCAAACAGCTTCATCAGTCTGAGGAAAGCTACATATTGGCGAGTCCTCCACTTTATAGCTCACTTTGACCTCATGTCACCCTGGTCTGACCTGGCTTCATAAAATGAACAATGGCCTGAATAAGCTTGCTAGGTGGACAATAGTCTCAATAGGCTGATTAGGTGGACAATGGCTTAAGGTGTGTGAAAGTCTCATCTTAAACCTTCCCAGGGCCTGTCTGTCTGTCTGTCTGTCTGTCTGTCTGTCTGTCTGTCTGTCTGTCTGAAACTCTCTATTCAAATTTTTTTCAAGATTGGCAATGGAAAACAATATTTCAGCTCCAGATGCTTGACAGACTAATGTGATTACATTTAACCCATAGTCGCAGCTGCAGCCAATAAGGGCCCTGGCGCTCTTATTCTTCTCCGCTATGATGTTAAAACAAGCTAGAAATGTTTATGCCCTATAAGGGCATGTGGCATATTTAAAAGATAATGTGAAGCTATGGATTTTTCCTTTGAGAATGCAGGGCATCTCACCCAACCCACCTGAAACGTATTGGTAACCCAACTCCAAGGCTTTTGCAATTACCAGAACAGTTACTCTGTTTTATAGATAGATAGATAGATAGATAGATAGACAGACAGACAGACAGACACACACAGAGTGGACCGTTGTATAACAAATGGTTTGTATAACATAAAATCTGTACAACATAAAAAAATTCCAGAGATAGGTGAAATTTGCTTAATAGAATTGTCTATGGAGCGAATCTGTACAGCGTAAAAATGATCGCGATTAGGGGTCAATGCATCCCTATGGGAAATTTGTATAAAGGAAAATTTGACACACACACACACACACACACACACACACACACACACAAGCATATTAGTAAGCATTATACCTGAATGTGTGTGTTCCTGCACTTCACGGTGCCATCTCTAAATCAACATTGGTTCTTATTTGCATCCCTCTGCCATAAAATAAATAAATAAAAATTCCCAGAATGTGTTTATCAGCAGGGTATCCATTTGTGGGTCGTGCAGTTGGTATTGTTTTTACTGCATCAGGAGAAAATCAAATAGGCCCCCTCGCACTTAATTACGTCAACTCGACATTCCCTGGGCTTGTTTGCACCAGTCAATCAATGGGACGAAATCAAATTATTTAAGGTTGTTAATTCTTCCAGAGGTTTCCGCGCCCCGTTCCACCACCCTTGCCACCTTCGACATGTACACCTGACATGTGTTTTCCTTGAAACGAGAGACGGCTGCCTCCGCAAGACACATGCCAATCAATGCAGCCTTATTTTGGGGGGAGGAAACGCCGTGAAGGCGGGCAGAGGCCCCTTGCTGACATGGGCTCCTCGCAAATTGGTGTTCAAGATGTTCTAAGCCCTTGAGGGGAGGAGAAGGGTCATGTGGAGACGGAGACGGGGGAAGAAAAGATGGAGGGGAACAGAAGGAAGGGCAGGAGACTGTGTTTGTTGGCTGGATTCACGCTACCGCCTGGAGAAAGACTCAACCCAGGCAGCCTGTTTGGTTTAGAATGGACCTACCAAGCTTTGACAACCCTGACAGTCCTTAACAGCTGGGCTAGCTTTTTATAGCTGGTCTACATTTTTGTTTTCTGAGTGCCCTCCTTGAGGTGAAGAATTGCAACCATTTTCTATCTTTCTATCTCACCCCCACTCCACAAAAAAGTCACTCCCCACTCAGCCATGGAATCTTGCTGGGTGTGTGGAACGGTTGCAAAGCGGTATTGTGCAGCGGAAGGGCTGTGTTAAGATGTGGGGCTATAAAAAGCCAGACAGCAGTGCTCAAGAAGATCTCAGACACAGCGGTGACTCCGTTCACCACAAAAACTGCATTTACAAAATATACGTAAGTCCAGCAAAACACAACAGAAACGGCAGGCATATGCCGCGTTGTCAAAAACCACTCCGATGATCCAACATCTTCCTGGAAATCAGAACTCCAACTGGCAGAATAATGAGCTGCTCTCATCCAATAACACCCAACCCAGTACAGGGGAACCTCATATAACAAACGGTTTGTATAACATAATATCTGTACAACATAAAAAATTCCAGAGATAGGGAAATTTTATGTCTTAACAGAATTCCTTGCCTATGGGGGGTAAATCCATACAAAAATAAATAATAAATAAATAAATAAAAATGGTCCCAATTAGGGATTACTCTGTTTTCAATGCATTCCTATGGGACATTTGTATAAAGGAAGATTTGCTAAACAGAATTTCATTTGGAAATTCCTTTATACAAGGTACCATTGTATTCAGTAACTGGCCTGCTTGCAACAGTTATTGAGTTATCTGAACCCTGCTCTCCAGAGTCTTAGCCCATTACTCTGTCTACTACACCACACAGGGAAAGCCCAGTTAGGGTTGCTATAAGACAGCTCTGCCTTGATGGCATATAATAAAAACAATGACATGACCTCTGCACTATGTCCCATGCAAAATGGTGCCCATCCTGTCCTTTGTGCAAAGGAAAATTTGCTTATCAGAATTTCATTCGGAACGAATTAATTCCTTTATACAAGGTACCACTGTAAAAGGTTTTCCAGATATAATTATTTAAAAATAAATAAAACTGCTTTGCATCTTCTCCTATTAAGAACTAGGAAATGTCCCAAGTTTTGAAATAGCTCATACAAACGGAAAAGACCATTCTTACTTATCTTCGACCAATCTCAAATTAAGTTGATTGCTCACTTTAGCCTCTGTCACAATAATCCCAAAATATGGGCATTAGGATGCACTGGTTTGTATGTTTTGTTGCCTAGTAACAAATAAAAGATAATCCATAGATCTCTAGAAGCTTATAAATGTGTTCCCTTTCGGTCTTATTTAATGGTTAAATTAAATCTCTTAGCATAATGTGGACAATTCACTACCACCGGCATTCCTCAACTGCTGGAATTCATCGGGCATCTGGCATTTGGCATACATTTTTATGGTTGCAGCAATTACAGCGGCGACGTGGTCATAAATATTAACTGGATATCAGTATATAGTCAAATACGGTCATTAAGAATAGGAATGGGTCCGATCTGAGCTTTAACCCTGGGGTTTCTTTGAGTTGTCATCAGTCAGTATGAAAAGCCGAGTGCCTGTCAGTAAAAGCACATGCATTCCGAAATGCATAAACCATATGCTTCCGTTATCAGCGACGCCTGGTGTTAAAATAGGTCCCGCTTCACATTATGGTCATTCCACGTGGCTAGTTAAAAGCCTCATTTTGGCAACTTAGGGCCTTTTCACATGACCCCTAAGATCCGCTGGCCACTTAAATTCGGACCAGAGATCTTAGGGGTTTGTCGCTGTTCCTGCGTTCCCACCCCCTCCGCACTCCTGGCTGCTGGCTGCGTGAGGGGAGGGAGAAAAAAAGGAAGAAAGGAATGCTGCTCACCTCCGTTCTGCTGTCCCGGCACTGCATTCAGATCTCTTAAAGGGGCGGGGGGCAAAAAAAGAACAAACAGAAGCAAGGAGAGCCGGGCAGTCACTACTGTTATATCCGCATCAGGAATTTTCACCTCCAGAGAGCAGGTACCTGAAAAGTGCGCTGGGACGCACTTAGGTGGGCGTGGTCGCACTTAATTATCTGTAAACTCCGGAGCTGGTGGGGAAACAATTTTAAGCTCCGGAGCTGGGAGCCATTTGCGGCGGAGTTTAGGGGTCGTGTGAAAAGGCCCTTAAAGAATCCCCCAAAGAGGGTGCTAATTTCACTTGCTTCCAAATTTGGATTTATTGATTTATTTTAAAGGCTTAGCACTGCAGCGCCGGAAGGGATGTAGACCGTCAAGTCCAGTCCATCATGGAGGATGAGAGGGGAATTGAACTCCCAACGTCTGGCTGTGGACCTGAACCACTGAACTCTCCAGCCACCAACAAAACCCTCCATGGCCTGAGTCCTGACTATCTGGCAGAGCGTTACCTCCCTAAGATCAGAACTGGCCTGACCCACCTGATCCTCCATGGCTCTCTCGCTGCAGGTGGCCACCCCCAGGGAGGTCCGTAGGGTAGCAATGCATAAATGGGCCTTCTCGGTGGCCGGCCCAGCTCTCTGGAATAAACTACCAAGCGAGATACGCCAGGCTCCTTCTTTGGCATCCTTTAAAAAAGCGGTTAAAACCTGACTGTTTAGGGATGCCTTTGGCAGTCGCTAGGGTCTGTATCACTTTTTTTTGTGATTTGTACTTATCATTAGCTGTCCTATGCCTCTTGCCAATTATTATTATTTTTAATTGTTGTTGGGCATTTCCCCCTTTATTTTTTTATTATTTGTCTTCTAATTTACTTTTATTATCTTCTGGATCTCTTGTGGTTTTATGTGAACTGCCCAGAGTTCCCTCTTGGGAAATTGGTGCGGTATAAATAAAAAATAAACAAACAAACATAACAACTGTGGTGACCAATGTAACCCTGCCAGGCCCATGCTGCCCTACTTCCTTACTCCACCCATGGCTCTGTCTCTGCTCAGGAGTGAATAACCAGAGGGAGAGTCCCCCCCCCGCCTTGTATTAAGCTCTCGAAAACATGGCGAAAAGCCCGAAAGAGGACAGAGAGGGAGAGATGGGTGAGATTGGCGACCCCATTTAAAGGAGCCCTCTGCGAAACAGGCTCTGATTAGCACCTCCAAAAAAACAATAACCCGGCAACATAAATCCCAACAGTGCAGCAAGGGAAGTGAACTGGAGAAGGAGCTGTCAGCAGCTCGCTGTGATTTGACAACATCCTACAAATGCATTCCACACATCCTGACCCTAGCTGTCAATCAGCACTTCGGAGTGACCCCTGTTCCACCCCCCCTCCTCAGTGATGGGCTGTCATCTGTGCAGCAGACATTCACAATTCACTACACCTCCTCTCCCTCCACCCACCCACCCATACCCCCAAACCCTTCTTTTTACAACCTCGCCATTTATCGTTATTTTGGAAACGAATGAGAGGAGGCAGAGTGGAATCTGCTTCTGGAGCCATCACAAATGCATGGAATACACAACCACTATGCAGTTTAATTTCTGAATTCCTACAAACATTCAAACTGAGCTATTCTGTGCCCTCTAACAGCCTTCGTGCCCCACCACCTTGATTGGGAGCAATGCTCTCAAAGCAGCTTTGGCATCAGATCACAACTGTTGGGATAATTTCGTTGCCACGAGCATAGCTTGGAGCCAGAATACAAAGGCCAGAAATCATGCCTTCATTTCAAGCGCAGCAGGGCTGTATGGGGCTGATGACAGGGAATTACTTCGCCAAGGACACATTTTGTCTTTTATGACCCCCCCTCCTCAAATTCAAAGGTTCCAAATGCAGGCATCTACCAGATTCTGGAGTCACACCTTGGTTCCATTTCTTGCCAGAAACCCAAAATAACAGCCAGCTTAATCATTCTGGCTGGTTTCCAAACTCACACTATAAAAAGGTCAACCTTTGTTGAGCCCAACCTGGTGCCAGAGAGGAAACACAGGGACTTGCCTTTTCCTGAAGGACACCAGGTATTCTTTGTGGTCTGACTTCTATAACAAAGCAAGAAAAAAGCTAGATATTAAGAAAAAAACCCTCTTCTGATTCTTTCAGTAATCAGGATTCAAAAATGAATGTTTTACATTTCTGAAAGTTGAGTCATGGCAACCTGACTCTTTTTCTTGTGGGACTGAAACGTTCCGCTACTCATCCAAGCAGCTTCATCAATCTGAGGAATGTTAGGGGAGAGGCCTCCACTTGATAGTTCACCTTGATTTCATATCGCCCTAGTCGGAATAGGCTCGTTAGGTGGAGGGTGGCCTGAACCGTTAACTGTGGCCTTGCTGGTGGAGGTGTGAAGTGCCTCTGCTCCGTTTGGGGATTGATGAAAGGGCGGTATGATAAGTGATGGACAGATTGTGCCTGTGTCCCCCACCTCTGTTGGCTTCCCTGACCCCTTCTATCGAACCACCTGATTTTTACCAGGCATGTCTGTCTTAGATGACACAGGAAATGTAAAACTTCCGCTGCTCCTTTGTGGAGAGTACAGAGGGGCAAAGGTAAAGAAGCAGAGCTTTTATTTTATTTTTAGAGCCTGTTAGAGCAGCACTGATGTGCTGTGACGCTTAGGGGAAAACATTAAACATTTGAAATTCCAGAATGAGGAAGGATCAGGACACCCCCCTCCATATCCTTAAAAGAGGTAGACGAGTCATGTCCAAACTTCGGCCCTCCTGATGTTTTGGACCACAACACCCAGAATTCTAAGCTTAGATTGCCAATGACAAAGGACTGTGGGAGTTGTGGTCCAAAACATCTGGAGGGCCAAAGTTTGGACATGCCTGAGGTAGACCAAATGCATTTGTTTCAAGTGTGTGTGCCATGTGGATTCAAGGTAAAGGTAAAGGTTCCCCCCGCACCTGTATGCTAGTCATGTCCGACTCTAGGGGCGGTGCTCATCTCCATATTGAAGCCGAAGAGCCAGTGTTGTGCAAGTCCATGGCCACGTGGCTGGCATGGCTGCAAGGAAACACTGTTTTTACCTTCCCACTTTTTACAGCAGTACTATTTATCTACTTGCATTTACATACTTTCGAAATGATAGGTTGGCAGGAGCTGGGGTGAACAGCGGGAGCTCACTCCACTGGGTGGCACCCGGGATTCGAACCGCCGAGCTGCTGACTTTGCAGCTGACAGTTTTTTAATCTGTTTTAAATCTATAGACAGAAGAAGTCGCTCATGTGTGCACAGGGGGTTAAACAATTTTACTTTTTTAAAAAAAAATCATAACGTGAGAACTAGTTGCCCAAATATCCCCAAATGTGGTACAGAATACTGTAAGAAGAAACTGTCTGCTACATCTGTGTCAAGCCTGGTGCTGATCTGAGATCCAATTTCAAAGTTGTAATTTTTTTTTTTTTTTTCGGATCCCCCCCTTTTACAGTCACCTTAGGGAGCTCTGATTTGCTCTGTTGCGCAACATCTATTGCTGCAACGCTCATGCAGCAATAATACCTGTCCCTGTTTATGGATGTGGTACGGACACTGTAAACGCGTTACTGTGTAGGGTTGCACAGTTGTCTACACATTTTGCACATGGTAACAGTTGGTGGACCTCTGCGCAAACTAACGTTGAAAACCAATTAATCGTTGCTAATCCTCCAAGGCCTAAGTATCTTTTCACTGGTGCCTGCCAGACATGGCCAAGCCGTTCTCCTAATTTCACGGGAGAAAGCGATCCAAGCAACGAGTGCCTAATCAAATGCGGTGCTTACCTGTTCCTCTCTAAATAACAGCAAGCAGATGTCCTTGCTTATCCCTCCGACACGCGTAGCTTCCCAGCAGCCTTCTACCCTGGCTGGGTCCTTCCTTTTTAAATATACTGCCAGTCATTAATCCCATTCTTTGGGAGCATCCTGTATGATCTGCAGCAAACTGGATCTCAAATGACTTTCTAGTCTTGCCTTTCGTTCTCCTGTTGGACTCCTGTTTTTTTTTTTTTCATGTGCAGGAGCAGAGGTCAGTGTGGGCTTGCGTTTGGTCGGACTCACATTTGCTGCTGTCATTCCAGCACTGTTTTGAGTTGCACGCTAGGGCAACAGGATGTGTCCATGCCTCTTGTCTTATATGCTAATTGATTTGGGGTGTGTGTGTGTGTGGGGGGGGGAACCCATCCGTCAGTTTAATTTAGGAGATCACCCACCAGGTTTGCTGTTCACTGTCAACGGTAATTCAATTAAAACTCCAAAAGTGTGACTAACTCTCCAGCTGGTTTAATATGTTTACCAGCTGCCTCCTCGCTTCTCCTTACTCCAGCCTGTCTGTCAAATGGGCTTACCATGATATACAACTCGGTGGTGTAGCATACCTGCGTGAGATACGCAGCAGCTTCTGCACCAGGGCGGGAGAAATAGTTCACATATTTCCCAGAATATGTCGCAGAACTGCTGAGGTGCACACCATGGCATTTAAACAGAATTTGTATTTTTTTAAAAAGCAACACATTTTAGCATTCTTGGAATTAGTTGCGATGGGAAGAAACAACAATATAAGAATGTGACTTTTTTCTCTATGTATTGTTTAACATTTTAGATGGATATATAGCTAGGTAGACAGACTCTCTGTGTCTATCGCTGCATCTATCGCTCAGATAGATGGAATTACAGAAAGAAAGAAGGCATAGATAGATAGATAGATAGATAGATAGATAGATAGATAGATAGATAGATAGATAGATAGATAGATAGATAGATAGATAGATAGAGAAGGAAATTAGTTGCAATTTGTAGCTCTTGGACTGCCTGTAAATTCTGACCTCTCCAATTTGAATAGTCAGAAGGGTTTTTAAAATGATTATGATGCATAGTTCCCATGGTGGCGAACCTTCAGCACTCCAGATGTTCTCAACCACAACTCCCAGAATTCCAAGCCTGTATTGCCAAAGACAAAGGACTGTGGGAGTTGTGGTCCAAAACATCTGGAGTGCCCAAGGTTCACCACCACTAGTCCATCTCCTTCAAATAAAAAGTGATGCAGTAACTCCTTTGTTAAAAGCATAGCTGGTAGAAGCAAGGCTATAATCTGATTCTGTGAGTGTTTACTCAGATGTGAAACCTACTGTGGAATTCTTTTCTTCCAGCTGTTTATATTATGCATAAGTGTAACAATAACGAATTCACTGTAAAAGCCATGGAATTTTTTGTTTTCTTTAATCAGAAAAATAATGACTTTGTTAAAAAAATGGAATGTGTTTCTAGAACATGGATTTCGGAAAGGGAAGGTGCACAGACTGGGAGAGGAGTCAATGAAATGGAAGAACACTAAAATTAGAACCTAGCACGGAAGGTGAAGGTGGCATGGGTGAAGTAATATGTGTAAGAGAAATGAATTTATATAAGGCTATTAGAGATGGGCGTGAAACATTTTTTCCCATTTTTTTGTTTTCATTTCATTTCACAATGAACCGAAAAATGAACTGATTTTAAAAGAAAAATGAAATGAAACAAACTGGAAATTTTTGTTTCGTTCCGCTTCATTTTTCGCTTTTTCTTAACACACTACACTGTCTCTCACCGCCACTTGCTTCGGTGACTCAAAGACAGTTTAAAAACCCCGCACCTTCCCTCCCCAATTAGGCTCGTGGGGGTGGGAGGCATGGAGTTTTAAAACAGTCTTTGAGCCAGTGTGTTTTAAGAAAAACACAAAAGACGAAGTGGAACGACAAACAAAATGAATTTTTAAGTAAAAATTCGGTAAAAAGAAAATGAAACAAAACAAAGAAAAACAAAATGAAAAATGAAACAAAATGCCTTTTTTTTTTGTTAATGTCCATCTCTAAAAGCTATGTAAATATATTTTTGTTTTTTGTTTTGGTTTATGCTGATATTAAAAAAAACTAAAAAGACATTGGAGTATCCTCCCCAAGAGGAAAAAGTTATGAGTTACATGTATTGTGCTCTTCTCAAATACTTGATCCTTCCATGCAAAGATTACCATATTTTCGGCTCTATAAGATGCACCTAGTTTTTAGAGGAGGAAAACAAGAAAAAAAATGTTTAGCCTAAAGTTTCATGGCAGGGGGGAAAGTTCCTCCTTGCTGGTTCTATGGACTCCTTTTGATTGATCATATTTACAAACTTATAGCTAATAAGTTTCAGTACTGAGAAAATGTAGCTGGGGAAGGAAACTGGAAAGTGGAACTTGATAGATAGATAGATAGATAGATAGATAGATAGATAGATAGATAGATAGATAGATAGATAGATAGATAGATAGATAGATAGATAGATAGATCTCTCTTTTCTTTCCTCACTTGCCTCTGTCTCTTCTGGCATTTGATCTGATGATCGGAAAAGCACCTGCTATGCAAATCAATTGAAAACTTTCAAAGTGATGATAATTCCCGGCACCAAAGCGATGCCCCTAATGCTAAGGAGACTCAAAGGGACCTTGTGTATTTAGAAGCTTAAAAGGTCATACCCACCCGGCTCTACAAGGATCTCACCCCCACCTTTCCTTACTTTTTGCCCCTTCCTTGCTTACTTCCAGGTCATTGCAATTAGTTACAGTGTTTTCCTGTAGACTGGAACTAATTTGCAACATGCCTGGTGGAAGAAAAAAAAACACCCTGTACTTAACTCTGAGTTTCAAATGGCTGGATGGGTCGATTCTTCTGGTTCCAAAGGGTGAACCACAGCAGGTGGGGGCAGAGGCACAAAAAGTTCCTTTGGAAAAGTTACATTATTTGGAGAGAATCGCCCGGAATTGTCATCAAGGACAGATAATGAATTTGATCTCTCTCTCTCTCTCTCTCTCTCTCTCTCTCTGTGTGTGTGTGTGTCTGTGTGTCTGTGTCTGTGTCTGTGTGTGAGTGAGTGTGTGAGAGGTGTAATAAAAATAATAATTTTTCTAAGCTGTGGCAAGCAAATACATACCATGCAAAATATCGCCTTCCCAGTGTTTTCCAGGTAGAGAACTCAAAGTGGTTTCCCATTCCCGTAAACAACAACAACAACAACAACAACAACAACAGCAGCAGCAGCAGCAGCAGCAGCAAGAAGAAGAAGAAGAAGAAGAAGAAGAAGAAGAAGAAGAAGAAGAAGAAGAAGAAGAAGAAGAAGAAGAAGAAGAAGACCAAGACTGTCCAATGTTGGGCGCATCACAGAAGGCTGGATTCTTTGGAAAAGACCAGGGTGCAAGCAAAAGTGGAAGGCAGCAGGGAATAAAGAAGACCAAATATGAGACCGACTGACTCTTAAAGCAAGCCACTGACTTGCACTTAACAGAGAACTGAGCTGGGCAGTTTTGGACAGGGCATCGTGGAGATCATTCGTAAGATCAGCCACAGAGTGGTGGGTGGATGTTCTCAGTCCAGCCTTCTTAATTAAGAGAGACCTTCTTTCAGAACACCTTCTTGGAGAACTCCTAGTGGAGTGGAGGGTTCCAATGGCCATAGCCAATCCTACTCAACCCACTGGTGGACTGGAGAAAAAGAAAGGTGGTGGTGACCTCCATTCTTTCTTGTCTGGACTCCTGAGTGCAGTGTGTGTGTTCACTTGCACAATGGGGCTGTGGCAAGGCCAGATCATCAGAAAGTATGACTGCACCCCCCACCCCCAATGGACTGTTTGATTTCCAAGGGGTGGGAGAATCTTAAGAAAGTGCTTTGATCCAAGATGGCAGTCAAAGCATGTGCTTCTTTGGATGGCAATCACACTCTTCCGATCTGGCTTTACGGTTCAGGCTTCCTTTTTGAAAGGCAGAGAATAGTTCATGATAATCCCATGGAGTTGTGAGAAGCACGCCATGTGATTTTTAGAGGATAAGCCCCCCCCCCCCCGACCTCCACTGCCCCACCTGCACATCCGCAATGATTCAGCATGACTCTGCTAATAGTCAGGAGTGAGAGGTCAAGCCAGAGTCTGTAGGGCCACTAACATACCTTCCTGGGGGTTTAAAAGCACTCAGTTGGGTCTTGAAATTGGTTGCAGATGGGCCTTTTCTCTATCCTGGGAGTGTTAAGGACAGTCCGGACGAGGCTACGTAAAAGAGGATTTTTTCCCCTGATCGAGGAAACCATCCACTGCTTCACCATTCTTCTCAACGCCCCTGGTAAGGTGACCCTCCGAAAAGCTTTGGGCGGCCTTAGACTGTGAGTCTCCAGCTGAATATTCAATGGACACATCTAGGAGCTGGTCGAATGCCGTGGGGGACACTCCAGGTTCCATGGCATGCTTTGCACATGTGCCAC
Source organism: Phrynocephalus forsythii (assembly GCA_029282475.1). Lineage (NCBI taxonomy): Eukaryota > Metazoa > Chordata > Lepidosauria > Squamata > Agamidae > Phrynocephalus > Phrynocephalus forsythii. The sequence continues at coordinate 8,496,690 of JAPFRF010000015.1, read as the reverse complement.
TGCCTTAAGGAGAACTAGGGCCATAACTGTTGTGGAGAGGCACCATTTGAGGCAGGTGGGCAACGAAAGGGGTTCAGGAAGGGCTGGTCCGGTGCTGCTCAGGATGGCTATTCTTCTCCTCTTTAGCTGAACATTTGAGGTGTTGAGGTTCAAAGACCTACTGTCTCGGTCCAGCGTGCTTCAGATGCACTGCTGAGAATATCCTTGTTAGCAGAGTATAATATGCACAGCGAGACGGCTACAAACGCTTGTGGAGTTCTTCGAAAACAAGCTGGGGTTTATTATAAACAGTCCAGAAAAACAAACGTAGAATTCTTACATATGTAGACAGCACCCAGCAGTATCTTCAGGAAATACTAACATAAACAGTAGAGTAACGTAGAGTTTGGCAGCAACACAGCAAAACGTAGGATAACGGAAGGAAAACAAAGGAATGCAGGATTCAAAGCTCACAGCAGCAGGAGGCAGGAACACGCACAGACATGAGGCAGGAATATGAGCAAGAGCAGATACAGGAGCACAGGAGGCTGAGAGCAAGAAGCCCAGGAGCAGGAAGCTGAGAGTAAGGCTCAAGCATTCCTCCTTAAATATACAAATGCATGCAGGTGTGGAACTTTCTACAATGAAGGTAATTCCTTTCAGGATTTTTCCTTGCCTTGCATTGCAGCTTTGTCAGCGTCTGTGGCTGAAAACCTAACAGAACAGCAGTTGGGTTTTTCCATAACTTGGAAGCAATGAGGACAAGGGAAAAGGCGAGGTCAGTGAGAACTTTTCACACACCATGAGTTTGAACTTCCCCTGCAAATTTCAGCCCCAGTAGGCAGGGCTTCCTTCCTTCCACAAGTGAGAACTCCCCTGCACGATACCTGTGTATGTGTGTGCGTGTGTGTGTATATGGGGGGGGCATAGCAGTAGTAGTAGTTCTGCACAGAGGGGGCAGAGGTGCACACATGCATGCCTTAGAGGCGACCTTGCCACTGGGCCTCCATGATCCATAGGGCCCTATGTAACTCTTAAAACGATGATTCGAGTCAATTCTGTAACTTTCGCCCTACTTCCACCAATTGCTGTAGTGCAGATCTTAACCAAAGGAATACAAACCTCTAAAGCGGTGGTTCTCAACCTGTGGGTCCCCAGATGTTCCTGGACTGCAACTCCCAGAAGCCTCCACCACTCGCTGTGCTGGGAGGGGTTTCTGGGAGTTGCAGTCCAGGAACATCTGGGGGACCCACATGTTGAGAACCATTGCTCTAAAGCAATATTCGCCGTATAAGACCTGTGCCGTCAAGTCATAACCAACTTATAGCGATCCTAATAGAGCTTTCAAGGCAGTTGAGATTTTTGAGGATTAGCAGCTTTTTTGAGTCCAGGCCTCCAGAGTCCTAGCGGCCTCTGGGCTAGATGGGCAGCCTATCAATCGAATGCATGAACAGCCCATCGCTCTGTCTGCCACACTACACTGGGCACCTAATAACCCTATACAATGACTGTGGTGAGCAGTAACTTTGCAATATATATGTATTTCTTTTTCATATACCTGTGGGTATGCAACTGGGAAGCAGTTAAAAACTTCCTTAAGCTGAAGGCTCGGGTGGATGATGGGACAGGGTGATAGCCACAGTTACGACAGGTTGAAATAACAGGCAAGTAACCCCAGGCTAGAAACTGAAATGCTCAATGTCAGCTTCTCAGTCTTGGGTTTTCCAAGCTAACTTGGCCCAGCAGAATGCAAAAATCTTAGACTCCCCTCTGCTGGTTCCATCAGCAAAATGCAAGCAGGCTCCAATAGGGTCAAGGGGAGGTTTTGAATATACAATTCTTCCTGTTCTAAATGAGACTGTAATGCAGTGGTTCCCAATCTTGTGTCCTCAGATATTCTTGGACAACAGCTCCTGGAAATCCTGGCCAGTACAACTAGTGTGAAGACTCTTGGGAGTATTAATCCAAGAGCACTGGGAGACCTAAGGCATGGCATCTCTGCTGTCCTTCAACCAGAAGCAAGGTGGAGTCAATTCTCATTATAGAAACGGTTGTAACAATGGCCTTCCTTAACCTGGGCCTTTCTGAATTCCGGCTCCTGGCACTCCTAGCCAGTGTGGCCAATGGGAGCAACCTATGGAAGATGTAATCCAAAAGCTTTAGATCTGGAGCCCCCCAAATTGGTATCAGACCAGGGAACAAATCATCAGGAAATGGTCAAGCTCTCTGGCCAAGTTTGGGCCATGCAACTCCTATTGTAGCCTACCTAAAAAAAAAAAATCACTTTTTGACAATGTTTGAAGATAAGCAATTCGCCATTGAGAGCATCAGTGTCATCTGAAAACAGCAGCGAGATTACTTATAGCCAAGAACTGGAAAAAACCCCCAGTTCATAATATTTTATTAAGAGAACGGTAGATAGGGAGCTTTGGGATATATCAATTCATGAGAAACGTACATGCAATCTAATAATGAAGGGGGATTTGGGGAATATGTCTCTGTAGGCAGATGGGGAATATTTATCCTTGCTGTGTTGATGAAGGAGTTCAAAGCATAAGAAAGAAGAATATATGATTTTAGAAGGAGAGCAGGGCTTTATGGAAGCAAAAATGGTTTATCGTATGGTCCTGGGGTTGGTGGGTGGGTCTGATGCACTGATATTTTCTTTTTGTCTAAGTTTCACTTTTTGTTTCAGTTTATTAGTTGTTTAATAGGTGCTTAATTGTATTTTATACATTTCAGCTGAATCAAACGTGAGGCCACTTTTTAAAACCAAGGCTTAAAAATAAATAAATTATAGCCAACAATATCTTCAGCACTACTAGGAAGCAGGAATCTTGCCTGATTTCTGCAGCTACTACAGATTTGGGTATGTCCGTTCATGTAGGCAAACTTATTTCCTTGGGTGAGATGCTGACCTATATTTTTCCCAGCAAAAGATCCTCAACTGCACTTTCGCCAGAATGCTTCCCAGCTTTTGATATACATAGTTTTGCATTTTAACGGGCTTTTATGGAGCATTCCCGAAATGTAACAGCTTTTCAAAGAAGTGTCCTTGCCTGCCATCATGAACTTCAAGGCGAGCTAGGTTCAGGTATTGAAAAATATATATTTATTCCGTCCGCGCTGCAATGAGATGGAAACCAGCATTCAAGAATGAGGAGAGCGGAACAACCATCACTTTGGTTTAAATCTGACTTCTCATTTTATAACACATAGGAAAGATTATATCCAGTGATATTTAAACAATACATAATACACACAAACACCATTTTTTTTTGCCCAACGGCCCTTGTCCCTTGGGTAGTGAGAGAATTGTGACAATCAAATAAATGCCGTACCCCCTTCAGTTACTCAGATGTAGACATTACGGATAATTTAAAAGCCTCCTGCATAATTTAAAATGTGTGTGTGTTGTCGTTACAGTCGTGACCGACTCTTCGTGACCCCATGTCCATAGAGTTTTCTTGGCAGGAATACTGGAGTGGTTTTCCAGTTCCTACTCCAGGCTCCTACAGCACCCGGTATTCCCTGGTGGTCTCCCATCCAAGTACTAACCAGGCCCGACCCTGCTTAGCTTCCGAAATTGGGCGAGATCAGACGTGCTTAGGGCATCTAGGCAGCTTATGACATATGCTTAAAATGCCACTCTCTTCTCCGTCTGATGAGCCAGTGTAATAGTTCATAAAAATGAATTTGTAATCTGGGTCTCTGAAATACATTTGGAAAAAATAATAATCCTCCATTTCAAAAATGTTTACAGGATTTAAAAAAAAAATACGCCCAGGACACACAACCATTGAGACAAGATGTTTTATAGAAAGCACAGTGGGGGTGGAAAGAGAGACAAATACTTATTAGTTTGCTCTTTAAATATCTAAACTGATTACATACAGAGGGGTCTGGTTAGGCTCTGATTTATGTACACCAAATGCTTTGGAAGCAAACACAGAAGACGGGAGATCCAGGTCTTCCTCTTTACACTTGATCCCGGAGGCGTGCAAGTCTTTGTGAAAGCTCGTCCTGCAGAATGCAAAACAACCGAGCCATAAGAGAAATTGTGGGGATTCCATACCCCAATAGGCTCTGAACCCCAAAATAACCTGTCAGCACTGAGGCAGCCTTAGGCCCTGGATAGGCATGTCCAGAGAGCAAGCAGGAAACCCAGTGTGTGGTTAAGCTGACCTGGAGCTGGCATAGGTCAGGAGGCCAGGGAAACAGATGGCAAGCTAGATATCAGGCTATCAGGCACATCTGGTCTGTGACCAGCCCAAAGCTCCTTCCTCTTTCCTTTATCAATGAGTCCTCACTAGCCAGCATTTCCTCCTAGATAAGGGTGCATACTCCCCCCACCAATGGAATGCATAAGTGACCAAAGACCATCCTTCCTCTGTCTTCCTCTGTCCTATTCTCACTGCTTCTCTCCACCCTTTGTGTACTTGTTTACTGTTACCAATAAAGAGCCTTGGGTCCCAGGCGCAGCTCAGAGACACTCCCACACACTCACTCTCTCACACATGCACACACACAGACACCCACGCACAGAGACACGCAGCCTGGGACCGGGAGGTGATTGCACCCAAAAACTCTGTGTATGCGTAATTAATAACGCTACAAGAAATGTGCTACTCAGGGAGACAAAGCGTTATATTCTACCACCGAAGAAAAGAGAGGGTAAGCCCAGCATATGGCACCTCTACTGGAGGTGCACCAAGTAGCCTACCTCTGAGTATTTATAAAACTACCTAAGGCAGTTAAAAATTGCCTCCAAGAATATTTTTCCATTGCTGATGGGCACAAACCGCTGGTTCAGCAGTTCGCCATAGTTCGTCCAATGGCCACACTGTTGATCTACAGTTCAGTGCCCCATCTCCTCCGATGGGCGCCCACTGAAAAGCCGTGACTGGAGGAGGCGGGCCAGGGAGGCTGGGGTGCTGCCTCTGAGTGGGTGCCTGGCAGAGGGGGCGGGGCCTCAAACCATGGATCAGCTGCGCAGCCATTGGCTGAACTGCCAAACCCGCCGTTCATGCCCACATCTAATTTCCACAGTTAGGGATTTAGACCCATAATAAACAGTGTCTTCATTTTTCCTCCTTTCTGGTCTGCCACCGTATAGCTATTTCTTTCTCTTCACCATTGGTAGGATTTGCTTTTCCTTACATTGAGCTTGGTGGTGGTGGAGGTGGTCAGGGTTTGCTTGTTTTATTAGGTACTCTGTCACCATTGAGCAGTATAGAAATTCAGTAAGTATATAAAGCCTTTCGGAAAGCTTTGAAAACTCTCCTCTTCCAGGAGGCATTTGGTTGATTCAATTAAAGTTGTATCTCTCCCCCCCTCCTGCCCCGCCATCTGCAACTCTGGATTTTATTGTTCTGTTATTTGGTGAACTCTGTGTTTATTTTAACTGTTATTTGTTACATTGCTTGTTGTAAACCACCCGGAGTTCCTTCGGGAAGACGGGCGGTATATAAGCCTAATAAATAAATAAATAGATAGATAGATAGATAGATAGATAGATAGATAGATAGATAGATAGATAGATAGATAGATAGATAGATATTAAACACCTCAGTTTAGTACTTCCCAGAGTCGTTGACCGCAGGCTCAAGCATGCAGGACATGGGGAAAAGCGCAAGGGCTGCTTTGTTATGTCCAGATAATCTCAATATGTTGAGATCTGGCCAAAGTCTGGCCAGAAAAAAAGGCCGAACCCAGTTTTCTGGAGTTTCCATTACTTCTTATGGAGAAATCTGATTTGATAGACGAGGGCTTTGGTTTACAAGCATGTTTCTGGAATGAATTTATGCTCGTAAACCAAGGTATTACTGTAGCCCATCTTCTATGAGAGCAAGGGAAGAGATAGTAAGAAAGGGTTTTTAGGAGGGGGGGAAGTCTACCTGTTCTGTCGATGCCACGCTTGTACCAACGGAGCCGGTCTGTCCTTGAGGTAGTTCCATGTTGAGGTCGAGTCTGGTGTTCAAAAGAGGGTCGTGGGGCGTGGAAGAGAGACAGGGGATGGCATAAGCAAGCGTTGAACTAAGATGTTGACTCCAGACAAGTCCCCCACATGTCCCTGGACTACAATTCTCATGGTGCTTCCACACTACAGCTGTTAGGAAGCTCATCCACATCTGTGAACGGCCCGGGTTTCTAGTTAGAAAATAAAAGGGGGAAGCGGTTTTTGGAAAGCACCGGGCCACACGGCCAGGAGACCACCCTGGTCTGCTTACTGCGCTGAAGAAAGCCACACAGCTGATGCCTCCTCAAATGCAAAGCTTCCACCAAGCGCCGCAAGTGCCAGTCCTGTTTCACTCACCCGGCCTCGTCGGCCATTTCTTGAAGGAGCAGATCCACTTGGTTCTGGGGGAGGAGGAGGAGGGGGGGAGGGAGGAGAGAAGAGGGTCCAATCAGTTCAAAATGCTAAGACAGAAACGGCAAGCAAACCCAGGGAGTTTTTAAACGTTGGGTCCTTTAAGACCAGGGGCTAGAGTCCACCCCACAGCAAACAACTGCTCACTCGAAATGCAGCTTGTAAGAATATTTATTATAAGGTCATTAGATGTGTAGGGGAATATTTGGATAATAGGCAGCGGACGTCCGCCCCTGTGCAGCCCTACCAGAGACTCAACAATGTACAATGGGGGGGGGGGGACGACACCCTGTCATTCAGGTCTATTGCCGTTTCTTCCTTGCCGACCGCTGAATCCTGGAGCAACAGCCAAAGAAGCTCAACATCTTCCAGATACAGTGGTGCCTCGGTTAATGAAATTAATTTGTTCTGCGGATCACTTCTCTAACCGAAAAAAATGTGTTATCCGAAACACAGTTTCCCACTGAATGAACGGGGACCCAATTCATCTGTTCCAGAAGTTGGATTAATTGTCAGTCACCTCCTTTCCCTCACTCGGGGAAAGGAAGGGTTGCATCAGGCACCCCAAAGCCGAACCCAGCAAGGTGGGGAAACTTTGGGGTGCCTGATCCCAGCAGGGAAAGGAGGCTACCACTGCAGGGAGCAAAGTTGGGCGGCGGCAGCAAAGGAGCCAGCTGTTCACACCGGCCAGTTTCGCTTCAGACAGCTCGCACCAGCACCACCCGACTTTGCTTCTCATGGTGGTGGTGGTGTGTGTGGGGGTCCTTGCCCACTCCCGAACAGAAGGCACCTGCTTCTTTTAGGAGGGGGGAAGTAAGTAAGTAAGGCCCTTTGTACACGACCCCTAAACTCCACCGCAAATGGCTCCCAGCTCCAGAGCTTAAAATTGTTTCCCCACCAGCTGCGGAGTTTACAGATAATTAAGTGCGACCACGCCCACCTAAGCGCATCCCAGCGCACTTTTCAGGTACCTGCTCTCTGGAGGTGAAAATTCCTGATGCGGATATAACAGTAGTGACTGCCCGGCTCTCCTTGCTTCTGTTTGTTCTTTTTTTGCCCCCACCCCTTTAAGAGATCTGAATGCAGTGCCATTCCTTTCTTCCTTTTTTTCTCCCTCCCCTCACGCAGCCAGGAGTGCGGAGGGGGTGGGAACGCAGGAACAGCGACAAACCCCTAAGATCTCTGGTCCGAATTTAAGGGGCCAGCGGATCTTAGGGGTCGTGTGAAAAGGCTCTAAGTAAGTAAGTAAGTAAGTAAGTAAGTAAGTAAGTAAGTAAGTAAGTAAGTAAGTAAGGAAGGAAGGAAGGAAGGAAGGAAGGAAGGAAGGAAGGAAGGAAGGAAGGGAGGGAGGGAGGGAGGGAGGGAGGGAGGAAAGGAGGAAAGGAGAGAAGGAGGGAGAAGGGAAGGAAGGAAGGAAGGAAGGAAGGAGGGGGAAGAAAGAGAGAGAGAGAGAGAGAGAGAGAGAGAGAGAATCCAAACTCAGCTCTTAGTCCTGCCAGCATTTTCCTTTGAAAGCCTGCCTTGCAGGGATCAAAAGAGAGACCTCCTGGAATGGATGAAGTGGTTCCAACAAGCCCAACTGCTTATGGGCAAGTTACTCTACTTTAACAGGGCCTTACCTGTGGTGTTGTCAGTGTAGTCGTACTGCTCATTGTATCTTCCATCTGCGCCGTTTGGACATCTAAGGTTTCAAACTGATGCTCAAACTTGTCCATCAAGGCCGAGATCTGTAGATACGCAGACAGCGTTAAACCAAAACGGCCCACGCCGAAAGGTACCTTATTAATAACAGCAGGGAGGACGAAACAGCCCAGCTTTTGAGTTTACCTTTTCTAAGTTCATGCTTTTCAAGGTGGCGTCCATGGATTTTACAACTCCAGCCATTGACTTTGTTACCTAGAAAAAAAAACATACACAGTAAATACACCTTTAAGTGGATTTAACTAAAACCCAAGACAGAAGGGGGGGAGAATAACCAAGGACTGTGCAATGCCTGTGGCTGCTATCTTAATTAGTTGTTTCTTAAAGAGACCTAGCCGGGGGGGGGGGGGGAATCCTTCCAGAAAATAAGGTGAACATGGGACATCCTAGAGATGTTGATCACAAACTGTGGAAACAGACAGGGCTCTGTTGATTTCTTTCAGCCACCTTAACCCCCCATCCCAGATTTAGGAAGCTGCCTTGTACTTAAAAGGCCAGCCATAGATCCACGAAGCTTGGAAATGCACCATCACTAACAATGGTTCTCCCAAGATTTCAGAGAGGGGGCCCTTTTTCAGTCCTACCCAGGGATTGAACCAGAGACTTGGGCATATCAAGTAGCTAATCTCCTCGGGAGCTGCAGTTCTGGAAGTGGAAAAGGAAGCTTCCGGCAGCTTCTGCCGCCTGCTTTACCTTGCCCATGGTGACGGCGGTCTGAACTCTTGCCGCCACCGCATCCACCCGGGCGCTCATGCGTAAGAAGTTGATGGCTTGGTTCTTCTGCCGGATGGCGTTCTCGGCGTGTATCCTCGCCACCTCGGTGTTGCCCTTCTGGATGGCCTTTTAAAGAGAAGAACACAGCTTGCCAGCCCTTTTTGAGCTATGACCCTGAAACAGCTTCATCCACACACGCGGCTGTAAGCTAGTCAACAGCACAGGCTGCTGTGGCCTTCCAGGTCCTGCTCAGCTACAAATCCCATCAGCCCAATGGGAGAACTAGAGCCCAGCAACCTCCAGGATGTGCCGCTTGGCTCATTCCTGACGAGGCCTGGCCATCACTGGTTTATCTTTGCTTCGGTGTTCTCATTCTCCGAAGGAGATGCAAGCTGGATCCACGCTCCCCTACGTTGCCCCCATAAAATAGCAACTGATTAAATAAAAAAAATAATGCCAGTATCCCAAGTTGACAAAATCAACAGTCCAGGAGAGGCTCGTGGTGCTCAGATATGATACAAGGCCAGCGGATGTGATCTTTGGAATTACAGTAGGACCCCTGTATCCACAGATTCATTAACCACTGATTCAGTTATCCACAGCTGGCAGAGGAAAATAAATAAATAAATAAATAAATAAATAAATAAACAAATAATTCAGCAGCTGCAAAGCAAGCTACTGTCACAAACAAAAACCATGAAGCAAGCTACTGTCACAAAACAGCAGCTAACAAACAAGCTACTGTTGCAAAACAGCTGTAAAACAAGTTACGAAAATAACAGTTTTAGGGGTTTTTTTTTGTGTTCTCTGTTATCCATGGTTTTCATTCTCCATGGGAAGGCTTGGAACAGATCCCCAGCGGATACTGGGATCCTACTGTCATGATTTCAAGAATCCCTGGCCAGTCCTTTGTCTTTGGCTAAAAACTTGCAAAACACAATTCTATATGCTCAGACACTGTCTTTGCATATTTGGGTTGTGTCAACTATACCCGAGCCTAGGAAACCAAGCAAACATGTCTAGATATTAATGTTAGTACAGTACATTATAGCCAGCTGTGTTTTATCTGCACCATTACTGCATCTTAGCAGAGTCAGCTTCTCTACATGTATCTCAAGTTACTCGAAAAGACCGTGCTTATGAATCAAATAGAAAAAAGATGAATTGCGCAGGTTTATTCAACCGCTCACCTTCTTGATTTTGGCCTTTTCAAGCTTTTCTTCCTTATCACATTTTTTGGCATTTCTGCTGAGCTCTTTGGCAGCGAACTTCAGGTTGAAGAGATGTTCTGTAGTTCATGTTAAGGATAAGCCCCAGGCAACACTGCGACTGGGAACACGGTCTGGAAATGGAGTTTCTTTTTTTTCTTCTTCTTTTTTTTTGACATTCAGCAGCTTTATCAATGGACCCAGATTAGTGACTTGTAAGCACGGATTTACAATCTAATAGCTAACATAAAACCTGCATCTTGATCTCAAGACGCTGAACACTGAGGAAAGGGAACAGTTTTCCTTTCTATTATAATGCATACAGTAGTCCCCAAAGCTTGCAGCAAAGAAAACAAAAGGTATAAAAGCTCACAAATGAAGCAGACATATTGTAAAAAGATTTTTTTAATCTACACAACCTAAGTCATCTCTCTGTACTCCTTCCTGGTTAATACTTTCGCACTCAAACTGACTTTGGAAGGATGGAAGACTAAGAAAAAGACAGGCCAGGAAAAAGAAATGCATTTTTAAAGAAACAGGCAGTAACAGGACTTTCTTTAAAAGGCTATTTCAGGGTGGGGGAGTCTCATTGCTGGACAACAGTGAGGCAACAGCAGATGGGGGCTCTCGATTCTGGTGTGTTTTGATCCCCATTTCCTTAAGGCTATGTGTCCAAAAATATCATACTTGTGGAGGAAAGCACCACATGTGGTTCTGTCTGTGTCTCTGTTGTTGCCCAGTGGAGGAAAGTAAGCAGTCTGGTGGTTTAAAATGGCCATAAAATCTAGAACAATTCCTAAAAGTGGTTGCTTTCCCAGATGATTTTACTTCTTAAAACAAAGAGCAAACCAAACATGCTTTTAAAGGAGTGACTGACTACAGTATTCATCCTGCCTTGGTTCCTTTCTAAGGAGAAAAGAGAGGTAAAATATTTTAAATAAATATATAGAAAGAGGGGGTATGATTTGCTCCCCAGTTGTGATGGATTGTGGAAGATTGAAACAGAAGAGGAAAAGCAGGTTCAGGTGATAGATGCCAAAGGCAAAAGAGATGACATCACGGTGTATCATTAGTTGCGACTTTATAAGCCACGTGAGAGTCATTATACCAGGAAGTGAAAGAAAAGAACAGGAGGAAAACCCTGCTATTATCAGAATGCACTGCTTCTTCCAGGAAACACAGAGACAGAAATATAGAACACTGATTGTTCTTAGCTTTCAAATTGCTTTTGAGACTATGTAAGGCACCTCTTCCCATTCACTGTCCTCCGCTTTAAATATTGCCTTTAGTGTTGATAAACAACTGTTGCATGCTCATTGCCTTCAACTTGTGACTTTGGGTCCTTCTCGAGGAGAAGATGCCTTGGCTGTAATCTTAAACAGCTACTGTTTTACATCTTGCACCTCTCTTGATCAACTTCTAATATGTGTCCGGTCAAATCCATCATCTTGCCATGAACTTTGGGGTTTTTATTTATTTATTTGATTTATATTCCACACCATCTAGCCCCAAGGCTAGTCCGGGAAGTTTACAACAAAGCAAAAATACAGATCTGGTCTTCTGAGTCATGGCAACTGGACCTCTTTTTCTTTTCTTTTTCAAAAGAAAAGAAGTCCAGTTGCCACGACTCAACGTCCAGACTCTACCGACCCTGATGCAGATGGAATACAGTCAGTCCTTCGGCACCTTTTCATTTCACATGCAGCTCCTGACATTCAGAAGATGACCTCGCTTGGATGACTAAGAATCTTCACAGACAAAAATACAGAGATAGTTTTAACTTCTTCAGGCTGGTACACACCTGATGAAGCAGATTTTTTATAAAAAATTCCACAAAAGCTTGTCTACTGGATTATTGTTTTTTTTTTTAAAGCAGTCTTAAAGGCATCACCTAGGTTTGCACTTGTATCTATATAGGCGCAGGCATGTCCAAAGTCAGACCCAGGGGCCAAATGCAGCCCGTTTTCAAATTCCAAGCGGCCCACGGCCTCTTCTCCCTGCCAGCTCAGCCTGTCACGCATCCCTGCCAGGGGGACCCTCCCCATAGCAGGTGGAGACGTCAGCTTGCAGTTTTATGGTTTGCCTGCCTTCTCTGCCTCCGTCCCTTCCTCCCAGCCACCTGCCCAGCATACCCAACCCCACCTCCGTTGCTACAGCGTCCTCCCTGCCTCCTTGCATGTCCTTCCTAAGGCAGCTGAATGGTCGCCCCCAGGTACATTTTCACCTCACCAAATCTGGCCCTCCTTGCAAAAAGTTTGGACACCCCTGGGGGAGCCCCCAAAGCGGGAAGAGGGTGTTCCTATAGGACTCCCCCCCCCAAAAAAAGAAGGTACCCCCACATTCCCAACCTCTGGGGCTAAGGAACCTGCTACAAGGGGGGAGGACTGGCACACACACCCCTCTCTCTCTGACACACACAGAAGACACCCCTCTCTTCCCCAGGGTCTCTCTTTAAGGGACACTAATAAGGGGCGAGGGGGGGGAAGACTCTCAGAAGCCCTAAGGAGCCCCCAAACTCCCTGCTTGGAGGGATGGGGGTGCTTGTCCTACAGTAGCCCCGCCCACCTCCCCTGTCAATCAAACTCCCCCGGCTGGCTCCCTCCCTCCCTCCCTCAGGCGCCCCCCTCCCCCACAACACCAAGGATACTCTCCATGGTAGACATGGCGGCGGGGGGGCTTCGGGTCGAGCGCGGCTCCCTTCCCTTCGGTTCCGGATCCTTGTTGTTTTTGTTGTCGCCCTCTTTTTTCCCTTTTTCCTCCACCCGCTCTTACTTCCTGCTTCCGCCTTTTCCCAGCCCGCCCCGCCCCAGCATCCGGTCACGTGGCCGCAGCAGATCCGGAAGGAACGGCGGAAGGCTTGAAACCGGTTGGAGGACGGGTTGGAGGGGAGGAGGAGGAGGCGGTTTTTTTCAGGGAGAGAGGAATGCGCATGCGCCCGGACCTCGAGCCAATGAGGCGCGCCTTCTCCGGAGCCAACGGACCAATCTCGTCGCTCTTCTCTCAGCCAATCGGATGTCGCCTTTGTCGGGTGGAGCCACGCCCGCTTAAAGGGGCCGTGCGCGCCTTCCCTTCTACTTTTAAATAATGTACAATATTTTAAAGGGAGCAAAACAGCGGCTTAGTTTGGATTATAATGTTTGTGTTAGGAGAGAGTGGGCTGAAGTGGAGATAGGGTACCCTAGGTTGATGTCCTGGAGCGAAACTGGTGAACGAAAAGTAACTAGTTAGTAACTAGTAACGAACTACTAAGAGTTAAAACACAGTAACGCTGAGTCCCAGCCGTGTCTATTTGAAACCCCGTTTTCCAAAGGGACTTTATTCTCCGTTAAATGGGTGGACCATGGCCGACTCATAATTTCTGCATCTGGTTTCAATCAGCTGGTGTGTGTTCGTGTGTGTGTCCTGTGCTGACAAGTTGGAACCGACTTAGAGCAACCCTAAGAAAGCTTTCGCTGCCCAGATGCCCTGAGCACATCCGATCTTGCCTGATTTCGGAAGCTAAGCAGGATCGGCCCTGGTTAGTACTTGGATGGGCGACCACCAGGGAATATCAGGTGCTGTAGGTGCCTGGAGTAGGAACTGGCAAACCACTCCAGTATTACTGCCAAGAAAACTCCATGGACGTGGAGTCACGAAGAGTCGGTCACGACTGTAACGATGCAACACAGAAAGCTTTCCAAAAAAAGTTAAGAGAGATATTTAAGGAGTGCCTTTACCAGTTCCACTCCCCCGGTGAGCTTCCTTGGCTGAGCAAGGATTCGAACCCAGAACTCAAGTGTTCTATTCCGTTAGCCTATCTCCATTGAGTAGAGACTACACCATGTTGTACCGGGAATCAGGGTTTCAGATCCCACCCCCTACAGCAATGCACACTGCACACCTAAACCTGTGGCTGTGATATAGTTCTCCATCTGTCTAAGAAAGTGGATTGTTCCCTCTTGGTTTTTATTGGAAAACTTCGCATTTGCTTTTACTAGAAATAAAACTTACAAGGGCTTCTCTCTGAATATATAGTTATTTTTTTCCTCAGCACATTAGATTATCTGAGCTATAATTTGCATTCTTTGACTCGAGGTGAGAGTCAGGAGGGGGCAATAAACCTGCCTTTCTTTCTAGCTGGAGCGGAAAAAGCATCCATACATCCAGAAATTAACGCCTTAATAAATTTGAGGGCTTCGAGATGTCCCAGGACAATTCTTCCCTTTTTTTGTGCTTGGATGCAGTGGAAACTCGGAAGCTTGTTTCCAACGCGTTGACTTGCATCTCTATTTTTTTATTCTCTACGGAGACGCCTCTGAGGATGTAATGAATGACGTAAACTTGAATGGGCGAGGCGCCGCTTTCCTTGAATGAAGGCATGAGCCCCGCCTCCCCGGAGGGAGAGGGATCTGAATGGCTAGCGGCCCGCCATAAATTTGCATGCCGACGCGTCATAGGCTGCGGGGGGCGTGGTCAAGTCCTGGCGCTCAAGTTTGAATTTCCACCGTAGTGTTTCTATTGCGGAGCCATGGTCGAGGTGGCGGACCCTGCCCAGGCGGAGCAGTACCAGAGGTAAAGGGAGCAGTTACTGCACCGGATTTGGGGCGGGTGAATCTGATTTCAAGGCTTAATCCGGATCCCAGGTTCCAAGTAGATATTTTCTCTCTCTCTCTCTCTCCCACCCCCCTTTAGTACCGTTTTTGCTTTAGACCCATTGCATTTGCTCCTTTTCGCCACTAACGACTGACATACTTTGGAAAATTTAATTTTTTTTGGACTCCAATTCCCAGAATTCAAGGCGGGGGGCGGGGCGGTTATAAACAGAAACCTGAGCAAACAATGAAAAAAAAATTAAATAATCCAAACATTATTTTTTTAAAATCGGCCCATGTTTCGGTTACATGGGTCAAAGCAAAACTCGAGTGAAACCGTTTTTTAAAACTACTTTCGGTTTCCAAAAATATGAGAGCAGTGTGTTATTGCCTACGTATGTCAGCCCCGTTCTATGAATCCCCAACTGCTGCGTCACACCGTGGCCACTATGTCCAAACTTCGGCCCTCCACAACTCCCACCCACAGTCCTTTGCCACTGGAAATACAGGCTTGGGATTCTGGGAGTTGTGGTCCAAAACATCAGGAGGGCCGAAGTTTGGACATGCCTGGGCCCAGGGCTTTCTGTGCACTATTTGTGGTTTAGAAAGGAAGGAAGCTGCTGCGCTGAAGATCCTTTTGAGAGCGTACACAGAATGGGAGGCGTGGAATCACTTAATGCAATTTATGGCCAAATGGAAAACTGAACCCCGGGCCTCCCCAGTTCCAGCCATAATCTGCCGTGTTTACCTTGTGGTTCTCAACCAATAGGCAGGGGATGGATGACTTGCAGGTTGTATCTGCTCTGCTTTGGGCAGATCATGAAAATCGGGGGAAAGACAATAATGCTGGGGGAGGTGGAAGGCAACAGGAAAAGAGGAAGACCAAACACACCAGGGATAAGCACCGTAAAGGAAACCACAGGCTTGAGTCCAGAGGAGCTGAGCAGGGGCATTTTGGAGATGCCTCACCCACGAGGTCATCAGGGGTGACTTGATGGCATATGCCAGCAAAAACATCTGTCTTAAAATGGAATGCAAGATCTCTAAGTAGGTAGTAGTAGAATTAGGATCAGGATAACGCTGATGCCATGTGTAACTTCAAAAAGTACATCCAGCATTATAACATTTACTTGGAAAACAGATAAAGATCATGACTTTCCTTTTGAATAGCTTGTTCCATTACCCAAGGAGGAAGGAAGTGGCAAGTAATCCAGCCGTCTGAAACAACTGACTCATGCCGGCTAAGGCAGAAGCCTCAATTAAGGCGGGACAGAGAAATTATGTACCTCGCTCCTCTGCAGGTGTTCTTTGCAGACAGAGACATGACCTTGGGGGGGTATGTGTGTGACAGATCATCCTCCAAACAGGCAAATGTGGAACTTTCCAAAGTAAAAGCCAACAAACAAAAAGGTGAAAAAGAACTTCATGTACAGACACACAAACTTTCAAGTCGTATTCATCCCAGGGGACTTTGCTGGACCTTACGTGATAGCTGCTTGATTCCTCTGAGTCATCAACCCCTTATTTCTCTCCTGATCCCAGATTTAATGGCAGGCTCCACCGCATAAAACATCTAGCAATTTTTAATGGATTTCTATTCTACTCTCCTCTTTTTTTTTTAAAGCCTTATGATGAGATTTCTGGAGAATGTGAACCGTAGCATATTTTGCGAAGTAACCGTTGAGTCCCAAGAAAAGTATTGACCATCTGTGGGTTTTGGATGTGGTCTTCTTCTCATGGCTCCATTAAATCCTCATTAATTTCGGTTCTTCAGTGAGATTAGGTGAAGCATTAGGCAGGTCAGCGGGATAACTCTTTTTCCGATCGGCTCAACAAGCCTTGCTTAATTCAATGGAGTCTTGCAGCTTTCACCCATAATCAATTGCAGTTGAATAATGAATTTCCATTAACCTTGTGTGCTGTCTCCTTGAGCCTTAAACACTTTGAGTTTTTTAGATCAGGGATTATTATTATTATTATTATTATTATTATTATTATTATTATTATTATTATTATTATTATTATTATTATTATTATTATTATTATTATTATTATTATTATGGAAACAGCTGTCAGGTGTTAAGCTGGAGTTGGTTTTCTCCAATGATTGAGCTCTTTCCAAGAGCCTAGGGTTGACTGGAGGTATCTTCTTGGAATAGAATATATTCTGTTCCTAATAATGACGCCATTTGTAGTTGACCGATGTTGATCTTGTCAATGCCGAGGGTTTACAGATGTTGATCCAGGTCTTTTGGGATAGCAACTAAGGCACCTATAACAACAACAACAACAACAACATTTTGGACCCCCTCTTCCCCCCAAAAGCCCTGCTCTTTGTATCTAAGTTGAAAAGTATAAAACTAAAATAATTGCAAATGTTGCACAACTAAGTGCAGATGCTGCTGCACTGTTGTATGGTGCACTAATTTTTCTTATTATTTTAAAAATCCTCTTATGGGTGTCGTTCAGTCCTTGTTCTGGGAAAAATATGAGATAAAACTAAATAAATGAGCCTTGTTGTCAGCGTATTGCTGGGTGAATTGGGACGATAACCTGGAGCAAGTGGAGCCTGTGTTTAAAGGCAGTTGTCTTGTGCTCTTTTGTTTCACCATTTCCGCATTTCTGACCGGCAAACTGCATTGTGTGTGTGTGTGTGTCTCTCTCTCTCTCCTTTCCAGCTATGTGTCCAAAGGCAAGCAGGAAGCAAAAAATGGCAACCTGGAAGAATCCATCCGTTTGTTCCGGCGAGCGCTGGAAATCCACCCCAGCGAAAAGCTGACGAGGAATATAAAAAAGCTGGAGGAGGCCCTGGCGTCGCTCGCGCTGGACCAGGAGGACGAAGACTTTGTGGACGTGTGCGAGAGCGGGCTCATGCTGTACCGGGAGATGTACGCGAAGCTGTTTGACCACCAGAGAGAAGGGGTGGCATTCTTGTACAGCCTGTACCGAGACGGGAAGAAAGGCGGGGTCTTAGCTGACGACATGGGCTTAGGCAAGACGATACAGGTGATCGCTTTCCTCTCTGGCATGTTCGATGCTGAACTGATCCGGTCCGTGCTGCTGGTTGTGCCCACCACCCTGGTCAGCAACTGGATGAGAGAGTTTGCCAGCTGGACGCCGGGGCTGCGGGCGAAAGTCTTCCACGGGACCTCCAAGGCCGAGCGCCACCGGAATCTGGAGCGGATCCAGAAGCGGGATGGGGTCTTGGTCACCACGTACACCATGCTCCTCAACCACTGGCAGCACCTCTCTAGCTTCAGCGGGAAGGAGTTTGTCTGGGACTACGTTGTCCTTGATGAAGCCCACAAGATCAAAAGTCCCTCCTCGAAGACCACGAAGGCGGCGCACGCCGTCCCCTCGAAAAACCGCCTTCTCCTCACCGGGACGCCGGTCCAAAACAACCTGAAAGAACTCTGGGCCCTTTTCGATTTTGCTTGCCAAGGCTCCCTTCTAGGGACCAACAAGACCTTCAAGATGGAGTACGAGAATCCCATCACGCAAGCCCGGGCGAAAGACGCCACGCCGGGGGAGAAGGCGCTGGGCTACAAGATGTCCGAAAACTTGATGTCCATCATCAAGCCGTATTTCCTGAGGAGAAGCAAAGAGGACCTGCAGAAGAAAGCGAACGCTGGACTCCAAAGCAGCCTTCCGGCCAAACCGAGCAAAGCGCTGCCCCTGCCATGCCTTCTCTGCCCCGAAAAAACGATTTCATTGTCTGGGTTTACCTGGCGCCCGTGCAAGAGGAAATCTACCGGAAGTTCCTGTCGCTGGACCATATCAAGGAGCTGCTGATGACGACACGCTCCCCGCTGGCTGAACTGAACGTCCTGAAAAAGCTGTGCGACCACCCCAGGCTGCTCTCCACACGGGCCTGCGGCCAGCTCGGTCTCGAAGCATCCAGTCCGAACGAGTTGGGCGGCAGAGAGAATGAAGCCGAAGAGCCTCTGAGCATGGACAAGAACATTGAGCATGTTTCCGACGAGGTGTTGATGAAGGAGTCTGGGAAATTAGGTTTCCTGGTGGCCCTGCTGGAGAAACTGCAAAGGGAAGGACACAGAACCCTGGTTTTTTCCCAGTCGAGAAAAATGCTGGACATCATCGCGCACATCTTAAAGCGCAGGAGCTTTAAATTCATGCGCATCGACGGCACGGTGACGGATTTGACGGAACGAGAGAAGAGAATCGGTGTGTTTCAGAACGACGGGGGCGTCTCGGTCTTTTTGCTGACGACGCAAGTCGGCGGGATCGGCCTGACCTTGACGGCTGCGACCCGGGTGGTGGTTTTCGATCCTAGCTGGAACCCTGCGGTAGACGCCCAAGCCGTGGACAGAGCTTACAGGATCGGCCAGAAGGAAAACGTGGTGATCTACCGGCTGATCACCTGCGGAACCGTAGAAGAGAAAATCTACCGGAGGCAGATCTTCAAGGACGCTCTGATACGGCAAACCACGGGGGACAAAAAGAACCCGTACCGATATTTCACGATGCAAGAACTCCGAGAGCTGTTCACCTTGGAAGACACCCGCAGGTCGTCCACGCAACTTCAGCTGCAGTCTCTGCATTCTACTCAACGGAAGACAGATCCCTGCCTGGACGAGCACATTGCGTACCTCCACTCCCTGGATATCTTTGGCCTCTCCGACCATGACCTCATGTATTCACACGAAACGGTCCATGAGGATGAAGCGGAGGATGAAGAAGCCTACCGGTACATTGAGCACAGAGTCCAGAAGGCCCAAGAGCTGGTCCAGCTAGAGTCGCAACTGAAGGAGCAGCTGACGGGGAACATCCAGAACTCTACCGAAGGGGCTTGGCTGAAAAGGATAGAAATGGCCACTCCGCCAAAGAGGAGACCCCAAAGGTCTCCTGAGAACCAAGCGCTTGGACCACTTGCCTCCATTGAGCCAACTGACGCTGAAGTGATTAGTCTTGTAAGTGAGGAGGAGGAGGAGGGCAATGGTGATAATGGAGTCATCAACATCAGCTCTAAAATAGCAAGTCTGGTTATTGAGGATGTGACGGAGGAGCAAATAATTCGGGACGGATCTAATCTGAGCGTGTCTCGCTCCAAAAGTCTGTCTATTGAGGATGTGGCCGATGAGCAGATATTTCGGGACTTGTCTAACCTGAGCATGTCTCCCACCAAGAGCAAAGGACGCAGGTCAGGCCACGTGCATGCCCTGGAGCGAGAGCGTGACCAGAGCAGCAGATCCGCTTTCCTCCCGACACACTCACCTGACAAAGAGAATTGCAGTCCTCACGCTGTCTCCTGTCATCCGGCTGCTGGAGATGCCGACGATGTCCAGAGGCTTTGGACGGACCCCGACGAGGAGATGTCGCTCTGTAAGGACGAAGACGACCCATCAACTGGACTACAAGGACATGGCCCAAGGCAGGAAGCATGTGCTGCAGTGTCCTCCCGTCATGCTTCTTCCTTCTCTCGTGAGGAAAACTGCAGGTCTGAACCCCCCGGGATCTTGGGTGATCCACCTGCCGAGGGAATCGGCAAGTGGGAAGATGTCCACATGGCATCGTTTCAGCAGTCCTGGGAATATGTTTCCGGAGAGGAGAACTCGCGGCCCCAGATGGAAATGTCTCTCGATGTTCTTACAACCTCACTGGGGAAAGTGTGTGAAACAAATGAACTGGATGCTGCAGGGCTGTCTCCGCTACAGATACCTCGAATCTCAGAGTGCTGTGCCATGGAGAAATCCGGAACGGATGAAATGATGCTGGGAGGTGATGTTCTAGCTGCTCCCCTCTCGTTCCAGACCGATTTCAATCTTATTTTGGAGTGTTCCAAAGAGGGGCCGCGGGATGGATCGACGATAGGAATGTCGCTGGACGAGGACGTAGAAAACGAAGGATTTCAGCTGAAGCTGGACAGTGGTAGCAGTTCTGTGTCTTACTCTTGGGCAGCAGGAAACAGAAGTGATGGGAACATCCAGGCGAACAGAAGTATGGGTTCTGTGCTTGCAGACGACTCTAGAACATCCAGGGCATCGATGGGCGACAGTGGCACATCTTTCACCGTTAAAAGGAGGCCCATGAGAAGAATCATTTCAGATGACGAAGAGGAAGAGGAGGGTCTTCTGACGGAAGGGAATGAGAGTGAGGTTCGGGAGTTCTCTGCCTTGAGCCATCGGAGAGGCAACTTCGTGTCCACTCCAAAGCCAGAGAGGCTGGCGCCTGAGCTTGGTTTTTCTCCGGGGGCCACGAGCGTCAAACGGAGGTCCACGGCTTCCCGGCGATCCTTTGCTCATCTCGTCTTGGATGAGGTGGAAGACATGGCAGAAACAGTTGGAAACGCTCATGATCAGACAGACTTGGAAAGCGACTCAACCCAAGAGTACATCGTCCAGGAATTAACCGAGTTGGAAGAGGACCACAACTTCTCAAGACCAGTCAGCATCTGAGGACCAGTCTTGAGAGTTTTCTTGGTGAAGATTCTCTTGGGGATGAGTCCTCTTTTTCATTCTTCTGAAAAAGGCATCTGAATGTTGGCTAGGAGAGACTGTAACAAAAGAGCTTCCTTGAGCTTCCTGGCTTCCCAGCTGTTTTCCAATGATTAGTACTGTTGTTTCCGAGGGAAGAAATGGAAATTGTATCTTTGGATTCTTGGCTGTCCTTTTATATGGCATAGAAAATCTTGTTCCACCTGGACAACCCACCTGCGTCACTGGGCGTAAGCTCTTGTCCAATGCGGCCAGATGGAACTGAGGAAGTGGACTGCTAAGCCTGCAAAGGCTTAAGCCAAATAACATTTATGATCATTCCAGGGACGTTTCTTGTTCTTGCTGTCACGGGTTAACGCAGCTACACCTTAGAAATGTTAATCTCTCCATTTATTCCTTTCTTTTTATATATATATATATATAGTTTTAATGAAGATGAGGAAGCTATAACAGATTTATGTCCGACTGGCACCTTGGACAGGAATAGTGGAAAGATGGTTGTGATGAAGGGAATGTTTTCCATGAGTTCTTACCCTTCTGCGAAGATGAAGGCAATGGTTTACTTGGATGCACAATCTGCCTCCAAGTCTGATTACTGTGATTTTTTTTTTTTTTGGAAAAGTAATTGGCTATTAGTTAAATATACAGTTCATTTTACTTGCAGACTGTACCCTGCTGTCTTCTCACCTTTGAGTTAATTGAGAAGTCAGATGTGTGTTCTTGAACGGAGTGTTTCTTCTAGGCAAGCAATAAACATGTTATTGAGAAAAGAAATTAAAACACAGCCATGGTAATTAATTAGTGCTTTGAGTGAGATGTATCGTACAGATTGGGAGCTGGGGAAATAGTCCGGTTCTGGTATTTTCACAGAATCATAGAAGAGTGAAGTTGGAAGGGGCTTACAAAGCCATCTGGTCCAACACCCTGCTCCATGCAGGAATATGAACCAAAGGTTATCTGCCAGGTGGTGGTCAAGATTTCTCTTGAATGCATCTGACGTTGGAGCACTCTTGAGGTCTCTGGTTCCATTTCCCCTTCCTTGGTGCTGGCGAACATGGATGAGCATAAGAGGGGATCTTGTACACCAGTGCTTCTCAACTTGTGGGTCCCCAGATATTCCTGGACTGCAGCTCCCAGAAGTCTTCCATTGCTAGCTGTGCTGGTCAGGATTTCTGGGAGCTGCAGTCCACCTGGAGTATTGTGTACAATTCTGGTCACCGCATCTCGAAAAAGACATAGTGGAACTGGAAAGGGTGCAGAAGAGAGTGACTAAAACGATGACTGGGCTGGGGCACCTCCCTTATGAGGAAAGGCTAAAACATTTGGGCCTCTTTACTCTGGAAAAAAGGCGCCTGAGGGGGGATATGATTGAGACATAGAAAATAAAGCAGGGCATGAGTAAAGTGGATAGAGGGATGCTCTTCTCCCTCTCACAAAATGCCACAACTAGGGGACATCCACTCAAATTGATGGCGGGGAGAGTAAGAACAGACACAATATTTTTTCACCCAGCGCGTTGTTAGTCTGTGGAACTCCCTGCTACAGGATGTGGTGATGGCATCTGGCCTGGATGCCTTCAAAAGGGGATTGGACAGATTCCTGGAGGAAAAGTCCATCACAGGTTACAAACCATGATGGAGATGTGTCATCTCCAGGCTTAAAACCGGGGTACTTCAAGGGCCAGATGCAGGGGAGTGGTATCAGGAGACAGATATCTAGTCTCATGCGCTCCTGGACACATTTGGTGGGGCCACTGGGAGATACAGGAAGCTGGACTAGATGGGCCTTTGGCCTGATCCAGCAGGGCTCTTCTTATGACCCACAGGTTGAGAACCACTCCTATAGATAAACAGGTCCAGCCCCTGTCAGGGAGGCACAAACAAGCAATTGAACTCCCAGAGCCTCTGGCTCTGCACCAAGGTGGTTACCCAGATAGTTAGATTACATGTAACTAGTCAAAGCCACCCACGAATGAACTCCATCTGGTACTGACGACGAGAATGCCTCTTAAACTTTGCTCCCCAGTCCTTAATTGCATCCCCCAGAAGAATAGGGAAGGCAGTTTGCCATATAAACAATTCCCCCTGGGTTTGTTTCAGATTTTAAAAGCCTTTTTAAAATTTTATTTATTTATTTATTTATCCATTTTTATACCGCCCGTCTTCCCGAAGGAACTCCAGGCGGTGAACAAAAAGGGCAAAACAGACCCAAATGGAATCAATACAACAATCAAGGCAAAAATAAAAATGGTATAAAATACCATTTTATCTATCTATCTATCTATCTATCTATCTATCTATCTATCTATCTATCTATCTATCTATCTATCTATCTATCTATCTATCTATCTATCTATCTATCTATCTATCTATGAACTCTTATGTTTGGTTTAATAAAACGGGGCATTTATAAAGCTCCAAGCCACATTAGGTTATCCGTAAAATTATGCTTTTATCTATTTATTTTACCATACCTTTCTCCTTGGAAAGGACCCAAGGCAGCTTACAGCATTGAAAGGCAATGTACAAATCTGGAGATAGTGAATATACAGCAGTTGCCAGGAGGCAATCAAGACAATATTCGTAGCTGAGAACAATGATTGTGAAGGGGCAACTTACATAATTAAAAGGCTATATTTAGACTTTGGAATGTTTCTATACTACTTCAGAGTACAATATTTCTGCGCCATCTTGTCTTATGTCAGCTACTTTTAGTGACACAGTTTAAAACAATTAACTGCAGAGATCATACTTTGGATGAAGCTGTTTCTCTGCCGGAGTGTTGCACTGCATTAACTTACCATTCTCAAAACAGTGATGGGATCATCTTTAAAGCTTATCAAACTCGCTATCATCCTAGTTCTACAAATGCAGCATCCTGAGTTCATATAGCGATAAAGAGAAAGTTGTACACAGATAACAAAAATGTATGGCATATTACACAACTATAGAGGTGGAAGCAATCCTAAGGGTCCCTGCGTTGACATACACAGGTACTGAAACAGGTAATTTTAAAGTAGCCAGCGAACCCGAGTCCACAACTTTCTCGGGCAGTCTGTCCATTCTCTTGGCGAACAAGATATTCTGCCTAATGTATAGGTGACATATTTCCTGAAATTTAGTTGCTGGCCCAGCAGCATTTGCAGTAAACCACATGGAGTTTGAGGGCAAAAAATAATTGGGGGTGTCCATCTTGGAATGGGTCAAGCTGGCTGGATAGCTCAGTGGTTTAGGTACAAGAGGACCCCTGTATCCACTGATTCATTATCCACTGATTCAGTTATCCAGGTTTGGCAGAGGAAATAATAATAATAATAATAATAATAATAATAATAATAATAATAATAATAATAATAATAATAATAATAATAATAATAATAATATAATAATAATTCAGCAGTTGCAAAGCAAGCTACTGTTACAAACACCAGCCATAAAACAAGCTACTGTCATAACAAAAACAGCAGTTTTTGTGATGTTTTGGCATTCTCTCTTATCCACTGTTTTCATTATCCACGGGAAGGCCTGGAGCCAATTCCCAGTGGATACTGGGGTCCTACTGTATTTGGCCGTGGAGCCAGAAGTTGGGAGTTTCACCTTGCATTGTACCTCCTGAGAAGAGCCAGCCTGGGTGGCCTTGGGCAAGCTGCACCGTCCCAGGGCTCCCCCTAGAGGAAGGGAATGGGAAGCCACTTCTGAGTCTGCTCTATCTAGAAACCCCTGGAAAAAAAGCTCTGTTAAATTATGTCCTGAAAAACCTCTTATCATTTTAAAAGGATAAGGATCAAACTCCCAATTTGAGTAGACCCTTAGGAGTGTCATACATCCAGCCTCTCAACTCTAGCGCAGACTAACAAAAGCATTTGAACCTCACACCGAAAAGATCTGCTGTGGATTGGGATGTAGATGCGAACAACTGTTTAGCCACAGATCCTATTTCAGCATGGGCTGTTGGACTATGGCTCTCACCGTCCGTCTCCCCTGGGTGCGCTGGCAAGGGCCGATGGGAGATGCGGACCAGCAAATAGCTGAGGCCTGAAGTCTGCAGAGCCAGAGGTTGGGCGTCCGATTCCCCACCATGCCTCCTTGAGAGGGGTTGGTCTTGATGACCTCTAGGCTCCCTTTCAGCTCCGCAGATCTCAAATGAATACCTGACGGGCAACTCTCCTTCCTTTGCTGAGGGCGAGGTTAGCGGTGCCTCTTGTATCGGAACGGAACTCACCGGCTGACTATAAATCTGGCCAAATCAATAATGATAGACTGCTGTCAAAAGTCGGAAGGGGACGGGAGGACCTGGTCAACGGTGATCTGTGACAGAAGGGAACATCAATAAGAGCTGGCAGGCTTGCAGCTGTGAAGCTTCTGATGACGTCAAAGCCCATTCAGCTCTTTCCAGGCATGACGTCGGCAAGTCATGAGTCACTCCATAAAGGGGGAAGCTGTACCACTAATCGCTTCTATATTTATACATTCCAAACAAGTGATGTACTTTCCTCAGAACTAGTTGGGGGGAGGGGGGTTGACCAAGACATGCATGTTTTTAGAGCTTGGACAGATGCCCAAAGGGTATAAAATATGGCCCCAGGCTCTGCAAATTCTATTATGCCTACATACCTATGGGCATCTTGGACCCATTAAAACAAGACAAAATGAATCTCTCTAGTGCTTGTTGCCTGGGTTGGGGGGATGGAGAGAACCATGTTTTTTGTTGTTGCAACTTATTCCCTCCTAAAGAGGATGAAGTCATAATAATCAAGGTACCTCCAATTATCCCTATAGTTTTTCATCAACTGTTTAGGAGACGAAGAGGCTTAAAAAACATCAGGGCATTTGTCTCCCAAATTGAACATATAAACCAGTGGTGGCCAAACTGGCACTCTAGATGTTTTAGACCACAACTCCCACAGTCCTTTGTCATTGGCAATACAGGCTTGGAATTCTGGGAGTTGTGGTCCAAAACATCAGGAGGGCTGAAGTTTGGCCACCACTGGTATAAACCGTCACAAGCATCTGACAAAGGGAAAGTCTTTACGTCAGATGAGAGTTGCAGAAGGAAGGAAATGAGATTTCATATACTGAAAATAATTTGCAGAGGGTTTTGTTTTTCTATTGAGACAGGGTATACCAGGGTTCTGTAAATGTACGCATGTGCGTTCCTTATTGATATCCTCATTCTGTACTGCCCAAGCGAAATTATGTTCAATGAAGACTGCTTTTGAAGACGGAGTGGGAAGCATCTAACCTTAGGTCTCACATGCCTAGTTTTCGCACCCATATGCCCACGGCTTCCCCATTAATTGCCAGATTTCAGAGATGGCAAAGAAAGAAAGAGAAAGAAAGAAGGAAGGAAAGAAGGAAAGAAAGAGAATAGAATAGAATAGAATAGAATAGAATAGAGTTTTATTGTCATTATGCATACGCAAGATATGCACAACGAACTTAGAGTGCTGTTCCACTACACACTCTAAACATACAAAACACATAAAACACATAAAACACATAAACACCATTCAAAATATTAAAAACTCTTAAAATTGCTTAAAAAATTTAAAACACTCCTTAAAAACTGATTAAGATGGTGCTAAAACTGTCACATTTAACTTGGATACTGCTCTGTGATAAAAACTGTTCTTTTATAGAAAGAACAGTTAAGAAAGAAAGAAAAACACCCACACCCCACCACACAAAACAGCATTTCCCGTATAACAAACTACTGTATATTGGAAGCCTGCATCTTGTTTACAAGATGATCAGCATGCCTAGAAATGTTAGAAAAGAAGGTGTGCACTTATATCACGCCTGATTTGAAGCAAAACCTCTGTTTCTGTCTCCTACAGCGGGTTCTTTTTGGCAGTGTCCTCAGTGGGGCTAGATCTATAAAACACAGTGCATAGGGACCATGCATGTCATTTTAAAGTTCATTTAACCTTGTTGAAGCACTAACTCACTTGGGTACAAGGTGAATGTTCCTAACCATCTTGTTTTGGGCAAATCGTAGTCCCCCAACTAGAATAGAATAGAATAAAATAGAATCCTTTTATTGGCCAAGTGCGATTGGACACAGCAGGAATTTGTCTCAAGTAAATATGCTCTCAATATGCATAAAGAGAAATATAAAAGAATCATATATTCAAACAATAGCAACACAATACAACAACACAATGTAACATATAACTACTCTCTGTTACTGAAGTTGAGCTGTAGAAAGCACACCTCAAGTCCTCTGCTCAAGTTGCATTAGCGATTTATAAGGAGAACTTTACATGTTGCAATGGCCTACAGGCATGTGGTTTCCGACTTAACTGAGACCTTTTGAACGAATCTCCTCCAGTCCTATTGTCACAAACGAAAAGCAGTGGCTTCTTTTGTTCAATCAATCGTCTTCTTCTCAGGATTTCCCACTACCTTCCACTCTTCCTGTTTTGACGTCTTTTCCCGTGAGTCTTCCCTTCTTTTGATACATCCAAAGTACGATAACTTTGGTTTAGCTTTGAGTGAGAGTTCAGGCTTGATTGGGTGGGATAACAAAATGCCATCAAGCCAATGCCAACTTATGGAGACCTTTAACAGTCCTTTCTGGGGGAAACCCTGGGACCGTGATAGCTTGCCCAAGGTTACCCAGGCTAGCTTTCTCCTGGGAGGCAAAGCAGGAAAGGAAACCCCTAATGTCAGACTTCTGCGGCCCGGTCATGAGCTCTGAAGCCATGCATTTGTCTGGCTGGAGGTCTCTCCATAGTTGGTTGGGCAGCTCTGTGAGATGAGTACCTGGCTTCAGAGACCACGGTTGGGAGATCTGTTCCTCACTGTGCTTCCTGAGAGAGGAACCAGCCTGTCCAGCTTTGGTAAACTGCAGAACCACCCGGTGACCCAAGAAGAAGGGAATAGCAAACCACTTATGAGTACTCTATACCAGTGGTTCTCAACTTGTGGGTCCCCAGATGTTCCTGGACTGCAACTCCCAGGAGCCTTCACCACTCACTGTGCTGGAAGGGGTTTCTGGGAGTTGCAGTCCAGGAACATCTGGGGACCCACTGGTGGAGAGCCACTGCTCTATACCAAGAAAAGTTGGAATTGCCATAAGTCAGAACTTATGGCATGTAACTATCCTTAAAATGTCCATCAAGTTCTCCTCCCAGCATATTTCAAAGGAGTCCATTTGAAAGTGTCAATATTCCTGCCAACATGGAACCAACTTAGAGTGACCGTCCTAAGGCTTTCAAGGTAAGTGGAGCTTTTAAGGAAAGGTTTGCCCAGTTCCACTCCCACCGGTGACTTTCCATGGCTGAGTGGGGATTTGAACAGAGTCTTCCCAAGTCCTAGTCAATCACTCTATCCACTATGTCACACTGAGCACAAACTAGGGAAGTTAAGGACACTGCTGATCAGGGACTGGGGAGCTGAGTTGCAGGAATCACTGTAAAGTCGGGCTTAAGTTGCATGGGTGACTTGACTAGGACATGACTTGGGGTGTTTTTTTCAATGACTTAGATGTGACTCAAAAGTTAAAATCCACCCACCCTTTCCTTTTTTTTTCTGGTGAGAAAGGGTTGTTTTTAATAGAGTCTTAGACTCAGGACTTGGTACCAAAGGCTAGGATTTGGCCTTGGCCTTGTAACTCGTACCCAAAGCATCATTGCTACTGATTAAGATGTCCAAGAGAAAGGAATGACTGCATATTTTGGTCCTTGTGAAATTCTAGCTGCCTTCCTCTGACTGGCAAACTGCAGCCCTCCTTTTCCTTCTTGGTGTCCAGACTATTACTCAGGGATGAATCAACTTGCTTAGACTAATTAAATAAATGTTTGTTGCGTTCCTCTCTAATTTGTGCTGAGCAATCCTATCAGCGTTTCATCTCCTTGAAGCTTGAGGATGTTGGGTCAAACAAAGCACACTGATAGTTACGCTCGGAGTCATGCTCAATGCTGAGTAATGGTCATATGGCAGTGGCAAACCTTTGGCACTCCCATATGGTTTGTACTACAACTCCCATAGTCCTTTGCCATTGGCAACACAGGCTTGGAATTCTGGGAGTTGTGGTCCAAAACATCTGGACTGCCAAAGGTTCTCTGCCACTGCCATAGGTCATCTCGTTCAATGCTCTGCCAATATATGAGAGCTACATCTAAAGCATCCCTGACCATGGTGGAGGGGCTTGTCATCCAACCACTGCTGGGTAGCTCAGTGGCTTAGGTCTTGGGAGTTCGATTCCCCACTGGGCCTCCTTGACAGCAGCTGGACTAGATGATGAGGTCCCTTCCAGCTCCGCAGATCTCAAGCTATTATCCTTATTGTCATCATCATCACCTGGTAAAGGAGACTCTACCACCACCACCTTTCACATGCCCAATGACTGTGGCTAGGAAACCCATTCAGGGTTCAGCCCCTGAGCAGGCCAGACCTACTCCCAAGGGGGAGGCTTTGAAAGAGAGGGGTTTAGGTCCTAGGTGGAAACCGAGGGACAGTCCTATGATACCAAGACCACCAGGGCGGTGAGGGGCGCCTTGTGGGCAAGTGAAATGGACCCGGTGGCCACTGGAGAAGCTGGGGAAAGGGAGGCCATTCTGCCAGGGGGTGGGTTTCCCTTTCTCTCTGGGGGAGGGAGGGGATCTGATCCCCCCACCTCGCAAACGCCTCCCCTCCTCCTCCTCCTCCTCCTCTCCCCCCTCCCCACGAGAAGCCAGGAGGAAGCCCTATCCAGCAGCCCCACCTCACACGGTGTGACGCGGGGTTGCCATGGCCACTCTTTTACGCTACAAGGGCTGCGCGGGGGAGGCAGCCCGCCAGCTAGCCATCCATCCATCCAGCCAGCCAGCGAGGGAGGCAAGCCAGGGCGGGCCGCGGCTCGTTTCAGCACCACCGCGGCCGCGGACAGCAGCCTGGGCGCCCCGGTGCCTCCTTGCGCGGCGTCTCCCCCTCCCTTCCTTCCTTCCTTCCTTCCCCTCCATCTCTGGGGCTTCCCCTGATCCCACGCCCCTCGCCTTCGGCTCCAGCCGGGACTGGCGGGTCCCGGGGACCCCTGGCCGCCTCCTTTTCAATCTCTCTCTCTCTCTCTCTTTCGGCTCTCCCCACCTCACCCCCAACTCGGGCGGATCCGACCCTCGGAGAGCCCAGGTGGAGCGACCCCCAGGGCGGTGAGGGGCGCCTCTCCCCAGCCCCCTGGCCGGCGAGCTTGTGGGGAGGAAACGCCAAAGGGGAGAGGGGGACCCGGAGCTGCTGCCGCCGCCTCCACCAAGCGACTCCGGTGAGTGTGATGGGCTCTGCTGGAACCGGAGCTGGAAGAGGTTGGGCTGCGGGGCTGGCAGGAAGGATGGGTTCCGGGGATTCACCGCTACTACCCACCTCGGAGAGGGATGCTCGGTAGTCCTTGGCTTATTAATGGTGCGTATGGGGGTTGTCTTCATATTAATCATTCACAGGTGGTTTGCAGGAGGCGAGCTCTACAAAGAGGATCTGGAACCCCACCTATTTGTTCCACTATTTCCCCCCCCCCCATCATCGTTATTAATGCGAATGAGAAGGCAGGTGGGAGGGAATTAGCACAAGAGTAAAGAGGACTTTGAAACTATTCTGAAGAGTAGCTTCTCCTCCTTCTCTTCCTTCTTCCTTTCTTCTTCTTTCACTTCCTCCTCCTTCCTCCTCCTCCTCCTCCTCCTCCTCCTCCTCTTCCTACTGTTTGTAAAAGCATCCTTCACGTTGAGTGCCATTCAGTGCTGTACTACTTACCAAAGTAAAGAATCTGGAAGCCAGATTTGTTGTGCCAGACCTGTCTCTTGGATGTCACTCTGTATGGTCCCAGAGAGGCCATCTCTTTGGAGAGAGCAAGGACTTCTGGACAGACCTCCCCCCCCCCACACACAAAGCAGTGCATCCAGGAGCTGCAGAACCCTGGACGGCTGGGTTTCGAGACACCCATTTCTCCCACAGCCTCCAACCGTTGGCACACTAGTCAGTCACCGGACTGCTGAGCTCCATTCTATCCTCACATCTGGTGGAGCTCAGGGAAGACGCCATAGGGAGGTGTAAAGGAGACCCCCTAACCAGTTTCCTCCTGTCTTCCTCTGTTTCCTCTGCATAATATTGCTACCATTAACCGTGTATATTCCATGCAGAGGAAACCTCAGTGGAGAAAGGGGTGAGAAGCAGGGATAAATGGGACTTTCCCCCTCATCCCCTTTGGAGTAAAGAATCTCTGTGGAGGTCTCTGAATTCTTCAGGCTGTTTGGGACTTTCTAAAGAATCCTCTGCAATGGTCCAAGATTTGCTGGTGTGGGCTTTGAGTGGAACGCTGACTGTTCTGTGTAGCTCTGCTTTTCAGATAAAAGATGCCACCACCCCGGGGCCTCCTTTGCACTTTCTGTGATTTGAAAATTGTGTATCTATATCGCTGGCATGCTTTAGCTATGTCGGACTACAGCTTCTGCCACTGTGAATGTTGTTGTTGTTGTTGTTGTTGATGATGATATTTGTGGGCCAACACACCTGACAAGCAACCATTTGGATGCAGCAGCTTTGAAGGATTTGCATCAGGGACAATGAATCATTGAGTGGCGTATAAGCTTTTAAGGATCTAAGACTGGTAGCGTTTTTGTTTTCTCTGTGTCTCTTTAAAAATAAATCAAGGGAGAAGGAAAAGCTAAGGAAGAAGCAGGCATGCCATAGATTAGAGTATGGAACTTTCCTCTTTTGAGTAAAGAATCCAAGAAGATAATCTTGCTCTCTCCGGGTATCTTTAGGGACTCGAGTTACAGTTCGATGCTCTGCACATATTTTAGAGCATCGCACTGCCCATTGTTCATGCTTGTTGACATTTATAAGAGTTATAACCCCAAATGTCCAGAAAGCACCAGGTTTGGAATGAAGAATAAAGCATCTTCCTTTCCCTACAGGTTACAGGTGTTTCTTAGTTACACACTTTTCTCTGTCCATCACCTCTGAAACAGCCCCTTAAGGACCTGGGTGTCATAAAAGATGTGGTTTTGAGTAACAATTATTTTTAGTCTGTAGGATCTCAAAGATGTTGCAACAGTTTTGTTCTGTTTACATTGTCATTGTGCAATTCATGAGCTTCAAAGATAGCCGCTTGATGACAGACAGTGGATCTCTATTGATACATGCGTATATATGGCTATCATCCTCTACTTCAGGCATGTCCAAACTTTCAGCCCTCCAGATGTTTTGGACTGCAACTCCCATAGTCCTTTGCCATTGGCAATCTAAGCTTAGAATTCTGGGAACTGTGGTCCAAAACATCAGGAGGGCCGAAGTTTGGACATGCCTGCTCTACTTCTTCTTAACTTTTTTCTTCAGGTGCAGGATCCATTATGCATATGCATTATCCATTATGCTGTGACAGGGCATAAATTTCCTTTCTTTCTATCTATCTATCTATCTATCTATCTATCTATCTATCTATCTATCTATCTATCTATCTATCTATCTATCTATCTATCTATCTATCTATCTATCTATCTATCATCTGTATACTGCTAAATAATCTGCAAAACAGTACACCTTCTGTAGCCCAAATCCACTACTAGGAGTAGGCTCACAAGATCTACAAAACAGTGAGCCTGTATGTGTGTATCCTCCATAGATTCGGAGGGGTTACTTCCATCAGAACCACCAACTGGATTCAAGTATAGGGAAATGTGGGGGGCGATAAAAATACTGATGTTCTGAGTCTCTGCAGTCCTATGGGAACCAGTTGAGGTCTGCAGTATGAGATTCTTGCAGACTGCTTTAACATCATAACTGGGATGGGGAGTCCATGTAACTCCCTTTATCCTTCTCATATCAGGGACCTGAAAACTACCAACCCTAAGAAGGTAGCAATTCACAAGAAAGCCAGCGCAATTCTTGCTTGCATCAACAGAAGCATCGTGTCCAGATCAGTGGTTCTCAATCTTTGGGTCCCCAGATGTTCCTGGACTGCAACTCCCAGAAATCCTGGCCAGCTCAGCAGGTGATGAAGACTTCTGGGTGTTGCAGTCCAGGAACATCTGGGGACCTACAGGTTGAGAACCACTGGTCTAGATCATGGGAAGAGATAGTACCACTCTATTCTGCTTTGGTCAGACCCCACCTGGAGTACCGTGTCCAGTTCTGTGCACCTCGATTTAAAAAGGATGTTGACAACCTCGAGTGGGTACAGAGGTCAGCGACCAGGATGGTTGAAGGTCTGGAAGAAATGTCTTACAAGGAGCAGCTTAGGGAGCTGGGAACGTTCAGTGTTACCCCCCCCCCACACACCAAAAAAAAAAGGCTGAGAGAGGATATGATAGCTATGTTTAAATATTTGAAAGGATGTCACATTGAAGAAGGGACTGGTTTGTTTTCCATAGCTTCAGAGACTTGGACTTTGGGCAATGGTTTCAAACTACAGCAAAAGAGATTCCATTTGAACAT
Organism: Phrynocephalus forsythii; assembly: GCA_029282475.1. Classification (NCBI taxonomy): domain Eukaryota; kingdom Metazoa; phylum Chordata; class Lepidosauria; order Squamata; family Agamidae; genus Phrynocephalus; species Phrynocephalus forsythii. Next base: position 8,463,288 of record JAPFRF010000015.1, on the reverse strand, counting down.
TAGGAAGAACTTCATGACAGTTAGAGCTGTTCGGCAGTGGAATATGCTGCCACAGAGGGTAGTGGAGTCTCCTTCTTTGGAGGTTTTTAAGCAGAGGCTGGATGGCCATCTGTCAGAAATACTGTGATGGAGGTTCCTGCATGGCAGGGGGATGGACTAGATATCCCTTGAGGTCTCTTCCAACTCTACGATTCTATGATTCTATGAGTTTTTTCTCAGCCCTTCTGCCCAAGCTCACTTCATTGTCCAGGGAGTGGAACATAGAACCTTGACATTAAACATGGATAGATGGGTTGCCCTTTGCTTTTAGCTACGTCAGGACCTGAGCATCCTCAGATCTACTGCGATCCCTGGATCCCTTTCAAGCATGTCTCCAAGCTGTGAATACTCTTCAGTGTTGTAGAGAGGAGGCTGCAAGCATTTTTCTCATCTCTAGGAAAACCACGTGGGATGGGAAGGTTAATCTGAAAATAATCTAAATTCAATGGTGGCCTCCAACTAAAAAGGATGCATTGCATCCCATGCTGTGAACTTACACAACCTATACATTTCCCTGTGTCTGTTCTAGCTGGGGCTGCTCCTGGATCTAACCTGGCACACTTGCTTCAAGAATGAGAACACAGAAAGATAGATGATCCTAAATCCATACAGGCCACCGCTGTGATGGTAGCCATCCATTCTAGTGGGCCACACTTATGCTTACTTTCTCCAAAGTGCAAAAGATAGAGAGAGGCGGGGATCTACATATAGCTAAATGTTTTCAATCTCTGTCTGCAGCTCCAGAGGTTGGGAGTTCGACCCCACCACCAGCACTGTGCCTCCTGTAGAGCCAGCCTGGGTGACCTTGGGCAAGCTGCACAGCCCCAGGGCAACCCCAGAAGGAGGGAATGGCAAACCATGTGGGTCTATTCCCTCCTTGGGAAATCTTTGTTTGGATCAGAGGGGGAGCAGGAGAAGGGCGTTCCCTCCCCATGTCGTCAGAGTCATCTTAACCATCTAGCATAACCAGCATGGCAAAGGTTAGAGAATGGTGGGCGATGCAGTCACGCAACTCTGGTCAACAATGTGTCGCTTTCCCCGGGAGGAGTGAGCGATTGAAGTTCTGGTCTTCCTGAGTCAGTGGGTAACCCTGGGCCAGCCTCTCTCTGGCTGCGGTCACACCTCTGTTTCCCGCGTACAGTGGAACCTTGACTTACATGCTGCTTGACTTGCAGCATATTTGACTTGCAGCAAGAAGGGGCCTGTTTGAATTGCATCGCGGGCTTTGACTTACAGCTCGGAGTCCCAGCGCAAGGCACCGGAATCGGGCGGCAGCCACGACCCAGCATCGCGGCTGCCGCCTCCAAACTGCTCCTGCCTTCTTCCCCTCCTCCGGCAGCAGCGGCTTCGGCGAGGCCAGCTCCGAGCACCTGGAGCTGGTCCTCGGCCTCACCGAAGCCGCTGCCGCCGCCGGAGGAGAAGAAGGGCCGGGAGCTCGGGGCTGGCCTCGCTGGTTAAACAGTCGGCTCAGTCTTGTAAAAAATCTGGCTGCAGACGTCTGGTCCACAATGGAAGCATTTTAGTTGGGGAGCTGTACAGTTGTGGGACTCTAATGGTAAGCATAGAGTTGTTCAGAACTTGGAACATCAGGTTAAAAATAAGTAAAACTTAAATGTTAGACATTGTTGCTATGATCATTAAAAAGTGGAGGTGTATAACTTGTGGACTATAATTCCATTGCCTCCTCCTCTCTTTGAAGAGACATTTCATTTACATCCCCAGAAGGAATCTCCTGTCCCAGTCAAATTTGAGTTAAATTGCTGTTTTCAGGGGTCTTTTTCATCATCTGGAACGGATTAATCCACTTTCCCATTACGTTCTATGGGAAAAGTTCGTTTGACTTAAGTCATGTTTGACTTATGTCCAGACCTCTGGAACGGATTAATGATGTAAGTCGGTTCCACTGTATTTAAATTTCCTGCATATTTTTTTGAGCGGTCACGTGGTTTTTAATGTGCATTTCGTGTCCTCTCCTCCGCGTTGTACCTTCCTATTCTGGTTCTGTCCTAACCAGTATACTACCCTGTTTCCCTGAAAATAAGACCTCCCCCCAAAATAAGCCCTAGCAGGATTTCTATGCATTTGTTAAATATAAGCCCTGCCCTGATAATAAGACCTAGTGATGGGCGTGGCTATGGTTGTGTGCAGGGCTGACATTCAAGCATATTATACTTAATAAAAGTAAGACATCCCCTGAAAATAAGCCCTAGTGTGTCTTCTTGAGAGAAAATAAAGATAAGACAGTGTCTTATTTTCGGGAAAACACGGTATGCATTTACTGCGAAGTTTGACAAAGGAAAAATATGCAGAAAAGGCAGGTATGACCGCGGCCTCTCTCTTTCTCTCTCTCTGTCTCTCAGCCTATGCCTACCTCAAAAGGTTACTGCCGTTGTAGGGTGAACGTGGGAGGGGGTGGAGCACCTCATGTGTTGCCTTGAGCTCCTGTGAAGGGAACTGCATGTACACGGGAGAGGTGGTGGGGCAGCAGGCAAAGCTGTGCCATCCTCATTGCCTTCGGCACCCTCTTCTCTAATCTTGGTGTTCTAGCACTCGCCGTTCAATAACTTCTCCTCTGGGCACACGTAGCTGCTGTTCTTTTCTCTTCTCTCTTCTCTCTCTCCCTGTGTTGACTTCCTATTCTGTCGCCTCTTCCCTTTTCCTTTTCGTTTTCCGCTTCCCCAAACTCCCTCAATGAGCCACTACCTGTGGGTTTCATTCACTCCTCTTCTAGTTGGCCCTGTCTACCGCCCCACCCCCCTTCCCCACGTCCTCTCCAGCAAAGTGAGGTTTTCATTAATGAATCACTGGAAAACTGATTGGCTTTGCCAGGAAACTGCTGAACGGAGCTGAGCAATATGAGAATCATTTCCCAACCCGCCTCCAGCCGAAGCTGCGTAAAAGCATTTGTTGGCTGGTTCTCCAAGCTGAGACAAAGCCTCTAAACAAAATCTCCCCGTACCACTACAGTAATACCTTGGTTTAAGAGGAACTTGGTTTAAAAGTGTTTTTGCAAGACAAGCAAACCTTTCTTCTAAAATTTGCCTCGATCAACATGCAATGTCTTGATATACAAGCACTGGAGCAGGTCACATGATCACAAGTGACACAACGGCTCTCCCCGCTGGATGGCAGGTGATTGTCTGGAACCCAGGCAGCTTCCAAAGCAGAGGGAGGAGAGAGGAATAGAGGTCTCCCTTGCACCAGCCAGGAACTTTTTCAAAGGGGAGTGCAGGTTAGGGTTTTATTTTTCTTTTATTTATAGTTTTCTTTATTTTGTTTTCACCATCTTTTCTTATTTTTTCAAACCATTTCCAGTCATGGGGCAGCTATTGTATAGGGCTACAAATTACACTTTATTACTGTCACAATAAAAACACAGAGTAAAATCCAGTTGTTAGTCCCAAGCGGAACAGATTCTACAGACAGGTATCTAAACCATGGTGTGGACATGGACTTCTAGCTAACTAAGTTTTGGCATTTTGTGTGTATAGTATGTGGTCTGTGGAGCCCCAGAACAAATCATCTGAGTTTCCATTATATCTTATGGGGAAAGTTGCTTTGATATACAGGTGTTTTGGTTTACAAGCATATTTCTGGAACAAATTATACTCATAACATAAGAAACATACGAACATAAGAAGAGCCATGCTGGATCAGGCCAAGGACCTATCTAGTCCTGCTTCCTGTATCTCACAGTGGCCCCGCCAAATGTGTCTGGGAGCACACGAGACTAGATATCTGTCTCCTGATGCCACTCCCCTGCATCTGGCCCTTGAAGTATTCTGGTTTTCAGCCTGGAGATGACACATCTCCATCATGTTTTGTAACCTGTGATGGACTTTTCCTCCAGGAATCTGTCCAATCCCCTTCTGAAGGCATCCAGGCCAGATGCCATCACCACCTCCTGTGGCAGGGAGTTCCACAGACCAACAACACGTAAACCATGGTATTACTGTATTTTCTTTCTTCTTTATCCTTCTAGTGCTTGTGTCCCTTGACCTTGCATCGATGACCCAATGCTACCATGGACCCATAAGCTCCAATGACCGAACAATCCAAGGAATTCATCTCCATTCCCAGGTCTTTCCTGGCATTTTATTAATTTTGATCATAATAGGAGCCAAGGTGCAGTTTTGAACTGCAACAGGCATGCCTGTTGTTCTTTGCCAGCTAGCGTGAGTGCATGGGGTTACAAGCATGCAACAGTTTGTGGCTGGCCAGACCATGGGCCGGACCGAGGATAAGGCAGAGTTCTTCCAACATGGACCAGATCAGTGGTTGCCTACCTCAGTGGGTTGGAGCGGCTGGACGCCGAGCCGGGGTCACAAACAGGCTTCTTTTACTTATACTATATACCTGTGTACCATCCGATTAATTCCAGGTGCTACTCTGGGGGGTTTATAATAAAAGGAAACACAAATGATATGATATAAGAACAAATCATTAATAACGGAGGAACAAGTAATCAAAAACAGTATCTAACAGAAAACCGAAGCCAAACCAATGCCATTTGAGTCATGGATCATATGCTAGCCATTAGCTAGTTTTAAAGTATTATATATATTGCACACTAAATTTTGCTTGTAACGGTATAAAAACTATGGATGGATGGATGGATGGATGGATGGACGGGTGAATGAATACTAAGTCGTTCATTGATCCATCACACTTTCTACCCATTATAGAAGTGGGTCTCAATCTTTTATCTTCTGGATTGGCTCCCTCTCGTGACTAGGTCTGGTAAATACGTACACAGTGGAAATACATACAGTATTTCTGTGGGTTTCTTATTTAATATTTTCTGGGCAGTGGATATGTGACTCTGCAGACACTGGTCCAGCTGATCAAAGCAGGGGAGGGTCTGCTGTTTTCTTTTTCTTTTTCTTTTTCTTTTTACCTGTAATGTATTGTGCAAGTAGTCTACAGCCTTCTCAACTTTTGTTGTTATTGTTACTTGAAGGAATCTTGAGTTTTGTGTTGTCAGGGAAGTTAGCTTTGTGCAGCCCTAATAAAGTAACATTTCCACTAACCTAATGTTTGCATTTTTTGACAAAATGACAAGAAATCTAACTGTCCTTGTCATTGGTCATGCTGCATGATTAAGGCAGAAACGTTTCTGTGCTAGCACATCCACTAAGACTGGGAAACATTTTTTTAAAGTGTCTAATCAAAGTACGTGGGTGTGCCACCGTGTTCCAAGCAAACTTGATTAAGAATGCAAAGACTTTACTCGTGTAATTAAGGAAGGAACTACGTTTGATTAGTTAGTACCATGTCTGTCACTGGAACATTAATGTGTGTGCATATAAATGACGAGAATAATGAGGGCCTTAATGAAGCAAACTGTCTTCTATTAGACAGCATCTATTTGGCTGTGGGTGATTTATTATGTAGTTTTGTCCTGCTGTGATTTTCTGCATAGTATGTGATATGCACTAGCCTATTATTATTATTATTATTATTATTATTATTATTATTATTATTATTATTATTATTATTATTATTATTATTATTATTATTATTATTGTTGTTGTTATTATTATTATTATTATTATTATTATTATTATGTTGTGTTGTTGTTGTGTTGTTGTTGTGTTGTTATTGTTATTGTTATTGTTATTTATTTATTTATTTATTTATTTATTTATTTATTTATTTATTTATTTATTGACTGCCCATCTTCCCTGCAAAGGGTAGTTTTCAGTCAAACAAGAGATAAAATAAAAAAAGAAATAGCAAAGTATCAAAGCTTCAAAAGAAAAAGATTCAAAAGAAACCAGCAAGAGAGCAGAACAATAAGCAAATTATTATTATTTGAAGGAAAGTATTTTGGGGCAGAGATTAGTAGTTACTCCAGTTTACCTGACTAATCAGCATGACACCTAAACTTACACATACGGTCTTGAATCCATTTGTTAATCCAGATTAGAGGAGAGCCATTAAATCACTCTTTTGAATGAGGAAACACTCAGATGAGTGAAGCCAGCCCCCATAAGCTTTTAGCAACGCAGATGACAGAAAGTCTTGTGACACCTCTGAAGAATTACAAATTTTATAGGGCTGATGTAAATTGTGTTGATCCAATGGATATACTCTGTCTGGATCTATTAATTGGCTTTAACTGGTAGATTTTGATCCAGACTAACCCTGTAAGGCTGAGAATCCACGGAAACACGGTTGGTTCTTTTTTGTTTCCCCTCAGGTCACTCCAAATTATGGTGATTATTTAAAATGACTGTTCTCCAAAATGCCCCTTTCCTCAACAGCCATGCTTAGCTTTTGCAAACTCAAGCCTATGGCCATTTGGAGAGCCAGTCCATCACCTCTGTGGCCTTCTTCTATTCATGCTGCCTTCAGTCTTTCCCAGCATGATTGCCTTTTCCACGGAATCCTCCCTTCTCGTAACGTGTCCCAAGTAGGACAACTCCAGCTTCAACGTTAGTCAATTGTTAGTCTGTGGAACTCCCTGCCACAGGATGTGGTGGTGGCATCTGGCCTGGATGCCTTCAAAAGGGGATTGGACAGGTTCCTGGAGGAGAAGTCCATCACAGGTGACAAACCATGAGGAAGATGTGTCATCTCCAGGCTTAAAACCAGGGTCCTTCAAGGGCCAGATGCAGGGGAGTGGTATCAGAAGACAGATATCTAGTCTCATGCGCTCCCAAACGCATCTGGTGGAGCCACTGTGAGATACAGGAAGCTGGACTAGATGGGCCTTTGGCCTGCTCCAGCAGGGCTCTTCTTCTGTTCTTATGTTCTTATGTTCTAACGTTTTTGCCTCCAGAAATAGTTTGGGCTTGATTTGATCCAAGACCTACTTGCTTGTCTTTCTGGCAGTGCTGGGCAACCAGAAAGTTTTCCTCTAGCACCACATTTCCAAATGAATCCATGTCTTCTTTCACTCCCAGACATGGCCATCGACGATGCAAGAGTGTGGATGGTCTTGGTTTCCAAGGAGACAGCCTCATCCTTGACGATCTTTTCCAATTCCTTCATTTGTTGCTCTTCAATTGACCCGCTCTTCTTCTGATTTCTTGTCTGCAACCTCCATTTGGCTGGATGATTGGACCAAAGTATATAACACAGGCATGTCCAAACTTTGGCCCTCCTGATGTTTTGAACCACAACTCCCAGAATTCTAAGCTTAGCTTGCCAATGACAAAGGACTGTGGGAGTTGTGGTCCAAACCATCTGGAGGGCTGAAGTTTGGACATACCTTTAGTAGTGTGGTGTGATGGATAGAATGTTGGACAAGGACCCCGCTTGGCCATGGAACATTAGTAGGGGAGTGGAACAAGTTAAAAAAAGGTTAAGGTTCCCCACACACCTGCGTGCTAGTCGTGGCTGACTCTACGGGCGGTGCTCATCTCAGTTTCCAAACCAAAGAGCCAGTGTTGTGCAAGTCTGTGGCGATGTGGCTGGCATGGCTGAATGCATTTCTGTGCACAGAACACTGTTTAGCTTCCCACGTTTTACAGCCGTACCTCTTTATCTACTTGCATGTACACGCTTTCGAACGGCTAGGTTGGCAGGAGCTGGGGCTAATGGTGGGAGCTTGCTCCGCTACGTGGCACCCGGGATTCGAACCGCCGACTGCCGAGCTGCCGACTTTGCAGCCAACAATTTCAGCACTCTAGCCCACTGCGCCACGGCACCAGTAAAGCCATTCCTTAAATATTGCACTCACCTGGAGAGCTGTGTTAGGATTTCTATAATTTGGTTTAGACTTGACAGTGCCTAACAATAGCAACATATGCACTGGATATATAGTTTTATGCAAACCATTGTTCTTTTTTGTCCTCCTTTCTTGATGCTGTGGGACACTCTACTTACAGTACCATTCTGATGCTTAGGGTGGCCACGGCCACAATACCCCAAAAGGAGGACACGACGAGTCTGGAGCTGTGTGTGGTTGAACAGGGTGAGCCATTTTGATTCAATCAGAGATGGTGGTCTTCATGAAGAGGAACATAGCCCTGTTGATGGAAACACCTTGGCAGCGTTTCTGCGCTCCTTCTGGCGCCACGTGGAGCTCAGGAATTTCCCTAGGTCCCACATCTCCATTATGTTTAAGCTTTCCGGGCTGATGTGAAAGCAAACTCCACACCACCCTGGGCCCCACAGCACAGCGGCTCAACTGAAGTGCTGCAGCCAAACTTCTGCCCACAACCTGAGTTCAATCCCAGCAGGTTCTGGTAGACACTTCAAGGCTGACTCAGCCTTCCATCCTTCCAAAGTCAATAAAATAGGTGCCCAAGTTGCTGGCCAAATGGGGTGGCGGGGGGGATGTTGTTTCTATGATTATGCTGTAAGCCACCCAGAGAGTGCTTTAACCACTAGGGAACACTACATGAGTTAGAAGAACAAGAAGGGTTCCCCACATGATCAAGAACTGCGATGTTTCAGGGCTTTGGATCACACAGACCACCCCTACAAGGAATTCAAGGCTCCTCATTTCCCAACTTTTGGCTTCCTCACCCGGGCAGTGGTGACTTGACAGAAGTAAGTCTACTGTGTCCCCCCTCTTGGCTTGTTCATTTCGACTGAAGAGTGCTACTTGAACTTTTGAAGGGCTGAATGTGGTTGCAAGCGCTTGTTCTCCAGAAAACAATGACCTTGACTGGCCAGGTGGAATTTCAACTCCACTGTGATTAGGAAGGCATTTGCAGTGTAACCATTGTTGCTGCTCTCAGTCAAAACGCCAGGGGAATCAACCATATTGTGAATTGCCAAATGACCTCTTTCGGTGTCCCTAGATGTCTTCTGATAAGACATCAGACACGCGTCTTCTCAGGATCTCCAGAAGGTGGGTCTCAAATTACAAGAAAAGGAGATGCCAGGTAAACTTTAGGAAGAACCGCCAGATGGCAAGAGTGGTCTGATGCTGAAATGGACCGCTCTGAAATACAATGGGCTTTGCATCACTGGGGATTTCTAAACAGACTTTGGGTGCTCATCTGCTGGGGATGGTTTAGCCATGCATTTCCTGCTTTGTAAGGGTTTTGAGATCCAATGGCCCTTGAGGTCCCATCTGTTTCTCCAATTCTGTGATCCACTGAGAAACATCTGGCCAACACACTTGGCTAGTTGGCGTTCATAAGCAATTTATTATACATAAAGTATAAGAGAGTCTGCTATACTACTTTTGCATTTGGACAATATACAATTCTTCCCATGAATTGCACAGGCCCGAGCAGTGTGGTTTTGGTTATTTGCAGATTTTCTCAATACCTACCTACCTACCTACCTACCTACCTACCTACCTACCTACCTACCTACCTACCTACCCGGCTCCTGGCCGGAGTTCAACAACAGAGGTGTCAAAATGGTTTGCTTGCCATGCAATACAATTTCTCTAATGTAGATTCTGCAATACAATTTCTCTAATTTAGATTCTGCATACAAGGCTCCTCATACGAATTATTGTATGGAAGGGATGTTGCACTGTACTGTCCATGCAAGATAAGGGAGCCCTGAGAGAGATGACTCTTCTCTGTGTGTTTGTGATTGAGAGTGAGTGTTGATAAACTGCCTGTGCTTACTAGTTCTGGGAGCATAATTGCTGTATGCAGAATATGGATTACATGGGGAGGGGTCCAGTGCCCCTCACTCCAGCCTCATTGAAGGGATGTGCTAATTAAAATGTTTTACTCAACATATTTAACAGACGATTCTACTACTGATGTGTGCCTTCTTCTTTTTCTGTCATAAGGCAAAAAGGATAGATGTCGCCACTTCTGGAAAGGTTCTGGTGTGACAGGGAGTTCAGGGTCAGTCTAAACATGGCTGTGTTTTTAGGAATAAAAACAAAAGGGTTGCTTTTGAAGGACGTTGTTCTGAATGCCGTGTTAGAACGTTCTAACATATGACTTTTACAGACGGCTGTTTCACTTCTCCCTGCAGGATCTCCTGGCGTGGCTCTGGCTTTTGCTGGTGGCAAGATGACCATTCTCCCGTTTGCCAAAAGACTCACTGAATCATCGTCGCGTTGACTTGATCAGAGTGCACGCTCGGCAAGAATCCTGCCAGTGTAAGCTTGACTCTGTTCGTTCCTTCTTAGAAACGATGGAAGAGACAAAACCTTCACAACAAAAGGGAGGGAAAGAAAAAAAAACTCATATACCTGGTATATTTTTCCAGTATAATCTTAGGTTCAATACAAGTGCCCAAACTTCTGAGTTTCATGAAAATCTCAGTCACAGAGATGTTTATGGCTAAATGTCTACACAAACCAGATGCAGTCCATGAAAGAGCACCCTTTCACTCCTTTGTGTCTCCTGTCCTGGATAGATCTAAATAAATGGGTGATGTTGGTGTTGGTGTTGGTGGTGTTGGTGTTGGTGTTGGTGTTGATGATGATAATAATAATAATAATAATAATAATAATAATAATAATAATAATAATAATAATAATAATAATAATAATAATAATAATAATAATAATAATAATAATAATAATAATAATAATAATAATTGGAGAATAAATTGGAGTTGACAAAGTCACCACCAGTCAGATGCAGAAAGCTGCCTTACTGGGATCTGCTCGCATAATTCACCGATACATCACATAGTCCTAAACGCTTGGAACCGTTCGACTAGTGATTGGTAATACAAAATCCAGCGTAGTTAGCTGTGTGGTTAATAATAATAATAATAATAATAATAATAATAATAATAATAATAATAATAATAATAATAATAATAATAATAATAATAAATAGTATGCTGTCAAGTCAGTTCTGAATTATTTATTTAATAAATAATCATTCTATGATTCTATGCTGTAACTTCCATCTTCTTCTGATGTCTCCAAAATAGGGTGGCCTTTTTCCAGTTCTTGGTCAAGTACAGTCATAGCTTAGGGGTGTCCTGGTGCAGTTCTCATTCAGGCCATTGTGCTAACTAATGCAAATACACACATGGGGGAAAAATGTGGTTTGGTGTTTTGTTTTGTTTTTAAATCCATCAGCCAGGTGACGAGCATGTCGCTTGGCGTTGCCTTGTGTTGTCAGAGAAACAGGATGATAATGGCATGGAAAGCCAGGGCAGGAACCCGTCCATTGCCTTGAGCTTGAAGGGTAAACAAACTCACTAGGGAGAGTGATTAGACTAATGGGGCAGGACCTGTAAGCCCATGTTTAAAAGGGAGCAGGTCATATTCACTCCAGGCTGCTACGTTTCTCTCCTCCTCATGCACGCTTTGTGGCATGAACAAAAGAGCACAGGTTAGGCCCTGGTGAAGTGAGGGGGGTAATTTCTTCCTTGGTCTTCCAGCTGTAACTCTACCATGCCTGCTCCTCTGGCTACTCCCTCTCTGCTCCTCTCTCTACTCCATATCAGAAATTTCAAGCGGCCTTTTAGCGAATCCGACCACAAGGCACCTAAGTGTCCCACAATTACCAGCTGCAGTTGGAGGAATCCTGCAAGTGATGGACGAGACCTATGCTCACCTGGTGGGCTGCCGAAGGTTGTCAGCAGGGATCTTGCCCATTTCTTACCAGCTCGTCTAACTGCAAGGGGTAGGATTAGAGATGGATTCTGGCGTCTTGAACTCAACTACAGCCCCTCCCACCATGGTTTGCCTCCCCTCCCCCTGCAAAGTTAAATTATGGACATAAGAACATAAGAAGAGCCATGCTGGATCAGGCCAAAGGCCCATCTAGTCCAGCTTCCTGTATCCCACAGTGCCCCCACCAAATGTGTCTGGGAGTGCACAAGACTAGATATCTGTCTTCTGATACCACTCCCCTTCATCTGGTCTTGAAGTACCCTGGTTTTAAGACTGGAGATGACACATCTCCCTCATGGTTTGTAACCTGTGATGGACTTTCCCTCCAGGAATCTGTCCAATCCCCTTTTGAAGGCATCCAGGCTAGATGCCATCACCACATCTTATGGCAGGGAGTTCCACAGACTAACAACACACTGGGTAAAAAAAAATTCCTTTTGTCTGTTCTCACTCAACCAGCCCTCAATTTGAGTGCATGTCCCCTAGTTCTGGTGTTCTGTGAGAGGGAAAAGAGCGTCCCTCTATCCACTTTACTCATGCCCTGCATTATTTTGTACTTCTCAATCATATTTCCCCCTCAGGTGCCTTTTTATGTGTGGATGGAAATTTCCATTTTTTAAAACAACCCTTCTCTCTTTTTTCAACCTCAGAAAGAACGCAGTGGCTGGGTGGTTTGATCTGAAGGTTAACTATGACTTCTGGAGGATTCTGGGAGCATGATTCTCTTTGTTTTATGGAAGGGGGGGCCTCTGCATGTCACCTGCCTTGTTATACATGATAGTGTTTAATTTAAAAGAAAGAAAGAAAAACATTAAATTGGCAGGCAATGCCCGTGCTTTATCACACAGACGTAAACTTTAATTTTATGCCTTTGTAATTCAATGTATTCGAGAATACATTTAATTTTATTCCTTTGTAATTTGAACAATGCCACTTTTCTCTCTTCCGTGTACATACACACAAGTTCTAGTAAAACCTATTATTATTACCCATTACTGTATTGCTTAATTGTACCCACCCAGCTGTCACTAATATTGTTGTTGTTGTTGTTGTTGTGTCATTACAGTCGTGACCGACTCTTCATGACTCCATGTCCATGGAGTTTTCTTGGCAGGAATACCGGAGTGGTTTGCCAGTTGTTACTCCAGGCGCCTACAGCACCTGGTATTCCCTGGTGGTCACCCATCCAAGTACTAACCAGGGCTGACCCTGCTTAGCTTCCGAAATCAGGCGAGATGTGCTTGGGACATCTAGGCTGCTGTCACTGACATTACCCCAAACAAATCTCTTAACAAATTGAGTTCTCAAAGGAGCCTGACACCACTGTTGCTGACTCCTTCACCCCCACCTCCACTTTGATACCACACAGACCCAGTCCAGCCAAGAACTCAACAGTTCTAATTCTCACTCCCAGCACACACCCAACCTACAAAGCTAATAAAAAACCCAGACATTTAGTGTGAATGCTGATCTCAGCTTCTATGCCAGTGGTTCCCAACCTCTTGGACTACAACTCTGAGTAATCCTGCTCAGCAAGAACGAGTGGTGAAGTTTTCTGGGAGTTTTAGCCCATTAACCTCTAGGGACCTGACATTAAGAACCATTGCTCTACACGAAACACTTTTTACAGTGTAAAAATGCAACAATCGTCTTTAACATTTTGTTGAAATGCATCTAAAAGACTCCAGAATCAACCAATAAATTTTTTTAAATGACTGCTGAAGGTTATGCATTCCTAAATATGCTGACTCAGAAGTAGATCGGAGGAGTTCAGCAAGTGTTGCCCTGATGAGCATCTTCCCTCAGCGGTTAAAAATCTCTGGGTGACCTTGGGCTATCATTTTCTCTCAACTTGTCCTACTGTACCTCACTGGGTTGCTTGGAAGAGTAAAACGTAAAGGCCACCTTGAGCTCTCTGAAGGAAAAGTGGCCTCTAAGTATAAATAAATATAAGAAATGAGTCAGCTCACTTAGAAATATACAGCCTTATCTTTTTTTTTTTTACTTTTGCAGTGGCCACAATGTTTTCATTTTGCTTGAAACTACCTAGATTGATCCCAAGCAAAGAAAGACACGCTAGCACAGTGGTGTCCAAACTTCGGCCCTCCAAATGTTTGGGATCACAACTCCCACGGTCCTTTGCCATTGACAACACAGGCTTGGAATTCTGGGCGTTGTGATCCAAGACATCTGGAGGGCCGAAGTTTGGACACCCCTGTAGACTAGCGGTTAATCCCCCCTCCCCCCAAGCAAGGTTCATTTATGTGGGCCCAGGAACCTGTGTTGGTGAAAGTCAGTCAGGTGCGCCCTCATCCTTTGACTCATGAGGCAGCCGGCTGATTTCATCTTTGTCAAGCTTTGCTCGGTGACATCTGGTTTCCATGGCAGCCGCATCCTTTTTTCCAGGAGTTCCGCTATATGTCATTGCCATTCTTCCCTGTCTCTGTTTTCTGCCAGGCGGAAACCTAAGGCACAATCGAATGGGAGAACGAAAGCATGAACAAGGGGCACATGGAAAGAAACGGGAGGGAGGGGAAGAGAAGGACAGAGAGGTCTCCGAAAGACCCATTCTCAAGGCTCCCAACCCTCAAGAAAGGACAACGTGAAGAGCTCTGCTTTTGTGCTGCTATGCACCCAGGAATTGTGCTAAGAAAGCCTAGCAGCCCAGATGTTGTTCAACAGCATCTCCTGGCATCCCTCGGCATTAGCATTAGATACCTGGCTGGAAAATAGTGAAAGGGATCTGGGAGTCTGGGTGGATAACAAACTGAACGTGAGTCAGCAGTGTGATGCAGCGGCCAAGAAAGCCAATGTGATTCTTGGTTGCATCAACAGAATAATTGTGTCTAGGTCAGTGGTTCTCAACCTATGGGCAACCAGATGTTCCTGGACTGCAACTCCCAGAAATCCTGGCCAACTCAGCTAGTGATGAAGACTTCTGGGAGATGCAGTCCAAGAACACCTGGGTACCCATAGGTTGAGAACCACTGACCTAGCCCTTCTGTTTGTTGCATTCACCGAATATCTAGATTTAGCAAGGAGGGGGAGCTCCTTCCTTCTCAAGGCAGCTATGCATGTCCCAGTCTCTTCTGCACAACTGAAAAGTCCATTTTTGTTCAGTATGTTGAGGCGTCCCTGACTCATTTCTCTCCCCCCCCTCTGCTTTCTTTCAGTTTGCCACCTGATTCCATTATGACTGAGGGTTTAGATCACAGATTCAGCCGTCTCACTTGGGAACAAATTAAGGTCCTGGATCAAGTGCTGACCGAGGTGATTCCGGTTCACGGAAGAGGGAATTTCCCGACCCTGGAGGTGAAGCTGAAGGATATCATTTGCGTGGTCAAGGATCAGTTGATCAAGAAATGCATCGTCGTCCGGGACATCCGTCTGAACGGCTCCACAGCGAGTCACATCCTCGTGGCCCAAAACGGCACCAGCTACAAGGACCTGGACATTATTTTCGGGGTGGAGCTTCCCAGCGAGCAAGAATTCCAGGTCGTGAAGGAGTCCGTCTTGAATTGCCTCTTGGACTTCTTGCCGAAATGCGTTAACAAGGAAAGGATCACCGCGCAGACCATGAAGGACGCCTACGTTCAGAAGATGGTGAAGGTCTCCACTGACCACGACCGCTGGAGCCTCATCTCCTTGTCCAACAACAGCGGCAAGAATGTCGAGCTCAAGTTCGTTAGCTCTCTCCGGCGCCAGTTTGAGTTTAGCATCGACTCCTTCCAGATTATCCTTGACCCCGCGTTGGACGTTTACGCCCGTGAAGGTGGCCAACTGTCCAAGGACTCTCCCCCATCCATTATCGCAGAGAGCATGTACGGAGACTTCGAGGAGGCCATGGACCACTTGAAATACAAAGTGATTGCCACCCGGAACCCCGAAGAGATCCGCGGGGGTGGCCTCTTGAAATACAGCAACCTCCTGGTGCGGGACTTCAAGCCGGCGGACGAAGCCGAGATCAAGTCCTTGGAGCGATACATGTGCTCGCGGTTCTTCATCGACTTCCCGGACGTGGCGGAGCAGCAGCGGAAGATCGAGTCCTACCTACGCAACCACTTCATCGGGGAGGAGAAGAGCAAGTACGACTACCTGATGACGCTGCGCGGGGTGGTGGACGAGAGCACCGTCTGCCTCATGGGGCACGAGCGGAGGCAGACCCTGAACATGATCACCATCCTGGCTCTCAAAGTCCTGGGGGAGCAGAACATCATCCCCAATGCGGCCAACGTCACATGCTACTACCAGCCTGCTCCCTACATCAGTGACAGGAACTTCAACAATTATTATATCGCGCATGGACAACCTCCCATTATCTACCAGCCGTATTCCTTTCACATACACCTGCAGAGTGGCATGGTGTAGAAGATAACCCTGGCACCTCCGTGTTTCGCCTTGATGCCCCGCCCCGCCCTGCCTAGCCCAGCCCATCCCGGCCCATCCAGCCTCCCCAATAAAACCCACGTTCCAGCTAATTTCCCTATTCATTTTGATTGCCAAGGCACCGTTGGTGCGCTTGTGTTTTGTTTTGTTGGCGCTGACCCCCCGTGCATGATGTCGCAAGCCTCCGCGATGGGTCGCGCCCTTGGAATGCCCGTCCGGCTGCTCGTAAAATAGTGACGTAACACGCCGAATGAATCCCGTGTTAAATAACTGTGCGTCAAATGGCCGGCAAATGTCCTTAAAAATGTCCATGTGCATTGCGGTGTTAATCCATCTTTCTTTCTATCACTCACAGCCCTTTGACTGACTCAGCCACCAGTGGTCAGCCATCAAGGCGTGTTAAGTGGTGCAAGGAGTAACAATTTGCAGAGATTACCTGGAGGAAGAAAAGTGCAAGAGCTTTCCGGCTTGGCTGATGACATGGTGCTCCCATCTTTCTTCCCAGTATGGTGTGGTTTGTCCCCTAGTTGAGGAGTTGGTGTGGTTTGCTGCCTAGTAATACCAACCCTAGCACAGAGAACTGCAGGTGGAGATCTACATGTAGGGTAAATCAATAGGGCACAATTCCACAGAAAGTTCTCTGGGAGCACCGTTGAAGAACACGGTGACACGCACAAATGGCACCGATTTGTGTTAATAGGGTGCATGGAGGAGACGTTCTAGTTGGATTGTGTTCTCCTAGTGACACTGCCAATCACTCACACGCACACGCACAAGTGAAGTGAACAAAGCATGCAAAGCACTTTGACTGGAAATAAAAGGGGAATACGAATGCGCCGGTCCGGTTGCATTCTCATCATGGGACCGAACACAAAGGGGGATGATAGATCAACAGGAGGACTAAGCAGAGACATGAACGTATCTTAGTTAAATCTGTAAGTCTTATAAAAGGACCATGTTGGATGTCATAGATTGTGTTTTGAGCTCTTTGGAGACATATCCTTAGAATGCTCTTGAGTATGGTTGTCGCCAAACGGAAGAAGCCGGCACAAGTTTGTTGACCTTGGAGTCCCCCCCCCCACTGGAGAGGTGTTTCATAAATATGTACCTATTTGTAAATGGCAAATTCCACGTTCCTCTTGACTAGGCAGTCTATGTCGACTGCCATTTTGTGTACGTTGTGTTTACCAAACATGAGCATTCCGTGTGCCCAAGTGCCTCCCCCCGCCCCATTTTCTCATGCAGGCAGAATGGAAAAGTGGTGAGCATTGGTTTCGTCATGGTGGGAAAGCGACATTGTGATGCAGGCAGGCAGCTTTGGCCTGCTCCACCAGGTCATCGCTGAGCTGTCACCCGTTGTACAGAACAGGGCAACTGAGCTCGAACACTTTGGCTGCTTTTACACAACCCCTAAAATCCGCTAGCAACTTAAATGCAGATCCCCAACGTGGTTTTTGTTCTGCTTCCTGTGTTCCCACCTCCCACACTCTGATTCTATTGCTTCTGTCTGTGGTGAGGGGAGAGAGAAAAAATGCAGGCTCACCTCCGCCTGCCGTCGGCAGCAGCTAATTGTTCCAGCCCGTTAGGATTCCTGTCTCTTAAAAGGGGGGGGGGACCCAACATAAACAAACAAAAAGTGGAGGAGGGTCAGACATGCAATGCTTTAAAACAGCAACAAGGAACAGCAACAAGAATTTTACCTCCTCCAGACCAGGTACTTGTAAAATGCGCTGGGGCGCGCTTAAGTGAGCGTGGTCGTACTTTATTTTTTTTTAAAGTTCACTGCTGGTGGGAAAACAATTTTATGCTCCACATCTGCGAGCATTTTGCAGCAGATTTTAGGGGTCGTGTAAAAGCAGCCTTTGTTTAGGGTATTAATCTACCAGTCCCATCGGACCCAACCATCATGATCAATGGTGAGGGTTTATACTTGACCAAACTATGAAGAAAGCAGCCTTGGTGTAATGTGATTTCTCTGTATAGTCTAGGCAGGAGAAATCATGACAGAAGGCACCTGAAAATCATTTCCTATCTTCCCCTGACTTGCTCTGGAAATCTCTAATGCTGCAGAGAAAGGTGACTGTGAATCCAGCTGAGCCCTTAAGATGTTACCTCAATGCGACTATATCACTGCATGGAGGCCATTTTTCATTGGCTATTTTTCTGTTGGTATTTAATTGCATGTCTGACTATTTGCCTTAATATATGTGGTTGGGTTTGTTTGTTCCTTTTCCATTCTCTCTTCAAAGTTCTTCTACTACCTGAAGTAAAAAAGAGATTGTCAGTCAATATTAATGTCCAGATAGCTCTGTACCCTCTAACGCTGTCCAAACACTTCCAAAACTCCTTGAGAGAGGCTGACTGATTTGATAAATAATAGACTGGAAAATTCAGGCTGAATGGCGTAAGGGGAAGTGCATTGTTTTTTTATTTCAGGAACTGTGCGTACAAGATCTCTGCAGTTTGTTGTTATACCAGCTCCATAGACCACATCAATTGTTATTGCTCCGTATGGAGCAATCGTGAACTTTTGTAGTTTGTAGAGAAAATTCTTGGCAAGGCAAGACTAGTGTACTCCTTTGACCCATATACAGTATAAAATTATTAACCCTAAGGAGATCTGAGGGGGGCATGCTCGTTGTGGGACTCTAGGAGGTACAGTAGGACCCCCGTATCCACTGATTCATTAACCACTGATTCAGTTACCCACTGTTGGCAGAGGAAAAATTAAATAAATATTTCAGTAGGCACAAAGCAAGCTACTGTGACAAATAGCAGCCATAAAGCAAGGTACTGTCACAAAACAGCAGTTTTTTTTGGGGGGGGGCATTCTCTTTTATTCACGGTTTTTGTTATCCAGGAAAAGGCCTGAAACTGATCCCCAGCAGATACCGGGGTCCAACTGTATAGACAAAACTGAAAGAAAAGAAAGAATTTATCCTGTCTCTGATAACAGGCATATTGCAAATTAGGTGGGGCAGGAGGGAACGAATGTAGTCCATAGGCCTGGGTAGCAGGTTAAACTACATCTATGAGCTAAATTTTTCTATTCCCAAACACAGAAGAGCTACTGAATGAAAGGAATGTAATGTATGCAGTTCCCAACTGATCTGATGATTCCACAATTTGGGGGAAATGACTGGATTTGGCCTCAAGAGGGTATCTCCATCTTTTTCTTTCCCCAAATAATCCTTGGGGTTGTAGTTCAGAGCGGATGCTGTGAAGGGACTTTGACAGCCCCCCAGAGATGGTCACGAACCACCAATTCAGTGGTTTGTGTCAGACCATTTTTGGGGGCCAAACAGGTATTCAGTCAGTGTTTCGCAAGGCCTGCCTCTTCTGAAGTGGCCACTCAGAGGCACCACCTGGCAGAGGTGGGGCTGGGAAGTGCCAAACCTCTGTTCTGACAAGAAACGAACCAGTATGTACCGCTGAACTGTGGGATCGTGCCCATTTCTAACTTCCATGCACAATCTACAGAGGAAGACACCGGGGCAAATCGGCGCCAGCCCATGACCTAAAGCAAAACTTCACGCACCGACCCATTGGCAGCCATTTTGAAAAACCGCACACAGGCTTGACTGTCTGAATGTTTGAGCATGCTTAGGTTTTACTTTGGAATCTGAATTCAAAGGGTTCTGTAGTTCTGGAGATTATTCACTAGGTATGCCTTGGAGTATCTGTTGGACTTTGAAAATCGAGGTGTACTTGTGGGCGCCCCTTTATCACACTGCCCAAGTAATCTGCTTGATCCTGTTTCAGTTTCTGCATTTGTCTTCTGGTTATGTTTACATCCATTCAAGTTGTACCAGCATGTCTGGAATCGAATACTAAGGGGAAACCAGTGCAGAGCCTCCACTTGATGTGGATGGCTTTTGGTTAAGAAGACCTACCACGACACATAGATGTACTATATTATCCTTTTTGAGTGACGTCTGTATGCAAAAAAACAAAAAAACAAAAACAAAACCCCCAACAAACCCCATCTCAGGTATAAATGGAACAACTTAAAGGACTTTTATTTCTTACACAGAGGTAGCAGCTGAATGTCACCAGAGAGAACCTATTTGGGATAACTGTATATACTTATATAAAACCAATAACGGTGATGTTTTGTAAGCATTTCCTTTTGTAAGTTATGTTCCTTCTGAAAATGTTGAGTGGGTTTGGAAATGTTTTAGGTGAGTGTTGGTTCTGTTCAAAATACAACCACCACAGGGAATTTATATGTGGAAACCGCCGCATGAGAAATGTTCATTTGAGAGGTACCAGGCAGAAACCTCATTTCTGGGTCCTCAGTGTTTTGTACGGTGAGCACAGCTGCATTATCATGCAACTCCAGCTGGGCTCAAAAACCATTTACTGCCTGGCGGCGCCTCCTTTCTTCAAAAAAGCATGTTGTGCTAGCAGTGCTCCCCTTATTATGTGTATGGGCCATATGGGAACAGCCACCAACTCATTGCCTTCTTTATACATGTGCAATGATCTAAACGGAGCTGAGGAGGTGGCATCATATGCTTGGCTCTCTGCATGCACAGAAGGCTTCCAGCCGCTGACGCTGAGAGTGAAGGATAAACATTCAGTGGGTGAGCATATGCTTGAGGTTAGGTTGACAGATATCATGTAAACATTCCCGAGTTAGAAACGGAAGACGCTTCCTTGTCTCAGCTGAAATCTAGCAGTAAATGAAACCAGAGTGAGCCCTTTGTATCTATGGCGCTTACGGAGGAGTCACTTCTAGAGATGGGCATTTCATTTCGGGAGGTGACTGGTTCCGAAACAAAACATGTCAGCACAGCTGACGTTCAGAACGCAGTCCCACCCTCCAGAACAAAACCAGCCACTGCCGTACCTCGGTTTACCTTGCATGGGGCAAAACTCCAACCAGGAAGCAGCCTCCAATGCATCATCTTTCCCACTCCCTGGTGCTGGCCAATCAGGAGCTGTGCAAGGACATGCACCATCCCACCTCCCTGTCTGATTGGTTGGACTTTTGCCCCGCGTGAGGCAAAGCAAGGTAAGACAGTGATTGATTTTGTTCTGGTGGGTGAGACTGTGTTCTGAATGCCAGCTGTGCTGGCATGTTTCATTTTGGAACCAGTCCCCTTCCTAAATGAAACACCCATCTCTAGTTGCTTCACCAAATCCCCACTGATACAATGGGCCTACTCTGGTTGCAACTTACAATGGATTTCAGCCACAGAGTCCTCCCTTTCTAACCTAGTCTGTCCAAGTGGTACTGTTGAAGGTCAGCCGATATTGCTCTCTTGTCATGCATCATCCTGTCTACCATAGAGAAGAATGGAAAGCAGGGGCAAACACTGCCCTGGCTTTCACTGTATGTCAGCAGGTTTGTAGAGTTTGAGTCGGGGTCTTTCTCTGGTCCAGTTGGGGAACCCATAAGCTGAAAGATTATTGACTCACAAAACACATGGTCTTTCACAGAGCTGCGAGCCCTTCCACTGAGTTGTGACCAGATGAGTCTCCAGCATCCTCCATTAGAAAGGCTGAGCATCAGATCAGGAAGACCTCCTCTTATTGTGAGAAAGACATTCTGTTTCCTGGGACCTAAAGCACCCTACTGCCCATCTGAGTGGACCACACTGTGCTAGAAGTCTGACCTGGAATAAGGCAGCCTTAGATGTAGGAAGGGAGGCCATCACATGATGAAGGATTGGATCCACTCATGATTTCACTGCTATGGAATATGTGCAAATTCCTTGTGGTGACCTTGACCCATGGCTTTATTTATGCACATAGCAGGGTGGTGATTGCATGGTGTTGGAGTACAAGAGGTCTCTTCTCTTCAGCACTCACATATTGTCATGTGTGGAGCATGGAGTCCATGCAGATGCATGTACTGTATGTGTGTGAGCCCGTATGTATGTTTCATCTGTTTTTTTCCTCCCAGCTCCCTGTTTTTGTATTTTGGTCTCTCTCTCTCTCTCTCTCTCTCTCTCTCTCTCTCTCTCTCTCTCTCTCTCTGTGTGTGTGTGTGTGTGTGTGTGTGTGTGTGTGTGTGTGTGTGTGTGTGCGCATGTGTGTTCTAAATTGCAGATCCTACAAATTAGACCTAGCTATGGAATGCTCAGTGATGCACACTGCACATGCTTCATTTCAGAGCAAGAGCGGATAACTTTTAGTCCATGGTGGACATGCAACGCTGAGCCACCCACGGGCCTCACTGTTGTATGTGTCTCCCGTGGAACCTGGGATGTCCTCTCCTGTCCAAAATGAAGAATCCTCCAGGAAGTGCCAGTCTCCTTTAACACAAGATGCACCTCGTGCCTTGTTGCAGTCGAAAATAAGGATTTGGGGAAACCAGAAATGAGCTTCCAGGCACTTCCAGTTTGGTCATCAGGGAGTAGGGCAGCCTGGGTAGTGTTCGGAGGAAGGCAAGTTGACTCTTGGAGACTCACGTCACATGAATGGTTTTGCCTGACCTCCTATTTCAAAGGCATTGGGCATGAGTTCACTTAACTTCCAAAGCTAGCCAGTCAATACTGCTGTATTTGGAAGCAGTGAGAGTTGTCTCCTTATTCTGCTGAGCAGGGGCTGTGGATATCTTCCTTAGAATCCTCACCTGATGGCTTCACTGGGGTTGCTCGCCTCAAGCAACACATTATGTGCCTGGTAAGATAATTGAAGCTGGGATGCTCAGTTGTCCTGTGATGGACAACACAAGCCCAGTGAGTGTCCTAATTAGAACGAGAGCACCGTCTTCTTACATTCAGGTATAAATCTCTACCAAGATTTCATTCTGATAATATTCTTTTGTCTTTTCTTGCCAGTATCGGTACTTTTTGCTCTATGTTTCCGTAATAGCCTGTTGTCAAAAAAGTGTTTGAAGAATCTCTGTAATGATTATTTTCAGGAAAATAAAATGGAATGGTATGGATGCTTGATTTTAATGCATTGTCCTTAAAAAAACTTGCACAAAGTTTACAGCTTCAAGTACCTTATGTTGTCAGGTTGTCCATGTAAAGGTCTCAAGTGCTTTCTTAATATATAGATATATAAATATAGAGAGATACAAAAATATGAATCTTTGATTGTTTTTGTTATTGTTGTAAAAGATGGAAAGCAGATATTTTATGGTATTTTGTTTAGAATGTAATTTGTGACATTTATACTACTTAACACTGCATTTTTTTCCACAATGAATTAAAAAAAGGGAAACGACCTGTTCGAATTGTCTTCTGTCGTATGTTGTGCTCCACTGAGCCCGTCAATAGTCAATATTTTGAAGGGCTTTTTCTTTCTTTTCTTTATCTTTTTAGTATGAAAGGGGATGAGCTAGACTGATTCACTCCTTGGTCTTATGGTAGAGATGAACCAAGCTGCCCGTGAAAGAACAGTTTGAGAGCCTGTGAGTCAAGAAGGGACGTGAGGAGCAAGCTTGGTAGAGGGTGTCAGGGAAAAGAAAACTCAATACAGTATTGCGGTGCTTTCAATTTTAACAGCAAGTGTCAGTAGGGATCTAGGTCTGGTTCTGTTATTAACTTAGGGCTTTATTCCACACCTCAAAATCCTTTAGACTGTTTGTTCTTTCCTTTGCTAACTACTACTCTCCTTTTCTCCATTTCTTTGTTCCCCAAATATAAAGATAGATTTGGATGAAATCTTGCTACTTTGTTATGGCTGAAATCTTGCTACTTTGTCATGCAGGCAGGAGACCAACAGCACAACACCCATTTGTTTCCAGCTGGCAATTAAAGAGTCTCCAGTGTGATCCACAAGTCCATGCTAAGCCAGTGGACACAGGCACCCCTGAGAATCACAGTGGTGACACTTTAATTGCTACCTGCAAATGTTATGCCTCCCACATGCCTTAAAAGGCAGGAAAATCGCAACCTATACATATGAAAGCACAAAGGCATGGCCCTTGCATACAAGTGTTTTCTGCTTCCTTGAACACAATAAATGTCCAGACTGGTCCTTTGTTCATGTACCAAGGAAGTAGCAGATCTTGCCAGATTTTTCCCAAGACCAAAAAGGGAATAACCCAATTCCAACTATATATCTCCAACACTTTCAACATACTCTCAAGACTAAATATTCTTTATGCATGCTAGTTTTTAGAGGGAAGCGTTTTCCACATGGTGACTGGTCATGGCTAAACAATGTAGCTGTTGCTGCTTCCGGGCAGACACCACTCTCAGAAATTCCCTATGGTGGAGTCCCGATTTAGGCACATACTCAACATTTCAGCTAAAATAGCCTGTGTTTAAAATGCTGCCTTTGGGTCGGATCACATCCAGTGTTGGTTCTTGTCTTCCCGACAGGTCAGGTCACATTATGGCAAGTCAAGATTAAATTATAAGGTGGGCAATTTTCTCGTGTAGGCAAACATGGCATGTGGTAGGTATGATGATGATGACAACGACGACACTAAGAGCAACCCAAAGTCACAAGTGCTTCCACTCCAGGTACATTAATTCGCCCACTGAGTCTCAGGGGGAAAAATCATCCTTTCATGCCGATATGAGCATCATGTCATCCATATGTTGGTTTATTTACACAAGAAGCAAAAGAGGGATGCTTTTAGAGCCCATTACCTCTGTCATTGTTGCTGTTCTCTCTTCTGTATCTGTTTGACACTGTGTTTGATAGCAACACAGGCAGAATAAACATCCGGGAAGCTTTTCATGGCTCTTCCCTTGCAAGAGGCTTAGCTTGAATAAGAAATGACACTTTCCTTCAGTCTTTCTTAACTTTTAAAAATCATTTTAAAGGAACATTTTAATTAACTTAAAAAACAAACTATATCAGGCAGGTAGCACTGGATATATTTGTATATGAACAACGAAAGAGAAGAGGGAAGAAAGAAAAGGAAGGAGGAAAATGTAAGAGAGAGAGGAAAAACCCCTATGAGTATGGAAGAGAAGGAAGAAGGGCACACAATTACAGTGGACTCTCGTATAACAAACAGTTTGTGCAACATAAAAAGTTCTGGAGGTAGGGGAAATTTGCTTCACAGAATCGCCTATGGGCTTATCCATACAACACAAAAATGGTTGCGATTAGGGATTTCTCTGTTTCCAATGCATTCCTATGGAAAATTTGTATCAAGGAAAATTTGCTTAACAGAATTTCATTTGGAACGAATTAATTCCTTGATACAAGGTACCGCTGCAGTTCTTTCTATTCATAGTCAGTCTGTAATGAAGCAAATCTCTCAAATCAACAATGCCTCGTGCATACAGACCTGTGCATGCATAGAATCATGAAATTGGAAGGGTCCTATAATGTTTTATGAGCTCTGTTCTTCCCCAGAAAAGGAAAGTACAGGAGAACAAGTGCAGCCATCACACCACACTGGGTTCCTTGGTTTCATGGCCTTGTTTTCCAGGCTTCCTTCATCATTAGCAGGGAATGTGTTTACGGCCACAAATATCACACGGTAAAACAATTTAATATGGTGTTTCGAACATGGCAGCTAGAGTAACAAAGCATCAGCCTGTGCCTTAGTATGGAGGATAACTAATGTGTTCCATCGGCAAGGCTGTTCATTACCGGCATTCAAAATGCCAACCGCTGCCCCCTCGCTAGCACCAAACACGGCCATTTCAAAACCATTCTCACGTGGAAAGGCCAAACAGATCACAGATGTTTTCACAAAGCCCTCGAAAGTATGATTTTATAAACTTTAATCGGGTCACTTCTTAGGTGCCATCGTTCAAGAGTGAAGAGGTCCAGCCGTTGCAGCCTCAGATGGTAAGGAAGGTGTTCCAGTCCCCTAATGATTCTGGTTGCCCTCCTCTGCTCTTTGTATAATGTCACAGATCTAGGGAAGAAGCCACTTGGTTTTTTAGCGTTTTTTTCAGATGTCTAAAAGAATACATGTCAGGTCAACACTGATTTGTATGGCTTTTTAAATTTAGGTACCAAGTAGGTGATGGGAGCTTGGACACACCTGCTAAAAAATCAAGTGGTTTTAGCTGCTGTCATTCATGACCTTTTTAATGTGTGCCTCAATCTATCAGTTGATCTGGGCTTTTTGTGTTCATTGTGAGAACCCAATTGCGTTTTGTTCCAGAGCGGAAGCAAAAGGTAAGACTGATCCATAATGCATCATTTTCACAGTTGGGCTTCATTAAGAGACAATAAAGAGGAGGAGGAGAATCTCGGGTGCGTGCTGGCAGCTTTTAGTCAAACTGATGCACAAGGCTGAGGATAAACACAGCCACTGCTTTATGAAGACGGAATAAATTTAGGTTGAGTCGTTTATTATTGTACAGCATGCACGGAGGGTTTTCCTCCATTAGCAATGAAGACAATAGGCAATGCAAACTCTCTCAGGGCAGTACAAGAGACAAGGCCAGAGAAACCAGGGAAGGATCAGGTTGTATTCTTTTTTTTTTTTGCAATTTATTTATAGTTTTCAAACAAAAAAGTTGTAAAAAAAAAAAAAAAAAAAAAAAAATGGATCGATTCTTATCTTCTCAAACAAAATTTGCATCTCATCATAACAATATATTATCTTTAACTATTTCAATTACTCATAAATTAAACAGGGAACTTAATTTGACTTATAATATAGATCTAAAAATTGGTAGAAATCATGCCATCTTTCTTCGAAGTCTTCATAATATCCACCTGGTTTCATTAATGCTGAGATCTTTTCCATTTCTGCACAGTTTAACACCTTCATAATTAACTGGTTTTTGTCCGGAATCTTATTTGTCTTCCATAGTTGTGCATACAACATTCTACCTGCTGTGATAATATGGATTATTACAATTTTTTTTACTATCACCAATATTTTGTTGTACCATAGATAGTAAAAAAATCTCTGGTTTTAGCTCAAGATTAATTAAGATAGTTTGTAAAATAAATTTTTGTACCATACACCAAATATATATATATTGGTGGTCAGGTTGTATTCTTGATGGACGTGGGGCCTTTCGCAGGTCATTTCCAGAGCCTGGAAATGTGGACTAGACATCCCTGCATCACTCAGACCACTGATCTATGAGCTGGATCTATGGGAAGGTCAACCATGATGGTGGCCATGAATATGTCTCTGATTCAGGTATATTCCTTTGTTCCTTTGTTCAGTGAATTACGTAGAATTCTCTGCTAATTAGAGAGCTCATCAGTGCGACTGCTAAGATTCCACAGGATGGACCCAGGGCAGTCCAAGAACCATCAAAGCGGTACAACCACGTAATGTAAATGGAAACCTTAAGCCAAGGGTGTCCAAACTTCAGCCCTCCTGATGTTTTGGACCACAACTCCCAGAATTCCAAGCCTGTATTGTCAAAGACAATGGACTGTGGGAGTTGTGGTCCAAAACATCTGGAGGGCTGACGTTTGGACACCACTGCCTTAAGATGTGCAAGAAGGATGACATCATTATCCAGCAATGGGAATAGTTAATTTAAATGAATTGACTGGTTCCTAAGCTTCCCCCTTCAGTTCCTAAAGCCCCCAGGACTCCCTTTTGCCTTGGGGAAGAGCCTTTGGGATCCGTAGGGATGGAGCGGTGGTGGCAGAGAAGTCATTAACAGCACAAACTTGCAGCTGGATTGCTGGATATTCTTTTGATAATTAACTATTTCATTATTGGTTATACACCACCTGGTGAGTTGTCTCCATGAAAAGTAGTGCAGTGATTTCCTGAAATTAAGTAGCAGAACAAAAACCCAACAAGGAGCCTTGTTGGACCCTGTGAGTGCATCAGGCAATGTCATCTGTTGCTGCTCCCAGACGTTGGAACTCCCTCCCACTGGAGGCCAGGCTGGCCCCGTCTTTGGAAAAAGACAATAATTCTGGGAGAGAATTCCCTGGCTAAGATAAATGGGCTCCTGATACCCCATAACAGTATGCCATTTTTATAGGCACAGAACAGTGCCTGTTTAAAGACAGTCACTCCCTTAGCAACCATTCCATAATTGATATATGGGTAGTTTATCTAGGTCAGCGTTGGCAAACCTATGGCACAGGTGCCAAAGGTGGCACTCAGAGCCCTTTCTGTGGGCACCCGACATCACCCGTTCACAGCCACCTGTATTCGGGTTAAATTGCCGTATTGGCACTTTGCGAAAAATTCGTGGGTTTTGAATCACAGTTTGGGCACTCGGTCTCTAAAAGATTAGCCATCGCTGATCTAGGTTATTAAGGACTGCTGGCTCTGATGATATAATTTAAAGTGTTAAAAGTCATATTTGGTCCTATCTGCTCCATTTCCAGGGTGATTGAAAAGCTATAAGTAAAATTAATAGAAAGAAATCAGGACTGCATTTTCTACAGATCAACTGCCCATCAACAGAGTAGGTAACTGGGACGATTTCAAAGCTCACCTCTCCAGCACCTGGTCATTGTGGTGCATTGTGCTGGATTCTCTTTGATCATGGCACAGTGGTTAAATGCCTGTACTGCAGATAAAACTGTTCTCAGGACCTGGGGTTCAGTCC
Organism: Phrynocephalus forsythii; assembly: GCA_029282475.1. Taxonomy (NCBI): domain Eukaryota; kingdom Metazoa; phylum Chordata; class Lepidosauria; order Squamata; family Agamidae; genus Phrynocephalus; species Phrynocephalus forsythii. The sequence goes on along the minus strand of JAPFRF010000015.1, from coordinate 8,434,935 downwards.
CATGTGGTTGGCTCATGGTTGACTCAGCTTTCCATCTTTTCAAGGTTGGTAAAATGAGTACCCAGATTGCTGGCGGGGGCGGGGAGGGAAATGTGTAGCCTGCATACTTAAATTGGAAACCACCCAGAAGCAGAGCACTCTGCTTTGCATGGTATTCTGCTATTTCATGTCTTGTCATCCAGATTGTCGGATGTCCGTAAGCGGTTTTGTGTAATGCAAAATCCAATAAGTGGTATACAAACCAAAATGAACAAATAAGTCAGTCAATCAGTCAGCCAGTCAGTCAGTAAGACCGTGGTCATACCTGTGTTTTCTGTGTAGTTTCCCGTCAGCGAACTACGCAGTAGAAGATCGCATGCTAACCAGGAAGAGAAGTAAATTCTGTTCCCGGCTGACCACGCCCCTCGAACAGCAGTTTCAGCAAAGTTTCCTAAACCACCACCAGGGGCTGGATTTAGAAACTTCCCTCGAAAATGCTTACTTGTTTGCTTCTGTTGCAATGACAGGACACTGAAAATATGCAGTAAATTCAGTTCCCCCCCTTTCTACCCGGCTTAAAAGATGGAGCCTTGGAAACTGGAGCCGGAAAGTAGGACAAAATGTGTAGTACACAGGTTAGGACAGAACCAGAATAGGAAGGTACGGTGCAGAGGAGAGGACACCAACTGCTCATTAAAAACCATGTGACCGCTCCCGAAAAAAAATATATGCAGGAAATTTAAATACGAAGGAAACCCAGATATGACCGCGGTCTAAGTCATCCAGTCAGTCAGTCAGTAAGTCAGTCAGTAAGTAAATAAATAAATTTAAACTAATTACCACACAAAGCTATTCATGCTCCCAAGTCATCATTTAGCTTTGTGGGGTGCCGTGGAAAGCAGGGAGGGATCTAATAGAAAGTTATTAGGACGAGAGAAAGAGAGAAAGATGAAATGCCAGCCATGAGCCCAGGGGAGAGTTCTCAGAAAGATGCATACAAAGAGTTTAAAAACAAAAAAAATATTTTTTGTTTTACCATGTAATTCAAAACTGGAACACCTAATTAATTTGCATTCTCCCATCAATGCTCCTGATTAGACTCCAAATGCCTTCCTTTTCGAGCCCGTCAATGTTCCTGTGCAACCAGAGAACATCCCAGTCATTACTATTAAATCTGCTTCCCCCCCTCCCCCGAAACATTTGTGTGTCTTGAGTTGTGGGAAACAATCCAAGATCAATTTGCACACATAGCATAGGCTGGTGAATGGGCTCCTTGTCAAAGTTTCCCCTGTACACTGTTCAATGAAGCGCTCCCTTCTTGAATGTGGCTAAGAAGGAGGGAAGGAAATGCCCATTAGCAGCTGATTAGCAAACATAATTACTCTTTAATTATTGCGAGTCGCATTGTCACCTGGGGTACCTGCAAATCCTAACACATTTTAATCGGCAAAGCCAGGAGGTTCCTTTGTTGGAGTTTTTGCAACCTTGCATGCTGCCTTCAGTAGTTTTGGCTAGGAGGGGCCCTCCTGGGCTTAGGAGGTTGTCAATCTGTCCAGAAGTAGCTAATTAAAATAGTGGGGAGGGGGGGGGGAGAGAGAAAGAATAAAATATGTCATTACTTGCGATTGAACAAATCAGACAGCAAACTGATGACCATGACTGCTTTCGGCGGCAAACTTCAACACTCATTCCTTTCATTTCGTTTCGGTAGTCGTTTTGTTTTGTTTCATTTCATTTGTAACAATTTTTAAAGTAATTTTGTTACGAAATGAAATGAAACAAAACAATATGCTCCCCTGTGTCCTAAAAAGGACCAAAATAGCAGGGGAGTTTCCTCAAATGATTCTAGGTAACCCCCTGAAATTTGGAAAGGTTTGGGGGTCAGGGAGCTGAGTTATGAAGCTCCAAAAGTGTTGCCCCTAGGGAAAAAAATCTTTCTAATTGGAATCATCAGGAAGCGGCGGCAGCATTATCACTCACCTGATCAGCTTCCGATTCCAATAGAAAGATTTTCCCCTAGGGGCACCCCCTTTGGAGCTTCATAACTCCACTCCTTGACCCCCAAACCTTTCCAAATTTCAGAGGCTTACAGGAAAGAGCTTGAGGAAGTTCCCCTGCCATTTCCTCTAAAACAAATGGTTTCATTCTAGAGGGGGGGGGAGGTGTTTTGTTTTGTAACAAAAACACTGCCTGCTATTTCATTTAGTTATGAAACATTGTGCAACCTTACGACATGACGAAACACCATGTCGTTTTTTCGTCTGGTGCCCTTCTCTGGTTGCCATAAGTCAGAACTGATTCTAATTATCAAAATAACCTGGAAAATGGAGAACTGTCTTCTGCAAACTTTTGAAGAGCAGAGTTCTCCATCTGAGGGGTTGAAAAATTCTCTTGTGAGGATGGAGTTTGGGGTTTCAGCTTCGCAGACAACCTCCACTCCCGAGTAAGAGAAGCACATGAGAACTGAACATCAACACATTGGTGGGGACATGCGAGACCTCAAATGCAAAGATTTCGTGGTGTACATGGAAGGAACCACCACCCTTGACTGCGACCCTATTAAACCTTCTCTTCTTCCTCCTCCACTTTTAATTGTGTAGCCATTGTCCCAGATGTACTATTCGCACATGGACCCCTGGGCCTTTTGTAAAAGCTGTGAATACTCATTAGCACCCGGGGCCTTTGTATATCCTTGTCAATGAGGGCTTGACACTCATGACATTAAGGAGGTGCAACCAAATAGCACCATAGCACCACCGTTAGCAATGCTGATGTCACCAAACGAGCATCCCCTTCTGTTTGATGTCATGGCTCACATCATAGTGGGGCGGGGGGAGGAAGGACGGAAGCGAAAGACAGTCATGATTGAGATGCATTTTGATCTACAGAGACTTCCGAACGGCTGTTTCCCTCTTGGTCTCTCCCGGTCCAGAGGAAGAACGGCATTGCCATGGCAACACAAGGCCAACAAGCTGGGACCGAGCATCTCCTGTTGTTAGAAGAAGTTGAGAGAGACAACATGGAGCAGGGCAGTATCCTGTTCCAGTTTTGGGGTGGCAAGCAAGTAAAATTGGGATAGCTAGCAGAGTTGGAGGAGGAGAAGGCCCCCCCACCTTTTGTCAAGGAAATGTTGGCAGCTGTCGTGCGCATAACATGAATCCGCTTTTCCACATAACTGTTTAAGGGGCAGGCGTCAAACCTTTCTTTTTGTGTGGCCAGTCTACCGACCTCACAAGCTATCTCAGGTTTACTGAGAAGGAAGCCTGATGGGGCATAATTAACAAGGCTTGGCGATAAGTCAATGTCCTTAGCTGTTCCTGAGAAACCCAAATGTTTGAAGGGCTGTCGTACAAGAGGAGGGACGGTGTCTGTTCTTGATCATCCCAGAGTGCAGGATGTGCAACAGTGGGCTCAAGTTAAGAGAACCCAGCTTTTAGCTGTATTATCAGGAAAAACTTCCTAACTGTTAGAGTGTTATGGCAATGGAACCAATGTATTTATTTATTTTTCATTTATTTATATTTATATTTATATTTATATTTATATTTATATTTGTATTTGTATTTGTATTTGTATTTGTATTTGTATTTATATACCACCCCTTAGTGCAAAATGCACTACTGAGAGTGGTTTACAAATTAGTCAACCATAAAATATGGTAAATAAAAAGTCATATTGTAGCACAATATAAAACACAACTGGATATAGAACTTCGATGATATTGCACCATGTCTCCCTGCAAGCCCTGTGATTGGAAAAGCATGCGTGCAAGTCTTGTCCACCATTGTAAGTGAGAGCTGTCATTTAGCAAAGCCCAGTCGCTCCGTATGTGGGGAAACCACACTTGTGTTTTCTTTCTGCGGTTCGGTTTTACAACACTTCAGGGGACACGTTCATGGGCTTTCTTTTACTTTCTCAACTTATCAGATCCTCAGAAGGACCTGGACCTAATTTGGACCCGATTCAGACCATACTGTGATCCACTTCACAGTTGATTTGGCCCCATTTAGTTTGGGATTCAGGATTTAGATGTCAGCCTTAAAACAAACAAATTACAGTATTTTCCTGTGTATAAGACATTATATAAAGACTATATTTTTGCTTAAAATTGTTTGACTAAAACTTGGTGGTCCTCTTCTACACAGAAATAAGTCAAGGAGAGAACCACATGGTTGCTAAACTGTAATTTTGGGTTGGAAAAGTAGGGGTTGTCTTATAAACGGGAGTGTCCTATAGATAAAATACGGTATATTGATGGACGGGACAATTTTCGGAGAAAACACGGCCGAGGGTCAATTCCGCTGTGTGTACTTGTTCATTAATGAACTGTAATGCTCAGATGCCTGCTTTTGGACCAGCTGTCTCATCTAAGCAACATCTGGGAAGCAAAATGGTAGCAAAGGTTATTGAAACAAATACACCCAATATATGGCTTTTTCACTCCAGTTCCATGGGTCAGATCACATAAACTGCCCAGCGTTGCCAAATGACTGGTATAAAAACCCAATAAACAAACAAATAAATAAAGTTAAGCCAGCTATTAAAGGAATTGCACAAAACAAGGGGCCATTTGAAAGCTCTTGGAGGAGAGAGGAGAGTGTCCATAGCACTCTTCGTAGGGCTAGAAGCCACAAGAAAGGACGTTGAAGGTGAACAGAGGGTGCTGGGGGATGGAATCTTTGAGAGACTGTGGTCAGGACACTTAAACCAGTGCAAGATAAGTACAGTGGACCCTCATAAAACAGTTTGTATAACATAAAATCTGTACAGCATAAAAAGTTCCGGAGATAGGGGAAATTTGCTTAACATAATCATCTATGAGGCAAATCCGTACAACATAAAAATGGTCGCGATTAGGGATTACTCAATTTTCAATGCATTCCTATGGGAAATTTGTACCAAGGAAAATTTGCTTAACATAATTCCATTTGGAACAAATTAATTCCTTTATACAAGGTACCAATGTCTACCCATCCAGAAGGATCTGCAGGCATTTTACCAGCAGGTGTTGAGAGGAAGCTGTAACACAATATGTTGCCATAATTCACTTGCACAATGCACTAACCAGGACACATTGGGTTTCCCCCCAACAGCAACAAGGATTGAGCGAGAATCCCCCCCCCCGCCAGCTAAAGGTGTTGGTAGTTTATTATCCAAACCCTCAGAGGAGTTTCAGGATACACCCCTGGCCTTTGTCAAAGCTCCATCTTCAGCAAAGACCATTAAAAGATGGAGGAGAACAGGAGTGGAGCTTTCTAAGTTCCTTGGGAACTGCAAAGCATTAGGGTACTGGAGGGTTTTAAGAGGCCTCCTCTACAGAGGGACTATCATCCCCTAATGCCTTGCAATTCCCATGGACATTAGAAAGCCACACACATATCCTTCTCCATGCTTAATGACTGTCTGCTGCAGAGACAGCCTTGTCAAGGGACCAGTGCCTATCCTGAGACACTTCTGAGAACATGGGTCCCCCCCCCAGTAAAAGACCTTTAGCTGGGTTGAGTGAAGGAATATCCAGGCCTACACACTACAATAGCATATGTTCAGGCCATGGAGAGAGAGAGAGAGAGAGAGAGAGAGAGAGAGAGAGAGAGAGAGAGAGATCTACCCAAGAGGAATTTGCTCAGGGCCACTGGAGCAAGCTTTGATTGTGCTTAGACCACTTCAAGGATGCTCAGAGATGCTCAAAGGCACAGAAGTGCAGTTAGGGCCTTTTCACACGACCCCTAAGATCCTCTGGCCACTTAAATTCGGACCAGAGATCTTAGGGGTTTGTCGCTGTTTCTGCGTTCCCACCCCCTCCGCACTCTTGGCTGCTGGCTGCGTGAGGGGAGGGAGAAAAAAAGGAAGAAAAGAATGCCGCTCACCTCCATTCTGCATCCCGGCACTGCATTCAGATCTCTTAAAGGGTTGGGGGGCAAAAAAAGAACAAACAGAAGCAAGGAGAGCCGGGCAGTCACTACGTTATATCCGCATCAGGAATTTTCATCTCCAGAGAGCAGGTTACTGAAAAGTGCGCTGGGACGCGCTTAGGTGGGTGTGGTCACACTTAATTATCTGTAAACTCCGCAGCTGGTGGGGAAACAATTTTAAGCTCCGGAGCTGGGAGCCATTTGCGGCGGAGTTTAGGGGTCGTGTACAAAGGGCCTTAGATGCACTCCACGGTACCCGGTGTTCCATGGAGAGGTGCCTTGTTAGGTGAATGGCTGGGAATAAGCTGCCCTCTGTGCTCAGACCACACACTTCTAGTGCGACCGCCTCCTCTGTTATTTTGCTGCATGGACTCCGAACGGAGGCCTAAGACTGCAATCAGGTGCTACGCAGAAGACTAGCTCGCATAAATGTCACTATCCATGCCACCCCCGTCTTGGGAAAGCCCTGGAGGAAAATGAATGCTCTGTTTGATCAGGCGTGGATGGATAAGCAGGAGCGAGCAGGCACTGCTGTGCCCCGCAGCTAAAAAGTGGAAGGATGGATTAATCGCGTCTGGCCAATGGGAAAGAGCGATGGTACAGGAGGGAAGGAGCCACCCTCATGATTTACTTCCCGACAAGATTCACAAGCACCTTAAAAGAAACCAACGCAAGCTGCTGTAACAAGAATCTGGAAAACAGGCAACATAACTAGGAAGATAATATCTGTGTGAGTCTGTGCCTGTCCTTTTATGAACCACAGATATCATATCACGTGGCAGGGGGTTGTTAAATGAGTACAGTAGGACGGTGGTGGGGTATCAGTGGAGGGATCAGTTCTGAGCCCAGCTCCTCTCGATGCCCGAAGAAGCAGATAAACAAAGCACTTATTTCCAGGTTGTTGTTTTTGTGTGTGTGTGTGTGTGTCCATGTATGGTTGAGAGAGGGAGCCCTGATCCAGTCTTGGCAAAGGACTGGGTTTCCTACCCTCTTGTTCGGAAGGGAGGCTTTCCTGAAACCAGCAACTGTGGTGTCCCCTGCCCACCCCCTGGCTGCGGCTAATACATTTCACCAAAAGCTGCTTCCTACAGAGATCTCTGGCCACAGGGGCATTTCCATTAATTATTCCATCTGTATGTAGCATAGTCTCTGCTTCCACCATGTGGCCAGACCTGGTAATACACCCCAGGAATGTGTATTTCTGGGTTGTTGTTTAACTGAAAACACCACTACTGAACCCTGGATATGGTGGTCCTGCTGTAAGTAAAGGCAATGACGACTATCCAAGGGGGGGGATGTAGAAGCATTTATTTATTTTAGAGAATTTTTACCCCACCTTTCGCCTTGGACAAAAGACCCAAGGCGGCTTACAGAATGAGGGATAATATACGGTCCAGTACAATTAAGACATGTTCAAGTATTGGGAAGAGGGAATCTTACAGCATTAATAGAAAACATTACATTAAAGCTACAAGAGAACGTGAGCAGTTAAAGGGGAGTAAAGTTCCATGAAACGTTATGAGTGATGGAAGCTAACATTGAAAACATAGTGTCAATGTAAACCCATAAGGCTTTAAGAAGTTAAAAACACAAAGTCTATGTGATCCTGTAGATTTTGAGGTTCCTCTACCTAGAAAACCCTAAAAAGGGGTTGTCATTAGTCAGAGATGACTTGACAGCACACAGTAATCATTGGACATACATATACAACTGAAGAAGTGAGAACCCCAATGTGCTGTTGAAAAAATTCTGTTGGATAGTCAAGCCTAGAAATGTTCACATACTTCACTGATCAACTACCTCGTAAAAAAGGGACTAAGGGTATCCCTCATATGTCAACCTTGGATCCAATTAAGGAACACCCAAGGGAGCTGATCAGCATTTATTTATCCCCGTCTATAGAGCAAACTCATCCTCACAAGCCTCCTAAGAGTGATTCATGCCACTTCCCAGGGTGGAAGTGCACTCTTCATTAGGAGGCCAAAATTTCACAGCCTTCCAGGTTAGTTCAGAAAAAATGAGGTTGGTGGTGGCAGTGACCCAGAACAATGAGAACCCACGCAGGAATCTTTGGAATCACAGTGCCTTTCAAACACCATTTCCTCCAGGGTGGATGACTCAGCCCTGTGTCAAATTTGCACCATTGTTTCTCCGGATCTGCCTTACTGGATGTGAGAAGCTCCCCCACCCCACTGCTTCCTCCTTCTATCTCCTTGTGATGCTCCCATTTCAGTAGCCTGCAGCTCCTCCGGGTTTGTGTGTTCCTTCTCGAAGGTGTGATTCATCACATCCACCAACACCAAACATGAGTGCTCAGGATGGGGGGGGAGCCCCCAAAAGAGAAGACTAGTTGTGACAGTTTCGGGGACTCTCCAGGTGAACAGAAATATGGAGGAAAATGTTATCATAAGGAACCCAAATGGCCTGGGCTCACTCAGGGGGTTTAGAATGTGGAGATGGAACGTCTGCAAGCAGTGAGTACATTTTGTGGGCCACTAGATGTGGAAATCCTTTAAATTTTAAGACTTCTTTAAATGACAAAACAAGTCTGGTTATTCTAACACCAGCATGCTTGACCACTACATTTTGAAAACTAGCTTGTTTTCATTTTGTGGTCGGCCATCCCTAACCGCTGAGCCACCGGGCTGATTGACCAAATCCACGCAAGATCCTCTACTCCGAAAGCACAGCCTAGCTTATAGAACACATGGCTGTGACCACGTGTTGAAGTAATTCCACGGTCAATCCAGTTGGCTTTTGGCCATCCAACCTCTGAAAAGGATTGCCTGCCCTTGATCCACCCTGAAAACATCTGTTGGCCTTCCAACAACAAATGTGAACTGCGGCTTGTAAGGAATAATGTTCTATTAAAAACAGAATTGTAATTTATTGTCATTGTGCGCATAGGCAACATGTACAATGAAATTAGGTGCTGTTCACAGTAAGGTAAAGGTAAAGGTTCCCCCCGCCCATGCCCGACTCTAGGGACAGTGCTCATCTCCGTATTCAAACCGAAGAGCCAGTGTTGTGCAAGTCCATGGCCATCATGTGGCCGGCATAGCTGCAAGGAAACACTGTTTTACCTTCCTGCTTTTAAGGCGGTACCTATTTATCTACTTGCATTTGCATGCTTTCGAACTTCTAGGTTGGCAGGAGTTAGGGTGAACAGCGGGAGCTCGCTCCGCTGCGTGGTACCTGGGATTCGAACTGCCGAGTTGCTGGCTTTGCAGCCGATAGTTTTCAGAGCCTTAGTCCACTGAGCACCTGCTGTTCACAGTACTATACTATATTGTTTTAAAAACAAACAGCCAAAAAAAGCACATACAATCCCACTCAACTTAATAAAAACACTAGACGACAGCATTTAACCTACATACTGCTCTAGGGTTAGAAACTGCACTTTAATCTGTTTTTGTCCCATTCATCCTATATCTCCTGCCTGATAGCAATAGTTCAAAAACAACAACAACTGATGTCCAGTGTGGGATGGGTCATTCAAGATTTTAGAGGTCTTCCTTGAACATCTGGAGCTATAAAGTTCTTCCAAAGAAGGAAGCGGACACTTGACAATCCTCTGGGCGGTATTACTTGGTCTTTCTCCGCTCATCTCAGAAACGGATTAACAAAAATAAGATGCCTTGAAAAATTCATCTCTACTCAAGAACGGCAAGGCCTGTGTTGGAGAGTTACCTTTGTAACCATGGTGATCCTGTTTCCCTCTGGTGTGTTTCTTTTTCTGGCTACCATCTAATTTCATGACACCAAAGTTTAATGGAAAAGCTGAACTTTCAGGCTGGGCTTTGTGTATTGAGCTAGCTGTTTCACAGTGGGGCTAAGATGTAATCCTCACTTGACATTTGGGATATTCAATTGATAGCTCAGTGGTTTAGGTACCAGGCTGTGGAGCCAGAGGTTGAGAGTTTGATTCCCCACTGGGCCTCCTGAGAGAAGAGCCAGCCTGAGTGGCCTTGGGCAAGCTGCTCAGAAAAAAGGGAATGGGAAACTACTTCTATGTACTGTCGACAGAAAGGATCGCCATAAACCAGCATTGACTCGACAGTATGGGATGATCAAATCTGACATCTCAGTCACATTGTTTCTTTACCCACCCCCTCCCATCACAATGCCTGAGAATCTAATGTGACAGTCAAAACTCATCCAAACCACACCACACACTATCCATAATGGAGCCATCTAGTTAGTCTCTGGAGCTCTAATTAAAGTAACAAATCCCGGGAGAGAGAAGCACAAGATACACGGAAGATAGTCAACTTTCTAGCTGATAGCAGCCTTGAACGCAAGACAAGGTTAAGTACATGAGAACATCAGAACTGCCTTGCTGGAACAAGCCACAGCCCATCCAGTCCAGCATTCTTTCTCACACAGTGGCTCACTATTTGCTTCAGGGTATTCCCAAGCAGATGTCTTCAACTGCTCCTGCCTCTCTCTCTCCAACCCGGAGGTTGTCCTCGGGCATCCATAATGATAGCCACGGATACTCTTGTTCTCCATGAACTTGTCCTGTCCTTTCTTAAAGCTGTCAAGGTGGACAGCTGGCACCACTTCTTCTGGCAGGGAGTTCCACAGACCAGTGAAAAAGTACTTTCTCTTATTTGCTTAATCTCTTGGCTTTGGTGGGCAGTGTTTGGTGCCAGCTCTGGAAGGCTTCTCATCCTGCAAGACCCTGTGTAAGAAATCCCTAGAAAGAGACTTGGAGATGCACTTCCTCTTTTGTGCAATGAAATCCCCTTGTCTCACTGGCAACCCTCCACAAGAATGAGAACCAGCCCATCAGTATGGCTACCAGGTTACCCAAGAACACCCACTCACACGTTCCTGCTCCTCACTTTACCTTTCTGTTTCTTTCTCTCCATCGTCTCTTGGCCAGGGATGACTAACGAGGGCAAGGGAAGCATTTCTGATTGAGTCACCGCTCACCATCAGGAATAAGCACTAATCAAAAGGACACTGGGTATTTTCAGCTAATGTGCCAGTTGGATCATAAAATGGAAGGTAAGAGCCAGATGCATTCCTAAGCAGAAACAAGGCCAGGTAATTCTGGGTTTGTCCCTGTCTATGCTAAACGGAACTAGGGGGATTTGGAACAGGATTTACTCATCTCCTTTTAAGATGTAATAAAGTTGAATTCTCTGTTAGAAATAAGCGAGCTTGTCTGCTTGGTTCATGTACCAGACAATTTTCTAGTTAAGAGCAGAGAGTTCCTTCCTTCCTTCCTTCCTTCCTTCCTTCCTTCCTTCCTTCCTTCCTTCCTTCCTTCCTTCAGAAGGACCCAAAGTGGCTTACGTAAAAAGATAACATTTAAAGCCAAAAGCAGTAAATACTGTATATCAATACTACAAACAAGTTTCCACACTATAACACAGTAAAGCACCATGAACACATTCAAAGCAGCAAGGAACAACTACCCCTTTAAAAAACCCGCCTAGGCACCCTGTCACTCAGGGAAAGCTGGTCTGAAAAGAAAGGTCTTTGCAATGCTTATGGAAGGACAGCAAAGGTGGGGCCAGGCAGGCCTCCAGAGGGAGGGAGTTCCAAAGTCTGGGAGCAGCCGCAGAGAAGGCCCTCACCTGTGGCCCCACCAAGTGGACCTGTGAAGGTGGCAGGTCCAAGAGAAAAGCCTCTCCTGATGAGCATAACTCTTGGGCAGGCCCATAAAGAGAGAAGCGGCCCTTGGACCACTTGGACCTCAATCATTTAGGGTTTTGTATTTATTACCCACTTAATTTACTATACATCTTCATCTGGGCCAGACTCCACCAGGGAATTTTTTTCCATCTCTTGATGAGCTCGGTTTCTGTTCATCTTAAATGGATGAAGGACACAGAGGTGGCAGGAGCTGTTAAATTAAAGTGATAAGCCAGGAAGCTCCCTCTTCAACTCTTCATATCAGCCGAATAAGCTTTACGCTCTTAAAAAGGGCTACAGATCGCCAGGACTGTGGTTTTGGGTCTTTGCCTGTGCAACAATCATCTTCCTAGCTTTGGAGTAATTTCTCTCTCTGTAAACAGAACTACAGTTCCCAGGATGCCTCCACATGCAAGGCCAGATGTTGGGAGAATTTGTGTGTTTTTTTTTTTTTTTTTTGGCGCTAGGGGGAATTATAGTTGGAAAAAAGAACTTGCTCAAACTCCTTGTCTTTTACTTACAGAGCCTGATTCATGGATTCCCCTGGCTCCAGATGCCACTTTCAAGATCACCTTGGGGAAGGCTGGCCCTACTACGGTTAGGGAGAGTGAGTCAGCTGTATCATGAAGGAACAGCACATTCTTTATCTGTTTGATTCATCTTATTCTGTTTTGTTTTTAAATTATTAGGCTAAAGTGAACTGTGGGGAATTTTTCTGCCTCATGTGCTAAATTACCTTGCCTGATTTGAGAGGAGGGGGCGGGCCCCTCTTTTCTGCCATGCCTCAGGCAGCAGCATTTCTAGGGTCACATGAGGGGGCCACCTCTTGCAACAGCCCCAGATCCCAAAAATACAAGCGGTGGGCATTTTTTCATATCAGTTTGAAGGGTCCTGGTTTTTCCTCTGGCCTTGCAATAGCTTTCTCCCTTTGGAACCTCATTTTCCTCGTGATTTTTTATTTTTATTTCTGAAAGCATCTCTCAAGCCTAATACAAGTGCAGGTAAGGAAAGTTGCTCTATGAACGTTGAGATTTTGGCTACATCTTCCAGAATAAATTCTGCCTTGGAGATTCTGGGAGCTGGCGTCAAAAGACGTTCCAAAAATCCCACCCCAACTGGTCAATAAAGTTTGGACACTTCCCCATGTCTGTGCTAAAACCATTGGTCTCAGTTTAGGGCACTGTGCTGTCCATGGTGCTGAATCCCAGCCATTTCCCTTCATTAAACCTTTTCTCATCATCACACCAATTTGTCATGATAAACCCCTGTTCTACCTCTCTTAGGGCCTTTTGTACGACCCCTAAACTCCGCCGCAAATGGCTCCCAGCTCTGGAGCTTAAAATTGTTTCCCCACCAGCTCCGGAGTTTACAGATAATTAAGTGCGACCACACCCACCTAAGTGCGTCCCAGCGCACTTTTCAGGTACCTGCTCTCTGGAGGTGAAAATTCCTGATGCGGATATAACGTAGTGACTGCTCGGCTCTCCTTGCTTCTGTTTGTTCTTTTTTTGTGCCCCCGCCCCTTTAAGAGATCTGAATGCAGTGCTGGGAGGGCAGAATGGAGGTGAGCGGCATTCTTTTCTTCCTTTTTTTTTCTCCCTCCCCTCACGCAGCCAGCAGCCAGGAGTGCGGAGGGGGTGGGAACACAGGAACAGCGAGAAACCCCTAAGATCTCTGGTCCAAATTTAAGTGGCCAGTGGATCTTAGGGGTCGTGTGAAAAGGCCCAAAGTGTGGTCGTCTTTAGTGTGCCACAAGATACTGTTGGGGTTTGCACAACCTTGCATGCTGCCTCTAGTGAGGATGGCTGGGAGGGACCTTTCTGGACTGGAGTGACTGTCAAACTATCCAGTAAGAACCAATCGTTTCTGACACTTCTGAATCCCATGAAAGCCCTGCCTCTCTGGTGTGTGTTCTACTTCCCTCTCTTTAGTCTGTCCAAGTCAGTTTGGTTGTTTGCTTCCTGTTGATCTGTTCACAAGTGTAAGCAATGGAAAATTTTGGTTTCTCTATTACTACTGTCTCCGAGTGAGTGATTGGGACCTTAAGTGCCAGTGAATGAGAAAGTGGTGGACTCTCTGGGGAGCTTGTAGCTATTTTCCTCTGCAGACTTCTGCACTTCTTCTGCACAGCAAATAATTTCCTAATTCTGCAACAGACGCTGTGTTGATTCTGCTGCTGCAAACTTAATACGGATACAACTCTGGAAATTTCTGTAACGGGAACTTGCTGGACGGTGGGTGGCGAGGAAGAAAGTTTTATCACATACGGTTTCATTAACATTTCCTCTTGTTATCCATCCATGCGGTGAGAAAAAGGGCCTCAGTCCCTTCAGAAGTTCTCCTTAGGAGCCTTTCCTTTTAGCATCAGATTATGGGCAGAAGAGATAGCAGCTTCTCCTGGGGTAATTTGGTTTCCTTGGCTTCCCCCCTCCCCCAGTTCTTTTTCTTATTTTCTGTTTCTTTTAAGATTTCAAGGCAATTGCAAAGGATGGACGGATATTGTTGCCGTAATGAGCCGAATTATTAAAGGTTCCCACCAGTGCATGCAGAATGACTCATTGCACCCGGCTGGCCAGGGGAGATAATATAAGAAAGGCAAATGACATCTGAAGTGGTCTTTGAAACTAAACTAAGAATGTGAAAACAGAGAGAGAGAGAGAGAGAGAGAGAGAGAGAGAGAGAGAGAGAGAGAGAGAGAGAGAGAAATTGAACAGTGGTGCTCTCTTGGAGTTTGGGGTGAAAGCATGAAACTGATCTTGTGAACGTTATTTGAATAAAGCAACTTTTGGAACACATTTTCCTCTACAAATAGAGGCAAAATCCCAGGAGGGAGAGGGCGTACGAGAGAGGGGGTGGAGCCAGTTGTCTCGTGGCGCAGTGGTTAAATGCCTGTACTGCAGGTAAAACTGTGCTCACGACCTGGGGTTCAATCCCAGGTAGCAGGCTCAAGGTCCACTCAGCCTTCCATCCTTCCGAGGTCGGTAAATTGAGTACCCAGATTGCTGCGGGGTGGGGCAATGTGTAGCCTGCATAATTAAACTGTAAACCTCCCAGAGGGTGCTTGAAGTGGTATGGGGCGGTATATAAGCAGAACACTTTGCTTTGCTTTGCTTTGTCTTCCATCATGGCAACAGCAAGTGGGAACATGCAGTGGGCCGGATCCTGCAATGATCCGGCCTTTGGGAATGGAGCCAGAGAAGCTTTCTCCCATGCAGGACAGAGCGCGACACCCGTAAACAGGACCGTTTCGAGGCAACCTGGGTTTTGATTCTTCCTCAAATCTTCTCGTTGCTTTTCATTCGCTGCTAATCTCCTTCGGGACCTGATTCTAAGTGGCAGCTTGGATACTGAACGCCCCAAGCAGTATTGGTCCTCCAGTTGTCAAGACAGATTGCCAAAAGTATGTTGCAGCTCCTTTGATTTATGTTTCCAATATCTCCCATCTTGGGGAGTGTTCCCAGATTACGGTGCTTGTTTTCTGTGAAATGCCGTAGTCCTTATGCCGCCATGCAGAAGTCTTTTCATTTAAGAAGGCTCCTGTTAGAATAGGCTTTTGATGGATTGATGCTCTATCTTTTTTTAAAAAATGTGTCTTTGAACAGCTTTTTATCAATCATTTGGTTAATATGATAATCACTCTCATAATTGAATTGCTCTTAATTGATTATTTTTTAAATCACATAATCATCTCAGTGAGCTTCGTTGTGTGCCTACATTGACAGAAAGGCAGAATAGAAATAAAGACCTGAAATGAAATAAATATCACATCCATTAGTGTTGTCTCCAATTTTGGGTAGGGGAAAAAAGTTCTTACATAAGGAAGCCACAGAGTTAAACTAGATATGAGAGACAGCATAGTGTTAGCAAAGAGAATTCCTTAAATACTGGAAACATAGGCGTTATTTGCTACTACCAAGTAATGTGTAGTTTGACCCCAAGAAGAACTTTGAATCCCCTCTTTCTCTGATCCTCCTTAGCAGCCCATTCACTTGTCTCTTCTTTCTGGGCCCAATCCGTGACATTAACCAGAAGGCCTGTAATTCACTCTCATGCATTGCTTGCACACTTGAGGAACGTGGTGAACAAGCAGGGATGGAAAGCACTGTGGAAGACAGGCCATCAAAGTTGTCATCTTGATGCCCCATTCAACACCAAGCTTCCTGAATGCATCTTATCCTCCAAGTCAGTGGTTCCTAGCCTTGGGTGTCCAGATGTTCTTGGACTGTCACTCCCCAAACCCTTCATCGCTAGCTGGTCTGTCCAGGATTTCTGTCAGTTGTAGTCTAGGAACACCTGTGGACCAAAGGCTGGGAACCACTGCTATAAGACATCCACTAAGGATGTGGTCAAGGGTAAACACTGACAATTACAACTAAATCTAGGGAGTGGATACACTAAGACCACAACTTTGAAAGTCTTTCCATTGGTGCCTGTTTGGCACATTAGAGTCTATAACAGGGTTGTCCAAAGTTTTTGCTAGAAGGGCCAGATTTGGTGAGATGAAAATGTGTGGGGACCGACCATTCAGCTGCATTTGGCCTCCGGGCTGGACTTTGGACAAGACTCTGTGATATGCAAGGAGGTGGGGAGGATGCTGAAGCAACGGAGCTGGGGGCAGGTAGGCTGGGCAGGTGGCGGGGGGGGGACAGACAGAGGCAGGGAGGGCAGGCAAACCCGTAAAACTGCAAGCTAACGTCTCCATCCAATATGGGGAGGGGCCAGTTGGTGGGGATGTGTGGCAGGTTGAGCCCAAGGGGAGAAGAGGCTGTGGGCTGCTCGAAATTTGAAAACTGGCCGCATTTGGCCCACAGGCCTGACTTTGGACATGCCTGGTCTATAAGATGCACCATGCCGAACACTGTTGGATGTTGGTTAGTGTGTGCTCTGTTGTTTGTGGAGAAGTCCAAGAAGATTAATAACTGTTTCAATGAAGCATCCCTTCCTAATTAATACTCAAATGCTTGCTAATTCAAAACCGACTCATCTATCAATGAACCAATTAATTCCCCAGAGGTGAAGGAGAACTAAACGTCACACTACCCTCCCTGCATATGCTACCCTTGATCTTGGAGAAACCCCCTTTTTTTTAAATTTAGGAGCCCCTTAGCATCCCTAAGAGGCACAATGAAAATTTTGCTATGTTTCCTCTTGGATGGGGCTCAAATGTGTTTTAGGCTCTAGTTATTTTAAAAAAGCAGAAAGAGATGACAACTTTGAAACAAGCCCCCCCCCCCACCAACACACCTAAAACAAGTCAAAAGACATGATTCCAGAAGTTAAGCAGGGTCAGGCCTGGCTACTACTTGGATGGGTGACCACCAGGGAATGCCAGGTGTTGTAGGCACCTGGAGTAGGAGCTGGCCATCCACTGCAGTATTCCTGCCAAGAAAAACTCCATGGACATGGGGTCACGAAGAGTTGGCCGCAACTGTAACGGCAAAACAACAAATGCTTGCGTGGTGTCGAGTTGATTCTGATGGATGACAACCCTCCCCCAGGTTTTTTTCTAGGCGGATAACCATTCAGAAGTGCTTTTCCGTTCTGTTCTTCCAGGGTGTTCCTGGGACTATGCAGCTTTCCCAAGGCCACATAGGCTGGTCCTTCCCACAGGAGCCCCAGCAGGGAATTGAACTCCCAACCCCTGGCTCAGAAGCCAGAGACCTAAACCACCAAACTATCCAGCCCGCTACTATTTTATTAGTGTCGTCGTCATTCTTTTGTGGTGGCAGCTCTTGTTTGAAGAGCCATAAACCCTGAAAACAAATCTGGCTCAGCTCACGGTTTGCCTCAAGAAATGTGAGATGGAGAGGGGAAAAACACCAGACCATTCCCCCGTATTTTACAACAGGCATGGGGATGAGGTAAATTTATATCGCACGGAGGCGGCCCTCTCAGCTCGCTACCAGTTTTCTCTTCTAAATGTCACACAAGGATTTGAGATCCTCGCGAGCAGAAAAAGCTATATCATTTCTCCACCTCCCGGTGTGACCTCAGCGAAGCGTTCTTTGGGCTGCCATTACCGGTTATAAATTCCCTGGGCTATTGAGTTTAATCCTTTTTAATATGGCTCCCACCCACCCCCACCCACTCCCCGGGGCTGCTGAATTGTGTGTGTCTGACTTGTAAACAAGTTAATTTATACAAGAATGCAGGTTCTTAACAGTCCACTGCCTTTAGAAAGCACGGGGTGCGGGGTGGGGGAGAGAGAATGTATCCCTGGCTGTGGAGCTGCTGCTTCCCCACCCCCTCCTCCAAAGGAGCCCTCGGAGGCTAGGTGGATTAGATCTATTCCAGCAAACAGTGCCAAGAGATGTCAGGGAAGGGGCGGGCAGAAAGGAGTTAGACAGCATGAGGACCGGCCCTCCCATTAGGCAGAAGGAGGCAGCCACCCTGCACAACCGGCTGTCTCATGGAAAGGTCATAAGAACATAAGAACATAAGAACATAAGAAGAGCCATGCTGGATCAGGCCAAAGGCCCATCTAGTCCAGCTTCCCGTATCTCACAGTGGCCTCACCAAATGCATCTGGGAGTGCACGAGACTAGATATCTGTCTCCTGATACCACTCCCCTGCATCTGGTCCTTGAAGTACCCTGGTTATAAGCCTGGAGATGACACATCTCCATCATGGATTGTAACCTGTGATGGACTTTTCCTCCAGGAATCTGTCCAATCCCCTTCTGAAGGCATCCAGGCCAGATGCCACCACCAGATGCCAGGTCAGTACAGAAGAAAATGTTTCAGCATTTAATGTCTCCCTATTGCATTTTCATTTGATTACAGGGGATGAAGAGATGCATTTCTGTGTGCCCGTGCAGTTCAGCTTTTTATTCTTTTTCTATCCAAGGCAAGCTACTCCAGATGGGTGGCAAGGTTTTGTCCCTCCAACGGGGACAATATGTTGGGTGCAGATTCTATACATTCAAGATACGCCATTGCACCAGTCAGTGACAAGATGCCTGAATGCATTGGTCTGGACATGTTCTACAGGCTGATGAGAAACTCTGGCCAAAAAGGGTCTCACCCTGGAGGTCAATGGATACTGACCACGAGGATGGCCAAAACAGTGCTGGAGGAACCCCCTTGATAATGACATGAAGTTGTTCCAGGTTCATCCGGACCTCGCCCTTGATTGTGGCAAGTGGAAGACCAAACCAAGAATAGAGCACCCTGCCACCAAGTGGGACAAACGCTAAGAAGAAGAAGAAAACTATTCTATACATTCACCGTTGTTAAGAGATCACAAGGTTGTAAGTTCCATACAGGTGTGTTTTAACGCAGGGACCCCAGGGAAGCATGGTTGAGTGTAAGGTCTGAGTCCGGCAGCTTGGACTTTCAGAAAGGAGAAGCATGGGATTTTTAGCTCCAAAAAAAATCTGAAATGCATATCCCTAATTCCAAAAGTCAACACCCATTGCCTTCATTCACGAGATACTGAAAACATAATGTACATTGCCCATTGCAGAAGCCAAACACAAATGCTACAAGTAGTCTGCAAATACTGCACCAAAACTGGAGATATTATATCTGCTGGATAACTCCTGCAAATGAAACCTGTCTGATGGGTTTTGAACCCTGAGTTCTGATTCGTCTTCGGATGCTGAGCTATACACAGTATGGAGTTAAGCAAGGCACAGACGAAGCACCTGTGATAGGCAATGACAGCCCTGCCCTGCCCTTGAAAAATCTGCTGGGATTGTCTTTGAAGTCATGAGGACTAGAGTCTTGGGGAAAAATATAATACAAGCTGGCGCACTTCTCAAGGTGGTAACTTACATATCTGATGTCAACACGAGTGTCTGTGTGGCATGCCTTGCAGAAGTGACAACTGTTTACACAAACCTGGTGACTAATTATTTACATCCATCACTGATTTATATGTGTTATGGACTTGTGACTCATGCAACAGGTGTGATCTGTGACGATGTGGTAGACAGAGAGCCTGCATCAACATGGGGCAGCAACGTTGGCTGGTGGCACCCACAGATAAACAAATGGTCTGAAAAGAGATATAGCAATTCCCCATATAGTTGCCAGGAAGACTGAAAGGCATCCTGAAACATTTCCTGAAAGTTTAACTCAAAAGTGAAGCAGCTGTTGCTTCATGATGACTTAGGGCGCTTTTACACGACCCCTAAGATCCTCTGGCAACTTAAATTTGGACCAGAGATCTTGGGGGTTTGTTGCTCTTCCTGTGTTCCCACCCCTCCGCATTCCCTTGCGTGAGGGGAGGGAGAAAAAAAGGGAGGAAAAAATGCAGGCTCACCTCTGCTCTGCCATAGGGAGCTGCCCTGGGAACCATTCCAATCTCTTCCAGTCCCTTAAAGGGGCGGGGTGCAAAAAAACCAAACAGAAGGCGAGGAGAGCCTGGCACTCACTGCTTTGCAATCTGCATCAGACATTTTTCACCTTCGGAGACCAGGTACTTGGAAAATGCGCTGGGACGCGCTTAGGTGGGCGTGGTCATACTTAATTTTTTTTTAAATCCGGAGCTGGTGGGAAAACAATTTTAAGCTCCGGATCCGGGAGCCCTTTGCCTCAGATTGTAGGGGTCGTGTAAAAGCGCCCTTAATAGTTTCCTGAGCTCCAATATACCATTGGGATGCAAAGATGGAACCAATGGCATACCTCACTACTGCTCCAAAAGAACCCCTGAAGACAAAGCCACCATTTCTTTCAGTAGAATAAAGATGGTCTATTAATATCTGGAATGTCTTCTTTCTTTATTTCTCTTTCATTCTCCTTCCTCCTGTTCCCTAGTCAGCTGGCAGTCACAGGAAGGTTAATTCTTGCTGTGGACTGATGAGTGTCAAAGGACAATGTAAAGAAGAATCTCATGGCGCAGTGGTTAAATGCCTGCACTGCAGGTAAAACTGTGCTCACGACCTGGGGTTCAATCCCAGGTAGCAGGCTCAAGGTTCACTCAGCCTTCCATCCTTCTGAAGTCGGTAAAATGAGTACCCAGCTTGCTCGGGGGGGGGGAGAGCACAATGTGTAGCTTGCATAGTGTAATTAAAATTGTAAACCGCTCAGAGACTACGTAAAGTGGTATTTATTTTGTTTATTTATTTTTACAACGTATATGCCGCCCACTACCCAAAGGTCTCTGGGCGGCTTACAATCAAAAAATTAAAACAGTTAAAACATAGAATAGCAATAAATAATTAAAAACAATAAAAAAACCTTACATTAAAATCATTACACTAAAATTGCCATCAGAGGACCCACAATGTATATTGTGTCAATTAGAAAACTTCCGGAACAGGAAGGATTTTACCTGGCATCGAAATGTAATCAATGTTGGTGCCTGGCGGATCTCACTTGGGAGGGCATTCCATAGCTTGGGGGCAGCTGCCGAGAAGGCCCTATGTCTACAAGCCATCCCTCTCACCTCCTTGAGGGATGGCACTTTCAAGAGGGCCCCCTGGCTCGATCGTAATTGCCGGGTAGGTTCGTATGGAAGGTATGGGGTGGTATATAAGCAGAACACTTTGCTTTGCTTTGCTAAAACCAAAAACTACAGTTTCATCTTCCCCCTCCTTAGTTTAGTGGGGCCAAATAACTGGCCTTCTTATCCAATGTCTGTATGCACACATGCTGGAAATCACCATTCATAAGACCAGGCAATGCCTTCCCAGAGATCTTTAGGCAGTCATAGATGTATGCAAATGGCAAAGATTTTAGACCCAAGTTGCTGCATGTTAAGAAATCTCTGTAGATGTCTGTTGCATGTCAAGTCACTTGAGTTTATATGCAATTAATAAGCCCTGCAGCGGTTTCTTAACTTGGCACAATTTTTCTTCCCAAAGTTACGCGGTTTGCATAACTGTCCAACAGGATTCCAGCCATAGCATTCTTGATGGCTGTCCAGGTGGCCTCTACGAAGCAAACACCAGGAAGCAGCTTGTAAAAAAAGGAGAGATGTTTTGAGGGAGAAGAGTGACCCCTTGAGAGGCATTAAATCTCATCAGAAATAAGGAAATGACTTTACTTTGTAATATTCTGGTTCTGAGAAACTTCCAGTCATCATTGCCTGTGGCTATAGTTAGGCTATTCTCAGATGTGTTATCCAAATAAGAAATCTTGCTGTTTTGGATTGGTATATAGAAGGCCGTATACATTCAGAGAGGCTACAGCTCTGTGACTTCATGAAATCAGCTCTTGAAAATGTTGTTGTTATTATTTTACATTATATCCCCAGAATCTGATTGGATCAGGATTAGAACTACTACGGTATCCCACCCTCCAGAAAAAGGACTTCTCCATGGTCTACGTCCAATAACACCAACTACGAGGAGGATTTCATCATCCTTCGTTCCACCCTCAAACTACAGAAAGGCAAACATTGTGGAAAGGGATGTAGCATTGTATAACAGGAGCTGAAAAAACAACTGACGTCTGCACAGACAGAAATGTAAACATTAACACCCTTAATTCATACAATGCACTATTATGCGAGGCATGAATGAGAACAAGAGCTGCAAACCTTGAAATGATTCAAGGCATGAAACCAAAAATGAACCCAGGAGGATAAGCCCTGTGTTTGAGAGTCCAGGGCAGAAATATGGCCGGCACACCAACTGGCTGCTGTTGGATTGTGGTGCTGAGTGGCAAAAAGTGACCTCCTTTGCGCTTGGAAAAGAATGACGTCTCTGCTCCTTTGTGCGGATGCGACAGCAAACCACCAGGAAGCCACAAGAATTAGCGGCAAGTGCGTGGAAGACAAAAGGGGAAGAATGAGGAGGAAGTGTCTCACCCAATTTGATCCTGCACTTCAGATGTTTTCTTTGGATGAGCCTCTTTTAAAAGACACAGCGGGTTTTCATTCTGCCCAGCTCTCTGTTGTCAGAGGGCCTTTTCTTTTAGACAACGAGGCAAAGAAAAATCTCTCCATCCCTCTAGGTCCAAAAAGTGGTTTTTTAAAGGCCTTTCTAAACCACTCCATCACAGCTTCCTGACTTACTCAATCCAGCTTCCCCCCCATCCATGACACAACCTTAAGGAAGGTGCTTCCCACATGTTCCATGGCAGTGCAGCTCTGTATTTTTAGAGCAAACAGTTTTCAAACAGGCAAAGGCACCCAAGAAACATGTCTTAGCACATGAGAGTATTACCTTTCTTTCAAAGCTGGGTGCCTGTCAGCCTGTGACAAGTATGATCAGTCAAATGTTCTTTCATGGGAAAGTTGGGCTGACCATGTCTCTCTTTCTGTGTGCATCTGTTGTCCTCCATCTCTTCCATGGGAACAGTTGAAGATACAAACATATTTGCATCGTCATCACCATCATCATATTGTTATTAAGAACAGTGGTAATAAAAATCCCAATGGTGGTTGACCCCAAAACACAAGGGAGAGATCAGCCAATCACTGCTTACCACGATTAGCTAAACTGACCCTCCAGATTCCCAGTTAGAAGATGCCAGTGGTTGATAAACACCAACTAAGCAGAGCTGACACTTCCGTGGCCTTCATGGGAGTCACAGCATGGGGCGTACGGCACACTTGTCGTCCTCCAGTGATCATCTTCTTATGTTCCCAATAGCAGAACAAAAGAATCAAAAAAAAAAATCCCCCAAATGCAAGTGTGCACTCAACAGTCTTTCTGGATGGAACCGCTCGTCCTTTGAATTGAGGACTCACCTATGTTGACGGGTGTCCATCAAACACTCCGGAGTCCTTGCAGTCCATCAACCCCTGGTAGAACTTTCTCCCCCCAAAGGGTATCCCAGTTTCTCCTGGTTTTCAGCGCACCACACTCGGCGTAGCCATGCAGGAGAGGCACGTGCAGCAAGCGCACAGCCCCAGCAGTGCCGACACGGCGGCGGAAAACCGGGATTGCCGCTCGTACTTGAGCGCTTTCTTGACCTCCTCGTTGGACTGGGAGATGTAGTCAAGCGTGTGCAGGACGTTGTACTCGATGCTGTCGATGCTCTCCCCTTGCTCGGCCACCAAGACCTCCATGTGGAGGAAAAGGCTGTGCAGCTCGCGGATCTGGGCTTCCAAGTCCAGCAGCTGTTGGTGGCGTACTTGTGCCAGGGCCAGATGCTGCTTGGCCTTGAGGACATCCAGGTCTTGACCGACGATGCGCGGGGCCACAGGGCTTTCGACCAGGCGCTTGAGGTCTTCCTCCTGGAGGTGCAGCCCGGCCAGCTCTGTTTGCCTCCGGATCTGCTCCTTCAACTTCTCCACGTAGTGGGTCTCCTTGGTGTAATGCCGGCTGACTATCTCCCGGTAGCGGTTGACCAGGACCGAAAGCTGGCTGCGCCGGATGCGGTGGAGGGCCTGCCCCTGTCGGTGGTCCTGGGCCAGCGACGTGTGGATGCCGTCAAACTTGGGCTGGAGGGCCCTGGCGTCCTTGGTGAAGGCCTCTTTGATCCGGCATAACTCTTTCTTCTCCTCACAGATGCTCTCCTCGGTGGTGCAGCAGAGGACTTGGTGTTGCTTCCTGTCGACCTCCTCGGAGAGTTCCTCCAGCTTCTCCAGAGACGAGGAGAGGGCGCCGATCTCCTGGAAGACTTTATCCATGGCGCTGCCCTCGTCTTCTTGGAAAACTGGGTTGTCGAAAGAGAGAGCATCGTCCAGCTCCCAGGAATCCCTTTTCTCGTTGACGCGGTTCTTCAGCTCCTCCAGTCGGTCCTTCATCGTCGGCTCTTCTCGATGCTGGACACATCGGCACACAAGGAGGCGAGCAGGGCACACCCATCGGCTTTTACGAGGATTTTGAGGGGAGTTTAGGAGCTTTTGCGTCAGTGGAAGTGGCTTTTCTGTAAAAGAAAAGGTGGAGAGAGGGAGAAAAAGAAAGAGAGACTCCCTCGCTAACGCTACTGCAAATATTGACTGTGGCAATAAGATTCTAAAACAGCGTTTGCTCTGCATCACATGGCTCACGGAGACCGGCTCAACCAGATTCCGTGCCAGGTATGAGCGGCTAGCCGCTTGAAGACAGAAAGCAGCACTTTAGAAATGAACTTTCAGAGTGGAGTTATGAGGAAACGTGAAGAGGGAGGAGGGGACACCTCTCCAGCTGGACTCAACCCATTCTAAATGTGAACCTGTGCTCTCTTTAGGTACCAGCATCTATGCTGCCAGAGAAGACGGCGTAGGCATTACATGATTTCACAACCGCACAAACTCTGAAAAATGGAAGACACAAGCAATACTAAAAAAACAGCCAGAGGAGCAATGTGGAACAACCCATCTTTAAACACACACATCATACACAACACACACACACACACACACACACACACACACACACACACACACACACACACACACACACACACACACACACACACACACACAGAGAGAGAGAGAGAGAGAGAGAGAGAGAGAGAGAGAGAGAAAGAGAGAGAGAGAGAGAGAGAGAGAGAGAGAGAGAGAGAGAGAGAGAGAGAAAGCTTGCCTAAAGAGAAAGATCTTGGCTTGCTTGTGGAAGGACAGCAAAGGTGGGGCCAGGCTGGCCTCCAGTGGGAGGGAGTTCCAAAGTCTGGGAGCAGCAACAGAGAAGGCCCTCTCTTGTGTCCTCACCAATGGGCATAGTGAGCAAAATCAAAATGAATTCTGCAAGGAAAACATCCAACAGCGGAATAACTGCTTTGGACAGCATGACCTAGAGCAGTGGTTCTCAACTTGTGGGTCCCCAGATGTTCCTGGACTGCATCTCCCAGAAGTCTTCATCACTAGCTGAGCTGGCCAGGATTTCTGGGAGTTGCAGTCCAGGAACATCTGGGGACCCACAAGTTGAGAACCGCTAACCTAGAGGAAACACTCTATTTCTATTTTCAAATTTTGTTCGCCAGTTTTGCTGTCATGTCACCTGGCTTATAAAGACCCTAATAGGGTTTTCAAGGTAAATATGATATATTTAGGAAATGGTTTTAACCTCGCCAGCAACCTGACAAGTACAGTGGACCCTCGTATAACAAACAGTTTGTATAATACAAAATCTGTACAACATAAAAAAATTCGGAGACAGGGGAAATTTGATTAACAGAATCGTCTATGGGGTGAATCCGTACAACATAAAAAGGGTCGCGATTAGGGATTACTCCGTTTTCCAATGCATTCTTATGGGAAATTTGTATACAGGAAAATTTGCTTAACATAATTACATTTGGAACGAATTAATTCCTTCATACAAGGTACCACTGTACGTTTCCGGGGCTGAGATGGAATTCCGATCCATGTTTCGTGAAGCTCGGTGTTTCAGTGTGTACTGTCTTGCATGCTGCCTTTAGTAGGCGAGGCTGGGATGCAGTTCTGTGGCACAGCTGATGGAATTTCACCAAAAATTCAAAACTGCGCAACACTCAAGGAAATATCTATAGCTCTTGTGCTCCTCCTGTGAGCTTAATGCTAAGAGATGTGAACCCAAGTCAATTTCTAAATATGATCAATAGGGAATTAAGATATCCGGATGCAGTACTATAGAATCCATGATCCTTTGATAAATGCATGTTAGCCTCTGAAGAAAACAAGCAAACAAACAAATAACCCCTAAATTATCAATAGGATCATTTGAATGGATTTGACAATGGTTAAATTGTGATTGTTCTACCGTGCAATATACCAATCCATGAATTCATTCAAAGAAAGACACTCTGGCTGGTCTCTCTCTCTCTCTCTACAAAATGGTTACGAATGCAAACGAGATCCATTTAAAAAACCACCTGTACAGAACTCCCTCCACAGAATACACCACAAAATGACTGGATAGATGATTATCAAAGGGAATTACCATATCTCTGAATATCATTTGCCAGAAGCAGATGATAGGGAGACAGAACACTTTGCTTCCAACCTTTAGAAAGAGGAAGCCGGGAGAATGATTGAGGAGGCGAAACCCGGTGGTTACAGACAATTTGAGAGGAAAAAAGAGATAAGCTGGTCTGAGGTGAAGTGGCGGTTCGGAACATTCCCCCTGCACCTCCACCTCCTCTATCTATCCATTTTTTTTTACCTCTGACTCTTCCCTGGAAGGAAGGAAGGAAGGAAGGAAGGAAGGAAGGAAGGAAGGAAGGAAGGAAGGAAGGAAGCTTATTGACTTTCCAAAAGCCTCCTTACAAATAATTAGGGTTACAGTGGTACCTCGGATAACAACTGCCCCGGATAACGAATAATTCGGATAACAACTGCAAATTTCCGGGTATAGGGCTGCCTCGGATAACGAATCACAATTCCTAGGTATAGGTCTGCTTTGGAGCATGAATTTTCTCTATGGGCTGCCTTGGATAGCGTATCTTCCTATGGGCTGCCTCAGATAATGAAGTTTCCCTATGGACTGCCTCAGATAATGAATTTCCAGCATGCATCAGTAAAAAAGTTATCCCAGGTGACATTGCATCTGTACCTTTAAAGTGCACTTTTTAAAGAGTTTTGAGCAAAAAACCAGGTGTCTGTGCCTTTTTCCTAGGCTCCAGAACGGATTAAACGGTTTCCCATTTATTCCTATGGGAAACTGTTTCGGATAACGACGTGTTTCGGATAACAACTAACCTCGGAGAATTAATTACCGTCGTTATCCGAGGCACCACTGTATTTTGAAAAGGCTTCCCCCACCCACCTGTTTCTGGTGGTGTGCTAACCACACACACTGTGGCCCCCCAACATTCCCATGTGGCAGATGGGAATTCTAGTGGGGACACACACTTTTCTTTAACTGCTCACATTCTCTTTTAGCTGTAGTGTTGCCTTTTATTGCTGTAAGATGCCCCTCAGTTCCCTGTTCTCAAACTTGAATATGTCTTAAATGTACTGGACTGTATATTGTCCCTCCTTAGTGTAAGCCGCCTTGGGTCCTTTTCCAAGGAGAAAGGTGGGGTAAAATACTCAAAAATAAATAAATAATTAAAGTAAAGTAAAGTAAAATAAAATAAAATAAAAGTGCTATTGAACAGTGGGTACCTAACTGCTGTAAAATAATCATTGAATTCACATTTCCCCCTCCATTTTCCCATTCTAAGGGGCAGGAAAGTCCTGTCCATTAAAAGTCAGAATCTGGATTTCTTCCATGTCTTTTCTTCTTCTGGTGGCCTTCTGTTTCCCAAAACTATTTTTTTTTGTATTTCCAACTTCCTCCTTAACTTTTCGGTGACAACTCTTTAATTATAGATTTCTCCTCTCTCTCTCTCTCTCTCTCTCTCTCTCTCTCTCTCTCTCTCTCTCTCTCTTCTTTTTTCTTTCTTTGTCTTCCATTCTCTCTGGTGCAATATACAGAATTACATTTTTATTAAAAAAAATCAAGTTATTGGGGAGAAAAGCTGCAGAGCCATAAAAACAGAATGGAATCCTCTGAGGCCGGAAAGGTGCACATTGGCTGGGTCACACGCTGACCTCCTTGTAGCCGGTGGGGAACCAGTTGGTCCAGAACAAGAAAGCTCATTCCTGTTGCTACTGAAGCACAGGGCAAGGAACACGAGTGCCCAGCCAGCAGGTCTTTAAAGCCATTCCAAGAAAGGTGAGGAGGCCAACATGCCGTCATGAGCTCAACGTTCACTCACGCGAACTGCACCTTCTGTTCTTTTATTGCTATTATCTCCCAAAGGTGTGTGTAGCATACGTTCAGCTCTGCCGTGCAAAGCACCGCCGGAATATCTCCGTTGCTAGAATTAGAGTCACAATCGACCAGTAATAGGAAGAACTGGTTTAGGGAACTGCTGGGTAGCTCAGTGGTTTAGGCCTCTGATTGCATGAGCCAGAGGTCAGGAGTTCGATTCCCCACTGGGCCTCCTTGAGAAGGGCTCAACTCAATGGTCCGTAGGGTGCCTCCCAGCTCTGTAGTTATAAGATGATGATGATGATGATGATGATGATGATGATGATGATGATGATGAGGAGGAGGAGGAGGAGGAGGAGGAGGAGGAGGAGGAGGAGGAGGAGGAGGAGGAGAAGAAGAAGAAGAAGAAGAAGAAGAAGAAGAAGAAGAAGAAGAAGAAGCAATGAGACAGGTCAGAGCTTGGACGAGTCCTTTCCCTACCCCCCGAGACCATGAGACTCTTCAGCCATGCTTGCATCATAGTGCAAATAGATGAGCGCTGGCAGTCGCTGCGCTGCACTCCCACACTTTTCAAATGGAGGATTGAAATGAAATCCCATAGTTCAAAGTGAAACAGGCTTAAGCCTGGAAAACCAAATGGGAAACCAACAGATTATTTCCCACCAAATTCCATTTGCAACATCCCCAGATGATATAGCAAAGGAGGGGGTGGAACTAGACCTAAGAAATATTAGTTGGGGGAGACAACTTTTAAAATCTTTTAGAACGACTGTGAGTTGCTGTTGATTCCAGTTCCCCCAAAGTGACTTGCCACATCTGGGGAGATTGAGTTGTCAACCTATAACTGTGCCCCTTGGTTAGGGGGCTACATGAACAGCCAATGTCAGAAACAGAAGGAAGTGACCGGGAGGCAGGTTACACAAACGTTTCCCACTATCAAGATATCATAAAGTGTTAAATAATTTCACTGTATATAAAAACGATTGGTGGACTTCTCCAAATGCTCTCCATCAGAAACGTTATCAAATCTTCAAGAAAGTCTACCTTATAATTCATGCACCTCTCCTAAGAGCATGGCAGGAGGGCTCATAAATATGCAGAGAGCCATGATTTCTTCAGCTGCTAATTGAAAGGAACAGTTCATACCTACCAAGGCTATGTTTAATAATCTTTCAAAGGCCTTTGCTTAATTTGCTGTACTAAATGACCCTAAGCTCTGTCTCTCTATTTATTTATTTAAATACACATTAATCCTGCCTTACTCAAGAAGAGCTCAGGATGAATAATGATTCCAACCTTATTCTTTCCACTGGTTTATGACAACCCTTTCCAGGGCTTTCCAGGTAGAGAATGCTCAGAAGAAATTAAGTTAAATACCAGGATTTGAGCAAAGCAAAGCAAAGCAAAGTGTTCTGCTTATATAAAGCAAAGTGTTCTGCTTATATACCGCCCCATACCACTACAAGTAGTCTCTGGGCAGTTTACAATTTTTTAATTACAGTGTGCAGGCTACACATTGCCCCCCAGCAAGCTGGGTACTCATTTTACCGACCTCGGAAGGATACCACTACAAGTCGTCTCTGGGCGGTTTACAATTTTAATTACAGTGTGCAGGCTACACATTGCCCCCCCAGCAAGCTGGGTACTCATTTTACCGACCTCGGAAGGATGGAAGGCTGAGTGAACCTTGAGCCTGCTACCAGGGATTGAACCCAGATCGTGAGCACAGTTTTACCTGCAGTACAGGCATTTAACCACTGCGCCATGAGCACCAGGCAATAATTCTAGGGGGTTAATACCAGTCTCGGAGCAAAGAATGTCGAGAGAGAGGTAGCACTTGACACCTCCCCTTCCCCCTCTCCAATTGATACGTAAAGCAAATTTGTCTTCATTACAAAGCAATCTCAGTGGAGTGTTTATGGAAAAAATCACACTCGTTACAGAGATAAAGTCAAGGCTAGTTGGAAGATCCAGGATGTCGGAACTAGAGGAACCCTACACCAACAGTGTTTGTTCCCTTGGAAGGTTTTGTAGCAATGCCGCCACCTGAAGAATGAATCATATTTGATAACGCAAACTCCAAGAAAGCTTTGTTTGAAACCAGAGCTCGTGGGAGCAAAATATTTAGACAAGCGATGCAGAATGTTCAGGAAACTGAAGACTCTACAAAAAGGACCAAAAAAAATCCTACTTCCTTTTAGGAAACCATTATCCTATAGTGCAAGAAGTTTAATTTTCAAATACATAAGCAGCATCGTGGATGCCCATATTACAACCCCATGCCAAGTTTCTTTCTGGGGAAGAAGGAAGGACGTCTACTAATCTGCATATAGATCTAGGAAACAAAGAGGAATTAAATTAGCAGACAATGAAGCCGGCAAATAGAACACAATTTGCCTGCTTAATTGACTGCTAGTTAATTCTTGTAAGGATGCTAGTCCATGGAATTTTAGCCATATTGCAACCCAGCCTTGAGTGAGTCAGTCTTGGCTGGTGGGGGGAAAAAACGAAACCAGCTGGAGATCTGATTGAAAATATTGTAAAACTGCCTTTTTCTTTCTTTCTTTCTTTCTTTCTTTCTTTCTTTCTTTCTTTCTTTCTTTCTTTCTTTCTTTCTTTCTTTCTTTTCCTCCTCCTTCTCCTCCTCCTCCTGCTGTGAGTCAGCTTTATTATCTGCTTCCTTGGTGTGTAGGAAAGAATTGTTCTTGTTTTTCTGCAGTAGGATTAGAGAGAGCCGAGCCCTTAAAGCAAGTATGTCCAAACTTCAGCCCTCCTGATATTTTGGACCACAACTCCCAGAATTCTAAGCTTAGACTGCCAATGACAAAGGACAGTGGGAGTTGTGGTCCAAAACATCTGGAGGGCCAAAGTTTGGACATGTCTGCTAAAGACTTGGGTCCAGACCCGTTATAGCAGGCATGCCCAAACTTTGGCCCTCCAGACGTTTTGGACCGCAACTCCCACAGTCCTTTGCCATTGGAAATACAGACTTGGAATTCTGGGAGTTGTGGTCCAAAACATCAGGAGGGCCGAAGTTTGGACATGCCTGCATTATAGGGTACCAAACAGCTGCTCACGTTAAAGCTTCTGCGGGATTTCGCTCAACAGAAAGGGAAAGAGGATGCTGCCTTTTGGCTCAGTTAATACTGCTAGTAGACCGGGGGCTTTATTATGGAGATAGTTCTGTTTCCCTCCTTAATATGCTTGATTCTGCACAAATGTTATCTGTATCCCCCATCCCTCCAATGTTTGTGTTGCTTTGCTAAGTACAGTGACCTTTCCTATACATTAACATAGAATACTTTAATATTGCTTTGTAGAGGGGCTGGAGTTTAGCGCTATGGTACTTCCCATTTGGGATCTATCCAATTCTTTTTAAAACCTCTGATCTAAGAATATGGGATATCATATTTTCGATCAAAACACCAAGAAACGGCCCAATGCCCAGCCCCTATAGCCTATTATCTTTCCAAATAAAGAAAAGTGTCCAGGGCCAACAATTTTCTTTCAAGGTAAGCAAGATTGGTCTTTTCCAATTATGTGAGTTATTTCAGATCTAAGGTTGCTTAGGAGATCAAACCTATCTATCCTGAAAGAAATCAACCCCGAATGTTCACTGGAAGGACAGATTTTGAAGCTGAACCTCCAGTACTTTGGCCACCTCATGAGAAAAGAGGACTCCTTGGAAAAGTCCCTGATGTTGAGAAAGATTGAAGGCAAAAGGAAAAGGGGATGGCAGAGAATGAGATGGTTGGAGGGTGTCATCGATGCAACCAATATGGATTTGACAAAACTCCAGGAGGCAGTGGAAGATAGGAAGGCCTGGCGAGCTCTGGTTCATGGGGTCAGGAATAGTCGGACATGACTGAACGACTGAACAACAATAACAACAACAAGGTTGCTTAGATCAGCTACTTTTGAATGAGGGTGGTAAAACAGTTTTGTGTTTTTAAATCATAATATAAAAAGTCAACTTGAAAACTCTTTGTGCACACTTCCACAAATCTGGCATAGAACAAGAGACTGCCTGCTACAACTGTGCCAAAACTAGTGCTGATCTGAAGCCCAGGTTAAAACATTTAATTTTTTGTTTCACCTGCCCCCCACCCCATTTTTAGAACTTCCTTGTAGAACGTTGAGTGGTTCTGCCACACAATACGATCGCTGCGCTCTCGTGCAGCAATAATGTCTGGTGACAGCCTCCCAGACAGAAGCTTTCAATTAGCATTTCCATTAGCAAAAAGCAAAAGAGAACCGAACCGAACCTCCGTAGGAGAAGCTCCAGGGGAAAAAAAAGATTTCCTAAATGCTTTAAAAAGATTCCTAAAAGAGAAACAGTTTTCTGAAGCAGAAATCTATCACTTGTATGCGTGATGGAGACCCAGATGGTCCTATTCCAGGTGTTTTAGACTCTGTTTCCCACCTTCTCTTGCTTTAGTCCAGAGATTATAGGATTTGTAGTCCAAAGGAATTGAATTTTAGCAGAGAAATGGCACAGAATGGTAAGGCTCACAAATGCCTTTTTGTTATTGCAAGGACGGCTAAAGTTTCTGCATGCACTCATGACTGATCAGGTGGACCTGCTTTTCATGTCGCTTTGATATTTACCATAGCAACCCCATCTATGGTGCACTTGCGATTTAATTAGGGGGAAGATGGCTGCTTATCTCCATTAGTGAATTAATTAGAGAATAGGCTGAGCCTGGAGGATGCTCAATAATCGATGAACAACCTTCAACCCCCTAAAGGTCTCCTTCTTTGACGCCATGCTATTATAATCCAGACCCACTGACAGTTCTGATGATTGTAGATAAAGGCAAGGTATTTGGGTGTAAACTATCTAGATAGTGGCCTGGCTCAAAGGCTCTGCTATGCTGCCTGGGTTCACATTGCAGACAGAGGTATGGACTTGATTTCTTTAGAAAGCATGTGCTCAGGTAATCATGCCAAGTCAAGGTTGCTACTCTGCTGTTGTGAGCCTCGCCAATGGTTTTGACATTTGGATGACTTCCTTGTAGAGATGGGCATAAACTACAGTTCAGTGGTTCGTGCTGGTTCGTTCCTCCGGCAGGCAGTCACTCGGAGACTGGGCTCTGGTTTCCCTGCCCTGCCTCCTCTGGGCGTTATCTCCGAATGGGCACCCACCGGAGGAGGCAGGGATGGGAACTGCCAAACACCTCTATGGCCACAAAATGAACCAGCACGAACTGCTGAACCAGCGATTCGTGCCCATCTCAACTTGGCCAATTCATTTAACCTGATCAACACTTAGCCTAGGTATTCTACACCTCTAGCACCATCAGCGTGGCTCAAAGAGAAGACGAGGAGGAGAGCTCAGCATCCAAGGCACTTGTAGTCCAAAATAGCTTACCATCAAGAGGGGAAAGAGAACAGAGGCAGGGAGAGAATCGGATCAAAAGACGGACGCGAGCGACTGAATCCCTTCAGCATGAACACAATTCCAGTTTTCAATGGAATCCACATTGTGCCATTGTCTCACAAGCGCCGGCCGGCCCTGTAACTAAACTCAGACTCGGTGAGATGAGGAACAGAAGCTTGAGAACAATGGAAGACAACAGAAATAATATGCAGCGGGTTGGTGGAGGGTACAAAAGCGGGTGAGTTTACGTGTGCCTTCATTTGAGGCTCATTGTCTGCACTGTTTGGCAAACGCATGCAGTTTGGTCTCTTTGTTTTAACTGCAGCCAGGCCGTCTATCCCAAGCTCAGCGAAAAGAAGTTAGAGCTGAACGTGAGAGATCCACTCAAGGAGGGGAAAGATCCGGCCATTGAAAGGGCCTAGCTGCACACTCAAGTTCCCTGAACCCGTGTGAGCTGGTGAACAGGAATCTTTTGCTTGGGTGTTTTAGCAGGGGATTTTAGAGGGAGGCTAGGCAGGATGTAACCCTTCCTGCACAGGGCACAGAACAAGACTGGGCAAGGGAAGCTGCCCAAGTGCCCTGCACGATCTGAGCCACGTTTGTCCTCCTGGCTAAAAAGCGTGGCGAGCTACCTCACCAGCAAGGCTGAAATGCTTCCCCTGCTCCCTTCACATGCTTCGTTTGAGGAGGGGAGAGGAGCAGCTTTCAGATAGATTGGAGCGGACTTTCCAGAAAGACCAATGGAACAGGGAGGCAAGATCTTGGAAGAACGTGATAGCAGGACAATCAGGATGCATGCAATATCTTTGGAGCAGTTGTGATCACGGATTCCTCTTAGGCATGGTTTTAAGCTGCAGACTTCCCTGAGGCATGGTTTTAAGCTTGGACTCCCATTAGGCATGGTTTTAAGCTGCAGACGCCTCTGGTTACAGTATATGCCACAGACTCCCCTTAGACATGGTTTTTAGCCACTGGCTCCTCTGATTATATGCCACAGACTCTCCTTAGACATGGCTTTAAGCCATGGACTCCCCTTAGACTGCAGTTAGTCAATGCTGTTCCTCCAGAAAATGTACTAGTAGCCAGATGTCTGTGGATACTCCCAGTCATCCAGGTGAGTCATGGCAACTGGACTTCTTTTCTTGTGGGATCAAAACATTTTATTCCTCATCCAAGTAGCTTCTTCAGGCTGAAGAATTCTTTAGTATTTGTCGCCAACTTCATGAATTTGCTAAACAATGTGTCCCCCTATTTGTGATGATGGTTGAGGGTGATGATCACACAAGATGAAGCACATGTGGACTTCAGTCCTGCTTTGAATGTCAGCTAGACCAGACCCCCTGAATTCGTCGATTGACAGAAGCATGGTTCCATCATTCAACAACTGACTCAATGGGGTCTGTTTTTGTGGAGGCTACCAATTGGTTTTAGAAACACTGGGTAGCTCAGTGGTTTACGTTGGTTTAATGGTTTAGTGGGTGAGTAAGCACATCCGATCTCGCTTGATTTCGGAAGCTAAGCAGGGTCGACCCTGGTTAGTACTTGGATGGGCGACCACCAGGGAATACCGGGTGCTGTAGGCACTTGGAGTAGGAACTGGCAAGCCACTCCAGTACTCCTGCCAATAAAACTCCATGGACATGGAGTCACATAGAGTCGGTCATGACTGTAACGACACAACACACACACACTCGATTCCCTAATGTGCCTTCTGGGAGAAGAGCCAGCCTGGGTGTCCTTGGGCAAGCTGCACAGTCCCAGGGCTCCCCCTTAAGGAAGGAGATGGTAAAGCACCTCTGAGTATTATCTACCTGGGAAAACCCTGACAAGTGTTGGCGTATGTCAGAACTGCCTCAATGGCACACAGTTATTATTACCAATTGGTTTTTGTCCATGCAGCTGCTCAAAACAGTAGAGGCTGTAGTGCTGAGTGGGTATCAAAGTTTGTGACATTTCCTAGTGCACTGGAAAAAGTTAATCTGATATAGTCTATTTGCTTGATTATTTTATCTAATTCGTGGTCCTCCTTTCTCCCAATGAGAGGACTGGAGGTGGTTGACAATGTTAAAGCAAGTAAAATTAAAAACACAAGAAGTAACATTAAAAAAGAAAGAAAGAAATGATACTGATAATTAGAACACAGACAAATTGATTCCAAACATTAAAAACAAACTGAAGAAGCTTTAAAAAGCGAAAAGCCAGGATCTAGGGCAGTGGTGGCAAACCTTCGGCACTCCAGATGTTTTTGGACCACAACTCCCACAGTCCTTTGTCATTGGCAATCTAGGCTCGGAATTCTGGGAGTTGTAGTCCAAAACATCAGGAGGGCCGAAGTTTGAACATGCCTGCTTTAAATAAATAAATAGAACATAATAAACATTAAATCTGGCCAATAGGTTCCTCCAGAAACAGCAAAGGTGGCTCAACCATAACAAATTCCAAAAGGAAGCTGTTTCACAGCAATAGTAAACATGCTGTGTGTCGTCTGTTTTCAGAAGCATTTCCACTGGGATGATTATTTTTTTTTTAAATACGGGTTCTGTTTGTTGCCCTTTAGGTACACAATGAGCTTCCCGGACTCATTCTAATCAACCTTTTGCATGGGCTGAAACCAAGGAAACTGGGAATGCACTGTTAATATTGCTGACGGCGTTATTGCTGAAATGAGGCGGGAAGGAGCTGGAAAGTAGTGGTGCACATTAATAGAGGCAGCCAAACCAAGGAGCTTTTAGGACATTGGTCGGAAGGCAGAGAGAAGAGTCAGATGTGGATATTGGAACCTCTTCCCCCCTCACCCCATTCTATGGTATAAGGCAGGGGTGTTCAAACTTTTTGCAAGGAGGGCCAGATTTGGTGAAGTGAAAATGTGTGGGGGCTGACCATTCAGCTGTACTTAGCTCCAGGGCCAGACTTTGGACAAGTCTCTATAACATGCAAGGCGGCGGGGAGGATGCTGCAGCAACAGAACTGGGGGTGGGTAGGCTGGGCAGGTGGCTGGGTGGTGGTGGACAGAGGCAGGGAGGGCAGGCAAAACATAAAACTGCAAGCTGACATCTCCATCCGGTATGGGGAAGGGCCAGCTGGCGGGGATGCGTGACAGGCAGAGTCGGTGGGGAGAAGAGGCCGCGGGCCTGACTTTGGACATGCCTGGTATAAGGGGGTGTGGGTTCGTAGAAGCTGTACCCCACAGCAAGTCCTCCAAGGGGGATGGTTATGACATCCCCAGCCAGCCACCCAGCTTGTTTCTGCATCCTCCAGGGGATTGCCCCGAGACCTGGGTGGTAGGACAGATGAAAGATATGGATAGTGAGATAGGAGACCTGGGTGAGAATGACAGGTGGGTGACACAGGCGAATCTGGGTGGTGGGGAAAGGGGTAAGAGGGGAGGAGGAGGAGGAGGAGGAGGAGGAGGAGGAGGAGGAGGAGGAGGAGGGGGGGGAGAAGAGGTGTTTCTCACCACCAGTGTTGGAAGCCTCCTCAGACACGTCAGACCTGCAGCCTTCAAATCTTCTGTGCTTCTGAGAGAGAAGTGCCCACTGGACTACCAAGATCCATGGAGGGGTGTGTCCCAGTCCCAGGAAGGAGCACCCACTTTTCCCCTGAAAGAGGCCCAGCCCAGAGAACTAGACCTGGAGAAACAAGGGGTAACCCAGAAAAAGGGCAGGAGTGACTACTGGCAACAACAGAAAACGGTGGGCAACCTATCTGTCCAATGGGCTTTTGATTTGGATCCCTACCTTGACCACAGGGGGTTGGACTCAGTGCCATGGGTCGACCACCGCCACCCTTCGTCCAACTGTCTTGGGGTGCAAGAGGAGTCGTCCGGCTAAGGAGGCCCTTCTCAAGGGGCATCCTGGAGCAAGTGGTGAGAACATTGACAGCAGTTGGGTTTGGAACCAATGCTTGGAGAGGAAAGACAGGCAGGGGGCACAGGACCTGTCGGCGCTCAAGGATCACTCTGACCCTTGCAGGACCAGTACAGCCAGGCTACGGGCGTACCCAGTTTCTCTGTCCCTATGAAGTCTAGTTGGATTCTATCTGAGCCTGTGGGGCCCACAGACACTTGGGTAGTCCCAGGGCACCAAAACGCACTCTCAAAGGCATTGCTGACTGCAGAAACCCTTTCCCTCATCAGGGAGCTCATGAGGCTTGCACAACCCTTGGCGTGGGGGATAGAAATCCCCCTGGGAGCTTCCCTGGCATCAGAAGTGAGGTGAACCTTGCCAAGGGGGAATACAAGGTGTACCCCACAATTATGAAAGCACTGCCTCGTTCAGTCCAGACAGAACAAACTCACTAGTGTATCGGGGAGCGAACACCCAGCGCTCAATGGATGTGTCATACCTGAGTAGGAGCCCTATGGCGCAGTGGTTAAATGCCTGTACTGCAGGTAAAACTGTGCTCATGACCTGGGGTTCAATCCCAGGTAGCAGGCTCAAGGTTCACTCAGCCTTCCATCCTTCTGAGGTCGGTAAAATGAATACCCAGCTTGCTGCGGGGGGGGGAGGGGGCAATGTGTAGCTTGCATACTGTAATTAAAACTGTAAACCGCCCAGAGACTACTTGAAGTGGTATGAGGCGGTATATAAGCAGAACACTTTGCTTTGCTTTATTAGCTCTGGTGAGTGATAATCAAGGACAATGGAAGCTGTAATCCAGAACATCTGGGGATCGCTGGACAGCCAACCTCGGTGCTCTTTCTCCTCCGTCATGGAAACACGGCGCTCCGAAAGGCAGAGCCATAATGGACCCCAGTGCTCGTGGCTTTTACCTCCTGTGCTCATCAAGGCTGGCTGGATTTTAAACAACAAGGTTAGGAAGAATTACTATTTCAACCCCCAACCCCAGCAAGGTCCAAGACTCCGAAGCCAACTAGATCCAGCTGCAGGATGAGGCAAAAAAGCTCTATTGTCCCAAGGTCGATGGTCATTTAATACTTGAAGGGAACAGCAGATGGCTTGAGCTCATTTGAGAGCGTCTTTCTTGGAAACGGGCGCGCCCTGCGTAAGCTGGGCTTGGCTGTTGGTGTTGCTCATCTTCTTTGCCACTTTTTCCATCGTCGATCAGTCGTGTGTCTTAAACACAGAACAGGTACAAACTGAAGACGGCAGTGTTGCCACCGTTGAAGGGGGAAGAGGGGAAGAAGCGGAAGGTTGTGTTGGTAGTGGCTTTGTTTAGTTCTGGAAGGCTGTAAGGATAGTGCTATAGTGCTTATGGGAAGAAACGGAAATGGGAAGAGAGAGAGGAGGCGGTAAGAAGAGTTGTTTGCTTGTTTTTGTTGTTTACATAAAAGGAGGTGGACCAAATAGAGTTGTTTGAGTTGCACGTGCCATTTGGACACAGGGATCACATCCAATGGCATGCTGGATCTCTATCTGACCTTAAGTGACCCCTTTAGCTTGCTCCAGCATCTCTAATTCACTCCTCGGCCCAGTTTAAATGATAGAGGCTTACAGGATAAGGCTATCTTACTTTGAGAAGACATGATGGATGACTGCTTCCATTTCAAATGGTGGATGGAAGGAAGGAAGGAAGGAAGGAAGGAAGAAGCCAATGATGGATAGAACGAAGGAAGCTGATGATGGATAGAAGGAAGGAAGGAAGCCGATGATGGATAGAAGGAAGGAAGGAAGGAAGGAAGGAAGGAAGGAAGGAAGAAAGAAAGAAAGAAAGAAAGAAAGAAAGAAAGAAAGAAAGAAAGAAAGAAAGAAAGAAAGAAAGAAAGAAAGAAAGAAAGAAGGAAGGAAGGAAGGAAGGAAGGAAGGAAGGAAGGAAGGAAGGAAGGAAGGAAAGAAAGAAAGAAAGAAAGAAAGAAAGAAAGAAAGAAAGAAGGAAGGAAGGAAGGAAGGAAGGAAGTTTCCAAGTGACTTTCAAAGACTCAGTGCTTTTTACAATGTTATTATTTTCCTTTCATTGGTAATATTATTATATACACACAACATAGACTAGCAGGGTATAAATATGAAACTTGACACCGGGGGAAAATTGCAATATATCTTGCCACCGTGAAGCTTTAAAAAAAAGAGGACAGAAACAAACACAGTTTTGTTTCTATAAGCCGGCATTTGGGACTCCACTAGTCCTTATCATCGGGGAATATCCTTGTGCTGAATTTACAACAGCAAAATCTAGCTCTGTACAGAAGGCCACTCTTTGGCTAGATAGGAGGAAACACTTATTTCCAC
Organism: Phrynocephalus forsythii; assembly: GCA_029282475.1. Classification (NCBI taxonomy): domain Eukaryota; kingdom Metazoa; phylum Chordata; class Lepidosauria; order Squamata; family Agamidae; genus Phrynocephalus; species Phrynocephalus forsythii. The sequence continues at coordinate 8,395,334 of JAPFRF010000015.1, read as the reverse complement.
CATGCTATCTTCCCTATTTAGCAAGAGGGAAGGAAACTGATTGGCGGAAAGGCCGATATTATCCTAGAGGGGGAAGTGCATCTATCCTCGCTTGGACGTCAGTAAGTCACGGTGCTTATCATGGTCTGCCATGTCGGAGTCCCCCAATTTCCCTGCTTTGATAGGCGAACAGTGGACGCCATTCATAATGCCCTTTGCATGGGGCTTGGGCAAAGCACTTGGCATGGCCACCGAGGCATACAATAGAATCGTGGGCCATCGCTGCTACGCCTCACAATACCTCTTTCCAGTTGACAAAGTCTCCCCTGCACGGCCCCTATAGAAACAGTCAGTTACACCTTTGGAGAATGAGGACCTTGAAACACCTCTGATAACATGGGTTCTCCAGGGAGAACAAAAAAAAACAACAACGCTCCTTTACATGGAAGTTGCTCCAAAAGCATTCTGCTGTCGTAGGCAAAGTGTTACAACGGTGCTCTCCCCACATTTGAAGTATAGTCAGACTAGGATCTGAACCTTGCTTCAACTTTAGCAACACCTCGGTCTCCTCCACTACGCCCAGGGTGACCCCATGGCACTTTCCAAATACTTGGAAGGTTGCTATTCAGAGAAGGGGCAGGATCCGTTCTCAATCATCTCACAGGGCAGGACATGTAATAATGGGCTCAAGTTACATGAAGCCCGATGTAGGCTGAATATCAGGAAAAACTTCTGAAATGTTAGAGCAGTAGGTGATGGAACCAATGGCCCCAAGAGGTGGTGAGCACTCCAACGAGGCATTCGAGAGGAAACTGGACCACCAGCTTTGATCTGGATTCCTGTCTTGAGCAGGGTGTGGGGTGTGCGTGGACTCGATGGCCTTAGAAGGCCCTTTCAACTCCATTACAGTGGTCCCCCACTTTTTCGCGGTTCATATACTGCGGTCCCACTATATCACGAGACTGCAGTACAGTGGTACCCCGAAAGGGATTGAGGGAGGGGGGGAAAAGGATTTTTAAAACTCAGGCTTTTAAAACCTCCCCCTTCCCCAAGCCCCGGGCTCCAGCTGATTGGCGATGGTGTGGGGAAACAAAAAGTTTTTCTCCCCCACTCCAGCACCAATCAGCTGGATCCTGGAGCTTGCCTCCATGGAGGCATCATGTGCCGCTCCCCCACACCCCAGGGGTGGGGAGAAGCGGTGCATGATGTTTAAAATGACTTTAAACAATGGAGCCAGCTTGGGTCCATTGCTTAAAGCCATTTTAAACACTGCACACGCCCCAGGCCCAACCTGACCTGCATCCGCATATCACAGATTTTCAATGATCGCGGGTCGGGTTGGTCCCTAACCCCCGCGATAGACTGGGGGTTACTGTATTCGACGATTCCATCATAAGCACTTGCCTTAAAGCACTCTCTGGGCAGTTTACAAGTAATGATGCAGGCTACCCATAGCCCACCCCCACCGCCAATGAGCTGGGTTCTCATTTTACCATTCTTGGAAGGATGGAAGATGGAGTGAACCTCGATCCAGCTACCTGGGATTCGGCCCAGGTCGTGAGCAATTACGGCTGTGGGACCGCCGTTTTAATCACAGTGGCACAAGACTCAGCACCTTTCTTCTGAGCTTGGACAACCTGGATCTTCTCCCTCCAAATGCTGGCTGTTCCTCCTTATGCCTCGCCCGTTTCCTTCCACTACTTACATACGCCCCTTCCAAAACTCATCTGAAATTCCCCCATTGGTTCTTTTTTTCCTTTTTGTGGTTTTATATTGATGTTTTCTATGATGTCTGACTTAGCATTTACTACTGTTGTTTATTTTACTGTTTCTTTTGTTTATATCCTGGTTGTAAACCGCCCGGAGTTCCTTCGGGAAGATGGGTGGTATATAAATATTTAAACAAACAAACAAACTTGAAACAAACAGTCTTAAAGCGGAGACTGTGGCTGTCCCCCGAACCCAGGGTCACCCCTCCTTGTTGTTCTCAAGGACAATGAATCCCAGGAGGCTGGGGTCAGTTCCACCTAAGGTTCCTATTATGTTGACCTTGTCCCCCAGTTCTTCCCAGTTGTTCCAGGATGATGGATCCTTGAATTCTTTCCAAAGGTCACCATTGGGAAAAAATCATCATTATTTCTAACTTCTGACACATGCACTGAACTAAAGCAAGAACAGAGAAAAACAGAGACTTGTTTTTATTATTATTATTATTATCATTATTATTATTATTATTAAGATAACCCCACAGTTGGAAAATGAAACATCCTAAATTACATTAATTCCCCCCACCCTTACTTACCCCTCACCTAAAAAAAACCCAGCCCCCTAAGGAATTTATTTTTTTTACAAATTTACATATTTTTTTACAATACAAAAAACTAATTGCTCATTGCATATAAATATTACATTTGGTCTGCCATCACGTGGCATCAAAAATCCCTGAAGCATTTATTTTTAAGGGACCTGAGACAGCAGATGTGAAGATATGGACACAAAAGCATCCCCCAAAAACCAAGACAGAAAGAGAAGTGGATTGTATAGACCACTTTGGGGATTGTTGTTATTTTTTTGGTGTCAAGTTCTACGTTTGTCAAGAACACAATTCACACGCGCACGAGAGCCTTTAGACAGCAGAAATGTTACGTTTCCCAAGCTCAAGGGTTAAAAAGAAAGAAAAAGAAACTTGATATTTGTAACACGTCCTGTGATGCTTTAAGTGAGGGGCTGGGGGGGGAAGGAAACAATAAGCACGAGATGAAAACGAATATTGAAAACAGCCTTGGATGTGGAAACAGGCTCGTTGACTACTTAATTAAGATACAGGACGACTGTGTTCAAATACTGACGGCTGCTATCAACCTATCGCACTTCACACACACTCTTACCCTACTTCCTTGTACACTTCCTGGGCAGGGAAAATACGGAGGGCATGAACAGAAGAAGTCTGATAGCGACCTGGGAGCATTCTCCCAGATGACCAAGAGTTTAAATATTGCGGGGTAAGTTTATAAATGGTGGGCGAAAGGATTACGAAACGTTCTGCTCAAATCATTCAATTTTTTTCATGCATATACATGTTTTAATAAGCACCATCTTACGTAATACTATAGATTAAGGCCATGACAGGAATGCCATTGTCTCTTCCTGGGCAGGAACCTTCCAATTCAAAAGGACCGTAGCAATGCTCACGGGCGCTTCCTGTTCGTTTTAACGGGGCTCGCGCATCCGCCGACAGCTTTTTTTTTTGCAGGGAACCGTAACGTGAATCTGCTGTAGGTTGACACCCAATATATTAAACGCAATTGCTCTCCTGTTTTCTTTGTGTCTGAACAATCTCTCTCTCTCTCTTTTTCAAAAAATTGCTAACAAAAAACACACGGCAGATTGCTAGCATCGTTTTAAAATCTTCTTAAAAGTGTAAACATTTCATAGGAGTAATATTGGAAAAGCGACCTCTTTAGAAACGAACAGTCATGTACAATACATATCTCTTAAAGGGAACTTTTACGGACTCTTACGAACCTCCTCCAGAATCTAGTATTTGATCATCTGCAGATGCGGAACAGAGGCTCTTCAACAGATAAATACTTAATTGCTTTTACCAACAGTCGTTCTCATAACATTTTATAGCATCCGTTATGAAATAAATGCACATAACTTTTAGAAAGTGTCAACACTGCAATCAACACAGAGTGGAAGCAGTTGTAAGATAGAGCTGGTGAATCTTTCTCTTCTTGAGACTGAGTTTCATCCCTTTTTTGTCCCAAAATGTAACCAAAATTCCTCAATTTTATTAGAAGTACATTAAAAAAAACCTGCACATCCCAGCACGATTTGAGAAATGCCCTGGAACCCAGGTTGATAAACATCAGCTGTAGGGTGTACTGGAAAGCCATGTTCCTGCCACAAAAGAGGGAGAACCATTCTAGCCTTTGTGCACAAATATTGCTGTTTTAAGACTTAAAACTTCTTGGGCACAGAGGAGGAACACTCTGATGAGGAAATTGCGGTGATTTGTTTACATCTCAACAAGGGTCCAAGGGTCAAGAAGAAGAAACGGCAAGTGTCTTGTCTTTTATGACGACATGCAAAACAATAATAATAATTTTTTTAAAAGTCCCAGATTCTTTGTGTCTTGATGGAACCACCTTTGGTTGGCACATGGGAAGGGGCAAAACTGACTAGAACTGACTGGTTTGGTTGGATATTTAACACACACTGTCACATTCTGGATGTTTTTTTTTTTTTTTACTGTAGCGCAAGATTCATATGCCATATAAAGGTTGCAAAACCCTAAACCAAGCAGGTACGCCTGCCAACAATGGTCTGTTGGATTATGACACATGCTGGTTCCCACCCAATTTGGCACTTCCCTGTCCTTCTAGAGAGATCATTCCCAAACCATGTGTCGAATTGCATATGTAGCCTAGAGCCTCAGGTTGGTAGAAACACCATGAGTGGAGAGCGTTGCAGCCAGACAGGCAAATTCAGACAGAAAGGACCACTTAAGCTTCACTTTCAACAACACCGCATGGTGAATCTGAATCACCGCTGCGTTCTGACGGATCCCTGGACTCCATAAAATGTGCCAAAACTCTAATGAAAGCCAATGCAAATTTGGCTTTCATTGGTTATGGTATTGTCCAGTGGGGTTGGCGGTTCGTTTCCTGTCATCGGCTTTTCTGGTTATGGTTGCAATGGAGCCATTGAGTCATCATCAGTCTTAGGACAATGTGGGGGGGGGCACAGGCAACATAACAGAGCAAGAACACCGAGCTTTGGGTTGGAGTTAAATAACAAAGCCACAGAGAAAGGAAATAAGCTGGCTGGTTTGGGTATCATTCAAAAAGCAGTCAACCAAAGTTTGAAGGCTAAACTGAAGTAGGATGTTAAACATTCGAGAAGAGACACCACAATAAAAGGGAAGAGATGTTGTGGAAAGGTTAAACTGAAAGGCCAAACAAATGAAACTCGTTGGCCAGTACTGATATTTTTGGGGTGGGGAGTAGTAGAAGGGATGACTGGACAGTAACCTGTTTTACACCCTCCTCTGCTTCCAATTTTTAAAAGGTTGGACATGTCCTTTGTCATACCTTGAATGCCCCGAAAACTGAACAAATCCCAAGAAGTGGCTAAATACAAGTCATGTGTTCCCCTTAATAATAAAACCCAATTGAAATGACTCTGACCAAACAAGGTGATAATATTGCTATCGCCAACGATGTACAGGGGTGCTTACTAGGTTCAGGTATTTGAACTGCTGCTGTGACCAATTATGTCTTAAGAGGCAACACTGCAGATATTCCACCCACATTCTACTGTGGCTAGAACAAATTTAGAAGGTTAGGGGGTCCCCTCCCAAGGGAAAATTTCTTATGCTGAAACGACAACTCACACTTCAATAACACGAAAAAGCAGCCAAACTCTGTATAGCCCCGGATCTTAGTTCCTTGAATTAACACAAATTCTCCCCTTATTTCTTTTGAGTGACCCTGTTTGGGTTATACCTTGGGACTGGAAAAGGCCATGTTTTTCTTATCAGGACTGAGATAATGGGGAATCCTGAGAAGATGCTTCCTTTTAAACTGCCCATGTGGCATTTGACATGGAAGACTTCCTGCTCTGATCTTAAGGAGCTCTTTATAGCCTCAAATGCAAAAATACAAGACCCTTGCATTCAAAGCCCGTCCTGCTAATGTCAATAAAGGCGTGCAGGGTCCAAGGGAATGCTGCAGTTTGGGATAAAGGAAGCTCCAGGCATGCCTCAGGGCCTCCTAGGGCAGAATGTCTAAGTCACGGCCAAAGTCACTATTTGAGTTTCACCTACAAACACATTGAAGACAAAGGCTTGATTCACTGCTTTATATTACTGATTACCATGCCATCCATCCATCCATCCATCCATCCATCCATCCATCCATCCATTCCATCCATCCATCCATTCCCTTGGCAATCCTTAGCAATCTGTAACTGGCCTTCGACAAATTTTAAAATTTTAATTGTGAGATCAAAACTCTGTTTGCACATCTTTCATGACACACAGCCTATCAATAACCTACTTGATTTGGTGGACTTTTGTCAAGATTACTGACCAAGTTGGGGGACAGGTTTATTGAGCGGACTAGGAAAAAGGACTTGCAAGAGATTTCACCTACCAACTTATTTTGGCTTTTGGGTTCTCCCCCTCCCCCTTCATTACCTCCCATGTAATATTTGATACTGTGAGTTACAAACAAGTAATCAAAACAAACAAAACACAGGGGACAAAGGTGTGTGTGTGTGTGTGTGTGTGTGTGTGTGTGTGTGTGTGTGTGTGAGAGAGAGAGAGAGAGAGAGAGAGAGAGAGAGAGAGAGAGAGAGAGAGAGCCAGGAAAAAACACAGGGGAGAAAGGTGTGTGTGTGTGAGAGAGAGAGAGAGACAGAGAGAGAGTGAGAGACAGAGAGAGGGGGGGAAGAGAGAGAGAGAGAGAAGCCAGGAAAAATTTGTTCACTTTCATCTGAAAAGGAAAAAAATGCAAAATTCAGAATGTTATCCATGCCCACCCATTCCCCCGGCCTTGAGGTGCAAGAAAAGAAATGGTGTTTCATTGCTAGACATTCCTTATCGCGTGACAGATCTTGATGTAGTGATAACTATCACAAGAGCCCTGCCTGCTGTTTCCCACCCAGCAGGAAACCATATGTGATCACTCCAGTCCAGTCCAGGAACGCACAAGTCCCTCTTCTCCCTTGTTCAACGGCGAAAGCCAATCAGCACTGCCAGTGACATAGCTGGGGAAGGAAGATGCACCTGGAAGACTCAGCATGCTAATGACCGCTCTCTCAATGAGAGCACACACATCCTTTCCTAAAAGCTCGAGATGCCATGACCGTGGAACACACCAACACACACAAAAGAGATGCCCAAAATACAATGGTAGATAGACGCTGTCTGTCAAGAATTTAAGGGTCAAAACAAAGACCGAAGGTGACTGTAGTGGGAAAATGTATTGACACTCAGCTCATTGCCCGAACCAGCTCATCTGCAAAAGACATATGATTGTCAATTGTTAAGCCAACAAATGGGTTTTTTTGTGGTTACTGAAACCTACTGCAGCCTCGTTGCTGAAGAAAACAGATTTTTTTTCCTGTACAATTTGTATTATTTTGAGGTCTTAACTGGAGGAGAAAATATGACAGCTCCAACACTAACATCTGAGGCAATATGGACTAATGTTTTAAAAATGAGGATGGCAGAAAGAACAGGAGAAGAAAACCTATCATTTGGCACCTGTGTGTTTGGGTATACGTAGGTCTCAAGTATTCTTTTTATAATATCGTTAATGCTTCTGACGTTAAAGATTTGCTACATATTTACAAGGCACCAACCCTCTTCTCTCTCTCTTGGAATTGTGAATTAAAAACCAGGTCCAAAAAGCGTTTCAGGATACTCAAGCTGGACCTACTTCAGCTTCTCACCAATTCATAAAAGTTTGGCCTGGGAAGGCCAGTGTAATCCTGCGCACGATCAAGAAACTGTAAACATTTTATAGCTGCCGTTAGGATCAGGGTGTTGTGCAAACGTTAGGACGGTACGTAAGGAATTCATGGCAGATGCTGCTTTAAAAAAAAAAACCAACACTCTGTCAAAAAGGTGCTCTGTTTCTATAACGCACACAAAACCCAGCCACAATGAAAGACTTGGTAAAACATGATTCGGATGCCCCAGTCCTACGGCAAAACTCAAGGTGTAGCGCGGGATACATTTCTGCAGATGACAGGGCCGGTGGGTAAGGCTTCTTTTGGCCAAGAGTGGGTGGCAATCAGAAGCCCTCAAATGGACACACACACACACACACACACACACACACACACACACACACACACACACACACACACACACACACACACACACACACACACACACACACAAATCCAGATGGGGCAAAAAACAACAACAACACAAAATGGAAAAGGGAAAGCACCGCAGAAAGTAGTGAGTAGAGTCCCCCACAGTTTGCTTAGTAGATTTTTTTTTCCTGGCCCAAAAAAATAAAAAAATAAAAATAAAAAATCCCTGCAGTAGAAAACCTTCGAAGTCCTAACCCCATCGCTCCAGTTCGGCCATTTTTGTCAATAGTTCCATCCCATGAGATGGCTGACCCTGGCCTTTTCCGTCATTTTCCGTACCCTGCCCGACCGGGAAGTGCCAAGATTCAAGGGATCCTCCGTGTGCACGAAAGTGTCGTTGTCCGAATCGTCGTTATACAAAACGGTCCGCCGGCCTTCGTTCCGGGTTTTAATCCGGGGCGGGCGGCTGAACCGCCCTCCGCCGAACGCGTTCTCGTGGAAGCGGCCCCCGAAAAGATTCTCAAACTCGTCGTCGGCTCGCCGGGGGCGCTTGGCCCGGGAGGCCCCCCTCCCCCGGCCGCCTCTTCTTCCTCCCCGGCCACCTCTCCTTCCTCGGCTGCATCCTCTTCCTCCTTGGCCGCCCCGCCCGCCTCGGCTCCACCTCCCCCACCTCCCCCACCTCCCTCGCCGGGACGTCCCCCTACCCTGCCAGTTCCTCCGCCCGCCGGAGAGGCTCCGCCGAAGCTTCCTCCTCAGGCTCACGGGGGCGGATCTGCTGTAGTCGTGGTCGCCGTCGATGTAGTCCTGATCGGTTCTCGAGTTCGACTCGGAGTCGGAGTCGGAACCACCTCGGCTTTCAGAATTGGAGCTCGAGGGCGAATCCACGCTTTCCGAGGAGGACGCGCCGGGCTTCTCTTTCGGTTCCCTTTTCTGATCTTCCTCGTCCTTGTGTCCGTCGTCTTCTGACGCGCTGCACAGCTTCCGCTTGACACCGGCACGGGGCTCCCTCCCATCGCCGTTCGTCAGAGGTTTATCTGGAGGCTGATCTGTAAATAAATAAATAAATAATAAACAAACAAACAAACAAACAAACAAAATATACAGGCATATAAACTGTTGTTCCACCTCGGAAGCAATGGCTTTTTCCTTTTAATCCTCTTTTTACGCTGACTTGGAACCTCCCAGTTCTGCCTGACCTTGCACCCCAACGCTTGCCATCGACTAGCTGACACCACCCTCAAGGTTTTTGCAAATGTTGGTCCCTTTGTAAAAGCCAGTGCATATCTGGGCAAAATGAGATCATGTCATCTTTTCCAACACTGCAAAGCAGCCCCTCTGTTCCAGCATCATCTATACTGGCACAGTTTAGGGAGCTGATTTATCATGGTAGTGGTGGAGGGAACACACAGACTGGGAAAGAGCTTCAATGTGAATGGTCTCCCTTAAACAACAACAACAACTCTTTGTTGTCCTGTGGCTACACAACTGAAAGACTGTTCAGATGAAGAAACAACTCGGTCAACAGGATGACCGCCATGACGTTTTCCACGTTAAACAACAACACAGCTTGGCTGAGATACAGAACCTTGGGATCCAGAAGGCCCCATAAGACAATTTGGTCACACGGATGAAGATGAAGAAGAGAGAACGGGGTTGGACACGGGAGGGGTTTCCCCACCTGGCTTCAATGGCGTGGCTTTGTTTCTGACTAGCCGGTTTTTCCCGGGTTCGACATCGTTTCCGTGATGGCTCTGGGTATTTGAGCAGGAGGAAGACGGGTGACTTTCCATCTCTTCGGCGGTTACTGAGCCATGAGGTTCCTCGGTAGTATCTGAAACTGGAAACAGGAATTGGCTGGCTTAGCGACAGAAGCCAAATGGCACCATTTTGAGGAAAGGTTAATAAAGGTGGTTGAGAGGGCAAGTACACAACCCAGTTTGGCTCAGGAGAACAAGGGCAAGCAGCCCCCAGACCCTGCCTGGAAAAGGGTCCCCCAAAGAAACTCTATTGGTTGTGATTACATTGCTCCTTATTTATTTATTTATTTATTTATTTATTTATTTATTTATTTATTTATTTATTTATTTATTTATACTTATTAACCGCCCAATTTTCCCATAGGGAACTCTGGGAGGTGTACAACACATCACCAAACAGCAACTACCCAACTACAACATATCCAAATACAAAAACCCAAATATACCCAAATATAAGAAAAACATCATACAGTACAAGTCAATACGCAAATACAATATACAAATACTAAAAACAAAAAAAAAAACAAAAAAACCCCCAAGTAAAATAGACCTAGCACCCCCACCAAACAGGTCAGATCCGGCAAGAGGGAAAAAAAAAATCACAATCACAGTCACAAAAACAATGTGCTCAGAGGTCCTCAAAACATTGCCTAAAGAGCCAGGTCTTTAAGGCCCTTCTAAAAGCCGACAACGAATTGGCCTGCCTAGTCTCCGATGGCAATTACAAGAGCGTGTTCTGCAAGAATTGGAGACCGCCTTAGATGGCCAGGTTTCGCGGTATGTAGAGGGTCAGGGGATCTTGGCTTGATCCTTCAGAAACATAGGTCTAAGTGCTGATGTTGGACTTCTCCTCTTAGATGCCCCCGCCTGCCAAAGATCAGTGATTCCGAGGGTTGTGTTCTAACAGAATCTGGGGGCACGGAGACCAAGAACAACCTCTCTGATGGCTCAACGGCTCTTCCTTTGGCTAGAACGGCAACTGCGCACAGGACAAAACAGACAGGACCCGCATATGGGGTGGGGGTGGTGTAAGTGGGCCAAATGTAAGCCACTGTTTCTCAACCATTTATGAGTGCTTTTCAAAGCATGGCAGCACCTCCTGAGTCCAAGTCTACTTAGAATCTACTCTGTGTCTACAGGAAAGCCCCTGAAGCGGTTGGGCAAAACAAACAGCACTTACCGTGAGATGAAACTGAAGAATTAGTCCGAGTTAAAGGCAATGAGGTATTTGAGTTTGTTTTAGGCTGCATCTTCACTTGTTTTTGCTTCCTTTGGGGGCTAAAAGGCATGGTGGGAGGGGGGAAAAGACCACACACTAAGATCATTCAGTGCCCACTTTTTCTCTAAAACGCTCCCGACCCCGTAGTAGCCAAGAAAATTCTGAGAAACTCCATAAACTCACTTTCAAGGGTGAGGATGTGATTAAGGACAGCCTTCTGTCCTTCACCTTGGTGGAGACAGAAGAAGGAGACCAGTGGCTCCCAACCTTAGATAACCCGGATGTTCTTGGACTGCAACTCCCAGGAACCCCGTCCAGCGCCTTTGGTGGTGAATGCTTCTGGGAAGTCCAGTCCAAGGTCACCTGGGGTTACTCGAAGTTGGGAACCGCTGGTTGCAGCACAAGCCTGGTTCCCAGAGCTCACCAATGACACTCAGTTGTGCCTTTCGTTACAGTGGAAGGCACTTGAGCGACTGCATCGGCTTCAAGGTAATGATGCTAATGTACCAAGCCCTGAATGGTTTGGGACCTCAGAATACCTTCTTCTGATGAGAACAGCCCGTGCTGTTCTCAGGCAGGGTGGATGAGGAGTCCAACCTTGAGAGAGGCTTCTTGGTGGTGGCTCCTTGTATTTGGAATACCCTACTGTCTGATATTTTCCTGGCCCCCTTGCTTGGAATTTTTAAATGATCCATTAAAAATTTAACCTACTTAGGCAGGCATTCTCTGAGCCCAGTGTCATCTTGAGCCAGCGTGATTTTGGCAAAGATCACAGTTCTGTCATCTGCCCCTTTCTCATTTTAATTTTTTAATTTAAGTCCCCTCCCACTTTGATTTATGGATGGATTGTTAATGTCACTAATTATTTGATGTTGTCGTTTTATTCAATTCCATTTCAACCCTTTGATATGTTTGCATTTAACTCCTTGTACTCATGTCACTGGCGTTGTGGGAAACCACCAGAGTGGCTCCGCTGCCCGATGGGTGGAATATAAGTCCAATGAATGAATGAATGAATGAATGAATGAATGAATGGATGGATGGATGGATGGATGGATGGATGGAATGAATGGACGTTTATGCATGCTGCCTTTTCCTGTTTCCTTCTGGAAACATGTTGGTGCTTATTTTATGGCAGAAACAAGTCTGGCAAGGAGGGCCAGACAGGGAACAAGCAAGAACACACACGTATGTAAGAAATCCCAGTTACTTACCTGGATGGATGGCTACTGGAAGAAGAACTGCTGCTACTCCGGAGCCGTTTGCGGTACCGCGGCCGCAACCGCCGTCTCTTTTGACACTGCATGGCTGACTTGTACTCCGAAATTATGTTTTTGATGTGATTTTCAAATAAGGCAGATAATCGGAGTGTCATGCTGTAGATCTGAGAGAGGCGGGAAAAGAAACGGGGATGACGCCCCGTCTTTGGTATGGCTCATGCCGACGCCGTGAGACTGCTGACGTTACCGTCGGCCTTGAAATGATAAGTCTACGCCACCGCCCAAGAAGACACAGGAAGCTGCTCTCACTAGAGGTGGGCGCAAAATGGTTCGTCCCAGTTCATCCTGGTTCGTCAAGGCAGGAGTAGCGTGGGCACTGACGTTCCCTTCCCCTGGCTGCTCAGCGGATCGGCCTTTCGCTAGGCCCACCTCGCTTGCTTATGGCACCTCCTCGGCTAATCTCCCAGTCACGAGAAAGAGCACAGGCCTCCATGCCCTGACGAGTGGGAGATCAGCCCCAAGAGTGGGGCAGAGAAGCCTGAACTGTTGCCAGGACTGGGAGATCAGTTGGGGAGGTGCACCAGGCTGGCGCACTGAGCTGACTGAGCCAGAAGAGGCAGAGGAGGGAGCAGCAGCACCTGTGCTGCCGCCTTTACGAACTGGGACGAACGGATTCATGCCCGTCTCTATCCTGCAGTACTAACCCAGGTCAGTTATTCGCCCAGACTGGTCCAAAGCACGTGATATTTCATCTGAAAGCAATTTTCTGGAATCTCTTTATTTAAAACATTTTTACCCTCCCTTTCCCCTTAAAAGGACTCCAATATCGTTAAAAAGTAAACACTATTTGGAGGCTAAATATATAGTAAGCTATTAAAAAATTTAAACAAGTAGTATTTAAAAAAAAAACAGTAAATGAAATCGAGACTGAAAACACATTTGAAAGCAACAGAGCATAACGACCCATTTTTTAAAAAAAAAAGTTATTAGATGACTAGTCACTAACAAAAAGCCTGCCTGAAGAGAAAGGAGAGCAAAGATGGGGCCAGAGGGAGGGAGTTGCAGATTCTGGGAGCAGCAACAGAGAAGGCCCTCTCCTTAATGCCTGTCAAATGGAGCTATGGGGGGGCGGGGTGGGAGGGACCGAAAGACCCTTGTGATGATCTTAAATGCTTGGGCAGGATTTTTCACAGAGGATTCTCGCCCACGGTGTACCAGGTCCTCTTGATCCAGACACACCTGTGGCTGAACCTGCAGCCTTGTGGGTTGCAAAGCATGTGTTCTATCCTTTAAGATGGAGACCTCCTTGAATCAGGCTAGAAGGAACGAATCCAACCCCTGGGATGCTTCTTCTTAAAACCGCCTGCCACCTTGGGGCCGGCTGCAGGACTCTTAATCACAGGTATCCGTCTTTTCTTCTTCCCACATCGCTAAGCAGAAACCCGAGGACGGAGATAAAAATTCTGGTTTTATTCGCTTCTCCCAATCAGGAACAAGCTATTGCTTCGCTCAGTTCTACTGGTTGGATTTGTTTTTTTAAACGGCACACTGCTGTTGCCAACTGCTTAACACAGGCATGTCCAAACTTTGGCCCTCCTGATGTTTTGGACCACAACTCCCAGAATTCTAAGCTTAGGATGCCAATGGCAAAGGATTGTGGGAGTTGTGGCCCAAAACATCTGGAAGGCCGACGTTTGGACATGCCTGGCTTAACACCACCGGGTGCAAAAGGCCTGGGAAGAGTGGTCCGTCTGTCTGGATCAGACAAGCCATCTCAGTTTAGGGACATCGGGCTATTTAAGCAGCCGCCATGTTTCACTGGCATATTTCTAATGGGACGTGGCTGTGTAGCGCACAATTGCATCTTACCCTTGATTTTTTATTAGGCGTGTATGCTTTGGAGTTGCAGAATATCAACCGGACATCTTTGTAAAATTCGAGGGGATTCGTGTAATTTCCCGCTTCCAGAGTTTCTTTCACAGTGCTGAAGTCCATGGGAGTGTCGACAATATCTCGGTAATCCTGCGAAGAATGTTTTGCGCATGATAAGCATTAACAGAAACTAAAAACAAAACAAAACTTGGCTTAAATTATTTCTGGGAATGTCTATGACCCCAATACACATACAAATCCATTTTAGGACAGAACTAGGTCCTCAAACAATTCCATATTCCTGGAATCCACTTGAAGCAGGTGCATTTGTCTGCTTCCCCAGATCAATTTTGCCCTTCTAATACTATGTGGAACATTTTTAACCTTAACACATCCACTTGTAGGGATAACCAAATGGCAATAAGCTAAGCTAGACTAAACAAAATTGATTTCACAGTATAAATACACACTTTTCAACTTGTTTTTTCTTCTTCATTTGTTTGTTTGTTTTCTTTTTTGAATTAAAAAAATCCTATACAGTGGTACCCTGACTTAAGAGCAATTCGACTTAAGAGTGGAAAACTGTTGGCATTTTAGCTGCTGCCTTACAAATTTTAGATATGGTCTGTTCGACTTACAAATTTTTTTCTTTTTTTCAATTTGTCAGCAGCTCGGCGGTTTGAACCCCGGGTGCCACGCAGTGGAGCGAGCTCCCGCTGTTCACCCCAGCTCCTGCCATCCTAGCAGTTTGAAAGCAGGTAAAATGCAAGTAGATAAATAGGTACTGCCTTAAAAGCGGGAAGGTAAAAACAGTGTTTCCTTGCAGCTATGCCGGCCACATGATGGCCATGGACTTGCACAACACTGGCTCTTCGGCTTGAATACGGAGATGAGCACCGCCCCTGGAGTCAGACACAACTAGCATGCATGGGCGGGGGGAACCTTTACCTTTACCTTTTTACCCCAACAAGAGTACAGTGGACCCTAGTAACAAACAGCTTGTATAACATAAAATCTGTACAACATAAAAAATCCGGAGATAGGGGAAATTTGCTTAACATAATCGCCTATGGGAAAAATCCGTACAACATAAAAATGGGATTACTCCATTTTCAATGCATTCCTATGGGAATTTGTATAAAGGAAAATTTGCTTAACATAATTTCATTTGGAATGAATTAATTCCTTTATACAAGGTACCACTGTAGTTCGACTTAAGAGCGTGCATTCGGAACGGATTAAATTCGTAAGCCGAGGTACCACTGTACTTGGGACTCAATCCATCATGACAAAACTTACTGGGTAAGAAAAGAGATCGACGGGTTGTCGGAAGGGCTCTGAATCTTCGCGTTCGTAGATCAGGCTTAACAACTGCTTGCAGTCTTCCTTCCAGGTGCCAGTGCTTCCCTTGGAGGGTGGCCGTTTCACCTGCTGCTTTGCCTGGAGGTATTGGAAAAAGGAAGTAACACCCAGTGTTGAGGCTTTTAAAAAGGTTTGCTGTCACCCAATGCCCATTAGGGTAACAGAAGCACGCTCAACTACTCCTGGAGAAGGGGAATGATGTATTTGTGACGTTCTCATGTCACTGTGGAGACAGCTGCCACCTTTGTTTATTTGTGGTAAGCAGTGTATAACATATTAGAAATACAATAAAACACAATCTATATAGAACAGGCATGTCCAAACTTCGGCCCTTCTGATGTTTTGGACCACAACTCCCAGAATTCCAAGCCTGTATTTCCAATGGCAAAGGACAGTGGGAGTTGTGGCCCAAAACATCTGGAGGGCCGAACTTTGGACATGCCTGATGGAGAACAACAAATTCTGGATGTACCGTCTGCCACTCAGAGAGGGAAACATAAAACCAGGAAACCCATGCATCTGAAACTCAACCTGCATGGTAAGAGTATATTCCTCGGGGCTGTTTGGCTTGAAAAACATATTGTAGCTTATTCCGAGAAAGCCGCTTTATTCAAAGCAGTTAACACGAACAGCAAACGAGACTCCCAAACTTGGAGGTCTTCAGAGCCAGTTGAGGAGAAACACTTAGTTGTGTACAGTCACCCCCCGCCATTTCGCGGCTATATCATGGGATCGCAGTACCTGCACCTCGGAGCCGCGCAAGGGCCGCGGCAGAATGATTGGGTTCCTCCCCGACGTCCCCCAGGCCCCTCCGAAAGGCCTTGGAGCCGCGCGGAGGAGCGCCGGGGAGCGATCGTGTTGCTCCCCGCCCCCGGCCCATCCGAGAAGTCTTGGGCGGCGCGGGCGGGCGGCGGCGGGAGGTCAGATCCCACAACAGCACCTGTGCGCGCCGTGCCAAGACTTCTCGGACAGGCGCGCAATCCCCCCCCTCCCGCCTTCGCATATCGTGGATTTTCATGCATCGTGGGTGGGATGGGTCCCCCCACCCGGTGGGGGGTTACTGTATTTAGAACAGATGCTCCCCCAAATGGCTGTTCCTCATCCGTGTGTCTCGTATTTAGGAAGCTTGTTCTGTGTTTGCTCATTGGAAGAGAAAGCAAAGGTTTCTTTTGAGTCTCACTCACTCTGTACCCCCAAAGCACAGAGAAACTCCTTGTTGCCTGAGCTCCTTGCCCTCTGAAGAGGCCAGACACAGAGTCTGGCCAGGAAGGAAAACTTCCAGAACACGGCCAAACAGCCTGAAAAACCTCACAGCAACCATAAAGGTTTCTTTCAATGCACATCTCTCTGAGAAAACGCTCTTATGGGACAGTTGATCTGAGAGGATATTGTTCCTCTTAACGTCTAATTTGAACTGCCAGGAAAGAGGCGTTCTCTAGAGATGAAAGCAGAGATGTTATTAGTCCACCTTCTCACCAATGCTTCATTCTGAAAATACCTTAGCTCTATAATCTACCTCCTAGTAAACACAGGAAATCCTACTCATTTTTTTGGGCTCTCAGGTTATTACACTTGGGGAGGAGGGGGGGCAGAGAATAAAGTTCTGAAGTGAAGCTTTTAAATACCAGCAGTGTAAAGAACACAAATGACCCTGACTCTCTCTTTTCTAGCTTTAAAACCAGCAGTTTTAAGAGCAGTAAGGATATGGCAAGAAAGCCTAATATTTGACTGGTAAAGGCACTGTCCCGCTTAATATGAACGTGCTGTGCTTGATGCTATAATCTTGTTTCTGATTCTGTTCCAATCAGTGATCTAAGATCACTTGATCCAATCAGTGGTAATCAAGAAGACTTGCTAATCAAGTCTTCTATTTTTTTTAACAAGGAATACTTTATAGTCCCTAAAGCTACTTCCACAGATTACATTTTCAAAGTCACCCATAATCAATACACCTGGAAGAGTAATGGCAGTAAAAGCCACAGGTAACGCAGTGGATTCTGTCCAGAAATCAATGACATGCCATTACACCCGAATATCTCTTTTCGTGTCTAATTTGCGGGCCCGAAGGGTAAACGAAGCGGAACTCACACTTCTTTTCCCCGATGAGGTTCCTGGACCGTCGGAATCTGCGTAGGCTTCCGCCACCTGAAGGAACGTGCAATTAATGCGTGCAAAAGAAGAACCAACACTGAAAGACATTTACGAAAGAAAACAAAGGGAGCAAAAACAGAACTATACGCCCTTCTATGACCAAATTACTCTCTACTGAGGGAAAGCCAAAAACAAACACACACACACACACACACACACACACACACACACACACACACACACACACACACACACAAACACACCCCACACACAGTATGAGCAACCAGGGGGGAGGTGTTTCCTAAGAGAATCAGTATGATTATTACAATGCTGATTTATTGAAATATTTATTTATTTATTTTGAATGTTTCACCCCCGCCTTTTTCCTTGGAAAAAGGACCCAAGGCGGCTTACAATACTATGTGGGATCTGACGGTTTATAACTCTTTTGCGGTTTCGTTATCTTGGAACTTTGAAATTATAGAATCAGGTGAGGTGTTACAATCTCGTAAAAACGACTCCATCTTGAAAACATAATTTAGATAACCCCACTCAGAAGCAGTGTCCGGGGGCGGGGGGGGGAGGAGCAGGGCGGAGAAGCCACACCGTTGTCCTTGAGTAAAGGAGTAAAGGAAGCCAGGGTGTCCGTGGAACAGCCGTGCAGCTGAACAAACGGTCCCTGCCAAGCCGCCCAACCGCGGTTTGTGCTGATCTCTAGGACCGACACATGGCTCGACGGTGATTTGAAACAAAGGCTCTCGGGCTGCATGCTTTGCAGGTGCCAGGTTCACACCTGGGCATGTCCAGGTAAGGCTTGAGAGAGATTCTTGACTACCAGTGTGCAGATGAGCCTTCCTCATACTTGTGTTCTCAAGATCTGCTGGGCGACAACTCCCATCCCCTTCAGCCAGCCCGGGCGCTTTAAGGACAGCCCAGTGAAAGCCAAAGCACCTTGGTACCCCTAGAGATGCCTGGAGCTGCAATTTCACCACTACCTGACCGTTGGCTGTGGTGGCTAAAGCGTGGAAGAGTTGTACCCCGTAAGAGAAGGAGGTAACTCCTCACCCCGGGGCAGTGGAACCTCTTTAAATGAATTTAATCCGTTTGACAGACCAATTGGTTTTAAGAAACGTTTGTCTTACGAAACGCGGTTTCCCATAGGAATGCATCGGGAATGGCCTAATCCATTCCGGAGATTATGGGTCGCTTCATTTTACAAAAATTTTGTCTTACGGAATGCGGTTTCTCATAGGAATGCATTGGGAATGGATTCAACCGTTCCAAAGGCTAGAATAAAGACAAAAATAACCAGGGTTTTTTTCCTGGGTACATGGTGGAATGGCATTTTGTCTTGCAAAACATCCCAGAGGGATTTTTTTTGTTGTCATGCAAAGCATGCCTATTCCTGGAATTTTTTTTCTTCCGACAAGTTTTTTTTTGTATTATGAGGAATTTGTCTTAAGAGGTACCACTGTACTAACTTTTTTCAAGGCCCATTTACAAACTGCACTGGTATAAGGAGGGCCGACAGTACAACACAACACATAATTTTAGTTTTAGAAATATAGCTTTTTATAACGGACAGCTTTGGGGAAAGCAAGTGACTAGTCCTTAGCGAGGAGAAGAGAGACTGCCCTTTGAAGTCTTGCAGGACCTCCTCCTTGCTCGCCATAAAGGTTCCCAGCCAATCTTTCCCCCAGGTCATCTTTCCTTCTTACCTCTTCTTCACCCTCGGAGCTGCTCAAGGCTTCCGCTTTCACTTTGTGATAGATCTCCAGGATCTCCGTACAGCTCTGATCCCTAAAGAACGGAAAGGCGGACAGCCTCAGGGTGAGTCGGGCCACGTGCCATGGAGACAGTCCACAAACAGGGGGCTTAGCTTACCTGGAAGTCATCTGTCGTGGGACCCTGACATCCCTACCCCCCACCCCCACCCCACACAAATAGCCTCCACTAAGCCGACATTAGAGCTGCCTAGATGCCCTAAGCACATCCGATCTCGCCTGATTTCGGAAGCTAAGCAGGGTCGGCCCCGGTTAGTACTTGGATGGGAGACCACCAGGGAATACCAGGGGCTGTAGGCGCCTGGAGTAGGAACTGGCAAACAACTCCAGTATTCCTGCCAAGAAAACTCCATGGACATGGGAGTCATGAAGAGTCAGTCATGACAGTAACAACGCAACACACACACACACACACAAGCCAACCTTCCTCAGTTCTGGATGTGCCGATAATAATCTTTACAGGCGTGCCGTGTCAAGGAGGCAGGTTCTACGACGGCATCGATAGCACGGTCGGATCATGGAATTGGAAGGGACCTGTGAGGCCATCAAGTCCAACCCCCTGCTCGATGCAGGAATCCAGATCAAAGCCGATCCGAGAGATGGTTTTTCCCTTGAATGTTTCCAGCCCTCAATGCCTCCCCAAGGCCACTGGTTCCCTTCTTGTACTGCTCTTAAAAATGGACTACTAGCAGGCGCCTAGTTGCAGAGAGGCCACTGGTTCTTCTTCCCTCGTGGTCTCCCTGATTCACCTGCAAGTGAGCGGCAGACTTGCTTAATGGAAGAGGGAAGACGTCAAGCCATACGGAAGAGAGCACCGCTCGGACAGAAGAGCTGGCAGGCAACCATAAGGGAACCAAGAGAGAGAGAGGAGGGGGGGGCTGCAGATGGGTAGCTGTTTGCCAAATCTCCAGGGCCCATGATGGCCGAGGAGAGGTCAAAGGGAAGTGGTTCAAGGTCTTGGAAGTGGCTCCCACTGTCCTCTCAGCAAGCCATCAAGATAGGAAGTGCTGACTTTGGCAGGTGGTCTTTGTGACCGCTGACACGGGAGCACTGCGGCAGGGGAGCCCTAACCTTCTCTGGATTGCCAGGGAGGAGGCCAGGGGTGTGTGGTAGGAGTCGGGAAGGAAATCGGGAGAGCAGCGTCTTGGGTGGAATGAAAACCGCAGTGAGAAAAAGCAATGTCAGGTCAACATACTTCCTCATCTGCATGAAAGGTCACCTAGGGCCAGGCTGTCCTGCAGGTGCTGAGCTCACTACCATGTCCTGCAGAAGTTCTTGTGAACAGAAAGGTTGCCGTGAGCATCAGAGCGTGACGCTCGGTCGCTGCTCATGCCCCAAGGGGGCTTCAATGTTAGCTGTGACAGAGCTCATGAAGTGGCCAGAACTGGGAATGGTTCTGAATCCAGCTTGGCAGAGGACAGGACCATGGACTGAGCAGCAGATAATGGAGGTGGGGCAGCTGGCAATGGGATGGGAGAAGAAGCCAGCAAGGTGGGAAGAAAGAGGCAGCAGAGGCAGCTGGACCTGTAGCACGCAGCGAGAACTGCCTGCGAGTGGGAGACCACCAGCAGCACGAAGGTGACCAAGCTCCAAGAGAAGCAAGCAAAAGATGGTGGACATCAGGTGTGCATGGAAGCACAGAGACACTGAGTTGGAAAGGGACCTCTAAGAGCATCGGGTCCAATTCCTCGCTCAAGGCAGGCACAGCCTTGCTGGGTATTTGTGGCACCAATTGGAACCAGGTAGGAGGGCACTGAGCAGAAGAGGGTTGGTGACAGCGATTCCTGTGAGTCCATCAAGCTGATCGACCCAACTGTTATTCTCGGTATCAAAGCGATCGGCGGTCGCGGCACAAAGGCAAGCAATGTTTTTTGTTGGTGGGAAGTCTGCTTCCTTTCTGCTTCCCAGCGATACTGATTAGGACACCCAGTGTTAGAGGCTGTATTGGACTCTTTCCTCCTGTAGTCTGGAGAGTATCCGGCAGCATGGGGCCTCCTCCCGCTGTCGACAGGCGGCTGTGCCCACCACACTCCGTAAGAGGGCTTTATTCTGGAACCTTGTGGATCGTCAAGGCAAAAATGTATTCAGCCTAGTTCGAAGTGGCACTCCGTGTCTGAGTCCCAGTTAAGACACCTTGAGAAACAGACAAGCTTGGCCCAGAGGAACCACGACTAAACAACAACAACAACAAAAAAAACACTTTAACTGAATCTGGAAGTTGAGTCATGGCTCCTGGACTTCTTTTTTGAGAGATAGAAACATTTCGCTGTTCATCCAAACAGCTTCATCGGTCTGAATACAGCTAGTGCAAATACTTTAACTGCATGGATGAAGGAAGTTACAAAAAGGCATGTGGACAAGGAACACACACAAAACACTTTAGGGAAGCCTCTTCTGGTCAGGCAACACTCATGGTAATTAACACTTCTTAATTGGGGAAATTCAGCTGCAAGGGAACCATCCGCTTACCCTATGTAGTGAAGTAAGACGTCAGTCACAATCTTGGCGGCCTTGACAATGGGACTATCGGGCTCATTGAAAGTCCGGGCGTTGTGTTCGATGTATCGTACCTCCCACATGAGCGCGGATATCCTCCTGAAAAGAAACCTGCGTCACGGTCGGTTCTGCAACTGACCAGCCGCGCAGCCTTTTGACCAGCCGGGTGGGACGTTAAAAAGACACGAGGAGAAGCGCTGATGGAAATCATGGAAAAGGAGATAAGAGAGACGGAAACTCTCGGCCTTGTTACCAAATATCGAGCCAGCCCATGGCAATTTAGAAAAGCCACTGCTCGTCACATCCCATAAACGGTAATATTAATAGCCTACTACGCTAGTGAGCGGTGCAACTCTCATCTCAAAAGAGCCGGGAAGCAAAATTGTGCGTCACAGAGGCAGCGGATGGAAGCCACATATCAATGTCTGTTCCAGTGGGTATCAGAGAACTTCACGCCACTGTCCACTATACCTCTTAACTTAGAGTTAAGTGGAACTGGGGGTGAGGGTGGGGGAATCTGTTACTGTTACTAAAAATAGCTTCAGGGCAATCAGCTTAGCAAGAAGTTGGCAACCGTTCGCAAAAGCCTGGTTTTACACGGTAACGGGCCACTTGTAGAAACCATCAAGCTGACCTGTAAAATCTGTTTTCAAGTCTTCTTCTGATTGTGGTGAGGTCAGTTGGATAAGCAACAACAGTGCAGTAGAGAGGATAGGCACTAAGGTCAACCGGGACAGCAAATGGATTTGAAATATCTAAGAGAGAAGACGACAACAACAACCACAACAAAAATGCAATGTAATTCCACAGGCTGGGACAGAAATTATATATAAACATCAGCATATGTACATTTTAAGAAAGCAACAAGCTTCCCCAAAAACTACCATATGGGACAGAATTCATTCCTTTGTAGTTATATCCTTAACTGAGCCATCAACGGAACCACTATGAAAAGAATCTGGTGGTGCCGTGATTTAAACTGCACTACTGCAGTCAAGGCTCTCTGCTCACAACCTGAATTCAAACGTGATGGGCTCAGGGTCGACTCAGCTTTCGATCCTTCTGAGGTTGGTAAACGGAGTACCCATCCTGCTGGGGTCGAAGGGTGATTTGTAGCCTGCATAATTAAACTGTAAGAGCCCAATGGAGCAGTATATATGCAGCACACTTTGCTTTGCTACGGTGCGGCCCAACTAGTCAGAAAGCAATAAAAGGAGGGTCGTGGAAGGCCTCTCATCTAAAGCAGTCTGGTTCCCAGCCTTAAGAACATAAGAAGAGCCCTGCTGGATCAGGCCAAAGGCCCATCTAGTCCCGCTTCCTGTATCTCACAGTGGCCCCACCAGATGCATCTGGGAGCTCACGAGACTAGATCTCTGTCTCCTGATACCAGTCCCCTGCCTCTGGCCCTTGAAGTACCCCGGTTTTAAGCCTTGAGCCTCCACAGTGCCGTGTTTACAAATGTTCCTTCATACCCAGAGGCCTTCACCACTAGATGTGATGGCCACAATTTTTGGGAGTCAACGTCCAAGAACATCTGGCTGGGGTAGGCCAGGCTGGGAACCACTGATCCACAAGAAAAGCAAAGTGTTCTGCTTATATACCGTCCCATACCACCTCAAGTAGTCTCTGGAAGGTTTACACTTTTATTTCCAGTATGCAGGCTACACATCCCCCCCCCCGCAAGCTGGGTATTCATTTTACCGACCTTGGCAGGATGGAAGGCTGAGTCAACCATGAGTCTGCTACCTGGGATTGAACCCCAGGTCGTGAGCACAGTTTTGCCTGCAGTACAGGTATTGAACCACTGTGCCCTGGGGCTCCTAGAAAGAAAGACATTGGAACGAAAAGTAGAAATTTTAGGGCAGGAGGGAACAGAAGGCAAAGGGACAGGGGGGCAGAAGAGGCTGCTGGGGAAATAAACAGAGGCAGGAAATCCTCACCACCTCCTCTGCAGAGGCCCTAAGTGAGCCAGAGGAAGGAGGTAGTACATATTTGGGAAGAGGCGCATCGAATCAGCCGGATAAATTTCTGCCTGCAAAGCCCCAGCAAAGTCCTGAGAGGGGTTGGCGCTGCACGTCAGAGCCACACGCAAGGCAGCCGTGGCCATGGCTGGGGGGGTGGGGGAGGCCTCCAATATTGACAAACCACGGCACGCGTTCCTTCAGCGCTTCGCTTAGGCCAACCAGACCCTGGTTGTTGTCTGCCACTCTGCCAGGTCACGCATGCCATTCGAGGTGAGCAAATGCACTGGGTCCATAAGGCAGGTGCCAGACCGGAAGCCGATCGCAGTGTGGTGTTTACATGTCGGTTTTCAGCCCTCTGTACCTAAGGAGAGGAGCTGGTCGATGCCCCGAAGCACTCGCACGCATTCTTCGTCTCTTGAATGGGACCCCCATTCCCCTTCCTGGGGCTTGTAGAGCAAGGAGGCCAGCTCCTCCGCCGTTACGGGAACGCCGGCACCCACCTCCTCCGGATACGCGGCTGCAGGAAAGAAGAGCGGGGGGGAACTCCAGTTGGAACCCTCACCTCCCCCCCCCTTATCCCGTCAATAAATGCCCTTGCCAATCCAAAGAGGTGGGGAGCGGGGTCAGGTTGGGAGAATAAACCACAACATTTACTTCCTTCCGGAATCGGCTCCATGTCCCAAGGACTCATCTTTTCTCTCTCGTTATTGTCCCAGCTGCCAAGGCAAGAACAGATTTCAGTTAATCAAAGGGGAAAAGGCTGGAGAAAAGAAACCACGACCACAGTAGCTTTTGGCAACACAAGGGTGAGCCTGAAGAAGTAAAATATTTTCTCCATGAAAGCTGGCAATAGGTTTGAGGTCCCCCCCCCGAGTGGGCCAATAAAGGGGGTCACCTACTCTTACATTCACGCAATACAGTGGACCCTTGTATAACAAACGGTTTGTATCACATAAAATCTGCACCACATAAAAAATTCCAGAGGTAGGGGAAATCTGCTTAACAGAATCGCCTATGGGGCAAATCCGTACAACATAAAAATGGTCGCGGTTAGGGAATTACTCTGTTTTCAATGCATTCCTATGGGAAATTTGTATAAAGGAAAATTTGCTTAACAGAATTTCATCTGGAACAAATTAATTCCTTGATGACAAGGTACCACTGTATTCCGTTTCAGTTTGTGCCTTTTGGTCGACTCGTAGAATGCACTGCATGTGGGACGGATACAAACTGGGCCTGGATGTTTGGCAATGGTCCATAAACGTGGGTAATCCAGGTGTTCTTGGGCTGCAACTTCCAGAGGCCTTCACCACGAGCTGTGTGAGTCCAGAGTCTCTGGGAGTTTTGGTCCAAGAACATCTGGGTTATCCCAAAGATAACTGGTTTAGGGGACGGGTAGAAGGAGAATTTAAAATACAGAAGGACCGTGGCATCTGACCAGTGGCTCCAAGACCTCAGTGGGGGAGGCTTTATTATTATTATTAAATTCTCACACAGTAGACAAGATAACGACACTGGATTTTGTAGCACAAATCATGAGTTGAACGCTTCCCAAGCGTTTATGACAGGCATGTCCAAACGTTGGCCCTCCAGATGTTTTGGACCACAGCTCCCACAGTCCTTTGCCATTGGAAATGCAGGCTTAGAATTCTGGGAGTTGTGGTCCAAAACATCAGGAGGGCTGTAGTTTGGTCATGCCTGGTTTAGGACTACGTGATGCACTGGTGAATTATGCAAGCAGATCCCAGTAAGGTGGCTTTCTGCAGCTGACTGATGGCTGATGGTGACTTTATTATTATTATTATTATTATTATTATTATTATTATTATTATTATTATTATTATTATTATTATTATTATTATTATTATTATTCCACAGCTAACTACGCTGGATTTTGTATTACCAATCACTAGTCGAACGCTTCCCAAGCATTTAGGACTATGTGATGTATCGGCGAATTATGCGAGCAGATCCCAGTAAATACGTGCTTAGCTCTTTATTATTATTATTATTATTATTATTATTATTATTATTATTATTATTATTATTATTATTATTATTATTATTATTGATTGGGCTGATATACCGCACCATCTAGCATCAAGGCCACTCTGGGTAGTGTGGAAATAACCACACCGTGAAAATATTGAAGACCATACATTGCGTGGTCTCTGGTTCCCTGTAGTGGGCAGTTCTGGCAAATACACCCTGGAAATACATATACTGTAATCAATAGGTATTTCTGGG
The DNA here is from genome assembly GCA_029282475.1 of Phrynocephalus forsythii. Taxonomy (NCBI): domain Eukaryota; kingdom Metazoa; phylum Chordata; class Lepidosauria; order Squamata; family Agamidae; genus Phrynocephalus; species Phrynocephalus forsythii. Next base: position 8,369,510 of record JAPFRF010000015.1, on the reverse strand, counting down.
GTGGTGGTGGTGTTACTAAGATCAACTCAATTTAAATTAATATATTTAGTTATAGGTTTTGTTTTCTGATGCTATTGTGGTTTTATCATTTATTGGCTGTTATATCTATGTGATATGTAATTAGCTTTCTGTTGTAAGCTACCCAGAGTGGCCTGCCGGCCAGATGGACGGGGTATAAATCTAACAAAAGGAATAAACAAATTCATTTTTTTAGTATTTTCAGCCAGCAGAAAAGTGAGTCAGTGGATAACGATCCCATGGATAGGAAGATCCATCTGTACCATTACCACTGATGGCCCTGTTTGCACAGACCAGACGAGAGATACCAGTGAACAGCTCCTCTGTTCTTCCAGCAGACTTTTTGTTTTTACACAACAAACAATAACCCATACAACTCTTGCAGAGTCATCCTTACTGGACGCTGTAGCACTGGAAGGAACTATCTGGATATTCAGACTGGAACGGCTGTTGGCTCTCGACGCTTCCAAACCACCAGGCGTCGTCGATTATGCTGCGGAATCTGTCCCCTGAAACGGAATATTCAGAGTCACTCCATGGAGGCATTTTGGCCGAAAATTCATTTAGATCAGGTATGTCCAAACTTTGGCCCTCCAGATGTTTTGGACTACAGCTCCCAGAATTCCAAGCCTGTATTTCCAATGGCAAAGGACTGTGGGAGTTGTGGTCCAAAACATCTGGAGGGCCAAAGTTTGGACATGTCTGAGTCAGATCCTCTGCATTCTTGCACAGACACTCAAAGAATGATGTGTGCTTGGCAGAGAGGCCAAAATCCAAGAACCGCACTTACAAGAGGAACAGCAGCTTTTCTCCTCCAGTGGACTGTCCTTGAGCGATGGACTACATGCCCCATCTCTCAGCCTGATCCCTCAACCGTGTGGGAGGGGGAGCTTGTCAGCAGGAAGACATGCTTCAGTAACTGCCCGTTGGCAATCATGTAAGCCAGTGGTTTCCAACCTTGGGTAACCCAGATGTTCTTCAACTACAACTCCCAGAAATACTGGCCAGCGTTAAGGAGTGGTGAAGACTTCTGGGTGTCTTAGTCCAAGAACATCTGGATTCCGACTATTTTCACGGAGAGTGATTATGGACATTAACAGACAGTAACTATAAAACAGTATCTAATGCAACCAATTCCGGAATTAGCAAGCTAAATGTTTACTCGGGGACTACTGGACAATAAAACTATACTTACCTATCTGCCAGTTCCTTTCTTTGGCTTCGTTGTAAAACTGATGTAATACAAGGAAATCAATAACATCTGGCATATCGTGGTACCTAAGGGACAGACAATAAAGTGACTCTCTCAAAGGAGGTCATGCAATGACAAAACACCCGTCTCCTGCAGACATATTTAAGCCACTGCCACCACAGAGTCTTGATTATTATTCCTGAATTGATTCTAGAAATAAGGAGCTGCTGTTAGGATGCAGAGCTTTCTAAGAGAACCTTAAAAATGTCATCTTGGAGGAAGGGTTCAGGTCTGAAGTACCCTGTTTTCCCCAAAATAAGACATCCCCCGAAAATAAGACCTACTTACAGTTTTGCCTCTTGCTGAAAAATAAGGCCTCCCCTGAAAATAAGGCCTCCCTGATAATAAGATAACAATAAATGTGTACCGTATTCTTCTTCATGGAAAAATAAGACATCCCCTGAAAATACGACCTAGCACATATTTGGGAACAAAAATCAATATAAGACACTGTCTTATTTTGGGGGAAACACGGTATATGTTGTGGTGGCAGCTTCAGCTGCCCTTTCGCCCACGCCTTTCCCAGACATATTGACAAAACGAAGCACAGGTTCTCTTCCATTTCCTCTCTTTCCCCTGCCTCTTGCTCCATTTCACGGGCAGCTACTGCAGAGCAGGGTGGGAAAATACTCGAGGTAATGAACAGATGGGATCCCACGTCCTCCTTTTTCTAAATCAGTGGTTCTCAACCTGGGGGTCGGGACCCCTTTGGGGGGTCGAACGACCATTTCACAGGGGTTGCCATAAGCCAGTGAAGAAAAAGGCACAAACGGCTTGGGTCTGGAGGAAAGGGGGGGGAAGAGTGAGTTACAGCTTCATAGGTTGGAGGGGATGTCAGTCAGTGGCACTGGAGGCTGCGATTGGCTGAGGGTGCCTGTAGAGGGAAGTTCTCTATGGCACCTGCGGCAGTGGCCAAAGGGGGCTGGTGGCCTCTTCCAAGCAGGGCAAGGAGTCACCACAGCATGAGGAACTGCATTAAAGGGTCACGGCATTAGGAAGGTTGGAAACCACTGTTCTAAACAGAACTGAGGGAAGGCTGTTTTGGAAAAGCAGAAAGATGCGAGGAGGCAGGCGCCCAATCACATCCTAAAAATCGAGCTCGGTCCTTAGCCAGCCACTTACTTGATGGAAAACGATTCGCCCGTCATTTTGCCTGAGATTGGGTCGAGAAAGGCAAGCTTCAAGCAACAAAGTGTCGGCGGCCCAACTTCGTACTTAATCCCCACAATCTTCACAAATTCTTGTTCCTGTTTGTCAGACAGCAGCAGATATTAAAAAGGCTTTAGGCTAGTCTGTTTTTCTTTTAAAGGCTAGTCAATACAACGTTTAAAGAAAAGGAGTTTAAAATGAATCCCTTTCTCTGGAATAGCACCAAATATCAAGAACGTATCAGTCTCCTTATTCTGTGCTACACCACTGATGCTTCGTTCCTAAGAGCAGGGTGGGACGGGACATTGAGAGATCAACAGAATGGAAGGCTTATAAAGGCAGGAAAAGACCATGTGCAGCCAATGGGTATGTCCCTCTTTTGAGACCTCTGGCGTGACACACACACACTATCGCCCTTAGTCTTCTAGATCTCCCATATGACAGAGAGAGAGAGAGAGAGAGAGAGAGAGAGAGAGAGAGAGAGAAGAGAGGGAGGGAGGGAGGCAGGAACAGAGATTTCTGCATTAAACATGGTGAACTGCACCTCCACAAGCATGTAGGGAAGTGTTGGCAAACCTATGGCACGGGTGTCAAAGGTGGCACTCAGAGCCCTTTCTGTGGGCACCCAACATGGGCCCTTCACAGCCACCTGTATTCAGGTTAAAGGGCTGTATTGGCACTTTGCGAACAATTAGTGGGTTTTGAATCGCATTTTGGGCATTCGGTCTCTAAATGGTCAAGGCCCTAAGGGGTATCATTCCCCACTAATCAATTTCTTCCCTCTGAGGTGCTCGAGGGAGTTTCCCTACTCCCCTTCAAAATGGGAAGTGACCAGAAATCACTTCTGGTTGAGGTAAGAAAAAAGAGCCCTTTGTCCCCAAAAGAAACTCTGACAAAGGGAATGAAACAGCCAAATTGCCACAAACATTTATGGGAGCATAACTGGGCATTTTATACAAAAGAAGAAGAAGAAAACCTCATTGGCAGTGGGTTGGTGCAGAAACAGGGGGGAGGGGATGAAATCTCCCTGACCGTGCTGTTGCCCACCCTCCTAAGGGATGCAGAACCCGCCTTCGTTTTCCTTGGCTGGACTGAGAAGCGGCAGTTCACAGCAGCGATGTAAATGTCTCAGAGCCGGTGCCCATAACACTCTTGCAACCGTTTCATTGACGCCCCAGAAGCTAAACTGGTTAAGAGCTGATGGACACGGTGACCTTGCCTCGACGTTCTTTCTTAGAGGTTTAGAGGCGAGCAGTAAAAGCCGTCCTTTACCGGGAGGAAGTCTCAGGTTCAACCTCTGACAAGGCCTGAGAGAACAACTTTGGCCCGGAAACCCAGAAAGCGGCTGGCAGCCTTGTGCAGTAGACCGAACTAGGTGGACCAGCCATCCGAAGGCAGGTAAGAAGGCCTTGCTATTAGGAGGGGCAACGGGAGGTTTTTAACAAACGCCCCATCAGATCTTCCCCTTACCCTGAGTTCCATTCTATTCCACGGCTGCTTTTGCAAGTTAACGCTGTAGATTTTGGCTTTCCTCACGGCACGCACGTACGCTTCGTGCCCTTGCCTGAAGTAGATGACCTGAGGGAGAGAAGGAGAGCGAGATCATCGTATCGTTCGTATGCCAAACCAGGCTTCAAAGGAGCCGCCGAAAGATGAAGTGTCCCGCTTTAAAAATAAAACATGCTGCTGAGCTTCCAAGGTCTATTCTTTTTTTTAAAAATGTTTCTTTTACTCCTTTTGGGAAGTGCATGCCAGAAATATTCTGCTACCTGGAACGTTCTAATGGGAGCGTCACATCCAAACCCTAAACATGCTAAAGATTCTGGACATGAAAGCCTGGGCAAAGGGGACTCTTTGTGGCGTGATCACCTAAGCGGGGATGGTGGTGGTGAGGAATAAAGCTAGACCAAAGTGAAAGTGGCAGCCAGAATCTTTGTTCTAACTGAAAGAATTTAGAGTAAGGTGAGCAAAAGAGAAAAAAAAACCCTTCCAAGGTGAACCAAAACACCTCAATCTATTGAGACCCAAAGTGCTGGGAGATGCAAGAGGAAGAAGAAAACATGTTGACTAGCTACCTCATCTCCCATTTGTGGGACAAACGGGGAACGCCGGGGTATGGTGTCCAGAATCCAGTGGGGAGCAAACCATTCCTCGGTAGGTTCACCATCCATCGAAAGCCGTCCATTAGGTTTCTTAAAACACAAAAGTTGCAGAGGTTCAATGTTAGCAGAGAGCCTCCATAGCTGATTTGTGCTATATCTGTCAAGGAAAACATTAAGCTCCGCTCTAACAAGAGCTTCCTTCGAAAGCCTAGTCACCTTTTTCCGCGTCTGTTTGGGTTTCTTGCGTTTTTCTTCCGGTCCCTTCGGATCTTTCGCGTTTTCGTCTTCGGAGCTGCTGCAGATTTTACGAACCGCCTGCCTCGTCTGCCTCTTCGGGGGCTGCAGGTTAATCCCGGCGTCCGCGGTCCAGTCGGAATACTCGCTAGACGACTCGCTGAAAATGTCAAACGGAATAATGGGCTCAAGCTACAGAAATCCAGACGTGGGATGAATATGAAGAAAATCTTTAACTATTTGGGCAGTATGGCAAGGGAGCCAACCACCTCCAGGGGTGCTGAGTCCTCCCAAACAGTGCAGGCCTTCGAGAGAAATTTAGACAACTGCCTGGCAGGAATCCTTGGATTTGGACTCTGGCATTGAGCCAGGAGTTGGGCTCAAGGACCTCAGAGGACCCTTCCAACTTTGTGCCTCTAGCATGCAAACAGAAATATTTTCCCTGGCTGTTATTTCTGAGTAAACATGTGTAAGTACAGTAGGACCTCGCTATCCGCTGGGGATTGGTTCCAGGCCTTCCCATGGATAATGAAAACCGTGGATAAGAGAGAACGCCTGCCCACCCACCCCCAAACTGCTGTTTCCTGACAGTAACTTGCTGTATGACTGCTGTTTTGAGACAGTAGCTTGCATTATGGCTGCTGTTTGTGACAGTAGCTTGCTTTACAGGTGCTATTTGTGACAATAGCTTGCTTTGCAGCTGCTATTTGTGACAATAGCTTGCTCTGTGGCTGCTGAATTATTTATTTATTTCCCCCCTGCCAACCGTGGATAACTGAATCAGTGGATAATGAATCAGTGGATACAGGGGTCCTACTGTATTTTTTTTTAAAGATAAGCCCCCTTGGGAGACTTTTCATCCTAAAGAGGGAAACAGCATCCTCTGAAGGGTAGCAGATCAATAAATGCAAAGGTAACGCTTCAGAATCCTTCCTCCAATTTGACGTGTTTTTTTTTTTTAAAAAAAGATTCTCTTCTTAAGGAATATATAATCATTAGACACCATCAAGCCGATTCTGAGTTACGGTTACCATTTTCAGGGTGTTCAGAGAATACTTCAAGTGGCTTCCCCTTCCCTTCTTCTTGGGGGGGGGGGTGCCCTGGGACTACTGTGCAGCTTGCCCAAGGCTCCCCAGGCTGGCTCCATTTCCATAGTTCCCGCTCCACGTTTTTCCCATTATAAGATCTTCGCGATCCAACCACAAACAGCTCTGCACGCTCAGCGTCCTCTGAACACGGGGATGCCCTGCACTTAGGCACAAGTCAGTTTCTAATAAGGGAATGCTCCCCCTTTGGCAAGGACACTTGCCTGAGAGACCCCGGGGCTGGCTCCAACTCCAGCACTCCAGCACTTCACTCCATCTGCTGTGGCCAAGCCAGCCAGCCTAGCCACTGCTGGAAACAAGACCTGTATCCTCTTGAAGCCCTCTCTCGGTGGAAAATCACCTGTGCCTCTCTCTGGGCTTGTGAGAGATTCCCAATAAATGCAAAGGACACTTGCCTGAGAGACCCCGGGGCTGGCTCCAACTCCAGCACTCCAGCACTTCACTCCATCTGCTGTCCAGCTGAGCCAGCCAGCCTTGCCACTGGTGGAACTCAAGACCTGTTTTGCCTGCTTGCTTGGCAGCCCTCTCTCGGCTGGAAAATCACCTGTGCCTCTCTCTGGGCTTGTGAGAGATTCCCAGGGGAGAGCCTATGCACAACACTCCTGATGGCTCCAACTCCAGCACTCCAGCACTTCATCCATCTGCTGTGGCCAGCTGAGCCAGCCATTCTGCTTGCTTGGCAGCCCTCTCGGCTGGAAAATCACCTGTTTCTCTGGGCTTGTTTCTCAGGGGGAGAGCCTTCAAAGGCTGCAGGGAGGGGCTTCCACCTGGCTCCAACTCCAGCACTTCTTCTGCTGTGGCCAGCTGAGCCAGCCAGCCTGCTGGAACTCAAGACCTGGCTTCCTTGCTATTCACTATTGCAACGGCTTGTTTGGGGACAGTCCCAAAGGCTGCCTCGACATGCGCCTCTCCCCTCTTGCCCTGTTCCTGCTCCCTCTTCCACCCTTGCCCTCCCCTTTTTCCCTCCCCTTGTTGTCAGTTCTCTCTGACTGTGGTGGATTAGGGTGCGGTGTTCATCCCGCTCCCCTTTCATCTAATTCCTTTATCCTCTGTGCTGCTTCCAAGGACACTGATCTGGTTTGGCGGCAGTGGGCCTTCCATCTATCAGGCTCGGGGTTAACAGCCCTCCCAGGCCTGCGCTGCTGATGGCCTGACCCCACTTCGTGCTTGTTTTTACCCACCTATGACATCAGCTGCCATACCAGTCATTGCTGCTCATTCACTGCCTGTGAACCATCTTTGCGTCCCTCCCTGTCCCTCTCCATTTGCCCTGGTGGTTGCCCTTTAATTTGTTGTTTGTAGTTTGTAATTTGTAATTTTAGTCATTGTCTTGTTAATTTCATTGTTATTGTAATTTTTATACTTTTACAGTGTTGTTGTTGTAACTACCTATATACATATATTTTTTTCCTTTTCCTTTTTCTTTTTTTTTTTTTCCTCGCCATGAATGCAGGGGCTCACATACCAACGGTGATGGGCCGTGGGCGGTACGCTTGTAGCCGTGGGTTTGTCAGGTAAGAAGAACTCGGGTCAGACAACTGTCTGTCCCTCGCTCTGACCCCTCGCCGTGCCCGGGAGTCACAGCCCCCACGTTGTATCCTGATGAATGCCAGGTCGGTTCATAACAAGATCCCTCTCATCTATGATCCCATGGGAAGCCCGACCTGGCATTCATCACCGAGACCTGGGTGGGCATCTTCCTTTGCCCGCCCGGGTATCTGGTAGAGGGAGTGGGAAGGTTGGGGGGTCAAAAGGGGAGGGGCAAGCTTTACACGTCAGCAGGGCCTCGACATTGGTTAGCCAGGGGTTGGAGGTACTTCATCTGTTGGTGGGACAGCGGGACAGATTTGGCATTGTGCTGGGCTACCAGCTCCCCGCACCCTGCACAATCCCTTCCAGAGCTCACAGAGTTCATCTCCGCTGCATTGTTGAGATCCCCGCGCCTTTGGTTGCGGGAGACCTCAACGTGCATGCGGATGGTGGGCTTGTTGGTGTAGCTCTGGAGTTCATGGAATCCATGGCTTCCATTCTGTCCCAGCATGTTTTATGCCCCACCCACAGATCTGGTCACACCTGGATCTGGTGTTTACCTCCATGTCGGGGATTCACGTCTGGAGGTGGGGGACCTCTGGACAGACCATCACCTGCTTTCATTTTCCCTGGCGATTTTATCCATCCCAAGCTCTTTGGGGGACTACCTGGTGGTTTGGCTGACGTTCCGGCCGAGGGTGTGGCGAATCTTTGGCATGAAACAGCTGTCCACACCATTGAATCGCCCATTTGGTTCACGGGGAGCTTAGGGCAATGAAGCAGGTTAGGAGGAGGCTGGAACGCAGCTGGAGGAAAGCCCGCAGGCGAGCAGTAAGGCTGCCGTTGATGCCCAGTCTAGTGCGCTTGATATCATGTTCGCGATAAGGGAGGCTAGAACATCTTTCACCTTGAGAATTGCTGAGGCCTCAATGGCGGATCTTCCGGGTGGTTCGGGACCTCAGCAATCCTAGTCTGGCCAGGCCTCCTCCTACTGAGTTCAGTAGTGAGCAATTTGCAGCCTTTTTTCGAACTAAGATTGAGGCCATCCGTGCTGGTTTTGACTCCGGTTGCAGTGGTCCTGCCATGTCTCCAGTTGCTGGTCAATGCGCTTGGGCCTGTTTCTGCTGAGATCTCCAAGGCTATGGTGCATTGCCGGCCTGCCTCCACTCCTTTCGACCCTTGCCCTGCCTGGCTAATTAGAGCTGCCAGAGGGACTATGGCCGAATGGGCTTCTGCCATCGCCACCGCCTCGTTCAGCGAGGGGTTTTTTCCTCTCGTCTGAAGGAGACGGTGGTAAAGCCCATCTTGAAAACCTGGCCTGGCGGTGGATGATCTGACAAACTATCGTCCTATCGCCAATGTCCCGTTTATGGGCAAGGTGATCGAGAGGGTGGCGGCGGTCCGGCTGCAGTCATACTTGGAGGATCGGCAGTGCCTCGATCCTTGCCAGTCCGGGTTCAGGCTTTGCTGGATGACCTTCTCAGCAGTGGTGGTCCTCCTGGGATGGGAGATCCTGTTGGAGGGAGGTCGGAATCGAGGCACTGCTTGCAGTTGGCTCCGTTCCTTCCTGGAGGGCCGGCCACAGTTTAGCATGGGGGAGTTATCGGTTGGCCTCCCGTGTGGGGTTCCACAGGGGTCGTCTCTGTCCCCCATGCTGTTTAACATCTACGTAAGGCCGTTGGCGGGGTCATCAGGAGTTTTGGAGTCTGCTGTCATCAGTACGCTGATGACACGCAGCTCTATCTCTCCTTTAACACCTCTGCTGTGGAAGCTGTGGAAGTTCTCGACGGGTGCCTGGAGGCCGTCTGGCTTGGACCGAACAGGCTTAAGCTCAACCCCGAGAAGACGGAGGTTATGTTCTTCGGGAGCTCGCCGTCGGGGTACGTGGCCCTCTTCCCTGTCTGGGGGAGTCTCCCTCCAGCTCGCGGAGAGGGTGCCCTGCTTGCCATGGAGCACCAGGTGGCGTCGGTGACCAGGTCCGCCTCGGATCGCCAGATCCGCCCATACCCAGCGAGCTCCTTGAGAGCAGTGGTCCAAGCTCTGGTGATCTCGAGGCTGGACTACTGTAACGCGCTCTACATGGGGTTGCCCTTGAATCTTCTCCGGCGCTTGCAGCGGGTCCAGAACGCGGCGGCCAGGCTGGTGGTTGGTGTGCGTCGTTATGACCACATCACCCCAGTCCTGGCCCGCTTGCACTGGTTGCCCGTTCGGCCCGGATCAGATTCAAGGTCCTGGTTTTAGTTTATAAAACCCTCCATGGCTTGGGACCGGACAAGAGCGTTCAACTTCGCCTTGTGAAATGCGCCACCCCTCGGGAAGCCCGGAGGACGTGACTCGGACCCGGGCTTTCTCCGGCCCCCAGCCTCTGGAATTCCATCCCCAGTGAAGTTCTGCAGAAAAAAAACCTACCTTTTCGTGAGGCCTTTAAAGATTTTTTTTTTTTTTTTTTTTTTTTTTTTTTTTTTTTTTCTTTTTCTTTCCCGACTTTTTTTAGTCGAGGTGTCATGTGGTTTTAACAGTGTTTAGGGAGTTTATAGGTTTGTCTGTGATTATTTATTGTATTTTATTGGCTTTGTAGCCTTTTTTTGTTGTAAGCCGCTTAGAGTACCCTGTAGATAAGCGGGATATAAATATAATAAATAAATAAATAAATAAATAAGGGCACACGGAGCAACTACCTGGAGCTGCTTTCGCTTTGCCACACAGCCACGTTGTCATCCACGGAGGCGTCACTTGTCCCAGCGCTGTCATCTTCCTAAGAGAAAGGGGGTGGGGAGCAAGCTTTGGTCTGCGTCCTCGGCAACTTTACCCCAGGCACCCTCTAGAACAGGGCTGTCCAACTTTGAATAGGACAAGGTCTACTTTTTCTGGCCCCAAGTGCCCGAGGGCTACTACACTAATACCTCTACTTAAGAATTTTATCCATTCCAAGCACATGCTCGTAAGTAAACATTTGTAAGTAGAGCAGCAGTTTCCCATAGGAATGCATTGATATCTGTTCCCTCCGGAACGGATTCATTGATTTTTCAATGCATTCCTATGGCAAGGCTGATCTGCACATGCTTCTCTTCCATGTGCTCAATCATCTGGCTGGTGGGGGGAACAGAGGACTACGACATGGCCTTGAACTGCCCCACTCGGCTGAGATAGTGGGCGGGCCGACCCAGAGCTTTGCTGGGGCAGTGGTGGTCCTTGGGATGGGAGAGGGAGGGGTGGAGAACGTATCCCCTCTCTTTTTAATTGGTGGCTGGCGGGCTACTATTGAACCCTTCGTGGGCTACCGGTAGCCCACGGTCTACCTGTTGGGCAGGCCTTCTAGAAGTAGCACAGGTAAGGTTTTCCTTTGATTTGCCCTGTATAAGGTCAGTGTCGGCCCATGCCGCCAGAGCATCTTCGGCGCTTTCACTCCGCGTGGCCACCCCCCCCGGGAGGCCCATAAGGTTGTCACCCGTAATCGAGCCTTCTCAGTGCTTGGTCCCACAATGTGGAACAAATTGCCTTGTGAAATGCGCCAAGTGAAGTCCCTGACACCTTTTTAAAAAAGCTTTAAAGACCTGACTTTTTAAGGGAGCTTTCGGCGGTCGGGTGATGTAATGTTTGTTCCCCCCTGTCTTGTAGAGTTTTTCTTTCTGCCATCCCTTAGTCTTCCTCTTGCCGGGGTCTGGTTTTTTAGTGTATTTAGTCTATGGTTTTTTTTTAATATTAGCTGTTTATTGTTTTGTTTGTTTTTAATTATTGATTAATGTGCTTTCATGTAAACCGCCCAGAGTCCCTATTTGGGAAATCAGGCGGTCTAGAAATGCAATAAATAAATAAATGAACAAACAAACAAACAAACAAACAAAAAACAAACAAACATTTCCTGAAAATTAACACCACACTCCTGTGGAAGGCAGGCCAAAGGGAATCTTGTCAATAATGGAGTGACATGGAAGGGCCCATCCGTGTCTCTCTCCCTTCTCAAACTGTGAAATCAGTGATGGACCTCTGAAAGAAACTCTGAAAGCGGCCACACTCCTTAGATCTGGCAAGTGCACAGAGAGTGCCCATGGGAATGACACGATCAGGTTTCTGTGTCTGGTTTTATGCCTCATGTTCTGCCTTATCTGATATTCTTCTTCTTGTATTATGTTTTATAGCCTTTTTGTTTTATCTATAACCTTATTGTGGCAGGGTTATATTTTATTTGGCAGCAGACTGCCCAGAATAGTGCACTGCACTAATAGGAAAGTGTATAAATTAATGAAATAAATAAATAAGGTAAATAAATCCTTACAACAGTCCAAGCTGCCCACTAAATCAATGGAATACAAACAGTCCAGAACTGATTCCAAGGGCCAAATCCTAGCTGAGAATCAGATTTAAGCTCCTCCTAGAGGATTTCAGCACTAGATGTCTTTCTTTTCCATAACAAAGAACCTGCCCCGAGTAAACAACTTGCATTTGTCTTCAAGGAAATTATGCTGGAAAAGATCTTCATTTCTTTGATCTGAAATAATCTAAGGCGAGAGCTTGATACAAGAACCAGCACCACCATCTATCTGCACATTACAGCCACACACTCCAAACACATTATCCAATCCCAGCATTATGAGATCAATGCTAGGAGGATTAGGAGTCCATTCCCAGTTTAAGGTGAAGGGTGTCTTGTTGTGTATTTCCCCCCCTTTAGTTTATTATTATTATTATTATTATTATTATTATTATTATTATTATTATTATTATTATTATTATTATTATTATTATTATTATTATCATCCTCCTCCTCCTCCTCCTCCTCCTCCTCCTCCTCCTCCTCCTCCTCCTCCTCCTTGGATTTTTTTGTCTCTTTCATGTGAACCGCACAGAGCTCCCTCTTGGGAAATCGGCGCGGTATACAAATATAAAAAATTAATTAATTAATTAATTAAAATCACCTTGTGAGCTCATGGGAAAGGCAAAACCTGAACATCACCCAATGTATGGGGTGCGTGGCATTTTTTTCATTTCATGCATCATTATCCCCTGACGTGGTTTTTAAACTAACCTTAAAGATGAGTTCACGTTCCAGGGGCTTACACAGCCGTTCTAGCCTGAACAAGGGATAAGAATGGAAAAGAAATACTCTTTGGGGTGTCTGACCTCGGAGGAGCTTTCCAGGTCTTCCTGGGCATTCGGTCCCCTCTTGGCACCTTGGGAATGATGCTCGATGGTGGAGCGCGTTTGGTAAGTGTGCTGCCGCCGGCGCTGGTTCCTTCTCAAAGAGCGCCCGCTGCCAGGTTGGTAATCACTCTTTCACAGGGCCATGGAAGGAGAAGAAGAAGGAGCGATTTGAGATTCAAGGGAAGAGCCCGTGGCATCAAATATCAAAACATGAAAGAACCGCGCAGGTGGATGCGTACAGCCTGGTTTGAGTGTTACAAGCAGGACCCTCTGGCTCACTCATCCCTCCTCCCCGGTCTCATCTGGGTGTGATCGAAAGGAGATCAGAAAGGCCCATTCCCATAAAAGCAAATAACAACAACAACAGCAACAGCAACAACAGCAACAGCAACAACAACAACAACAACAACAACAACAACAACAACAACAAAGTGTGCTGCTTATATCCCATCCTGTAGCACTTAAAACAGTATTTGGGCGGTTTACAAGTTAAATAGGTAGGCTACACACCTCCCCCCACCCCCCGGCAAACTGGTTTCTTAAATTACCATCTTTGGAAGGATGGAAGGCTGAGTCAACCTTGAATTGGTTGGGATCAAACAGTTGGGCAGTCCTGCAGTTTAACCCCACTATGCCACAAGATCCTTGTTATGAATTATTAGGGGAATGGAGGAGGGTTTACTAAGTCCGAGAGCAAGGCAAGATTTTAAAACGGAATTTGTTTCTGGCTTTTAGAAGATAGGATAGTCAATTTCATCTGGTTTTCAGGCACACCCAGTCCCCTTGACTTCTCCCCCGCCCCCCCCAAAATGAGAATAAATAAAATCCAAATCCTTCCTCCTAAAGCCAAACACTTTCTCCAGCTTTGCGTAGAGTAAATGCCCAAATTCTGAAATGTTTCTCACCCTTTGTAAAGTGTGGGAAGGTTTTCTTTTCTTTTCAAGAGTATACAGATGGATTTCTAAGTCACCTTTGGCAGCTCGGCATTCCTCTTGAACTCTGAAATCAAAGGAGGAATAAACGCAGGTCACTGCCTCAACTAGAGATGGGCACCACGAACTGCTGGTTCGTTCCCTGGCTGAGCAAGCTTTGGGTGTTCCCTAGCCCCACATCCTCCAGAGAGTGCCCAGAGGAGGTGGGGAAGGAAGCCGAGGGGCTGCCTCTGAATAGGGCCCGGCCAGAGGAGATGGGATGAGGGGATGCCAAACATCTATTTGGCTGAACCAATGGACCACAACGAACCACCGAACCGGTGGTTCACGCCCATCTTTAGTCTAAACCAGTGGTGGCCAAACTTCGGCCCTCCAGGTGTTTTGGATCACAACTCCCACAGTCGTTTGTCATTGGCAATACAGGCTTGGAATTCTGGGAGTGGTGGTCCAAAACAGCTGGAGGGCCAAAGTTTGGCCACCACTGGTCTAAACTTTTCCAACTCTATCCTGAGCAGCCTTTTCCAAATCGAATCCAGGAAGCGCGCTTGCTTTCTAACATCCTTTTCACCTGCTCATCCCCGGATGCAGCTCATTGACAACCACTCTCCTGCTCCACGCCATGAGATCTCTCTCGGTGGCCATCTGGCTCCGGGGAGCGTTGTGATGCATCTGCCGGACACCTTCGATCTGACCGCTGCGCCGGAGCCCAACGTTGGGAGGGGAAGCAATTTCCAAGCTGGGGCTTCTCAACGCTAAGGAAAAACACACCAATTGGCAAATTGTTTCACCACGCCGGAGGCGCCCTTGGAACACCCACGACGACAAAGGCTTCTAAACCCCTCTCCGTGAAAGGATGCCGGGGAATCCTTACTGTTAAGGGACTGCAATCTGTTTGGCGTGGCGTCTGGAACGGCCCCGCTCTCATGCAGCCGCTGAAGATCTTGCTCTCGTTGCAGCTCACGGATCCTCCCATCAAGGATGCTCTCCTCCTGGTCGTTGGTTTGCTGCCCGATCACTTGCTCCACAACCTCTCCGTCACCTTCGCGAGATAAAAGGCATGCAGAGGTTCTCTTCAGGCAATGCTGAGCATCAGGCTGATCGCAGGCTGCCATGGGTGGACTGCGGAGCCACCTCTGGGGCCTCAGAACCCCTTGCCCCCATCTTCCTGGGGTAGAACTCTGGCCTGGCGACCAAGGCCTTAGTAGGCACTGGTGTCTGTTTTCAAAGCAACTTCGGTTTTCAGCAGGGAAGCTGAGGCAAAGCCATTGGCAACTCAAAAGTCTACGACAGGGGTCCTCAGCCTAAGGCCCAGGGGCCGGATGCGCCCCCCTCCCAGGGTCCCGAATCCGGCCCCCAGGACAACTGCAGACCCCCACACACACCTACCCCCTGCTTCGCAAGCCAGCCAACCTCCACAGCTGCTTCTGTTGCTGAGGTGGGCTATGTCGCTTCCCCCATTCCCTCCACTCACCGCCCAGATGGTCGGCATGCTAGCTAGTGGGACAGTTCAAAGTGGGAGGGCCACAGTAAGGTCTCCTGGTCCCCCCACCCGCCACCCAGATGGTCGAGGCTCCGGCTGCAGCCAAGCGCGGCAATTTAAAATGTCGGTCTTGTTTTTTTTTTTTTTTGACTGTAGTCTGGCCCCCAGTGGTGTCGGGGAGGGTAGTGGACCGGCCCGCTGTTTGAAAACTTTGAGGACCCCTGGTCTACGACCTTCACTTTCAACAGCCGTTTCTCATCAGATTACAAGCCATTTCCTCACCACAGAAAACGAGTGTCACTCTAGATCACTGGTGCCTAATCTTGAGTAACCCAGGCCTTCTTGGATTGCGACACCCAGAAACCCTGGCCTGCACAGCTGGGGGTGAAGGACTTCTGGGAACAGCAGTCCAAAAACACCAGGGCTTTCCAAAGCTGGGAAGCACGGATCTGGAAGTGACTGTGTTCGCTTTGGTTTTGGTTTACAGTGGTCCCCCACCATTTTGCGGTTCATATACTGCACCGCAGTATATGAAAGGCAAGGCCCTCTGAGGGTAAGCTGCATGGGCCTGTTTGAGACCTCCTGCACTTACCCCAGGCCTGGCGCTGCCCTGAGTGGGCCCTCTGATGGGCTTCCTGGGCCTGTCGGAGGCCCCGGAAGTGCTTTTCGGCAAACCGGAAGTCACTTCCGAAAAAAAACGGAAGTGACTTCCAGATCACTGGAAACCATTTCTGGGGCCTCCAACAGGATTCCTGGGCCTGACGGAGGCCCCAGAAGTGGTTTCCGGCAAGTCATGTTTACCAATTGTGTGCCCCCACAGTGGTACACCGACTTAAGAGCAGCTCGACTTAAGAGCAATTCGACTTAAGAGTGGAAAACTGTTGGCGTTTTAACTGCCGCCTTACAAATTTTAGATATGGTCTGCTCGACTTACAATTTTTTTGATTTTTTAACTTATTTTTTCCAAATTTTTAGATAGGTACTCTGGATTAAATTCGTAAACTGAGGTACCACTCTGTGTGTGTGTGTGTGTGTGTGTGTCTCTCTCTATCTATCTATCTATCTATCTATCTATCTATCTATCTATCTATCTATCTATCTATCTATCTATCTATCTATCTATCTATCTATCTAGTTTGGCCCGTTCCAGCCCTGCCATTCTAAGACGAGGACAATCTTATATTCTATTCCTCAACGGGAGAGACTAGGTACCATTTGCCACGTATCCCAGCTGAGGAATGAGCTGTTCATCTTTACAGTTTTCCCGCCCAGGCACCAGCCTTTGATATCTTGTGGGGTGAGGATTCCCGTCCACGTCGACCAAGAAGGGGGGAGGCATCAGATGAGGGGCCTGTTGAGTTTGTTCATCCAGCACGTAGTTATTAGCATCACGGATGAGGGGGCGATAGTCCGT
Source organism: Phrynocephalus forsythii (assembly GCA_029282475.1). Classification (NCBI taxonomy): domain Eukaryota; kingdom Metazoa; phylum Chordata; class Lepidosauria; order Squamata; family Agamidae; genus Phrynocephalus; species Phrynocephalus forsythii. The sequence goes on along the minus strand of JAPFRF010000015.1, from coordinate 8,353,151 downwards.
GTGGAAGAACATCTGATCTGGAATCTACGGTAGACACAAATGTCAGAATCAGTACAAATGTATAAACGTTCACACAGTTACTTTGATTATTGGGGGTTATTACAGATCTGCCATATATCTGATACATAATATAATCCATATGGTGTGATATCACTCAAGAGGAGGTGTCTTCAGCTACCACCTGCTTTTAAATGTCCTCACTGTATTTCAAAATGTACTTTTTTGGAAGGAAGGAAGGAAGGAAGGAAGGAAGGAAGGAAGGAAGGAAGGAAGTTTAATTTGAACTAGCTAGGACCTGTAGTTGAAGACTAGTGTTGTGTTCTTTAAGGTTCTATTGGCTTCATAAAAGATAGAACAGCATGGTGCTAGATCACAAATAAATAACAGAAAGTACATTTTCACCCAGAGGATCCCTGGTCTGTGAAACTCCCTGATAGAAGAAGTGGTGACAGCTGTCAGCCTTGACAGCTTTAAGAAAGGATTGGACAAGTTCACGGAGAACAAGGGTATCCATGGCTCTCCTTATGGATGCCTAAGGACAACCTCCGGGTTGGAGAGATTGGCAGGAGATCTTTCAATGCCATTTGCGAGGAATCTTAAGCAGATGAAAACATCTACTTGGGAATACCCTGAAGCAAATGGTGAGCCGCTGTGTGAGACAGAATGCTGGACTGGATGGGCTGTGGCCTGTTCCGGCATGGCTGTTCTTATGTTGTTATGTTAAAACTTCCCCACTGATCAGCAAGATTTAAAGGGACTAAGTTGTGGCAGAGTCATGGACATCATCCATTTGGGTTTGGAGCAAACACGACTTGCGCAAGCACGAAGAAACTGGCCAACACACCCTTTCGTAAGATTTACTGCATCCAAAGCCGAACAACAGCAGGTGTCCATGTGAATCTGTACAGGCAAAATGTTGACCGTCCGGGGAGAATTTGCAGTCAAACACAGCACCGTGGCCTTGGCCCTCTATCTGTGAAATGCAGAAAGACAACCATCAGCAACCGCTTGTTCTTTGGGATAAACTTCTACCGCAGGCATGTCCAAACTTCGGCCCTCCAGATGTTTTGGACCACCACTCCCACGGTCCTTTGCCACTGGAAATACAGGCTTGGGATTCTGGGAGTGGTGGTCCAAAACATCAAGAGGGCTGAAGTTTTTGGACACGCCTGTTCTACAGTCAGCCTGCATTCGCCTTGCGTCCAGATCCCGAAATCATAGGGCAACTGGCATGTTTGGTGTCCGGATATGGTACCTCCGGACATGGCAGAATGCCTATCCAAACAGGGACTGCCTGCACATCCTTAGGCTGAACGGCCGAGGGCATTAAATCCCCGAGGGAGGCCTGGATGGAGAAAACGACGATGCCAGGCCTTCTCAGAGAAGGCATGCTTTCTGCCTGCTGGCTTGGGGCCGTAGAATCGGACCCGATTAAGACAAACGGCAGATGGCAGCCTCAGGAGGAGAGGAGAGGACAGAGCCTTCTGCAGAATGCACCGGTTGCCCTGGACCCACCGCACTCTTCTCAGCGGCAGGGCCCGGGTGCCCACGGCGGTCCTTACGCTGTGCCTTACCATGTTGAAGTAGTTGCGGATCTTGGTTCCCTTCTCGAGGTCCCAAATGAAAATGTTCCCATCGTGGCCCGCGGAGAGCGCAATCCTTTGGTCAAACGGGTGGGCTTCCAAAACAAACACTTCGTCGTCGTGCCCCTGGACGGACGCAAAGAAAGGACATGTCAAAAAAAAAAAAAGGTGTGCGGGGGGGGGACCCAAAATGCTGCAGGTGAGCTTCGGGTTTCCTTTTCTCTTCGACAACTCCCCCCTCCCTCCCTCCCAGAAATACAGCCAATGCTGTGTCTTAGGGAGACCGTCTGCCTGTGCTCTGGCAGATCAGTTCAGGCAACGCGAACCGTTCCTTCCCATGCAATAAGAAGTCCGGACCCAGAGAAATCTGGAGTTTATTCTACATTTCCTCCACATAACATGGAGTTTCGCTTTTCTACATCCAGATTACATTATCGTCATCGCCGCCGCCGCCGTCGTCATCCTGTTCGTTCTGACTTATGGAAACCCTTTTCCAAGCAGAGAAGACCCAGAAATGCTTTACTATTCTTCCCTTCTTCTGGGATTGTGCCCCCAAGATGGTGCAGCCTGCCCAAGGCCACCCAGGCTGGCTCTTCTCTCTGGCGGAAACAAACTCCCAACCTCTGTCTGGCTCGGCAGCCACAGACCCAAACGCTTAGCTATTCAGACAGCTTATAATAAAAACCATGTGCCATTGGGTCAAGACTGAGTTATGGCAAGCCTTTCCAGGATGTTCTAGCTAGAGAGAGGACTCAGAAGTGGTTTCCCATTCCTTTCTTCTGGGACGGTGCAGCTTGCCCAAGGCCACACAGGCTGGCTCTTTCCACCAGAGACACAGTAGGAAAATGAGCTCCCAACCTCTTGGTCTGCAGGCAGATCCCTAAACCACTGAGTTACCATCTTTTTCTCTCCCCGCCCCCAATGCATTTTCTTGATCATGTGCAATGGGGAAAATGGAAGGAAAGAGGCCAAGGCACGTGATTCTCCACTGGGTGGCCCTTCTGCAGGGGTGGGGAGGCGGAGGGGGTGGGGGAGCGAGAACGACTGAGATGGAGAAGCTATGGGGCAGGCCTTCCCCACGGCCGGAGGCTCAGCAGCGGCTTCTCAGATCCCCACGTTCCAAAGGAAGAAACATGGCCGAGGCCATAGCCCAACACAAAAAGAATCCTCTCCTAAACGCTGATCCAGTGAGGCTCTACTTACAGATAAATTGTGAAGAAGCTGCCCGGTGGAGGAGTTCCAGACTTTCAAGAGGAAGTTGTTCACCGCCGTGATCACGGTGGTATCGTATCGATCCCAGGCGACCATGGTCACCTTGAGCTTGGACACTTTGTCCTCGCCAGACGGTGGGCTGTTCCTAAGAAAAGGCACCAGACTTTTAGTTCAAAGGCCACTTATTAGTGCCAGGCAGTTGCAAAAAACGAGATGCTATGAAATCTTTGGAGGACGCATCTGTCTTGGTTCTGAAGAAGTCAAGGTAGTCATGAGAGAGAATTGGATTGATGCTTGGGGAAAACTATCCTTCCCTCCTCTCCCACCCCCACCATGTCTGTGGAGATGCTCACTCATCCAGGTGAGGTTACCTGGAAGTTGAGCCATGGCAACTGGACGTCTTTACTTCTCAGATTGAAACATTTCTCTATTCATCCACTATCTTCATCAATCTAAGGAAAGTTGGTGCAAGGCCTCCAATTTATAGTTCACCTTGGTTGGCTTCATGGTCTGAATAGGCTTGTTAGGTGGACAGTAGACTGAATAGGTGGGCAATGGCTTGAACAGGCTTATCAAATGACTCATCACTAGCAAGCTGTATGCGTTGCAGGGAACAGGAGGATCTCATACCTCTGAAAAGGTGGAGGTGAGCTTTGGAAGAAGCTGGAGCTATCCTGCTTACCAAGACAAAACCCTTGCAAACCTGGGGTTGAACCCCAGGTAGCAGGCTCAAGGTTCACTCAGCCTTCCATCCTTCAGAGGTCAGTAAAATGAGTACCCAGCTCTGGGGGGTGGGGGGTGGCGGCAATGTGTAGCCTATGTAATTAAATTGTAAACTGCCCGGAGTGTGCTTTAAGCACTATGGGAACAGTATATAAGCAGCACAATTTGGTTTTATTGATTTGCACAAAAGGAAGAATTATTTGTGGGTTTTTTTTGGGGGGGGTTGTATTTTAGGTAGAAGTTTCAGAGAGGGTAGCCGTGTTAGTCTTTTCAAGAATATTATTTTATGCAGCTCATTCTGCTGCTGTATGTCTGAAGAAGTGGACGTCTCCACGAAACGTTGCATTAAAATATGAAAGTTAGTATTTAAGGTGCCACATGTTTTGTGTCTTTTGTTTTGTTTTTCTTTTTCTTTGTTTTTTGCCTTGTATTTTAGGGTAGTATAAAAGCCAGAATAGGAGAGCTTTTGCGTGGAAAGGAGAAAAATGGGAAGCACGTGCCTTTAATGATTGCAACAAATGAGTATGATGGTGTTTTAAATATCCTAAATTACAAATAGTGTGTGTGTGTTTTTACCCAGTTATCTTGGTAGCCATCTCTAACACTATATCCTTCCATTCTTGCTGCTGATATTGCCATATTCTGGCTGTCCCATCTCGGCTTCCACTGACAAATCTTAATCTGCATTGAAAAATGGAAAACAAAACAGTGTGAACCTTCTGAGTAAGCAGGTTTCTCTACATGCAGGCAAACTTGATGCTTTCGAGCTCTACGGCAAAACTGGCCAGCTATGCTATTTCAAAGGCAAAGGATGGGTAATAAGCTCAAGAATCCATTCAGGGCACTAGAGGTCACAGTCCATCCACAAATAAATTTGACCCCAAGCTATTCCCCGGCCCACCCACTGAGTAGAATAATGTAAAGGAACACTCGTGTTGCTGTAATTGTCAAAGAGAGCAAGACAGCAGGCATGATCCTACTCTGTATCACTTGGTAATCAATCAATCAATCAATCAATCAATCAATCAATCAATCAATCAATCAATCAATCAATCAATTTCTCACTCACTCACTCACTCCATCCATCCAACCATCCATCCATCCATCCATCCCTTATTTTATGTATATAGCATGACCCCTCATTAATGCAAAGCACTATTTCTAGGTCAGGCATGCCCAAACTTCAGCCCTCCAGATGTTTTGGACCACAACGCCCAGAATTCCAAGCCTGTATTTCCAATGGCAAAGGACCGTGGGAGTTGTGGTCCAAAACACCTGGAGGGCCAAAGTTTGGACAAGCCTGTTCTAGGTGGTTTAACAACAAAGCAAACAACAAGCAAAATACAGAAAACTAAACAAACAATTAAAAACACTAACAGTACTGGAGATGAGCAAAATATCTACCTGGGTAGTATAAAAGGGCTCCCTAAGAAGTAACAATGTTACTTCTAATAAGTTACTTTCAGAGGTACCTAAGTATGATTAATGAATAACTGCTACCCTAGTTCTGTTTCATCTTCTAACAAGTCGCGCTTCCAAGTTTTTGAGTCTTTTTTTAGAGCTAAAATGCTTGGCTGAGACACTTTTTGAGGGATTTTGTTGTTGTTATTTAGTTCATTTTCTTATGTTAGATGGATCTCCCCCTCCCCCTCCCCTAAAACAACTAAAAAAACAATAAGTTGTGCAACAAACAACCGAATGGCTGAAATCCAGGAATAAGGTGTTGCTTTCCAAGGACTTTCACAAAATACAAGTGCAACATAAGCCACTTAACGGTAGATGATGCCTACCTGTCTCCATTGTTGCAGAACTGGACAGCCACCACCTTGTCCTGTAAATTTAGAAAAGGGTCATTTTAAGAAACACTCTGTGTCTCAGTCACTTGTTTTAGGACTCTGTCCAGTCTCTTTACCACCTCTCTATCAGGTTCAACCCAAAAGATTCCCTGAGTCTGGTACACTTCCTAGGACAAACCCTCCTATCTGGAGGTTGCAACATGTCAACGCTGGCTCATGTTAGCTTGGAGATGGACCACAACAGGGGCGCAGAGGAGATCCTAAGGCAGTGGTTCTCAACCTTCCCAATGCTGCCACCCTTTCACACAGTTCCTCGTGTTGTGGTGACCCCTCTGCCCTGCTTGGAAGAGGCCACAAGCCCCCTTTGGCAGGCCATTGCCGCAGGTGCCATAGAGCAGTGGTTCTCAACCTGTGGGTCCCCAGATGTTCCTGGACTCCAACTCCCAGAAACCCCTTCCAGCACAGCAAGTGGTAGAGGCTTCTGGGAGTTGCAGTCCAGGAACACCTGAGGACCCACAGGTTGGGGACCACTGCCATAGAGAACTTCCCTCTATCTACAGGCACCCTCAGCCAATTGCAGCCTCCGGTGCCATTGACTGATATCCCCTCCAACCTATCAAGCAGTAACTCACTCTTCTCCTCCTCCAGGCCCAAGCTGTTTGTGCCTTTTTCTTCTCTGGCTCATGGCGACCCCCGTGAAGTGGTTGTTCAACCCCCAAAGGGGTCCCGACCCCCAGGTTGAGAACCACTGTTCTAAGGGCCAGAAACAGCCATAGCCCAACATTAAAACAAATAAACCACTAGCCCTTTGCTTATCAGCGTGTGGAGCTTGTAACTGATCTCTGGGCAACGGATCTTCCCAATAGCCTCTGACATACGGCTTGAGCGATACCTCTATGGTTGATTCCATCCCCAGGGTGGGCCAAGTGTAGTCTATGGGAGGTGTGGAGGGACATCAACCCTGTCTATGGTTTGTTTTGTTTTGTTTTGTTTTGTTTCTAATCTCTGTTTCTCTTAGAAAGCCAACCCCTGCCACCTTCGGAAGGCATTGTAGACCATTTTGAAGGCTTCCTGGGTTACAATTAATTTTCTCAAAACTCAACATGACAATGATTCACTGCTTCATTTGAAGAAAGGTCCTTCCTGGGGGAAACGGAAGACTGAGCAAATAAAAACCCATCAGGTAACCCAGATGTTCTTGGATTGTAACTCCCAGAGTTACATGTCAAGAGAGGATGTCTCTGCAAGTCTGATAAGGAAGATGCTCATCCAGGTGCTGAGAGCTTAGAACGTTGGACTGTGTGGGAAAGGGATGGGGTGGGTGGCTGTCATTGGTGTTACTGGAGCCAATTTATAGCTGTGCTGGCCGGGATTTGTGGGATCAGCTGGGAGACACGGCTGGGAAACATTGCCCTAGAGCAGTGACGGCAAGACTGAGTGCCCAAACTGTGATTCCAAACCCACTAATTTTTCTCAAAGTGCCAATACGGCCATTTAAGCTGAATAGAGGCGGCTGTGAAGGGGCGATGTCGGGTGCCCACAAAAAGGGTTCCGAGTGCCACCTTTGGCACCCGTGAATTAGGTTCGCCAACAGTGCTCTAGAGGACCATCTGCTCCTTCCTACCAACTGCCCCAAAGCACTGGGTACGGATCCTTCAACACAGGCATTACAGTGGCCGACAGTGTCACATCCCCTTACCCCTAATGTAAGAACATAAGAACATAAGAAGAGCCATGCTGGATCAGGCCAAAGGCCCATCTAGTCCAGCTTCCTGTATCTCAGAGTGGCCCCACCAGATGCGTCTGGGAGTGCATGAGACTAGAGATCTGTCTTCTGATACCATTCCCTTGCATCTGGCCCTTGAAGTACCCTGGTTTTAAGCCTGGAGATGACACATCTCCATCATGGTTTGTCACCTGTGATGGACTTTTCCTCCAGGAATCTGTCCAATCCCCTTTTGAAGGCATCCAGGCTAGATGCCATCACCACATCTTGTGGCAGGGAGTTCCACAGGCTAACAATGTAGGTAGCCAAGTGTCAGAAACCAGACACCAATGTACAAACACGTGCAGTATTTCTATCACGTCCGGCAAAATATTTTTAGTATGAACTAAAAATGAGTGGCTGTGTCTAGTAATAATTTTCGGTAAAATAAAGCTGCACAATGGCATGTTATTTTCAGATCAATGGCCCCTTTCCAGCTCATTATAAAGGAAATTCTAGTCAACTATCATGAATATTTGATATATAATAAGAGGGCTCCCAAAGTAGCAGTCCCTCGCAGGGCTTCAGGCAAACATCACACTGCCATACTGAAGCTTGGTGCTTCCTCTGCTGAAGAAAACAAACATGTCTGCACATACAAGTCAAATTATTACCAGGCAGGTATAATTTCTATTAAAAAAATTAAAATGGAAACTTCACAGCATGATCAGAGCAGATAGGTATGTAAAACACCTTGGTCTCTTCTTGTTCTCGGCTCGTCTGCTTTGATTTAGTGCTTGCTCTATTTTGACAACACCTGAAGCTGGATTTTAATATTATAATTTATTTTTCCTTTAGTTGCTTCTGTTCTAAACAAAATAAGCAGGGTCAGGGCAAAAAGGCTTTTATATTTATCTCTGAAGTGAAACACATCACTTGAAACTTGGAGAATTAATTAAGAGATAACACTGCCCAAGGGTTGCCCTTGACCCTTGTCCGGAGGCTCCAGCGGGTGCAGATTGCGGCGGCCAGACTGGTGGTGGGTGCTCGTAGATTTGAGCACATCACCCCAGTTCTGGCCCGCCTGCATTAGCTCCCTGTTGTCCTCCGGATAAGGTTCAAGGTCTTGGTTTTGATTTTCAAAGCCCTCCACGGCCTGGGACCAGAGTACCTGTCAGAGCGTATCTCTCAGAGGTCAACTGGGACCACACCCACGAGGACGGAGCAGGCACGCTTACTGAAGGTGGCCACACCCAGAGAGGCGCAGAAATCGCTCACGCGTAACCACGCCTTCTCTGTGGTGGGCCCTATGCTGTGGAATCAGCTCCCTAGTGAGTTGCGCCAAGAAGAGTCCCTGCCCGCCTTTAAAAAAGCCTTGAAAACACATCTTTTCAAGGAGGCATTTGGTGACCTTTCTACTTAATTTCTACCTAATTTTCCCCCTCTGCTTGCTGCCTGCGTCGCCTTTTGTGGAGGGTATTGTACCCCCCCCCCAATTTTTTATTGTAGTTTTGCTTTTGATTTTCTTGTTTTGTTTTGTTTTGTTTTGTTGTTGTTTGTTTTAATTGTAAACCGCCCAGAGTTCTGCTCCGGAAGATGGGGGGGTATATAAATGTAATAAATAAATAAATAAATAAATAAATAAATAAATAAATAAATAAATAAATAAATTTTTAATTCTATAGTAAGTAGGATACAACTATGTGGTTGAGATGGGTAGGGTTCAAGTCCCGATCATGGGAAGTCATTGAAGGCTAGTGATAATAAAAACCACTCCTTAAATATTTCACATACCTTGAAGACCCTGTTAGGGTGGCCACAAGATGGAGGCAACTTAATAACATACAATAACACTAAGTAAGATGGTAAGGCTTTTTAATGTCTTTGAAATAAATATACTATTAATTAAAACATACACTGGGAGTATTAAGCAGGGAACTGTTTCTAAATGTGGCCATGTATTTTATTCATTTATGTCCCATCCTTCTCCCAGTATAGATCTCAAGCCAACTCATAATAGGCACTAAAAACAAATATAGCTAAAAACAACATTGAGATTCAATTAAATAAGTTATCACATTAAATCAAGCACTGAATTAAAACAATTTTAAAATGTAACAAGAAAACAAGTACGTCTACAAAAACAAGAAGAACCAGAAGCAAGAGAAGAGTCCTAAACATATGAGTGTGCATATTCACGCCTTGGTAATTGCTCGTAAGTCTAACAAATTCTATTACTGTGTTAAAACAAACCAACCTAGAGCTTACTTTATCAAGATAAAGCTGGCTTTAGGCCTTTAAGTACTGCTAGTCATTGAAAGAGGCCCCAAGATGGTTCTTGCTGCGCGAAGGTTTTCTTTGCAAATTTCTACAGAAATTGCTTTTTTGGGGGGTGGGCGGGGCCATGCAAATCCTCCCGGCTTAATTCTCTAGCTGAAATCTGAGGCACAAGCTAACTTCAACAAACAGTTTGCCAACAATACTATCCACGGGAGATGGGTGTTTTCAGAGGTGTGCATGCCCTGTGGAGGTGATGGCAGATGGGTTGTTGCAACTTTTAAAAGATGTAGAGCAGAGGAATTGTAGGGGAGGGCTGAAGAGGTTTTACTTCACTCTGTAGGGTTCATGGATAGCCTCAGTTGTGTTCTGCTAAAAGAATGCATTTGAAAGTGGTTTTAAAAAAAAACGACGACAACCGGTGGGCTCCATAGAAAGCCAGTGCTCTACTGAATAAGCAGTTTGGGTCCTCCTTGAGGGGTGGGTAAAATAAGATGGCATAATTTTTGACAGACACATCCTCCTCAGCCAGATGGTTTTGAGACATTTGGGAGTCCACCGCCCCCAACTTAAAATGGTAGTTTGGAAGGAGTCGTCCCCGGCAATGGGGAAGTGCCACAGATGTGGGGAGGTGACTTTAAAGGCACTTTTGAAGTAGTCCATAACAAATTGGGGTCCATGATGACAATCCTTTCTCTGCACCTTCTACTGTATTCCTAGCGCTCCAAGCTCCGGATCAGAAAGCCATTGCCTGTCTTATTCTTACCGTATGAGATTCCAACTGAGCTATCTTCTCCGGAGATTCGGAGCCCAAGTAATATATTCTAATCACATGGTCAGTGCTCCCTGTTGCAATGAACATGCCACCTAAGGAGGGAAATGGGGAATATATAGGGGTGGGGGTGGGGGGAAGCAAAGCAGCCGTTAATTCTTTATAAAGCAAATGAGAACACCAAATTCTAAAACAGACAACCAGCACCCCAAAACAGAGGAATGAGAGGACAGATTATTTTTCCCCCATTCACGGCTGCAAATCTGAACAGAACAGCCCTCTGTTATTCTAAGAGCAGTGGCAGCTTTGTGGTGATCAAATAAAACAGGTAAGACACATAGCCAGCCATGCGCCATCAAGTTGGAACAGAGGGCCTGGGGATCCTAATAGGGCTTTCAATGTAAGTGAGATATTTAATGAGCAGTTTGACCAGTTTTATACCCCAGTGAGTTTCCATGACAAACCCTGTTCTCCCGAGTCCTACTCTGTCACTTTGTCCACTTTAAAAGGTTTAAGTGCTTCGTTGTATTGACCTGGCTGAGTAAATGAAAACGAGAGTAGACGTACCAGAACAATTGCCTCTCCCAAGTTTCAAAAGCGGTGTTGAGACAGAGAGATCCAAAGAAGGGAATGGGCATATACTTTTTCTTTTCTTTTCACCGTCTTGCCAATGATCTTTGACTACATGTCTATTGGCTGTCATATTTTATATATTCCCTTTCCCCCCTATTTTTATTTCCTTCTTGTGTTGTTTCATGCACTGTTTTCACTGGGTCTGTTTCGCTCTCATTGTTAACCGCCCGGAGTTCCTTTGGGAAGACGGGCAGTATAGAAATAAATAAATAAATAAATAAATAAATAAATAAATAAATAAATAAAATAAAGCTACGGCTGCCAGCAACAGCAACTCCAGGCAATAGCTGATCAACTACGCATGCACGGGTAACATCCCGTATTGATTACTGCAATGCACTTTACAAGGGGCTGCCTTTGACGACGGTTCGGTGATTGCAACTGGTTCAGAATCGTGCGGCGCGGCTGGTAAGTGGTGGGGCCGCCAGGGATCACATCACGCCGATTCTGTATAACCTTCATTGGTTACCAGTTGCTGCTCGAGCCCAATTCAAAGTGCTTGTGTTGACATATAAAGCCCTAATGGCTTAGGACCTAGATACCTGAAGGACCGCCTCCTTCCATACGAACCTACCCGGCAATTAAGATCGAGCCAGGGGCCCCCCTTGAAAGAGCCATCCCTCAAGAAGGTGAAAGGGATGGCTTGTAGGAACAGGGCCTTCTCGGCAGCTGCCCCCAAGCTATGGAATGCCCTCCCAAGTGAGATCCGCCTGGCGCCAACATTGATGACATTTCGGCGCCAGGTAAAAACCTTCCTGTTCCAGAAGTTTTTTTAATTGATACTACATAGGCTGTGGGTCTTCTGATGGCAATTTTAGTGTAATGATTTCAGTGTAAGGCTTTTATTATTGTTTTAATTATTTATTGATATTTGATGTTTTAACTGTTTTAATTCCTTATTGTAAGCCGCCCAGGGACCTTTGGGTAGTGGGTGGCATGTAAGTTGTAAAAATAAATAAGTAAGTAAATAAATAAACTGCCAGGACTAAAGATGGGCACTTATCTCGGTTGGGTGTGGTTTGGCTCACAAGCGTTGGACAGGGACCCTGGATTATATGTCCTGCCTCTTCCCCGTGGGACCCAATCAGGAGGAAGCAGGGCTGGGAAGCCCACAGGGCTGCTTCAGGAGGAGGGACGCCCACGGATGGGGAAACTGGGGCACCATCTCAACCACTGTGGGGGTCCATATCTGCTGAACCATGGTAAGTGCTCACCTCTAGCCAGGAGTCATGGGTTTAATACAACAGCATTGGGAAAAACTAAGGCTTGTTTCTTCTGCCGGAAGCTGTACAGTGGACCCTCGTATAACAAACTGTTTGTATAACATAAAATTTGTGCAACATAAAAAATTCCGGAAATAGGGGAAATTTGCTTCACATAATCACCTATGGGGGCGAACCTGTACAACATAAGAATGGGATATCACTCTGTTTTCAATGCATTCCTGTGGGAAATTTGTATAAAGGAAAATCTGCTTCACATATTTTCATTTTGGGACGAGTTAATTCCTTTATACAAGGTACCAATGTATTTTTTGTCAGTGAACCACCCCGAGAGCAAGCCAAGCAAACTGCAGTGTTTTTTTCCACGTAAAAGACGATATTTTTCTGTAAAATTGCTAAAATAAAAATTAAGGGTCATCTTATACATGGAAACAAGCCAAGGCGAGAACCGTGTGGTCGTGAAACTGAAATTCTGGGTTGGAAAAGTTGGGGTCATCTTTTATCTGGGGGGGGCTCTTATAGACGGAAAAATATGGTAATTTCACCACTTGCTTGATTTTTTGTGTGTGAATACAGTGGAACCTTGACTTACATCATTAATCCGTTCCGGAGGTCTAGACATAAGTCAAACATGCCTTAAGTCAAACGAACTTTTCCCATATAAGTAATGGGAAAGTGGATTAATCCGTTCCAGATGATGAAAAAGACCCCCGAAAACAGCAATTTAACACAAATTTGACTGGGATAGGAGATTCCTTCCGGGGATGTAAATGAAATGTCTCTTCAAAGAGAGGAGGAGGCAGTGGAATTATAGTCCACAAGTTATATGCCTCCACTTTTTAATGTTCATAGTAACAATGTCTATCATTTAAGTTTTACTGATTTTTAACCTGACGTTCCAAGTTCTGAAAAACCCTATGCTTACCATTAGAGTCCCACAACTGTACAGCTCCCCAACTAAAATGCTTCCATCGTGGACCAGACTTCTGCAGCCAGATGTTTTTACAAGACTGAGCCGACTGTCTAACCAGCGAGGCCAGCCCCGAGCTCCCGGCCCTTCTTCTCCTCCGGTGGCGGCGGCGGCTTCGGTGAGGCCGAGAACCAGCTCCAGGTGCTCGGAGCTGGCCTCGCCAAAGCCGCCGCTGCTGGAGGAGAGGAAGAAGGCAGGAGCAGTTTGGAGGCGGCAGCCGTGATGCTGGGTCGTGGCTGCCGCCCGATTCCGGTGCCTTGCGCTGGGACTCCGAGATGTAAGTCAAAGCCTGCGACTCAAGTCAAACAGGCCCCTTCTTGCTGCAAGTCAAATATGCTGCAAGTCAAGCAGCAGCATGTAAGTCAAGGTTTCACTGTACTGGTTTGGAGTAGACTCTTTCAGAAGCCTGATTCCCTGCCCTCCTTGAAACTCTAAACAGTGTTTTAAAACAGTGTTTGAAGTTCTTTTTAAAAAAATCAACCAGAGAGCTCCATGATCAGAGATGATGATTTCTTACAAATAAATTTGTATAAATTATAAATTCCAACATGTACATACCAGAGCTGAAAGATGAGCATGATATCTGAACCCCGGGCCTCGACCTCTCAGCAAATTTAAAGGGTCGGTCCCTAAAATGTTAATACGTAGCATTTTAATTGTATTGCTTTTTGTGGTGCAAAGGCCACTGTAGCCTATTTCAAGAAAAAAAAGCAATTAAAAAAAAATAACCGGTAGCTGTTGGAATCTTCAGCAGCTCAATAAATAACAAACATAGTTACCCCATGTGAGATCCCAGACACTAAACAAAACTCAAGGAAAGAGGGTATTTTTTTTTTGTTACTGATACTTAATATATTTCTAACATCAACAACATGGGAAAACAATCTTTTTGTACTGTTATCAGCATGTTGCAAAAGAAAAAAAAACTGACAAGCTGTTAGGTTGCTACCTGTCAGAATCTAAAATCTATTTAAATTTAACTAAACCCATTTGGAATAAAAAAAACACTCGAAGACTGCGTATGTTCAATTTTTTTGTAATATTTTTGTAGTTTTATTACGATGTTTTATTTAGTTTGTCACTATTGTTATTGTTTTCATTTTGTTGTAAACCGCCCAGAGTTCCTCTGGAAGACGGGTGGTATATAAGTATTAAAATAAATAAATAAATAAATTAAGCAGGACAAAGTTCTTGAACGCAAGTGCTTGAAATGGGGAAAGCAGAAAAGCAAGTCTTTGATTCTGCCCAGACTTTGAATAGAAGGAAACTCACAAAGAAAAAATCTCCTTGATTAATACAGGCACAGACACATGCCAATAGCTAAATGGATCTGGTTAAGTTGGAATAACCGTGGAAGATGCTGGGATGGAAAATTAAGCATGCATAGAGCAATTGTGCCATGTCATGGCCAGGATCCTGCGGTGGCTAATTTTATATGATGAGGTGCCGGGAAGCATCGGGGTCTCTTTCTGCCCTGCACACTCATTTGTGCAGAGAGCTTTCTAATTAATTAGTCCTGGGTTTCTTCAGCTTTTCAAAAAAACGACAAAAAATAAAACAATGACCACATTCCTAACATAATTTAGAACACACGTTAAAAACCAAGGTGAGCGTACATTAAAACGTATGTTAAATAACCGTTCCCGGGGATACAAAAGCAGAATAAAGGGCCAGAAATCAAACAGTACGTACTTAAATTTCATTGTATTTAAGTGCCACTGCCAGAAGCAGATCGTTCCATCAGCACCTGTAGAGGTGAGGTATCGCGTTGTCCCTTTTCTTGCTGGAGAAAACTAGAGATCAAACAAGGAAGATGCCGTAAGTTGCAGCCACATGTATGAGCTATATGTGTGTTCTGCGATGTCATGTTGGATCTGACCTATAGTGACCGCTTAATAGAGCTTTCGAGGTAAGTGAAGTCTTTAAGGAATTTTCCCCCTACTCCATCACTCCATCCAGGCATGTCCAAATGTCAGCCCTCCAGATGTTTTGGACCACAACTCCCACAGTCCTTTGCCATTAGAAATACAGGCTTGGAATTCTGGGAGTTGTGGTCCAAAACACATCAGGAGGGCCGAAGTTTGCCATACTGGGAAAGATATACTGCATAGGAACTTAGCCTTTGTGGTGCAGTGATTAAACTGATATACTGCAGCCAAAACTGTGTTCACGACCTGGGGTTCAATCCCAGGCGGCAGGCTCAAGGTTTGCTCAGCCCTTCCATCCTTCTGAGGTCGGTAAAATGAGTAACCAGCTTGCAACCACCCAGAGAGTGCTTTAAGCACTGTGGGGTGTATATAAGCAGCACACTTTGCTTTTTTTAAAATAGGAACTTAGAAAACACTGTTGGCTCTAAGGGAGCCTGTGACATTCTCCAGAACAAATCATTTGGTGGACAAAACCTCTAGAAACAGTCCTGGCATGCCAAAAGCCAAGGAAATGCAATGCACAAACCCACACACAAGCTGACTCTAAGATGGAGAACTCGCACTAGCTGTATTCAGACTGATGAAGCTGTTTGGATGAGCAGCAAAACGGTTCTCTCTCTCGAGAAAAAGAGGTCCAGTTGCCATGACTCAACTTCCAGACGCACACACAAAAGTCAACCCAACTCCCTCTACCTTTGCTGGACTTACCTGTATGGAAGTAATGGAAGCCGAGTGGCCCAGCAGCACCGCCAACGGTGCACAGGTCCGAAGACACCAGACTCGGACTACCTTGTCGCAGCTGCCGGCAGCAAGGAGGGTGTTCTCGTAACTCACTGCCATGTCTGAAATTTCAGCCGAATGTCCACGGAGCGTCGAGAGCAAACGTCCGTTATCAGTAGCCCAAATTTTCACCAAGCAATCATCTGAACCCTAGTGTTTCACACAAAAAACACCGTCCAAAGTGGAACATGCAGAAGGGCCACTTTCCTCCCCCTCCCCCCTCCCCCCTCCCCACTATGAGCCTAGAGAGAGAAAGAGAGGCAGACCCATTTCCTGGTTTCTTCCTAGGAGGTGCCTGCCCACCCGCCTGCCCCTGCCTTGACGCCCTTGCTGGGGGACTTATTATTTATTTGTTTGTTTCATTTTTATACCGCCCATCTTCCAACAGGAACTCTTGGCGGTTTACAAGTTAAAAAGCATCAATATACAAAAAGAACAAGGGAAAACCCTAAGCAAGATGTGTCAGGGGGCGGGAGAAAAGGGGAAAAAAAGAAAACAAAAAAGAGATCAAAATTAAATAACTTAAATTAAATTAAAGGTCGCCATACGCCTCCCTGAAAAGCATGGTTTTCAAAGCCTTTCTGAAGGCGGGCAGGGACTGTGCAAGGCGCAGCTCGCTCGAAAGGTGGATCCATAACGAGGGGCCCACAACAGAGAAGGCGTGGTTGCGCGTAGCCGACCTTCACGCCTCCCTAGGAGTGGGCACCCTGAGTGAGCGCGCCTGCGACATTCGAGTGGGCCTGGCCTCAGCTGACCTCCGGGAGGTACACTCCGACAGGTATTCAGGACCCAGGCCGTGGAGGGTTTTGAAAACCAAAACCAGGACCTTGAACCTTATCCGGAGAGCCACGGTCAGCCAATGCAGGTGAGCCAGAACTGGGGTGATGCGATCGTATCTACGAGCACCCACCACCACCAGTCTGGCCGCCGCGTTCTGCACCCGCTGGAGCCTCCGGACAAGAGTCAAGGGCAACCCCATGTCAAGTGCGTTGCAGTAATCAATCCTCGAGACCACGAGGGCCTGCACAGCTGTCCTCAGGGAGGACTCACTGAGGTACGGACTTCCAGAAGCACCTGCATGGCCATGGTTAGGAAAGAGAATGGCGACACTCTGGGTAGCACAGTGGGTAAGTCTCTGGCTATGGGCCCCGGGTTCGAGTTCCCTGCTGTTCCTCTTTGACAAGGTCTGGACTCCATGATCCACAGGGCCCTTCCAGCTCTTCAGTTCAAATGCCACGGTCGTCCCCTGCCATTTTGTGGTTCACATACTGCAGTCCCAGTAGATCGTGGGACTGCAGTATAGGAAGACAAGGCTCCTTGGGGCAAGCTTCATGGGCCTGTTTGAGGCCTCCCACACTTACCTTCGGCCTGGGCCTCTGATGAGCTTCCCGGGCCTTTCGGAGGCCCCAGAAGTGGTTTCCGGCAAACAGATCATGGCTTCCGAAAACCGGAAGTGCCTTCCAGATCACCCAAAACCACTTCTGGGGCCTCCGACAGGCCCAGGAAGCTCATCAGAGTCCCGTTCGGGGCAGCGTCATGCCTTAGGTAAGTGTAGGAGGCCCTAACGAGACTCCCCAGTCCTGACCCAACCCAGCATCTGCATATCGTGGGTTTTCCTTTATTGCGGGTCAGGTCGGGTCCCTAACCCCAGCAATAAGTGGGGGGTTACTGTACTGTACTATTAGTAACAAGAGAAACAACTGCATTGATATCCCCAGCTTATTCCTAACTTCGTCACTAAGAGCCATTGCACACAACCCCTAAACTCCGCAGCAAATGGCTGCCAGTTCCGGACCTTAAAATTGTTTCCCCACCAGCTCCAGAGTTTGCAGGAAATTAAGTGCGACCACGCCCACCTAAGCACGTCCCAGCACACTTTTCAAGTACCTGCTCTAGGAGGGTGAAAATCCCCAGGTCCAGATTTAATCTGGTGAGTGTGGGGCTCTCCTCACTTCTGGTTTTTTTTTTTTTTTTTTGCCTCCCGCCCCTTTAAGAGAAGGGGCGGGAGGCAAAAAAACCAAACAGAAGAGAAGGAATCAGGACAACGAAGGGGCTCCAGGCAGCTTCGGAGGTGAGCCTGCATTTTTTCCTCTCTTTTTTTCTTCCCTCCCCCCACACGCAGACAGGAGCAAGGAAGTGCGGAGGGGTGGGGACGCAGAAAGAGCAACGAACCCCCAAGATCCCTGGTCTGAATTTAAGTGGCCAGCGGATCTTAGGGGTCGTGTGAAAAGGCCCTAAATGGGCTGCAGGCTTTCTTATAAGCAGGACAGTTATCTTGTTGGGAGTTTTTTTCCCTTTCCTTGTTGTAAAACAGCTAAAATTCAATGACATCTCTCTTGAGAAAAAGGACAGGTCAAGTTTATTGACTGTGAATATTTTTTGATTCTTGGCATCTTTTCCCTAGAACCTCGTGCTTTTCTTTTTCGGAAACAAGACCTAAGCAGCCGCCTCCCGTATCATCCACGGTTCTGTGACAATTCATTATTGCTCAACTCACGGTGAAAATGCGTCTCCCACTGCGATCAAACGCTACACAATACACAGAGGATAAATGCCCCAGAATCCTCTTGTGCATCTTGATGTGCTGATAGGAAGAGGACGGGAACAAGTGGCTGAAACGTCCATATCCTGTCAATTGCCTGGCACAGATGATATTGACTGGAAAAGAGAAGGGGGGGGGACAGACAAGGGAATTGCATAATAGCCAGTGGTTCCAACCAAGGTTCCCATTAATGTGGGCATGGGTATGGGTGCACATGCCTCTGCCCCCCCATGCAGGCCTTTATTTATTTATTTATTTATTTATTTATTTATTTATTTATTTATTTATTTATTTATTTTAGAGTATTTTTTACCCCGCCTTTCTCCTTGGTAAAGGAGCCAAGGCGGCTTACAGTAATGAGGGATAATACACAGTCCAGAACAATTAAGACATGTTCAAGTATTTGAGAACAAGGAATTGAGGGACATCTTACAGCATTAATAGACAACATTACATTAAAGCTACATGGTTAGAAGTAGTCATAAACACAAAGTCTATGTGAACCCATAGATTCATATAAAATACACATGGTAGTCCATCATTCAGGGGAAGCTTGCCTGAAGAGAAAGGTTTTTGCCTGTTTGCGGAAGGACAACAGAGATGAGGCAGTCCTGGCCTCTAGTGGGAGGGAGTTCCAGAGTCTGGGAGCAGCAGGTGAGAAGGCCCTTTCATGGATTCCCACAAGATGTACCTGTGAGGGTGGTGGGATGGAGAGCAGAGCCTCTCCTGATGACCTTAACACCCGAGTCGGTTCATACTGTGAGAGCACGATCTTTGAGGTAGCTAGGACCTGGGTCAGTGCTTTGTAGGTCAAGGACAGCACCTTGAATTGTGCTCGATAGCTGATTGGCAGCCAGTGGAGCTGTTTTAATAGGGGCATAATGTGATCTCTGTACCTCGCCCCAGTTAGCAGTCTGGCTGCTGCATTTTGAACCCGTTGAAGTTTCCTGAGACTTTTCATTGATAGCCCCACCCTCGCACACCCACTGAGACCGTCCTCGTCATGATGGAACCAGAGGGGTGGGTGGGGAGGCGCACATGGAACATAGCCCTAAGGGGATGAAAATTAGAGGGCATTGTGGCCCCAACGGATAGGTAATTTCCTTCTTCATGAGCCATGTCCTCGTAGAATGTTGGCAATCAGTAGCCCGAACTGGTTTCTATCTCAGGCTATTCAAAACAGAGCAGCTGTGCTCACTGAGGACCATTGGCTTAAGTTCTTAAGCCAGAATGTTCTTCTACACCCTGGGCCATGCCTCTCATTTATTTTCCCTTGAAGGATAACCTGCAGCAGATGGTATTTCTTATTGTGCATTATGTGTCCGAAATACTGCAATTTTCTTCTCTTTCCAGTATTGAGGATTTCTAACTTTTTATTCTTGCACAGCTACATTAGTGACTATAGCTGTCCAAGGTATCTTCAGAATTTGTCTGTACGTCCACATTTTGAATGATTCCAGCTTCCAGCATCATGTGTCTGTAAGGATCCAGGTTTCAACACCATAGAAGTATGCGGAATACGTAGGATCAAAGTATTTGAGTATGAAGCCTGATAGATTAGTCCCGGGTTGTCAAGACTTTCCTCATTTTCTGGAAGGAATTTCTAGCTCGTTCAATTCTACAACAAATTTCTCATGAAGGATACGTTATTGTTGACAAAGCACCCCAAGCATATATATGACATTCTCTCAATTACATCCCTCCCAATGTTATTCTAGGTAATAACAGGCGCAAACTAGAGGGAGCCAGATTTAGGCTGAATATCAGGAAACACTTCTTCACTGTTAGAGCAGTATGACAATGGAGCCAATGACTGCTGGAAGTGGTGAGCGCTCCAATGCTGGAGGCATTCAAGAGAAAATTGGACAACCACCCGTCGGATCTGCTTTGATATGGATTTCTGTATAGGGGGGGATGGAGGCCCCTTCCAACTCAATGGATCTATGATTTGATAAATTTACTCAATGGTAAGGGGCCAATGCTGTCTATCACTGATGCAGAGGGCTACGTGGCAGACCATCATCTACAACAGGGGTGTCCAAACTTTTTTCAAGAAGGGCCAGGTTTAGTGAGGTGAAAATGTGTGGGGGCAGACCATCCAGCTGCATTTGGCCCCCCGGGATGGACTTTGGACAAGCCTCTAGAACATGCAAGGAGGCGGGGAGGACGCTGCAGCAAAGGATCTGGGGCGGGTAGGCTGGGGAGGTGGTGGTGGGGGCAGGCAGAGGCAGGGAGGGCAGGCAAACCGTAAAACTGCAAGCTGATGTCTCCATCCGGAATGGGGAGGGGCCAGCTGGTGGGGATGCATGACAGGCTGAGCCGGCGGGGAGAAGTGGTCGCGGGCCACTTGAAATTTGAAAACGGGCCACATTTGGCCCTCAGGACGGACTTTGGACATGCCTGATCTACAATAACTAGAACTGGGAGTTTGTGTTTTCAGGATTAAACACCAAAGTGCAGGGATTTGACAGTGGCTGTGCTGTGTAGGTGGAAACTCCCATGTGCAGAGAAGACACAAGAGTGGCACAATCTGCTCACCCCATCTGTACTACTGCAACAACAGAAGATTGGGAAGAGGGAGGGAAGAAAACACAAGAAAGCCAGGAGAGAAGAAGAAATTTTCACCCACCTCAAGCAGGTAGAAAGTGCAGCTGGGTCGGAAACCAAGTTTGCAGCCCCAGTTTAGCAGTAGAGTGTGGAGCACTTTGCTAAGCCTCTTGCTTCTCTGGTTTTTTTTTACAGACCCTTTAAGAAGTTTTTAATGGTACTAGATCAATATTTTTATTTTTCAGCAAGGTTTCCCCATCAGTCACTGACTGTTTCACATCCCAAGTATAAGGACACGTAAGAGTAGTTTTTCTGTGATTTAAAAATAATAATATTAAATAGTGATTTAAATTCCCCTTTCACTGTTGTCTCAGCTTTGGCTCCCTGCAATCACAGGGGTTGACTCGTCTCACAATTTCACCTTTAAGTATGTCTTTTTGCACTGACAGAATGTTTTGTGTTGGCAGGTGAGATGTGACTTACTGCCATATTTAGCAGTTGGGTCTTCCTTCCCAAAATGTAGAGTTAAATTATTTATCTCTTTATTTCTCCAACTTTTATATTGCCTGATTAGTGCAAAGCACCTGTGAATAATTCAATACTGGACAGGCAAGCTGGATGAATGGACAACCTTGGATTGTAACTTGAGAGACTCTAGATGAAATGTTAGTAATTTCCCATATATACCATTGTATGAAACAGGTTTTTCTTAAAGGAAAAAAAGAGCAAAGTGATGAGTGACTGAAATCTAAATGAACTAGAAAAGCATGGGCACTGCTGCTGAAATTATTACAATTAAAATGTTGATCTTTTAAAAATATATATTATTGCTCCTTCTTTCTAGTTTATTACAGTGGTTCTCACCCTGTGGGTCCTAAGATGTTCCAGGACTGCAACTCCCAGAAACCTCCACCACTCACTGTGCTGGAAGGGGTTTCTGGGAGTTGTAGTTCAGGAACATCTGGGGACCCACAGATTGAGAACCACTGGTTTATTAGTTCATTTAATGGTTAAATCTATATGCCACCCATCTAGTGGCATGCAGCTACTCTGGGTGTTTTCCATCATAATATAATATGTAAACATAAGCGTCCGCCCCCACTTCCCCACCTGAGTTGCCCAAAATGAATATCTAGGGTGGAGTAAGAAATCTAGTTCATGTTAAATTAAAACAGGCATTTCGACATTGTAATTCCTTACCCACATTTGGTGGTTTCCCATAGTTTGCAGGTAGTTCGGGGGGCCTGCCTCTGTGGAGTGCTGCAAAGGCTGACCCCTTCCATGCTGTGTGCCTGCAATCTGTACAAA
This sequence comes from Phrynocephalus forsythii, assembly GCA_029282475.1. NCBI lineage: Eukaryota > Metazoa > Chordata > Lepidosauria > Squamata > Agamidae > Phrynocephalus > Phrynocephalus forsythii. The sequence goes on along the minus strand of JAPFRF010000015.1, from coordinate 8,331,152 downwards.
CAAGATTTGAAGCTGGTGAACGTTATTTAATTTTTCGGAACACCAACGGAGGAGAAGAACTTCCAGGCCCTGGGAGACAAGAGGCCCACAGAGCTCACCCACCCACCCAGGGGTCGACCCCGAAACCTCTCCAGCCCTGCCCCAAATGACTCAAGTGTCCGGGTGGCAAATCTTGCCCCCAGAAGCTACCCCGAAAAAATCCGAACGAAAAGAAAAGAAAAAACTGCTGGCTTCCTGAAGCCACAGATCCTACCTTTGGCGGCCCTCAGCAAGGACTGGCGTCCCACCCCGAGTAAGGTCTGCACCCCAAGGACGCTCTGTGGGATCTCTTTGTCCAAGAGCGGGCCGAGCCGCTCACAGATTTTGAGCAGGTAATCGGGAGGGATGTGAGCGTTGGCTGCCACCTGCATTCAAGACAATAAAGATGCCAGCTTTTTAGATCCTCTTTAGATGTGTTGCAGTTCATGGGGTGAAAGGTCCTACTTCCCTCCTGAAATGCAGTAGAGAAGGACTCTCAGTCCTTTCCTACACAGAAAACATGGAATGGTCAACAGGGAAAAGGAAGCAACGGAGCTGTAAATGCCCCTTTCCATTCAAACGGGGACGGAATTGCACGGACCCCTGTATCTGCCATTCCAAGCCTCCTGCCCCGTGGATGCTGGAAAATGTGGATGATAGTGAACACTATATTTATAGAGAATGCAATACAGAGTGTGGCCCTCAGTGACCTCTCCTGGCCAGTTTTGATAATGTCTCTTTAGAAATAGTTATTTCTAGGCTTTTTTCTTTTAACATTTTTAATATGTTCAGACCATGGATAAGTGAATCAGGTAATATTGATCCTGCGGATATGAGGCTCCTATTGTATCAACTGCACCCCAAATATGTCAACCACAATGGCACCTCATGAGTAATCAAGTCTCTCCTCTCAGGTGACTTAGCCTTCCATTCTTCAGAGGTTGGTAAATTAAGTACCCAGCTCACGGCACCAGTCTCGGAAGGATAGTCAACCTTGCACCAGGACTGAACCCCGGGTCGTTAAAACAGTTTTGGCTGCACTACAGAAGTTTAGAGCTGCCTAGATCCCCTAAGCCCATCCGGTCTCCCCTGATTTCGGAAGCTAAGCAGGGTCGGCCCTGGTTAGTACAGGTGCTGTAGGCGCCTGGAGTAGGAACTGGCAAACCACTCCAGTATTCCTGCCAAGAAAACTCCATGGACATGGGGTCATGGAGAGTCGGTCACGACTGTAACGGCACAACAAACACACACAGAAGTTTAACCACTGGACTACGAGGCTCTTTGTGTACAAACCAGCACGCTTGGCTTGGCTTCACCAAACCACCAAAGAAGACAAGATTATATTTTTTTCCTGCTGAGTTGCCTTTATTTCTCTGATAGATACACTGATATGCCACACATCCACTTTGGCTGCACAGCAACCCCATAAGGCTTGCGGCTGGCCCGAGGTCAGCGAGTGGGTGTCATGGCTGAGTTAAGCTCTGAACCCAGGTCTCTGAAGTCCTGGTCCAACACTTTGATCATCACGTCACACTGGCTTTGTCATCATGGTACATGTCACCATACACAGAGGAGACAGAAAGTGGGCAAGTCACGTATCCGACATGTATGCTGATGAAAGCATATGGAAAGACTAGGCTTACATACAGAACAGGTCCCTCTGGAGGGAAAATGCATAGCCCGACATATGTGAAAAAAATTTAATTGAAATACATCATCAATATATCTAAATTAAACATTCAAGACCATTTTGGCAATCACTTTTAGAAAGGACTGCAGATTTTGAAGGAATTCGCTGATTCATATAAGTACAAAGGCCTGCCAATGAGATGCGGATCTTTTCTCAGCCTTACAGATACAGTAAGTCCCCCAAAACCCAATACAAAATTCTACTTGCTCACGCAACCCAGGGTGACCACAAACTGTCAGATCCATCTTGCCATATATATTTGGACTTTAGGCTTTGGCTCTTAAGTTCTTCACACTGGTACAAACGTGATAAAGTGGTGTTCAATCCGCAAAAGCTTGTTTGATTTAGGGTTTTTAAGGTACTGCCTATTTTTGCATTTGTACTTTATTTTGTTTGGACCACATGGCTACTCTTTAATTCAAAAGGGGTTGAGAGTTACTCAACCAGAATACCTAGATCCTATAAATGAAATTAGTAAATGGCTACACATTCCTGACATCTTAGAGAAAATATTTTGATACATGAAAACTCATACTGATGACCTGCAAGATCCTATTTATTTACATTTTGAGGAGAACATTCTGATGGATTTCAATTGGCCATAATCTTGGATATATGAGTGAAGCCTTTGCCTTAAAAAAACTGGAATCTCTCCAAATTCAGTGAAGCACTGGTTAGAAGGCTTTTAAAGTATTAACAACGCATGTCTACTAAAGAAAGTACTGTATATACTCGAATATAAGCCTAATTTTTCAGCCCTAATTTTGGCCTGAAAAAAGGGGCCCTCGACTTATATGCGGGTCAATACTTTTAGCCACTGAGGCAAGTGCTTGCATGCCCTTCTCATGACCCCCTTCTGCATCAAAAGTCATTTTAAAAGTCAACTTATACTCTTGCATCACTGTATATAGTCATTTTAAACATCACACACCACTCCCCAGCTCACAAAGGAGGAGCTGCCAGTCCCTTGTTTCTTATCATATATTTGTTTGGATAATTTCACATCTTTTGTTTCATAGTGTTTCATAGTGTTCTAACTGTGTTGACAAGTTTCTGCTAGAGTGTAACTTTCAGGTTAAACATGCAACATTTGAAGAAAAAAAAAAAACCCTGGCCCTCATTTGTTCCAGAAAACAGGGAGGAGGAGACCTCATGTCAACACCACAAGTTTTTTTTTAAAAGAACTTGTCTTTCTTGGTTACATGTTTTACATGGCTTTTGTACCATATTTCAAAGATACAAACCACCGATTTCAAAAGAAAAACATGGCATACTGGAAACACGCCATGTTCCTATCACTCAAAGCAATGTGACTAAATTTCAGACTAAATAGCACATTGTTATTGCCTTCCCAAAATCAAATACTGTACTGTATGTGTTGAACAAGAAAAAATTGATCTAGCATTTGCCACAAATCCTTCAGGTCACCTTAACTATTTGAGGTGATGGAAAAAATCACTTAACATGTGAGCAAGTGTGCTGATGCATTTCAGCAAAGTTGGTGGTTACAAATCTAAATATTTTGTAAAGAAAAAGCTAGAGTGAATTTTGCACACAAAAACATGCATCTCCCAAAAATCATCCTTTGCATGTCTTCAGTAACATATTTAAAAAAGACATTTACCTCCAAAAATTAAATTGGCACACACACACACACATATATATATATATATACACAAAAAGGTAAACCCCCAACATATATTTCATGTATTTCCAACCGTAGTGTAGTCTTACCAGAAGCTAAACTGCAAACTAACACATAAGTAAATGCTAATGAGTATACCAATTATTGCTGGGAAAGAAAAGACAAGAAAAACAGGACTTGCAGAACTAGAAATGGCAGGGGGGGGCTGTAGATACCAGGTAGTCAAGCTTACAAAAGCCCCAGGCCAAGCCTAGGAAAACCCTCCCGTAGAAAATGTTGGGAAGGTGGGCAGGAATCTGAATTAACCTCCAGTCACTGATGTTGATATGAAAAACACACAAACACACATAGACACCAGTAAACCATATCATGCTATCAAACTGAATCTAAGAGCCAGAACACCCTAGCCTAGAGTGCTGAACAGTCACTAAGTATGCTACCCCAAAACAGCAAGATAAACAACTAATTGTGTTGATCTAGTATTTTAATGCAATGATCACATCCACACATAGAAATCTTCAATAACCCAGGTCTTCTTGGGACGACAGTTCCCAGCAGCCTTCACCACCACCTGTGCTGGCCTGGGTCTCTGGGAGTTGCAGTCCTAGCACCCCCAAGGTAATCACTGCACCAAATCAAAGACAGAAAGGTCCTCTATGACATATTCCCAGCTATTCCTTCTGGGATCAAAACAAAATGAGAACCACTTTGTGACATATTCCCAGTATTCCCTATCAAACAAAATGAGTTTGCACCAATGCACCTGGTGCCTGGCATTCACATCCCATGTCCGTGTTCTGAATCCAATCTCCATGAGATTCATTCATCAGCCCAGGGCGATCAAGTGAACCAAGTTCAGTTCAAGGATTTTCATCAGATAAGCATTTATTGCTTCTCCCTCTTCATTTTACTTTTTGCAAAAGGGGTGCCACCACTCTTATTCGACAAGCAAGGCAGCGCAGTCCCAATCTGTCCCACGCTGCATGTTTTCACAAATGATTCGTGCATATGACGGCTCCTCTAAGATCATCATTAGTATTTGCCTATGATCGTGAACAACCAAATCCCTTCCAATTTGGACAGCAAACATCGTGTAGGAAAATTCAGAAGATGACTTGTTCTACAGTGAACAAGACGGGGGGGGGTATCTGTTTTCCTAATGCAGCAAAAACACAGTCCTCCCCCAGTTCCTATCTTTAAAGCCACAACCAATCAGCGAGCTACTCTCATTTGCAAAGGGGAACTTAGGCCTGATAGGTGCAGCATGATTGGCCTGGGCTGAAACCCCTTGTACGTGCCCTCAAATAACCCTCCCCAGTTCCTTCACAATAGGGGGGGAGACGGCATCACCCTGGCTTTGCCCAGATTTCCACACCAGACTGCAAGGAAAGCAGGAAAGAAGCTACCTTAGAGCTCTCTGGTTAGTGCTTCCTGCTTTGCACTACCGCCCTCTCGTGTCCCCCACCATCCACCGTGCTGAAGTGTAAAAGCCACCTTCACTCACCAGATCCTCGAAGCTTCTGCGGTGCTCCTTGCCCTGCCAATCCAGCCGCCGTGGGATCAACTAGGGCCAAGTGAGGGGGGGAGGGCGACACACAAAAGGCTAGTAAGTTGAAGACTTGCAAGGGAACTTTCCCCTCTCCCATCAGCTCCCTCACCCACAAATACGCACCCCACCCACTACCCACCAGTATGGCATTAAAAACTCAAACGATAAAGGGGTCCCCTTTCCAAACTTGCCACATTTTATATATATCCTGATATGGCATTTAAAAGAACCCTTTCTCCTTTGCTACCCGAGGTTAAAAAGGTGTTTTCTCCGCAAAGCCAATTCCTGTGATCATCAGGAACAAAACCTTTCCACTCCCGCTGTCACCCCACTTTTCAGGGTGTCCCTTAACCAGCAGACGGCTAAGAGAAAAATTACCTCCCCCCTTTCAAAAGCACCAGTGTGAGGGTTTAGAAATTTAGCCTCTTAGAACTTAACCTAAAAAATATTTTTATTAAGGAAGCAAATAATTATTTTTTTAAAAAATAAATAAAATGAATGATTTGGGTAGTGGTGGAAGAAAAGACAGAGGAGGGAGCTGTCTTTATTATGGGCTGCTGGTGGTTGACAGCAAATCTTGTAGCCCTCTTTATTATGGGGGGATTGACATCCATCATGGACATTTTATAAATCTTGTAGCACTTTTTAACATGAGAGGGGGTTGATACCAATCACGGTCATGTTATAACACCTTTATTACTGCAAGGGGACAGGGTTTGATCATGGCCATTTTCTACATCTCCTTGCCCTCTTTATCAATTGGGAGATACCACTCACAGGCATATATACACCTCGAAGCCCTGGGGTGGTGGGTTTGACACCAATCACGGGCCTTTTACATATCTTATATCCTTCTTTATTATGGTGTGTGTGGGGGGGATGGACACCAATCGTAGACTGTTTGCAGCTCTTGAAGCTCTATTATGGGATGGGGGAGTTGGACACCAATCACGGGCCTTTTACAAAATCTTGTGGCTCTCTTTATTATGGGATGGTGGGGGTTGGATCCCAACCATGGACCTTTCACAGATCTTGTTATTTTCTCAGCTCTTATTCTGGGATGGGGGGGGGTTGACTCCTGTTCGCAGTCATTTTGAGACAAGAGCAATTTGGGGGAAAGGGGTGAATTGCTCCCCGGAGGTGTGGGAAAGGTGGGGGGCAAAGACCCCTCCTGCACACACACACACACACACACACACACACACACACACACACACACACACACACACACACACACACACACACACACAGCCCCCTCCCTTGGTGGGAATAGGTCCATTTCGGGGACCCTCCCCCTTCCCTCCCGCCCCACCTGGACAACCCCCCCCCCCACAGGCTGGGACCTGAGAGATACCTGGTGCTCTTCCAGCTCCTCCACCAGCACCTGAGGGGAGGCAAGAGAGAAAGAGAGAGAGAGGCAGGCAGGCAGGCATAGATAACACAGGGGTGGTGGTGGTGTGAGCCAGGATATGAAGTGGGGGGGGGATCCCTCAGCACCCCATTCAGGATGGGACCCGCCTCATCCCCAAGGCAAAAAGCATCCTCCCTTCTCCTTCTCTTACCTGGGCGGATTTCTTACAGGGTCCCGAATGCAGGAAGCGGGCGATCAGGTAGTAGAGCTCTGGGGAGAAGAAGGAGAAGGAGAAAGAGAAGGAAAAATAAAAGGAGGAGGAGGAGGGAAAAGAGGAGGAGGAGGAGGAAGGAGAAGAAGAAGGAGAAGGAAAAAGAGGAGGAGGAAAAAGAAAAAGAGGAGAAGGAGAAGGAGGAGGAAAAAGAGAAGGAAAAGGAGGAAAAGGAATGAGGAGGAGGAGGAGGAGGAATAGAAGGAAGGGGAAAGAGGAGGAGGAGGAGGAGGAAAAGGAGAAGGAAAAAAAGAGAAGGAGGTGAAGAAAGAAAAGGAAAAGAGGAGAGAGAGGAAGAGAAGGAGAAGGAATAGGAAAAAGAGGAGGAGAAAAAGGAAAAAGGAGGAGAGGGAAGGAGAAGAAGGAAAGGAGGAACAAGAGAAGGAGAAGGAGAAGGAAAAGAGAATGCGGAAGGAAGGAAGGAGGAAAAGGAGGAGAAGGAGTAGGAGAAGGAAAAAGAAGAGGGGAAGGAGAAGGAGAAGGAAAGAGAGTTGGAGGAGGAGGAGGAGGAGGCAGGCAAGGGAGAAGGTGACAGGTCAGCGGAGGGCGTCGTGCTCGTGGTCGTGGTCGCCGTCGTCTTTGGCCGCCCCCCCCCTTGCCCGCCGCCCTCCCTCCTTCCTCCTCTTCCTCCTCCTCTTCCTCCTCCTCTTCCTCCTCGGGGGCCACTTACCGGCTTCCAGCTGGGTGGCCATGGCTTCCCCTCCGCCGAGGGCCAGGCGACGGAGGGCCGCCGGGGAAGAGGACGAGGACGACGGGGAAGAGGGCGACCAGGGAGACCCGGGAGGCCCGGAAGGGAGCGCCGCCACCGCCGCCGGGATTACCGGCGGGCAAAGGGGGGAGATGCTGCTTCTCCTCCCTCCTCCTCTCCTCCTTCTGCTCCTTCTTCTTCTCCTTCTCTGTCTTCTCCTCCTCCTCCTCCTCCTGCTCCAGCCGGTGGCCCGCGGCGCCTCATCGCCGCCTCTCCCCAAGCCCCGCTGAGATAATAATAATAATAATAATAATAGTAATAATAATAGTAATCATTAAAAATAAAAAAAAGGGGAAGGAGGAGGTGGGCGAGGGAGCGGAGGAGACCCCGGGTGGAAGGTGGGGGGGGTTGGGGAAAGGGGGAGGGGGGGACTCGATCCCGTGGGGCGAGAGAGAGAGAGAGAGAGAGAGAGAGAGAGAGAGAGAGAGAGAGAGAAGGCCGGCCGGCCAGCCCAGCCGAGGCCGCCGACGGAACCTCCGGCCGCGCGGGGGCGATGGAGGGCTCGGCCGAGGCGGCGGAGGGCCTCGATGATCCCCCCACCCCCGGCGCGAGCAAGAGGAGGAGGAGGAGGAGGAAGGAGGCGGGGAAGGAGGCCCGAAGCCTCTTTTAGTCTCCGCCCGGGCGGGCCTCGGCCCCGAAGGAGGCGCCCCTCCACCCCAATACCCGCCTCCCGTCTCCCTCAGAGGGCCGCCCCGGCCTGGCCTGCCCTTGTTGGGAGGCCTGCCGAAGCCTCGCCGTTGCCTTCCGGGGCTTCCCCCCCCCCTCTCTCTCACACACACACACACACACACACCATCCCACCCCGAACACTTCGCTCGCTCGCTCTCTTTCAGGAGGGGTTTTAACGTTGTGTATTTTGGGAGGCGTCGGCGGCGCAGGGGGTGGGTGGGTGGGTTATGTGGCTGACCGGCGTTGGTGGTGGGGGAGATCTCTCTCTCTCTCTCTCTCTCTCTCTCTCTCTCTCTCTCTCTCTATCTATCTATCTATCTATCTATCTATCTATCTATCTATCTATCTACACTGGTACCTTGGATAAAGGAATTAATTCGTTCCCAATGAAATTATGTTAAGCAAATTTTCCTTTTATACAAATTTCCCATAGGAATGCATTGAAAACAGAGCGATCCCATTTTTATGTTGTACAGATTCGCCCCATAGGCGATTATGTTAAGCAAATTTCCCCTATCTCCGAATGTTTTATGTTGTACAAATTTTATGTTATACAAACCGTTTGTTATACAAGGGTCCTATCTATCTATCTATCTATCTATCTATCTATCTATCTATCTATCTATCTATCTATCTATCTATCTATCTATCTATCTTTTCTGTACTCTATCTATCTATCTATGCCTTCCTTATTTCATTTCTTTTGTAATTCTCTCTCCCACTTTTTCTCACATGACAACCCTGTAGGTTAGGGAGAGAAAGAGGGTGAGTTTGGCCCACTGGGATTTGAACCCAGGGCTGCCCCACTTGGGAACTAGATGTGTGGCCATGCTTATGCCACCGAGTAACTACATGTGTGTGTTTGTGTACATAGATAGATAGAAAGACAAATACACACAGATATAAACATGTATGCGTATGCACACATACATATGTATATACAGACACACACATAAGGGTAAACATTAGAAGTGTGTGTTTGTATATGTCCATGTATATATACACACAAGTGTGTGTGTGTTTCTATCTATCTGTCCATCTATCTATCTATATCTTTTTGTGCATACATTAGGGCTGTGTGTATGTGTGCATGTTTACACCCATGTGTTTGTTTATATGTGTGTGTGTGTTTTTACACACACACATATACATAAACACATGGGTGTAAAAATACACATGGCCCTAATGTATGCACACATGTACTGTATATGCACATGTGCATATCTAGCCCCTAGTTACAAGGACTAAATATGTCTAAGTAAGTAAATATACAGTACTGTATAAAGTTTACTCCTTGTAAGTCTCCTGCTCCCCACCCCCACCCCACCCCTCTGTGATTTACTTACAGAGTGTAATTAGTAAGATTCCTAATAGGTTTCGGGGCACCTTACAAAACAGAACGTTTAGGGTAAGAATACATTTCTGGGAAGGGCTAGATGTTATTGGGAATAATTTTGGGGTATGCGGTTTCTCTTTTATGTTATAAGCATAAGAAATGGATCTGTTTTCATCATCTCGTGGAATCTCATTGAAGGACCGAGAGGAAATATCTGGTCTTTGGAAAGGAGATTTAATAGCTGTTTGTGACTACCAGGAAATTGCTACCTCTTTGTGCAAGGAATATTAGAAGTTCAAGGGAAACCATTTGAGAGGAATAGGGAATGTGGCTCTTATTATTACTTTTTTAAAATGACAGGTTGAGGTGAGCCTTCCTTGGAGTTTGTTGAGTGTAGGCTTTTGTAGGAGATTGATAGGCTTATGTTATATATAGGTTAGATTTGTGTCTGGTTTTTAAAAAGGGTTTTTTTCAACTTTCCAGAGTAGAAATATTGCATGTATCTGGGGGTTGCTTGCAATGTGTGCATTAATTATGGAGATTTTTCATATTTAAAATTTAAACATGTTGCAATTGCTGAGCTGGCCAGGATTTCTGGCAGTTGCAGTTCAGTAACATCTGGGGACCCACAGGTTGAGAACCACTGGTTTATACTGAAGAGTCCTTTAAAGACAATCTGCATAATATTCTATTTATTGCTTGAAATCAGCACAGATTGAAAGAGGAAAAAATTGTTCTTTAAAGTTGGCAAACACTTTCTTGCATTTCATTTGTTTAGCTGTAACTAGTATAGGATATATTGTGATGGGGTTCCTGCATGGCAGGGGGTTGGACTAGATGGCCCTTGAGGTCTCTTCCAGCTCTATGATTCTCTGATTCTCTGATTCTATGTATGCCAGACATGACAGCATCCACCTTTCTGCCTCAAGTACTACCAGACCTTTTCTTGGAGTCAGTGCATGTCAGGCAGGAAGTTAGTGTGAAATTTTTCTTTCTTTTGATTTCCAGTGTTTTTCCTATAGAAAGACTTGCTCTCACAAAATTCTAGACATTGTAGTTGATTTCAGATCAAGAAAGTTGAAATTGTACCAAAAAGAAACTAGATTCCAAGGCTCTTTTATGTGTTTTTATTATTTCATTTCTTTTAAAATACATTTTTAAAGACCTTTGGTCTGGAAGTTGTTTTTAGGGGGCACTCCGGATCTAAGTTTTGTGGCTAGCTGAAGTGAACATGACTGCTGTTTAAGTTTTAGAGCATATTAACATTGACTTAACATTTTAAAAAATTCTTTTTTAAATATTAGAAATTAAGAGTCTTTTTGTCTGTAAGTGCAAATTTCAGAAACAGTGATGCAAGAAATCATCAGTCTCTTTCAAAATCATTGCTGCCTCAAAACTTTTGACTAAGTTGGGTTTGACATTTTCATGATAAGTTCAGAAATCAATAAAAACAAAAATTGAGCAAGTGTTCTATTTCCTCCCCATGACTTTACAGCGGACCCTCGTATAACAAACAGTTTGTATAACATAAAATCTGTACAGCATAAAAAAATTCCAGAGATAGGGGAAATTTGCTTAACAGAATCATCTATGGGGTGAATCCATACAACATAAAAATGGTCGCAATTAGGGATTACTCTGTTTTCAATGCATTCCTATGGGAAATTTGTATAAAGGAAAATTTTGCTTAAACATAATTTCATTGGAAATGAATTAATTCCTTTATACAAGGTACCACTGTATTTCTGATTTTCTTCTCCTAATGGAACATTTCCCCTAGGGGGTGCTCTATAACCAAACATTGCTCCTGCGGGAGGCATTTCTTTGTCTCATTTGAGTTGACTTCTGGAGAAACGTATAGGCTATGGAGTCTCCAAAATAGGTATTTATTGTTGCAAGTATGAGTTGGCCGGAGGCTCAGTGGTTTAAGTAGCCAGAGGTTGGGAGTTTGATTACCCACAGTTCCTCCTGAGAAGAGAGCTAGCCTGGGTGGCCTTGGGCAACCTGTGATCTTCCAGGGCGTCCCCAGAAGGAGAGGGAGGGAAGCCACTACTGAGTGCTGTATTCTCTACTTGGAAAACCCTGAAACAGGTTGCCATAAGTCAGATTTGACTCGATAGTACAGTACATTATTATTATTTCATGGTGAAAAAACTTCATACTATTGAAGGGGAAATTATGAAACATAGTATAAGCAATCCAGAGATTGATTTATAATGTTCTGGTTCCTGAGTTGCCATTATGCTCTGTATCAGAGAACTATATGGTTGCATTCAATTCATTGCAAATTCATGGGGCCCTTTGGCCTGAAAGAGGAAAAATGTGTTGTTGAAGACGAATCTCTAAACATGGAAGAATTATCTTGGGGAGGAATTGGGATGTAGAGACTCTATACCTTGCCTTGGACTGGAAGACTTTTAGCTTCACATTTCTTACCCTGAATTGTTAAGTTTAAAACTTAATCTCTGTTCTCAGGGACTTATGCCTAGTTCGGTTGCTTTTTACAGTTCAGTTTTGAGATGTACAGCAGAGACAAAAAAGGGGGGGATCTGGGGTCCATGCTGAGTGCCTGTGTCACTGGGCTGCTTAAATATATCCCACCTGCTTTTGGTGTAGATTGATTCTCTGTTGCTTTGCTTCTCCCTTTTTGGAGTATATATTTTAGTGCCGTTGCCTGTTTTTAGAGCAGAAGCCTGTTGCCTTTTCTCCTGCTTTATTTTAATTTTTTTTTGGGGGGGTGGGGGAGTCTATTAAACAAACTGACTAGAAAGAGGTGTCCATTTGCATATAAAACAGAAGAGCCAGAGCATGAAATGAACAGAAATGGCAAAACAAAACATGAATGAAATATTTTTGCCATTTGTATGCCTGGTGGCAACCCTAGCTGTGCAGGCAAAAGCCCCCATAGCTGACGCTGAAAGGTGCATGCTCATGTACACTTGAAGCATCGGTGAGTAAAGGATCGCCCAAGGTGGAATCAGTCTGGGAGACAAAATTGAAAAATGTATGTTGCCAAATATATGTACAAAAATTACAGCAAGCCAGGTGAGCACGTTTGAGGGAAACTGCATGATCCACAGGAGTCTTTCTGAGTACTGTAGTGGTTTAACTCTTGACTGAAATTCTCAACATATATCAAATTCACCCTAGACTGCTGTAAGATGAAGTCCTTTTTAGAAACCCCTCTCTCCTTTCTCTAGGTTCCTAGCAATTTCACATAGATACTCCGTTGCACATGGTTATGGAATCATCAACCAACATATACCACCAACATATAAAGGGTCAGGTGAGTATTACAAGTATGAATTGCTACTTGAGAATTAACCAAATCCCTTCCGATGTAACTCACATATTAACTAACTGTAGGCATTTGTTGAAACATCTCCTTGCAGTTCTGCTCTCCTCTAAGACCGAAGAGTCACAATGTTGTGCACGGTCACAGAAAGGGGTTGAGTTATGGAAATAATGAGTTAAGAAGTAACTACTGGTATGTTTGTTGTACTATTGGGTATAGTGGTGGGCCATTTGCAACAGTAACTTAACAGCTAGTAGTGTCTATGTAACAAGTAACCCGATTTTCAGCGTAAAGGGGAACGTTGGCTGCTTTATGCTTATTGCTTTGGAGGAGCATTTTGAGATGGTTGATCTTACCTAAAACGTAGGCCATTTTCATTCGTTTTAATTTTTCAAAAACTAACAAGTCATTAGTCACATGAAAAGTTACTGACGATGTATTCTTTGTAAAGGTTGCTGGCGGCAGCCGCAAAGAGTTGCATAACTTGACTGACTGTGCTTGGGTAGTCCAGTGCTTTCCAAAGTAACGGAGGAAATTGCTTTATTCAAACCCACCAGCCCTTCCGTTCACCCTGGTCTTCTAGAACAGGCCTGCCCAACAGGTAGACCGTGGGCTACCGATAGCCCGCGAAGGGTTCAAAAGTAGCCCTCCGGCCATCAATAAAAAAAAGTGAGGGGATAAGTTCTCCACCCCTCCCTTCCCCATCCCAAGGACCACCACTGCCCCAGCAAAGTTCTGGGTCAGTCCCCTGTTCCCCCCACCGGCCAGATGATGGGTGTGCCACTGTCTTGTGACCAGCTGAGTCCCTGGTGCGGAGTGGAGGGAGGAGAGGGATGAGAGGTGGGGGGGTTGCAGGTGTGCCCATCTCCTTTGTGCAGTGACATCTCCCTTCTTCTCCCCCCTGGACAATTCCCTCCATAACGGATTAATTGATTTTCAATGCATTCCTATGGGAAACTGCTGCTCTACTTACAATTTTTTTTACTTATGACCATGTGCTCGGAAGGGATAGATAAAATTCGTAAGTAGTAGGCCTCAGGCACTTTGTGCTGGAAAAAGTAGACCTCTGCCTGTTCAAAGTTGGACAGCCCTGTTCCAGAAGATGCCAGGGTCCTTCTGTGTTCCAAGCATTTGCTCTGCTGCCGAGTTATGGCTCTTTGCTAAAACATGAGGCAAGTCTCCCTGGAAGAACACAGGCAATTGGTGGGCAAGGCCAGAAAACGCACCTCAACTTTTCCAACTGCATTTGAACAGAGCCTCTGTATCCGACTGTCGGTCCTTGTGTTGATTTATGGATAGCGCCTGAAGACAGTGCAAGCCAGGCTGTGCCCGTTCAGCCTTGGTGCAGCCTTGGGCTTGATTTGGAAATGTATATACTGTAGTATATATCACAACTTGGGTGTGACTTCAGTCACGTTTCAAAGGAAAACCTTCTTTGGCAACTGCTGCTAAATGTTATGACCAAAAAAACAAGAATGGTCAGACTAGTATTAAGCCAGTAAAATACAAACAGAAGGCAGCTTCTGCTTCCTTCATTATGTTGGACATTTCCAAGTTGAAAGTGATGTAAGAGAAACATTCCATTTCCAAAATTTCTGGCTTAATTGTGATAGATTTTACTTTCGCTCTGCTAATGTTCAGCTTTTAAATTAAGATCAGGAGCCCCAAGTCCTCAATCACCACCACTGTAAAATATTTTTTAAAATCCAGCTTTTTAATGTTTCCCAATAGAATTTAAGGTCAATTGCAAACTCTTCTGACTTACTGTGAAAGCCCTATGGGGTCCCCGTAAGTTGGTTCTAGCTTGATGTCGAATAACAAACTGTTTGGAGGTAGCTACACATTGCATATAGACACATGCAAGAGAGCCCTAGAACTTTTAGAAAGAAAGAAGGGGAATAAAATTCAGAATTGAAGACCTGGAGACAGTTTAGGGCTTATGCACTACTTTCCCCATCCATTTGTTGTCCAAATCCACCACCACCCCAAAAAGTTTTTAAAAGGCCACTATGTACCTTGTAGGTAAGGCCACTGTGGCTATGGGAAAGATCACCGGAAAGACACTGCACCTATACTTCTTAACATCTGGATTGGTTTATTTTATCAATAAAACGATGCTGTGCAAACAAAGAGTTTGGGTTTTGGATCATTTTTGTTAATCCCTTTCTGTAAAAATTGAGTTAATCTTTTTAAAAGAACTCATAACTGTTCAGCTTCATTTGCAATCTTAACATGAATCTTACAGAGTATTAAATAGGGTTATCCCTGTGATGTAACCAATCAGCTGCTACTTGATTTCCTCCTTCAAAGCTGGAAAAGAAAGAGCCTACTCATCTGACTTAATTTACTCACATTCACTAATAAATCTGTCTATTACCATCATTAGTAGCAGATGTAGGCTGTGTTACAAAAAAACCAGAGGCTTGCCTACAAACAACCCTCCCATCTGTTGTATTATACCCAGTCCATCTTCTCATTTTTTTCCTGTGGACTTCTCATTTTATTTAGTTTTCAATGGTGTTTTCATTTTCCTCTTTTTTTTTAAAGATAGGGGAATAAAACAGAATTAAAGCATCTCAGTTCAGCCATTGGATGAGCAGTGTGTAATAGGAATAGGTTGACTGTTCAGTTTAAAGTTTGCCTGTATGCAAATCAGAGTACAGTTGCATGCCAAAATCTGCTCTTTTCATAATTACGGGAGGCAGCTTGCAATTAAAAAAACGTGTCAGGGAAATTTGCACCAAAATTCACATTGGAAGCGGGTACATACAAAAAGACCACTCTATTAAGTGTGTTTTATCTTCACAAAGAAGCATAGATGAGGGGAAATGTGTCTTCACATTGTTCATGCAGATTTTCTTTCTGTTGGATTCTCAAAGTAATACAGGAAAAAAACCAAAGCCTGCTTACTGTTGGGCAGATGATATACTGAATAAAATCTGAACTGGCATACACTCTTATCTTTAGCTGCAACAGGATGTAGAAGAAATTGCTGTTATAGCAGAGATGCAGTGGTATGGTATTTCAGTTGAAGTCCTGTAATATTTAAGTGAATGTTGCAATGCAATTCATACAGCGGTGGGCCACTTCCAGAGGTCTGGAGACTTACACATCCTAAGCTCTGGAGCTTGGAGGGTTGCTTCTTTGCTGTGTCCAGTCCCAAAAGTTTGTTTTTCTTTTGTAAAAACTTTTTAAAAAAATAAAAAAATAAAAAACAGAAAGCCCTGTCATGCCTGCCAGTGAGCAAAATGATTGGTTTCTTTTGGGCGGGGGGGGGTGTTTTGCTGTGTTTTAGTTACAGTTTTGGAAGGTATTGGGCAGCTAGGATTACAGAAGCAAAACATGAGAAAAATTATCTGTGAAGATTCTCAGTCATCCAGGTGAGTTTATTTGGAAGCTGTGTCATGGCAACTGGACTTCTTTTTCTTGAGAGATAGAAACATTTCGCTGCTCATCCAAACAGCTTTGTCAGTCTGAATAAAGCTAGTGCAAATCCTCCATCTTATAGTCCGCTTTGACCTCTTGTCACTTCAGGGTGACATACTTACTATCTCTCAAGAAAAAGAAGTCCAGTTGCCATGATTCAACTTCCAATTGAGAAAAATTACTTCCATGGCCTTGAGGTGGCAGAAGATGACTTCTTAGAAAAGCCTGAACAAAACTTTGTGGGGGGAGTGGGTGATGGGGGACCCAGGGGTACGAGGGAGCCCACATTTTGGCCCTGTGAGGTGTGGATGGTTGACAATTGATTCTGGACCTGAGCTGTTGCCTCTCCTGTGCTGAGTTGTCCTCCTGTTGGGTGGCTGTTTGGTTTCTCCAATGGAGAGGTCTGCACACTCCTCACTGCACTGGACCGCATACACTATATTGCTCCTCTTCTGTTTTGGTCTCTGGTCTTGGGGGGACGCTAAGAGACTAAGGCAGAGAGACTCATGTGCTAGGACCCGAGACAGGAGAGGTGCAAGCCAGCTAGATTATCTGAACCGTCAAGCTGCCTCCACCTTTGGAATAACTTCCCTAGCACCATATTTGGGGAACACGATACTGTACTTTATGAAAGACCACTTCCTGCCTTTTCGCATTCAGTGCACTTTTCTGAGGCAATTTTAAAACGGACTTTGCAATTATTATTTCAACAGCCTTGCTCCTCAATTACCTTTCTTGTATTTTTCCTGTCACATGTTCATTCAAAAATATCCATAACCAAGAGCCCCAGTTGCATGCTGGATTTGAGCTGAGGACCAAGTTCCTCCCTTCCATAACTATGACAAAGATGTTATTGCTTGTCATGCATCAGGGTTTTTTTTTTCAGACTTTTTCTCATTGGCCATTTGCAAAGATTTGTTTTTCACAGGTCCATTGCCCCAAACAGCGACTGCATATTTTACTGAATATCACCCGTTCTATAAAGGCTGCCCTGCTCACATACAATGCACTATTACAGCTAAGAATCCAGGCCAGCTGGGGTTCTAAACAAGAACTGGGTGGATTGGTCAGAATTCAGTCTAAACCCATCCAACTTGCTGAGATATGGCAACCTCTGTATGAATTTTTTTTTCTCTCTCTCTGGATTTCACCACCCATCCTTCATTAACAACATTTGGGTGAAGATGACCGCAGCCATCCAGTTTGCGAGGTCTTCAGCGTTCCTCCAAAAAGTTCCAGATACGTGTTCCTTGTTTTCAGCTTGCATTACTCCACAACTTGCTGTGAAGTTAGAAGTTTCGTTTGTGCTCCGTAGAATGTGTGTCTTGTTCATTGTGCAGCATTTCCCCGTTTGTTAGAAACCCTGACGACCGCCCTTAGCGTTATGTCTTCCCGATCCAATTTGTTTTTCAGCCTTTCTCATTTCTACTGAAAACGAAGGAGGAAGATCCAAAACCCAGTCCCTCTCACAAAGCATGATGGTGGACAGAAAAGTACCGTTGCAGGAGATGACCATTCATGCAAAATCTAATAGAATTACATAAGAACATAAGAACATAAGAAGAGCCATGCTGGATCAGGCCAATGGGCCATCTAGTCCAGCTTCCTGTATCTCCCAGTGGCCCCACCAGATGCCTCTGGGAGCGCACGAGACTAGATCTCTGTCTCCTGATACCACTCCCCTGCATCTGGCCCTTGAAGTACCCCGGTTTTAAGCATGGAGATGACATATCTCCATCATGGTTTGTAACCTGTGATTGACTTTTCCTCCAGGAATCTGTCCAATCCCCTTTTGAAGGCATCCAAGGCCAGGTGCCATCACCACCTCCTGTGGCAGGGAGTTCCACAGACTAACAACACGCTGGGTAAAAAAATGTTTTCTTTTGTCTGTTCAATGCAACACGTTTTTAAACAAACATCCTAACTTTAGAATTCAAATGATCCCGACCCCACCCAAAACCCATTTTTGTCTGCACACCCTTGTTTCGTTGTGCCACGCGCCTCGTTATTTTCTGTCCAAAGCAAAAGCTAAGCTGCGAAAAGGTAGAGCTCCCTCTCGTTTCCCCACGAATGCTCAGATTCTCAATTAGGCTGCTCAGGCCGAAAGTTTATTCCGAGAAGCTGCCGTTGTTTGCCATGTCAGGAGTTGATGGCTGAAATAATAATTGAATGTGGAACACTCAGGATGTGCAGAAAGCCCCAGGAGATGAGCTACCTGCTCTCGACGTTCTTTATCTACGACGAAATAAATAAATTGCTGGCACTCCACTTCAGTTAGTTAGTGGAGGACATGCAGGTCTTTTCCTTACCCTCTGCCTAATTGTGCACTGCTCTTGGATTAATTAGGACCCGAAACCATTTTGAGGGTAAAAAAATGGAATAAACGTTTCTGAGCCTTGCACCACCATCTTTTTTCTTTCAATGCCATCTGCCATTTCTATGACACCGTGCGTTGCTTTTCATGCTTGACTACAGTAGCGAGAAGATATGGAGGGCAGTGGGGTAATTTCTCCCCCTACACACACACAGTAGTTTTTGAAAGAGAAAGGGATACCTCTTGGAGAAGAAAACAGCTCCATTATGTTTTTCCGTTTGCCTTCCTCCAAATGCTTGTTAGCATACAGCTTACATTTGAAACAAAGCAAAACAATAAAGTTTGTAATAATAATAATAATAATAATGTCATCAACCCAGATTCCCCGTCTTATTACACAAAGCAACTGCGAGAGCTTTCTTTTCCAAATGAGTGACATAATGGGGCCTTTGTTAGCTGATACTATAGTGATTTCCCCCAAAATAAAAAAATAAAAAGATCCTAAAACCAGCCGAGGTTCTGATGCAACTTGTGTGGTTTCGGGAACAGGAGGTGGTGCAGATAAATTCAGGCTTGTTGCTGTTCAATATCGATGGTGGAATTACAATGAAAACATGAAATAGAATAAAATCATCTGAAAAATCAAAATGCTTTAATAGTGACTGATGTGCCAATTCTGTTAGGCCTTTTCCTATTACGCATGAAGAATTGCTGAGTGTGTATTATTCCATAAATCACCATACCTAAGCCTGGGAATATTTCATTGTTATTTTCTGTCCTCTTAAAAGAGAAATGGATAGGAATTATTTGCTCTTCTCTGTTAAAACAGGTAGTTATTTCCAGTTGCAATATCTGCTCTAATTCACATTTATTTTAACTTTGGAAATCTTGGGCTCCACTGTCTTTTGACCATGATAATGGCGACCATTAATGGCTTTATAGCTCATTGCTTTAGGTATCTGGCTGCAGAACCTGAGATTGGCAGTTCAATTCCCCGCTGGGGCTCCAGGGAGAAGAGCCAGCCTGAGTGGCCTTGGGCAAGCTGCACAGTCCCCAGGGGACCTCCAAAAGAAGAGAATGGTAAACCACTTCAGAGTACTGTAATTCTATCTAGCTAGAAAACCACGAAAAGGGTTGCCATGGGTCTGAATTGACTTGTCAGCGCACAACGATTGCGAAGTGGGGAAGAAAAGGTTGACGAGGTACTTAAAATGTCCCCGGGTTTGGTTTGGTTCCCCCCCCCCATAGCCAAAACACAGTCTTGGAAGAAGTACAGTAGGACCCCGGTATCCGCTGGGGATTCGTTCCAGGACTTCCCGTGGATAATGAAAACCGTGGATAAGAGAGAACGCCTGCCCACCCACCTCCAAACTGCTGTTTCGTGCCAGTAGCTTGCTTTATCACTGCTGTTTTGAGACAATAGCTTGCTGTATGGCTGCTGTTTTTGACAGTAGCTTGCTTTACAGATGCTATTTGTGACAGTAACTTGCTTTGCCGCTGCTGTTTGTGACAATAGCTTGCTTTGTGGCTGCTGAATTATTTAATTTCTTTCCTCTGCCAACCGTGGATAACTGAATCAGTGGATACGGGAGTCCTACTGTATCGTAAATGACAAGGCACAATTGGGAAATGTCTTAAAAATCCTCCTGCCACCTTTTGCCTCTAAGAGCTTCCCTCCGGACCCTCCTTGGTCCAGAGGTCTAGAGCCAAAAAAAAAAAAAAATCTGCATGGGAAGAGAATGCCTTGCCCGACCCCTCTTTGCTCCTTAACACCCAGTGTGCCAAACAAAACAGTGTCACGAGACCTTGTTTCGTTACCCTTTTCCTGCCGGTTGCTCCAACAGCGCTTGTCCCTTTCCAGGTCCCATGGTTTTATGTGAGCCAGTATTGAAGAAATACAGCTGGAAACTTCAGAGAGCGTGGCTTTCATGACCTTGCAATTACCTTTCACATGATGCTGACCTTACATGACATCAAGTCCATGCAATCATTAAAAAGTACTCTTGAGCCTTATGAAGGAGGGGGAAAGGGGTACAGTCGCTTTACTTAAACAAGAGAATTTCTGTCTGTCTCTTTGTCCTTTCTTTCTTTCTTTCTTTCTTTCTTTTTCTTTCTTTCTTTCTTTCTTTCTTTCTTTCTTTCTTTCTTTCTTTCTTTCTACCTCCCTACCCCCCCTACCTTACTCTGCCTTTTTCCCTAAAAAGGACCCAAGGCGGCTTACATAATTAAATGGCAACATTTAAAAGCTAAACACAATACATGAACACCTTTTTAAAAGAATCAAATGCCACAGAATGATAAACAATCAGCACCAAGGACACATTCAAAGCAAAAAGGCTCCATTTAAAAAAAAACCTGTCTCAGGCAGCCAACATGTCTTTTTGGAAAATTACCCCACTGAGCATTTTGCAAACAGAAAAATCCATTTAATACCCAAACGCAGTCTGCCCAAGGTCAGAAAAAGCAAGTCAGAAAATTGAACAAATGTATAAAGCTCTTGGTGTAATTATGTATATCAGAACAACTGCTATTGGGCTGTACCGTGGACCCTCATATAACATGCGGTTTGTTTAACAGAAAATCCGCTTGAAGGAAAATATTTCTGGAGATAGGGGGAAATTGCTTAACAGAATCGCCTATGGGGCAAATCTGTACAACAGAAAAACGGTCGCGGTTAGGGATTAATCTGTTTTCAATGCATTCCTATGGGAAATTTGTACAAAGGAAAATTTGCTGAATAGAATTTCATTTGGAACAAATTAATTCCATTATACAGCGTACCTACCACTGTATTTAAATACAGTACATCCTTCCACAGCTCCTGTAGCAACCTCAACCCAACAGAGAACATACAGCCGTTGAATAAAATGTAGTGGTATGATGTCGATTGGTTGGTGCCCACTGATGGAGAAATATGAGGTGTCACTAAGCGGTCATAGGATTGGACTGCAAGCGTACAGGGATAAAAGAGAGATGTAGGAGGAGGAGACTGTCTCTTAGGAAGGACCATGATAATGTTCAGAGAGCATTCGGTATATGATGAATGATGGTGGCATCGCACATTATGTTGGACTATTCTGAAAATGTCTTAGAAAAGAAATTGACTTCAAAAATGCATATGTCCCTGTCTAGATTAACTACAGAATATGTCAATGCCTGGGGTTATAAAAGTCTGGGTGGCATGTACAATCATTCTCTGCAGTTCTCAAACTAGCCGGTCTAAGCCACAATCTTTCCTGGTAACTTTTAAATAAATCTCTTTGGTTCTTCACTAGTTTGCTGCCATTGGAAATGGGGCCATTGCTAGGGGTGCAACCCGCAGAAACGTCCATGCTTTGAGCCGTGAGGGCACTGGGATGAATTAATGACCAGCCCCATCCGCTGTCTTCAGCAGGGGCAGCAGCTGCCCACTCAGAAACAGATGGTGAACGAGCCTGATCTTGGCTTTTTAAAAGTTAAGCAGATTTGAGACTCCGTGTGTTTTGTGCATGCTATTCAGCCTAAATGTTACTTGTCCTACATTAAGTAAGCTGTGGGCTTGTTCATGGGAGCGTTCACATATTCCAAACGATAAATGCAAATACTGTCTCTGATTAGAAATACAATGCAAATCGGAAACACAAGATGAGAGAACTATGTGGAGGACCCTTCCTTCCTTCCTTCCTTCCTTCCTTCCTTCCTTCCTTCCTTCCTTCCTACCTACCTACCTACCTACCTACCTACCAACCTACCAACCTACCTACCTACGTACCTCCACATTCTGCCTGCTTTTCAGCAAATATTGGCTCCCAGGATGTCATACAATTAAAAGTCATACAAAGGTAGCAGTGCAGTGTGTGTGTGTGTGTGTGTGTGTGTGTGTGTGTGTGTGTGTGTGAGAGAGAGAGAGAGAGAGAGAGAGAGAGAGAGAGAGAGAGAGAGAGAGAGAGAGAGAGAGAGAGAGAGAGAGAGAGAGAATAGTACATTCCAGGCTATTTCTTCTCTTTGGGGTGGGCAGAAGGTGTTCCAGATGGAATTATTATTATTAGCAGTAGTGTTATTAGCATTATGATTTGCATTTGAATGGTGCTTTTGAATGTTCATGCAGTCCTTACAATAACCCTGTAAGATCAGTGTCTGTCTCTCTCTGTGTGTGTTTGCTTGGTTCAGGGCCAAGCTACAGAAAGAGTGGTTAGCTAATGCCATATAATCAGTCAGATCAGGGATTTTCCAGTTCTTAGCTTAGTTTTGTGCATTACACTAGCTTTTAAAATTGATCAAAATGGCACGTATTTACGTTTTAGTTCTGGTTTAATTTTAGTTTGTTTACCAGCAATGGCAGCCACTGTTGCCTTCTCTTAAAAAAAGATTTAAAAAGCATCTAGTGTAGGCTAATATCCTTTTATAGTAACATAAAAGAGAATGCAAGCAGTCACATAGGAAGGTGCTAAATATAAATATTCTGATTAATGGCAAAAGAACGTGTGCAGAACCCTTCAGCCTTGTCCCCTGGACACAAAGGACTCCCATTGAGCTCCAAAACATCATAAGGCCCTACTATATTCATGCTTATCTTTACAGCAGGGGCTGCCATATTTTCTCTTTGGCAGGGTTTTGCTCAGATGTTAAAACATGCCATTTTGGCATGAGCTGGCATCCATGTTAAGGTTAGATTTTTAAGAAGTCAGTCTACAGCCCTCATAGAATTGAAGATAAGGTTGAAAGGTGCAGTCATTCTTAGGACCAATTCTTTTGGTGGTGGTGGAGGAGGAGGAGGAGGAGGAGGAGGAGGGGAACAAGTCTTTCTATTTGGTTGTCCAATAAGTGACACTGCACACCATTGAACAGGAACTCAGAGGGATGCTAATCGAACACCGTGGGAAAATGAGTTGTGGGAGTGCTTGATTCTTTCAGAACAGGCCATAGGAAGCCATGAATCCATAGCAGTGGTTTACAAAAGCCATTTTTTCCAGGCTCTGATATTGTGGATCTTGCTGCATTTGGACTGAAAGTTTTTTTTTCCTGCTGCACCAGACTGTTCATCTTGTGGTCCACTAAGATCCCTCTTTCACATGTGCCATGGCTGCCTGTATTATCTCCACGCAGAGTTTCTTATAACAACCAGTCGCTTAACCCCCCTCCCCGGTGTACAGTGGTACCTCAACTGACGAATTTAATCCCTTCCGAATGCATGCTCTTAAGTCGCACTACTCTTAATTCAGGGTACCTATCTAAAAAAAAAAAATAAGTTTTAAAAAATCAAAAAATTGAAAAAAATTGTTAAGTCGAGCAGACCAGATCTGAAATTTGTTAGGCGGCAGTTAAAACGCCAACATTTTCCCACTCTTAAGTCAAATTGCTCTTAAGTCGAGCTGCTCTTAAGTCGGGGGCACCACTGTATTTTCTTATTTCTTCTGCAAAGAGAAACTCAGATTATCGCTGAGCTTAGCAGTTGAGGTATCTCATGTGTCTCTGTCCAGGAAACAGCAGAGACCTTAAAGAGAAAAGAGGCTGTTCTCTGTGAGTTGTGCTCCTCCTGTGGGTTGTGAAGGTAGTAGACTCCGTTGGGTGGGAGTCATCAGGGGAAGGGAAGAGGCAGACTGCACAGTGGAGGGGACATATAACCAAACGAGGAGTCAAAGAAAGGCACTGTCTTCTCTGCGACGGTCATTTGGTCCATCACAACTGCGACATGAGCCACAGCATTGATCCCCTCCCCTTCACTACTGGGCTCCTTAGACCAGGCATGTCCAAACTTGGGACCTCCAGATGTTTTGGACCGCAGCTCCCACAGTCCTTTGCCATTGGAAGCACAGGCTTGGAATTCTGGGAGTTGTGGTCCAAAACATCAGGTGGGCTGAAGTTTGGACATGCCTGCCTTAGGCAGTCTCAGCCCTAGTATGCCCAACTGACATTCTCACAATGGTAACTGCAGTGTGCCCAGTTGACAAGTCCTTGTACGCTTTCTGGGCTGGTTCAGATGCTCACCACCACCCCTTGATGCACTTGGACAGTCTCTCCAGCTACTTCAACGAGCAAGGGAAGGCAAGGATCCAGCATACATGGGGGGGGGGGGACTCAAGGACTGGGAGCTCAAATCCCAACTCAGTTAACCATCCCCTTCCTGTCTGCCTTTGCCATGGAGGCGGTTCCGTACCTGCAGGAGTACAAGGCTGTCAGATGACCAAACAAACCACAGTGCATCTTTCGAGGAGTCTTTTTTTATTTTATTAAGATAAATCCAGAAAAATTCCTAACAGTGGGTATATTCAGTCAACCTGCGCTTCTCTTTTTTTTAAAGATTTTTTTTGCATTTCATTTAAAAACAGGAATACACTTCTTAATTTTTCTTCTTCTCCAAAAATGTGACAAAATAAAACTACATTTGGGATACAACAAGATTTTCCAGCTTCTAAGGATTTTTTTTTTCATGAAAATACTTCACCTTCTTTATAAAAGCAACCCACAGAACCTCCGGAATGTCTAACACAATTATTCTGTTATTATTATTTTTTTTGAGACCTCCCCACGTTAAGAAAACGTACAACACATAACAAGGGTGAAATTACAATCTGAAGTCTGTATGACTTATACACAAAGGGATTATATACTGACAGAAGTCAATAGCTACCACCACTGATTCTTTCCAGGTACCATACAAACTATGACAATCACATTTTTTTTAAAAAACAATGATTTTGTTTTGTTGGTTGAAGTCCCAAGTCGCCGAGATGAAGATGTTCCATAATTAATTCCATGCTAAAAAAACCTGCATTTATAAAATAGTTGATAAAAATATTCCTCTCTTAACAATACAGTATGAAGGTACAGATACCAAACGATGGAAATGAAGAGAGCTACGTTGGTTACTCGGACTTGGTCTCCTTGTCATCAGATACTTCAGCAGTTGGTGCCTGTCGAGTGTTTAAGAAAAAT
Source organism: Phrynocephalus forsythii (assembly GCA_029282475.1). Taxonomy (NCBI): domain Eukaryota; kingdom Metazoa; phylum Chordata; class Lepidosauria; order Squamata; family Agamidae; genus Phrynocephalus; species Phrynocephalus forsythii. The sequence continues at coordinate 8,305,925 of JAPFRF010000015.1, read as the reverse complement.
AGGAATTATACATTTTCATAGAAAAATACTACTTTTATCCAAGAAGGGAAAATACCTAATTTGTTTATTTTAAAAAATAAGCTAACACCAACTACCAAATACGAGATTACAAATCATTTCATATATACAAGAATTTGCCCTTTTCTCATCCAACAGAACCTTACTATCTTCCGTGACAGTGAATTACCAAAAGTTAGTCTTACACAAAGACCAGAAGAGGTACAGCAATTGATTCTCCCTTAACTCGCCAATTCTCAATAAAGGTAATCTCAAAAGACATGCAGTTTCACAATCCTTATGAAGACTGGATGAGACTGCTACTGGTATTCAGCTCTAGGCTTTGCACCCGATGCACCTGAAGCCAACATTGTATTTCCAGATTTTGTTTGTTTGTTTGTTTGTTTACATCAAAGCAAAATGGGAGGCTGAGCCATTTGGCCATGACAAAACACAAATGCGAAACTAGGCTACAGACGATACCTTCATAGGCCACTAATAAAAATAAAAATAAAAATAACATTGCAAGCTTTTGAGTGCAAAAACACTCTTCTTCAAAGCAGGTCCCAAAAGCTTTGAAGAAGAGTGTTTTGCACTCGAAAGCGTACAGTGTTTTTTTATTTTTATTACTGGGCTATAAAAGTATCGCCTGTACCCTAGTTTTGCATTTGTTATTTATTTACAGTATTATTTGGCCGCTCCACTACCAAATGGGCTCTGGGCAGCATGCAACAGTATATGAAAAACTATAAAAACATATTAAAACCATCAAAATAACAAGCAGTTTAAAAACAATTAATATACACATAATAAAACCCTGTTGCTCATAAGCCCAGCTAGAACATTATCTAATTAAAATGCTGGCTAAACAGGAAGGTCTTTGCCTGGCATCGAAAAGCCAAAAGCATCAGCCCTAGGCAGGTCTTTGTCGGAGGGCATTCCAAAGATATAAAAAAAAATAAGACAAGCAAAACAAATACATTTTGGACAGCAAGCAGCTTATGTTCTATCTATCCCCTTCAGTTCTCTTCGGCAGAAAAATACTACTTAGAGTACACAGATGAAAGCCAATGACCAGCTGTCCTGCAAACAAAGGGCCTTTTTACACGACCCCTAAGATCCGCTGGCCACTTAAATTCGGACCAGAGATCTTAGGGGTTAGTCTTCCTGGTTGCTGGCTGCCTGAGGGAGGGAGAAAAAAAGAAAGAAAAGCATGCCGTCTTACCTCCGTTTTGTTCCCGGCAGCATTCAGATCCCTTAAAGGGGCGGGGTGCAAAAAAAAGAACAAACAGAAGCCAGGAGAGCCCCGCACTCACTATCCTTACACCGGATCAAATATTTGTCACATCCAAAAAGCAGGTACAAGAAAACTGCAGTTTGGTCTAAAGTGGGCGGGTTTGTCTGCAAGGTCCAGAGCTGGTGGGTAAACATTTTTAAGGTCCGGACCTTGCAGCCATTTGCGGCGGAGCTTAGGGGTTGTGTATAAAGGCACAAAGTTGCAAAACAAACCTGGCCAAAAGTTCTGGTTTCGAGTTTCAGGATGGGTGCTTTTTCACTTTCTGAACTGCAAGGTATACATCAATATAAAACTACCTCGTTAGTTTTGGTGTCTCCGTTCTCAGAGTGGTTTTCCTCTTTAGCATCTTCTGGCTTGGTTTCTTCTTTTCCTTTGGCTCCCTTTTTCCCTTTCGCAGCTACTTTCTTGTCCTCTTTCTTATCATTTGCTCCTTTCTCTTTCTATAAGAAGGGACAGAAACAGTTTGCATGTTTAAAGTCTCTTTAAAAACAGCACTTGTGTATTTAGATGAGTGGTTCACCTTTTAATATGATAGATTGATTGATAGATAGATAGATAGATAGATAGATAGATAGATAGATAGATAGATAGATAGATAGATAGATAGATAGATAGATAGATGGATGGATGGATGGATGGATGGATGGATGGATGGGTGGATGGATGGGTGGGTGGATCGAAGGAAGGAAGGAAGGAAGGAAGGAAGAACAGAACAGAACAGAACAGATCATTATTGGGCTATTATTAATGTAAAAGTCAATATGTGTTTCATAATTAGTGGGCAAACTCCCACTATAACTTCCATTTCTTATGAGAATTCATATGCTACCAACAATGATAAGTTTTTACTCCAGACTTCCAGGCGTCCTCTCATCCCCGTGGTCTTTTCCATGCATGCAAGAGATACAGGCTCACGCCTGCCTCCCGAGGACACCAGTGGCGAACCCCTTTGCTGTGAAGCCGGCAAGGTTAGGGAAAGAGAGGACAACAGCTGAACACAAGGAGACCTATGCTTATGGGGAGAGATGGGGGCATACAGGTAACCCTGCCCCCCAAGGTTGCATGTAAACACTGATCTGTTTGACCATTAATTGGCCAATTTACACATAACTGGCATTTCCTGTTTGCATTTGGCTTCGGCAGAATGAATTCAGGAATGTATAAATTACAGCACTGCATTGGATATGTCAGGATTATACATGTTCAGTAGCTGAAATGTTCTTGCCCTGTAATTTGGTTCACAAGAACAATTTTATAGGCTCTCAAGAAAGCAAAGCCGGGGAGCTTAATTCCAGACTTGGAATTAGAACCTTGAGGTACACTTAGGTTTCATCTATTTTTTTTTTTTACAAAAGGATGGAAGTGAGGAAAATGATTATATTTGGGTTATAATAGGTTCTAGAAAATCCCCAGGCACTGGCTTTCAATGCTAGGGGACACAGAGAGTTAAGACGACATTCAAGGAGCCTACACGACATCCCTTGCCTCGTGGCGCAGTGGTTAAAGGCCTGTCCTGCAGGTAAAACTGTGCTCACGACCTGGGGTTCAATCCCAGGTAGCAGGCTCAAGGTTGACTCAGCCTTCCATCCTTCCGAGGTCGGTAAAATGAGTACCCAGCTTGCTGGGGGGGGGGCAATGTGTAGCCTGCACACTGTAATTAAAAACTGTAAACCGCCCAGAGACTACTTAAAGTGGTATGGGGCGGTATATAAGCAGAACGCTTTTTTAATTATGCTCTACAGTCGCTGTGGCATGCGTTTTTTCTTTAATACTGTCAGGAAGAAACTGCAGGGGAGGGAGATTGTTCCCTGACTTTCAAAAACTTGCCATTTCCATTTCGACAGAGAAGGAAAACAGGGAAGAGAATCACGTTTCACTCGTGAGGAACAGGCTGAAAGAGAGTTACATGGAAGTTAGTCTGCAGATTGCTAACCTTAGGTGCTGCCTTTTTGGGTTTTGGTTCTGGTTTAGGTGGAGCAGGTTTCTGCAAGAGAAGCACATAGACAATTAACGTGTGCCCTAATCGAAACAGCAACTATAGCTTACTCTACCTGACTCAAGTTTGAAAGTCTGCAACTTCCAACTTGATTTTGGTCCCTTAAGATATTGTGTATTATTATTTTACATTTCATTTGTCGGATCTTCGTTCCGTTTGTGCTGTTGTTTATACTGCCGCAAACAGTATAAATAATATATTTATAGACTGGGCTGTCTGTCAATCAAACAAATAAATAAATACATTTTAAAAAAATAAAAGGGAAACACTACATTTCTGATCCTTCCAGTTGTGATTGCTGGCTTTTAAACAGCCGGGAAATGCCTAATGAAACTCTAGAAGCCAAAAAGGGAGACTAGACGGATTTTCCCAACTAATCAGAACCTTTTTTTTTTGTTTGCCTTACGATTGGCAAATTAAAACAAAGGTTTCTGTTGGTTTCCAGTCTCAGTTCAAGATAAGGATTTCTGTGACATGTCACTCACTACAACCTCCTAAACATGTCCAAATGCACTTTTACGTTCAAACATAGGTAAAGGTAAAGGTTTCCCCCCGCACATGCGTGCTAGTTGTGTCCGACTCTAGGAACAGTGCTCATCTTCGTATTCAAGCCAAAGAGCCAGTGTTGTGCAACTCCATGGCCACATGGCTGGCATGGCTGCAAGGAAACACTGTTTTAACTGCCCTCTTTTTTTTTACAGTGGTACCTATTTATCTACTTGCATTGACATGCTTTCGAACTGCTAGGTTGGCAGGAGCTGGGGTGAACAGCGGGAGCGTGGCATCCGGATTCGAACCACCGAGCTGCTGACTTTGCAGTGCAAACCTAGGCTGCAGTGACAAAAAATAGGGCATGCCATAGAAATCCTCCCTTTCCCCCCAGTTATGACATTTAAATTCTGGGAGTTCCTTACTCAACACACCCTCCCAAGAACCTAACCACGCTGTCCTGCTTGTGCAATGGTGATGTTCTCCTCAACCCAATTCAGTTGCTGCTTATCTGGGTCACAGCGACATGCTTAGAAAGGAGTTGGCATCTGTCCCCTTTCCCATCCTCACTTGTTCCATGGGGAGAGCGATGTATCCCATGCAGAAGAGGGTCACCCTCATTGATTAGTAAAAGGGGATCCTTACTCAGAGTGTACTCTTGAGCAAGACTCTTCTGTTTAGGCACAATGTTCTCTACATGGAGGCATATAAGTAGTAGTAGTAGTAGTAGTAGTAGTAGTAGTAGTAGTAGTAGTAGTAGTAGTAGTAGTAGTAGTAGTAGTAGTAAATAATGACTACAACAGTTATCCTAGGCCAGGCATGCCCAGACTTCGGCCCTCCAGATGTTTTGGACCACAACTCCGACAGCCCTTTGCCATTGAAAATACAGGCTTGGAATTCTGGGAGTTGTGCTCCAAAACATCAGGAGGGCCGAAGTTTGGACATGCCTGCCCTAGGCTCTTGGAAAGAGCTCGATCATTGGAGAAGGCCAATTCCAGCTTAACACCTGGCAGCTGTGTTCTCCAGATTAATGATGACGTCAACGATGACGGACAGATTTGGAGGCAGGCGCTGCTCCTTCAGCGTGTTGCCAAGATCCCGACAAGTCACGACGAATCAAGAGCTCAGTGGCAGAGAGGCCATGAGCAGAAAAATCGATGGTCCCTTCACCTGAAATCACTTCCTGAGATTCGGCTGCCTACTCACTTCCCTGCTGCACGCTTATGAAACTAGGCATTTGTGGAACACGCATGCCTTTCAAATTTTCATATAGAGGTCGTTTTGAAAGCTAAAGGCAACTTACCCGACACCCTGACCCTCCTGTTTACCCTACCCTGTCTCCACTTTCACTGGCTGCAAGTGGGGAATTCAGCCAACTCCCCACACACAATACTGGGTGCATGCTGAACGAGGACCCTGTTCAGGTTTGCTATTTTCAACAGCAAGCCAATGTTTCAGGTGTGCGGTTTGTCCCATGGGGCATTTCTGGACTTCATGGCTGTGCCTTGAATCAGGCCCGTCAGGCTCCACAAGCCCAACCCCACTAGAGACATCTTGCAAAATTAAGACCCCCTTTTTGTCTTCTAGATGCATTTAGAAACTAGCAGTCTGAAGTTTCCCGTATCGGCATCAACGTATGGGCAGCATAACATGAAATAAAAGAAGCGGGGAAGCTACTCACAGCAGATAGTCGAGCCGATCGTCTCTTGGGCTGCACAAAAGAAGAACAAGTCACCAAAACTGAAAATTGGCACCCTTAAAATTAGCATTCATAGGAATATGACGTGACCAAAAATCCCTGGTTTTTTTCTGCATGCTTAACACCCACTAAGTTTGTTGGGATTTCCTCCCAGGTCCAGTCACATTAAGGTGACTATACATTAGCAATGTTTTTTAACCCAGTGTGTTGTTCGTCTTTGGAACTTCCTGCCACAAGATGTGGTGATGGCATCTAGCCTGGATGCCTTCAAAAGGGGATTGGGCAGATTCCTGGAGGAGAAGTCCATCAGAGGTTACAAACCATGATGGAGATGTGTAATCTCCAGGCTTAAAACCAGGGTACTTCAAGGGCCAGATGCAGGGGAGTGGTATCAGGAGACAGAGATCTAGTCTCGTATGTTCCCAGAGGCATTTGGATGGGTCTTTGGCCTGATCCAGCAGGGCTCTTCTTATGTTCTTAAGGTGCATTAGAGGTGGGGAACCATCAGCCCTCCAGATGTTTTGGACCACACCTCCCACAGTCCATCATTGGCAATATAAGCTCGGAATTATGGGAGTTGTGGTCCAAAACATATGGAGGGCCAAAGGTTCTCCACCCCTGCACTAAACCATCTCTGTTCAGTGAATTGTTGCTGATGACATCTGGACAGACTCTTGTGGTGACAGAATTCCCTTCTTTTGCATGCTGTAATGGAAGAATTTAGGGTGGTTGTTAAACCTGTGTTCTGCTACGTTGAAACTCGGCCCTTGTTAATCTCTATATATCAGGGCACACAGTAAGGATCTGATTAATCAACTCCTACGCCTAAATTCAACTGTTCGATGAGAATCATTTCCATTGATTCTGAGAGTCTACACTGTGTTGGTAATTACTGTATTTAGGTCTGGAATGTTTTGTGTCATAGGGAAGAACAAAAGGCCTACACAAATACAGTACTGTACTTATCCCATCTTTGGAAATAATGATACAGTTCTTGAACACTGTTAATTTAAGCACCAGGAATGGAAACAACTCTCCGATTTACTTTTGCTGTTGGTTTTGTTATTTAATCGGGCCGATTCGCCTGTACCTTAATAGGAACTCCCTGAGGACAGTCGTGCAGGTGCTGGTCATATTGATGATAGATTATTGCAACGCTCTCTACATGGGGCTTCCCTTATATCTTGTTCGGCGACTGCAGCGGGTGCAGAATGTGGCAGCCAGATTGGTGGTCAGTGGAGGCAGATTTGACCGCATCACCCCAATTCTGGCTTACCTGCATTGGCTGCCTGTTGCCTCCTGAATAAGGTTCAAGGTGTTGGCTTTGGTTTACAAAACCCTCCATGGCTCGGGATCTGAATATCTGACAGAGCGTATCTCCCAAATGTCAGAGCTGGCCAGACCCACCAGAGCCTCATTGGCCTTCTCGCTTCGGGTGGCCACTCTCAGAGAGTCCCGTAAGGTTGTGATCCGTAATCGGACCTTCTCGGTGGTAGGCCCGTCCATATGGAACAAACTTCCCTGCGAGATGTGCCTAGCTCTGTCCCTCACAGCCTTCAAGAAATCACTGAAAACCTGGCTGTTCCAGGAAGCTGATGGTCATCGCTAACGTTTGGTTTGTGCCCTTTTGTGATTTGTTGTTTTTCTTTGTATTTGTTATGCCTCTTGCTGGACTCTTTTTTTTTCTCTCCCCTCTCTTTGTTGTGTATTATTTGAGATGAATTGTGATGGTTTAAATCAGTGGTTCTCAACCTGTGGTTCCCCAGATGTTCCTGGACTGCAACTCCCAGAAGTCTTCATCACTAGCTGAGCTGGCTGGGATTTCTGGGAGTTGCAGTCCAGGAACATCTGGGGACCCACAGGTTGAGAACTCCTAGTTTAAATGGTTTGCGTTGCCCTGTTTGTAAACCACCCAGAGTTCCTTTGGGAAAAATCGGTGCAGTCTACAAACTTTAAAAAAATGAATAAAATAAATTAATACACAAGTAAGCCAGCTTGGGTTCAAAGTATATCACTGGCAGGATGTAATTTTCAAGCAACCCGGACAATAGTCAGTCCTCAAAAGGTTCTGAGAGTGAACGGAGAATGGGAGGGGGTGTGGGCACACACTTGCATTGTTCCTGTTTCACAACACATCCCAGTACTCGGTGTAATGATGTGCAATGATAACAATGGTAAATACCGGCACCTACCTCCTCCTTTACCTCGCCTTCAGCAGCAGCCTGGTTTAAGAAAAGGAAAGGAAGGCAATGTGTCAGCAGTTTACTTTTTTGCTTCATTTCGGCGCAAGGGCGTGGATGCCCCAAATTTTGGGGTCCCTTCTACTCCACCCAAAACCTGTCAAAAGAGCTGCTGTGTTTTTGGAGTCATGAACGGCGAGAGTGAGCAAAGGATGCCCGCTCCTTTAGCCTGGTCTGCTTACAGCATGAGAAAAAGGCATTAAAAAGGAAATAAAATAAGTGCATCTACAGACACTTCCCCACCACCTCTCGTTTGGCCACTGACCACTCGGCACTGTGGACTTCCGCCGTTTCTCATCAAACTGTCTACCAAACTGTCCCGATTGGTCTGCCGGGGCTTATTTTATTATTTATTAATTTGCAATTTTTAAAAAAATCCCGCCTTTCTCCTTCAAAGGACCTCCAGGGCGATGTGCATCATTAAAAAGATAACAGTTAAATATTCCAAATAAATAAATAAGTAGACCGGAAGTGAACAAATATTAAGTATTAACTGAAAAAGGTAAATAAAATGAATTACAAAATAAAAACAAAACAGGCATTTCCCGGACCCCACCAAATGGGGGCAGAGGAGGGACACCCGGGTCTACTCTCCCATGGAACAGCTGCCCGCGGGCTGCCCCGTCCGTCCAAATTCCCGGACTACAAGTCCCACAATGCTCTGGGAAAGCCACTAAGGTTGCACTCGCTGGTGTGACGTTCCCCGCTGGGTGTTTTGTTTTGTTTTTTCTTCTCCAAAAAACCGGGCGCTTCCCGCCAAATCACCTGCAACAAGGTCGTCGGGAGCTTGGAGCAAGGGCACGGCAATCCATTCCGGGGGATGGCCCAGGGAAGATCCGGAAAGGGGTGGGGGGGGGGTGGGGGTGCGGGTGCAGGAAAAGATCTGCAAATGCGCGCGGGAGGGGGGGGGAGTTGCATCCGCAGAAGGGAAGATCCCCCTTAGGAAATGGGCTGATTTCCACCAACCTCTCCACCCCCCGCGATCGCAATGCCCCCCCCCATGAAAACGACTCGTGCATTCGATCCCTAGTTGCAAGGCACAAGTGGAAGGCGCCGCCCCCCGGGCCCTGAGGAGGCCTTCAAGGGAGGAATGTGTGTGCGCGTGTCTCTCACCCCCCACCTCCTGCAGGAAAGCCGTCGGCGATCCCTCGCCATATTCGCCCCCCCCCGTGTCGCTTCTCTCCCGCACCGACTCGCCCGCGTCCGCTTCCTCCGCCCGCCTGGTTTTGCAAGCGCCCCCCCCCCCCCACCCCCACCCCCATGATAAATCGGCGCCGCCTAATGGCTCCGAGTCACCATTGCACAACCATCTGGTGCTGGTGGGGCGAGGAAGACATCGGGAGGCAGCGAGGACCTAGCTTGGAGGAGGGGGGGTGAGAAAGAACAAAGGCCGGCACAAGGGAGAAAGGGGGAGAGAGAGAGAGACCCGGATCGCGGGAATAGCCCAGGCTGGGGTCCTGATTAGGAACCCCCCCCCAAACCCTAGCAAGGCCCGCAGAAGGGTTTGCATAGAGACCACCGAAGGAGAAAGGGGGGGGGAAGGATCCTTTTGGGGGGGGGGCGCAGGCCAGCCGCGGATCCCGCGCCTTTGCTTGCATCCACGATCGGGCACCAGCGCAACCCCACGATGGCTGTCCGTCGTCATCCGGCACGGCGACCTCCCCCGCCCCCGTGCTATCTCCCCTTCCAACAAATTTCTTCTCCCCCCCCCCAAAAAAAGGCCACCCGGATCGCCTGAACAAAAGCGCCTGTCGCCTTCAGGCTCCGCTCTTCCACGGCACCCGAAGACCCACGAAAATGCAATCCAAAATGAAGGCGGGTGGTGGTGGTGGGGGGAGCACGGTGCAAACACAACACACACAGGAGCGCGCGCGTAAATCAAGATATTTTTTTCTTCTTCCCCCGCTCCCCAACCCCACCGCGAACGGGCTTCGAACGCTTTCTTCCCCCCCCCCCCACAACCCCGGTTCCCTGCCCTTCCACCCCCCCTACCCCTTATATTCATATTTATATATTTATATTTATATTGCTTACCTTTCTTTTGGGCATAGTTGAACCTTAATAGTGGGATGGCAAAGCAAGAGGGAGAGAATTTTTGTCTAGGGGAGGAAAAAAATAGAAATCGCAACCACCCTGCCTCTTAGAGCAAATTTTTTTTTAAAAAAAGCACCGCGCGCAAAAGAAATCCTTTTTAAAAAGCCTTGGTTAAACACACACAAATATATATATATATATAAACAGATCTAGCTCTCTTGGCTTGTTTGCTTGCTTGCAAAACTGGACAAGATTACCAAGAGTTAATTGCAGCAGCACCAACGGGAACTTACAAACACCCCCTCGGAAAAAATTATACATATATATATATATATTTCCACCCCCCCCGAAAAAAAATTCTCCTTTATTGCAAACAGTAAAATACACCAAATACTCAACCAAACGGCATGAATGGGGAGCGCGAGAGGATCCCGGGCTGTGAGTGACGGGCTCCTAGGCCAATCGGAGTCCAGGGCGAGGACGTGGATTGGGGGGGTGATAGGTGGCGGTTGCAGGGCTCGGGCTGGAGGCGGAGCTGGGCTCGTAGCGCGCGCGCGCGCGCATTCACACGGGCAGAGCGAGACGGGCGCCGGATCGAGCCTTTTTACGCTGTTTGCGCGGCCGGGAGGGCCTTAAAAGTGCTTCCTGAATACGTCCCCCCCCCGGATTTCCCGCCGCCTCCCCCCTTCTATCGCTGCTGGAAAATTATTTATTATAGAGTATTTTTACCCCGCCTTTCTCCTTGGAGAACCCCCATCGTCCGTCCGTCCGCCCCCCCCCTCACTTAACTTGGATGGCTTGCATTTGCAAAGGCTGGAAGGCCAGCCTGGAACCCCACAGCACGGGGGGGGCTTTTTGGAGTGGGAAGTTGGCCAGCTTTATTTATTTATTCATTCATTGATTTAAAGTGGAGGAGAATCCAGCCCGCTTGACCCAGTGCACGTCGTAGATAATCGCGCGCGTCCCCTTCGCGCGCGCTCCGACCAGAGCAAAAAAAGTTCCTTCCCCGTCGCCCGTGGTGCAAAGTTTGTGCAAAGAATTGTGCAAAGCAATATGGCTGCCGGGGCACCTTCTCGCTCTGCAAAGTCAGAGGCGGTGGTTGGTGGGGGTGAAGGGCCTGTGCTTGCAAAGGGGAGGCGGGGGTTGCGACCTCCCAAGTTTCCCTCCTGCACCGGGTCACCTTTTGCACCCAGTTTGGGCCAGAAAGTTGCTTTATTTCTTTGACTCCTGCTCTTTGGGAAGGGGGGGAGAGAGAGTCACCCTGGCGTGGCACAGCATCCAGAGCAGACCGTGTCTGGAGAAACACAGCAGGCTAAAGAAAAAGAATGGGGGAGGGGGGAACCGAAATGAAGAAGACCCAAACGTTGTGGCATCTTAATGAAGAAAAGTCTGCATTTTGTAGAGAATTGGGGGGGGGGAGGCCCTGTGGTTTGGAATCACAGTGGACCCTCGTGTAACAAACGGTTTGTGTAACATAAAATCTGTACAACATAAAAAATTCTGGAGATAGGGGAAATTTGCTTAACAGAATCACCTGTGGGCCAAATGCATACAACATAAAATGGTGGCAATTAGGGATTACTCCGTTTCCCATGCATTCCTATGGGAAATATGTGTCAAGGGAAATTTGCTGAACAGAATTTCCTTTGGAAGGAATCAATTCCTTTATACAAGGTACCACTGTATACAAATGTAATAGTAGAGGGATGCCTTGATTGAACCACTAAATAAATAACATCAATTTCAAGCACAACTAGTGTGTTGCTGTATTTTACTGCGAGCTTTCGTCGGCCACCTCCTCTGTTTCCAGGAAGGAATTGTGTGCATCACTGACACACTCCCTGTCCTAAACCCCTTCTCAAAGTAGAGAGACACCTTGTTAAGGCCTTAAAGTAGGAAACTTCTCAATAAAAGGGCCTTCCGTCTTCTGTGATTCCCTTAGAAAGAGAAATGCCAATGATCTCTGTGCAGGATGTGGCAGTAAATGGTATTAGTTAAGGTTACTTTTAAAATGTTTTTTGAACACCACCAAGTGTGTCTATTGATTTGTGACATGTTGCCTTCCTGAGGTTAAAAATGTATCAGAAGTCACAAATGTAACACATGTTACCACTAAGGTGTTATTTATTGACTGATTTGTGGCATCTCCCCTTCCTGAGTTAAAAAAATGTATCGGAAGTCAAAAATGTAACACATGTTACCACTAATAGTTTACACACTCTGCTGGTAACCTACCTCCTTTCAAAGGATGCTTTCTATTTTAGGAAGCACAGATTGTCTGCCAGCCTACAGAATCATGACTCCTGTGTTCAGTAAAGCAAGCCTTAAAGAGAAAGGAAGCCCTCTTGAAAAATGCAGATACACCTCTTCTGTGGACATGCATGTTTTGCATGCAAGAACTGCCGGACAGCTCAGTGGCTTAGGTCTCTTCGGAGCCAGAGGTCGGGAGTTCGATTCCCCACAGCCTCCTTGACAAGAGGCTGGACTTGATGATCCACAGGGTCCCCTTCCAGCTCTGCAGTTCTGAGAGGACAGTGGGACCCGTGTATCCACTGATTCATTATCCACTGATTCAGTTATCCACAGCTGGCAGAGGGAAAAAATAATTCGGCAGCTGCAAAGCAAGCTACTGTCACAAAGAGCAGCTGTAAAGCAAGCTACTGTCATAAAACAGCAGCTGTAAAGCAAGATACTATCACAAAACAGCAGTTTTGGGGACATTTTGGTGTTCTCTCTTATCCATGGTTTTCATTATCCACGGGAAGGCTTGAGACCAATCCCCAGCGGATAGTGAGGTCCTACTGTGTATATTTTTTTAAATGGCTAGATCGCTCAGTGGCTTAGGTCTCTACCTAGGAAGCCTGGCCTTGGGAGTTCAATTCCCCCCCCCCCCGCTGCCTCCTTGATGGGCTGCATTCAATGATCCAGAGGGTTCCTTCCAACTCTACAGACTGTGGAAAAATATCATATTTTTTCCCACCTACAGACCGGCATCTGTCATAAGAGCCTTGTGGCGCAGTGGTTCAATGCCTGTCCTTCAGGTAAAACTGTGCTCACCACCTGGGGTTCAATCCCAGGTAGCAGGCTCATGGTTGACTCAGCCTTCCATCCTCCCGAGGTCGGTAAAATGAGTACCCAGCTTGCTGGGTGGGTGGGTGGGGGGCAATACGTAACCTGCATAATTAAACTGTAAACTGCCCAGAGAGTGCTTAAAGTGCTATGGAGCAGTATATAAGCAGAATGATTTGCTTTTGCTTTTCAAAAGCAGATACAGAAGCAGACTATCAGATCTTTAAGGCATTTCTTCAGAGTTGTCAGTGGCTCACGTCCAGTCTTGGTCTCAGCTAGGCACCATGGAACCGATTGGCTGGCCGTAATTTAAAAATCCCATTTAGTTCAGCAGATATTTTCTGGTCGGGATTGAAGTTAAGATTTTAGTTTAATGAGGGGGGATTGATCTACTTTCCCAAAGGAGAGAATTTCAGAATGACAAGGCCATCATGACCAAAACGGTCAGATCATTCGTGCTTGTTGCCAACTTCATTTATCTCGCCTCTGTGTGTGTGTGTGTGTGTGTTTGTGTGTGTGTGTGTGTGTGTGTGTGTTTGTAAGAGAGAGAGAGAGATTGAGGGAGAGAGAGAATGGGAGAGCAGGGTTGCGATTGAACATAAAGGACATCCTTGAAATACATGGCCCTAAATCTGTTTAGGATTTTAAAGATGACACGACAGCCACTATTTTGAAATGAACCCTGAAATCCATTGGCAACCAGAGAATCAACTGTACAGAGCCAATTTCCTGTGTTCTAGTTGTACTGCCTCGCATGCAACCAGGCAGTTCCATTCTTTATTAATCCCCTGGCAAGTGTTGCAAATATTTTTTGGTTACAACACCTTCTGTCCTGAGTTCTCTTTTCATAACACCTTCATTGGATTTAGCAATTTGAAATGTCTGTTGTTTTTACACTGTCAAGTCCTCAATGTATGGTAATTCTATGAATCAACAATTGTCCAAAAGGTCGGTCCTCAAGTGTCCAAAAGCTCAGTTCTTGCCATCTCTTGCTTGCGGCTTCTCTTAGGGTGTCCATTCATCTTGTATTTGGTCTTCTTCTCTCCCAGATCCCTTGAAGTTTTTCCAAGTGTTATTGTCTTTTCTGGAGAGTCTTATCTTGTCTTCATGGGCCCAAAGTAAGAGAGGCACAGTATTGTCCTTTTTCCCTCCAGACGTAATTCAGGGTTGATTTCTCTTGTGTATTTCCACTTGTAATCAATCCTGCAGTCATGATTCTTATTGTCATTTGGTTATGGCCTTTTCAGGAGAAGAACGATGCATGAATAACTTTAAACAAATAATGTGTACAAATAAATAATCTTTCTCTCCGGTGTGGACAGACGTTTCAGATCTGAAAGTCCTTCGTTGTATATTTATTTATTTATTTATTTACCCAAAAAAAAAAAAATTGCCGCTCTGCTACCAGATGGTCTCTGGGCGGCATACAACAATGTATTAAAACTATGTGTGTTGTGCCGTTAGTCGTGACCGACCCTTCGTGACTCCACGTCCGTGAAGTTTTCATGGCAGGAATACTGGAGTGGCTTGCCAGTTCCTACTCCAGGCGCCTACCGCACCTGGCATTCCCTGGTGGTCTCCCATCCAAGCACTGCTTAGCTTCTGAAATCAGGAGAGATCAGATGTGCTTAGGGCACCTAGGCAGCATTAATGCCCTCCCTACAAAGATCCACCTGGCACCAAAGCTTCTGGCTTTTCGATGCCCGAAAAAGACCTTCCTGTTTAGCCAACATTTTAATTAGATACTTATTTTAGCTGGGCTCATGAGTAGCAGGATTTTATATTTTTATTGTATATTAATTGCTTTAAATTGTATTGTATTGTATAGTTTTAGTAATTATAAAGCAATTAATATATAATAAAAATTATAAAATCCTGCTACTCATGAGCCCAGCTAAAATCAGTATCTAATTAAAATGTTGGCTAAGCAGGAAGGTCTTTGCCTGGCATCGAAAAGCCATAAGCTTTGGCGCCAGGTGGATCTCTATAGGGAAGGCAATCTAAAGTTGGGGGGCAACTGCTGAGAAGGCCCTGTTTCTACATGCCACCCCTTACCTCTTTGAGGGATGGCACTTTCAGCAGGGCCTCCTCACCAAATCTTAAAGAACGGGCAGGCTCATATGGGAGAAGGCAGACCTTAAGGTAACCCGGTGGCTGTAACTGGTTGACTTATATTTGATCAACAAAGTCCTGGCTAACGTTGTTACTACTTAAAAAATTAAAATACAGGTAGTTATGAATTCAGTACAGTACTTTGCTTCAGCTGCTTAACTTGGGCATTTAGAAACAAATGAGAGAAGAATGCAGGTTTTCAGCTTATCAAATTAACAACATCACTGAGCTTTCTCATTTCTTAGTAATAATCACAAAGGAGGTTGATATTTTAATGGGGCTGTTCAAACATTACAGTTAACACCAAAGATGAATTGGGTTGTTTACTAATGAGATAAGAAAAATATTATTTTTAGACAAAATGTCTTTTTAAAAACTTTGCAGAGCAAATGCTTTTTTTAAAAAAAAATTGCTACACTTCCTAAGCCCCTCAAACCATTGCATCTGTGGGAGGGTGTGGATCTGAGAGTTTTAATCAGAAAATGTAACTTTCTTGGAGTCTAAGATTGTTCAGGCTATGAAGGCAAAGCCATTATGTTTTACTGCCAAATAACCTGGGCCAAATTTCAACTATGGGCCATTCATTTCAATTAGTCATTATAATTTAGATGGTACATATATATTAAGCAAATATCATTTATATAGTGCTTGACATTTTTGATAAGATTCGGTATTTTGATCATTGCTAGCTAAGGCTGCTCATCTTGCCGTCCAAAAAAGCAACACCATGCAAGAGAGATGAGAAACCAGAGATGTTTCTTTCTGGAACCATCTTCCGAGTAGAGATGGGCACGAATCAAAAAAATTGCATTTCATTTGTCGTTTGTTGTTTGGAGGATCCGTTTTGGTTCGTTTCCGTCTTTCACGAATTTTTGAAAAAAATTCGTTTTCGTTTTCGTTTGTTTGTTACCGTTTCGTTACTATTCATTTTAATTTTTGTGATTTTTTAAAAAGGATTTTAAGCAATTCACTCATATTGCAGTAACGGAAACGAAACGCACGACAAAATTTCCGGTGTTTCTGTTCGTTTCGTTACATTTCAGAGACAAAATTCGTTTGTCGTTTCGTTATGTAACGAAATGAAAAAACGAAAACAGAAACAAAAAATTGTTTGTTTCGTGCCCATCTCTACTTCCGAGTAATAGTAGGACTGCGGAATCCCTCCCAGCGTTCAAGGAACTAGTAAAAACTTGGCTCTTTATGGCTGCATTTGGCAACCACGGGGGTTGATTTATTCTTGAGCAGTGATTTGAGTTATTATGTCTGCCTGCTTTTTTCGCCATCTTACATTAGTATTATTATCAGTACTATTATTTTGATTCTTTGTTAGCTTTCCTTTATTAATTTAGGGTTCACTCTTAGATTTGTTCATGTCTATCTTTGGAACTTCTTCTTCTTCTTCTTCTTCTTCTTCTTCTTCTTCTTCTTCTTCTTCTTCTTCTTCTTCTTATTATTATTATTATTATTATTATTATTATTATTATTATTATTATTATTATTATTATTATTATTATTATTATTATGTGCTCTGTATTATGGAATTTTTATATCTGTTAACCGCCTTGAGTTCCTTTGGGAAAATCCAGTGGGATATAAATATAAAAATAAATAAATAAATAAGTGTTAGACATGCTGGCGCCGAGCCTCGCTGGTGGTCCCATGAACAAGAATCAAAGGCATGGCTGTCAAGAGGAAGAAAGGCATTGGTCCCTTTGGCCACAGAAACAGCCCAAAACTCATCCCTACTCAGAAAAAAAAGGGGGGGGCTAATCTGAATCCAAAGATCTGGAAAGGGATGCAAAAAAAGTCAACGTAGGAGAAAAACAGGAAAAGGCTGAGTGGTCCCCAAAAGAAGACAAATGCAGGCAAAGTGATACCTTGACTGGACCACTAATCAAACCAAACAAGCAAACAAACAGTGAGCTTTGGGTGATCATTCATGTTCTCCAGGCTTCTTCTCCAAGTACTTGTGGAGGGTGAGGGTGGGATTCCAACAATTATGCTTTTGTAAAAGCCCCAGAAATCTCACAGCCATGGCTGGGACCAAGTCAAGCTTTGCAGGTGGAAACGGCGGCCATTTGCAATAGTCCTGGATGGCTGGGAGGGGTGAGAGGGCAAGGGTCTGGCTTCCAGCCAATCTCCTGGCAGTGTTTTGGAACTTATGACTGAACTCGTGAAACAAAGGGTAGCCCAACAATCTGATCTACCACCACCACCACCACCACCTTTCCATCGTCATCGTCAGCCTTCTTTTGAAACTCGAAGAAGGATGGGAAAACAAGAGAACCCAGAAGCATGCTCTAGTTGTCTATTAAAGATGAACTAGAACATTGTGTAAGCTGCCTAGATGCCCTAAGCACATCCCATCTCACCTGATCTCGGAAGCTAAGCAGGGTCGGCCCTGGTTAGTATTTGGATGGGAGACCACCAGGGAATGCCAGGTGCTGTAGGTGCCTGGAGTTGGAACTGGAAAACCACTCCCATATTCCTGCCAAGAAAACTCCATGGACATGGAGCCACAAAGAGTCGGTCACGATTGTAATGAAACAACACACACACAGAGAGAGAACATGATGTGGACCTCAGGGAAAGGAGCAATGGCACCCACATGGGACCTAGTCCTTACCAGGAGACGATGAATGCAAATGTAGATAAGAATTGGTATATTACTTTAAAAACAAAATAGCCATTTTATAGTGTCCTCTCTTGTTTGTCCATCTGTGCAGCTCTGTAGCTCTTCCAGCAGATGTCTCTGTTTAGTTAACCAAAGGCTCAAAAACTTGTGCTTATCAGCCTCCAAGCCCTGGATGTTGTTCAGAGCACTTAACTTTCAGTCTTTCTCACTCCTGTTGCGCAGCGGCAATGCTCTTCTTTATTGCCCAAGATTATCCGAGGGAGCACTTGAGGAGCGAGGTGCCAAGAATCATACTCCATGCTACTCCATATCCCTGACACGTCACCGCAAATATGCATTAAGGGAAGTCACAAGGCAAATTGAGGCTTAGGAATGGCCCATGATTTGAATTTGCAAAGGTTCTCGGGGAGTGTCACCAGCCAGAAGTGGGCAGCATGAACTTTCCGGGTGTTGTTGGGACGGCCGCTCCCAAAAACCTTATCCAGGGGTTGCAGTCTGAAAACATCTGGGGAGCTGAACTCCACCACCCACTCCTGCTATAGGCTGTGCACCCAAGGCAAGATAGAAATGCATGTCAGGCCTGCTCAGGGCGCACTCTGTGTGCATTTACATACCTGCCACACCTGTGCAATCCGCCAGGCCCATTTTTCTTTTTTAGCGGCAGGCAGATTGCTCAACGGTCATGTGTCCCATTCTGTAGACTATGGAAACTGCAGGAAGAATTGTAGGCTGGCTCCATATGGCCAGAGGGAAGGACCTTTGGCCCTATGAGCCTGTTGGACTGGAAACACAGAGGCTGCTGGAAGTACAAAGCAAAAAAACCCTTGGCATCTCAGATGTCCCCACAACGACTGGGTTGTAACTTTCCCTGGATGCATTCAGAAGGGGATTGGACAGGTTCCTGGAGGAAAAGTCCATCACAGGTTATAAACCATGAGGGAGATGTGTCATCTCCAGGCTTAAAACCAGGGTCCTTCAAGGGCCAGAGGCAGGGGAGTGGTGTCAGGAGACAGAGATCTAGTCTCGTGCACTCCCAGATGCATCTGGTGGGGCCACTGTGAGATACAGGAAGCTGGACTAGATGGGCCTTTGGCCTGATCCAGCATGGCTCTTCTTAGGTTTTTAGGTTCTTATGTAGTGTTGTGTTTCTTCAAGCCATTGACAGAGATTACTCCTCAAGAGAGGGACGGGACACTCCCCACTGTCCCTGGGGCCATGTTGTTTCTGTTGGTTTTGAGTGCATTGGTTGCATTTAGTACATCAGTTAACTTTGAGGATCCTAGCCAAAAACCATGATATCGATCTACTTGATAGAGTAACTTGTTCTTTGGCAGGACTACATCACGATCACAACCATCATATTAAAGCACAAAGGGAGCCTGAAATGATAGAAGTGATTTGGTTGGAATGAAACCACTGTGCAAAGCATGCAGTGTACAAATATATATCGCACACAAACACACACACATGCGATATATATTTGCACACTGCATGCTTCTTATTGTCTATCTATTATCAGTGTGCATGTGTATGAAGCATTGATTTACATAGTGTACATAACTCTCTTTCACACACACACACACAAACACACACACACACACACACACACAGAGAGATAATAGATAGACAATAAGAAGCATGCATATATTTATATTTCTGAGTCAACAAACACTGTTAGCATATATTTAAAGAGCAAGAAGTGCTAAGATACAGTCCCATAGTGTTTAAAGCACTCTCTGGGCCATTTACAATTCAATTATGCAGGCTACACATTGCCCGCCAGCAGCAGTGATCTGGGCACTCATTTCACTGACTGGAAGGATGGAAGGCTGAGTTAACCTCGAGCCGGTTACCTGGGATTGAACCCCCGATTGCAAGCAAAGTCTGGCTGCAGTACAGCAGTTCAACCACCGTGCCCCCAGCCTCAGTAGTAAAGCCCACTGCTTGGCAATGCAACTCTGCACTTCCGGACTCAGAAAGCAAGCTCTATTGAGTACAATCGGCTTTACTCCAAGATAACCATGAAAAAGAGCGTAGCTTGGACACCTCAGGTTGGTACAACTTGAAACTAACTAGTCTCAAGTAACAGAGCTAAGTATGATCTGTCACTTTTGGGATAATGGGGTGCAACTGATTTATGTTTCAGAAGTGGTGCGGCAAGTAGTTACTACTGGTATGGCTGACTTTTTCTAGTTACCGCTGAAATCTTCAGGGACATTTAAGAGGTAGTTTGGCAAGAGCCTTGAACAGTTATGCTAATTTCTTATCAATCCTGAGCAGCGTAAGTATTGTATTCTCGAAGGCTTTCACGGCCGGGATCTGGTAGCTCTTGTGAGTTTTTTTAGCTGTTCGGCCGTGTTCTGGAAGTTTTCCTCAAAAGTCTTGTTTTACTTTTTATATTCAGGTGTCTGGAGGTTGAGTCATGGCTACTGGACTTCTTTTTTCTTGAGAGATAAAAATGTGAAGCTGTTTGGATGAGCATCGAAACGTTTCTATCTCTCAAGAAAAAAGAAGTCCAGTAGCCATGACACAACTTCCAGATAAACTCACCTGGATCACTGAGAATCTTCACAGACATATTATATTCAGGTGCAATATCAGAACGGACTACTAGGGGGAGCCCGAGAGTATTCCCATCATTTTTTGCCGGCGGTAAGGCCAATGCAAGAAGTTACTAATGAGCCCTGCAGTTTTTTTTCCCCTACAAGGGGAGGTCCCCCCCTACCTATCTAGCTGCGCCCATCACGTCCAGTCCAGCTCCCCCAAGCGGGTCGCGCCGCCGCTTCTCCGTCTGGCCAGCAAAAGCGGGATAAGACACCCCCCCCCACACACACACACTCAGCTCCCATTCCGGGAGGGGAGGGAGAAGTGCTCCGGGCCGATAGTTCCGATGGGGGCGGGGGCGGGGGCGGGGCGTGCCGCCGACTCCTCCCCTCCCCGCGGGCGCGGAGCGGCGCCGCCCACCTGGCCCGGCTCCCCATCCTTCGGCAGAGGCTGCCCCCCTCGCTCGCCTGCTCGCTTGCTCGCTCGCCAGGATGGTGATCAAAGTCTACATCGCTTCCTCTTCGGGCTCCACCGCGGTAAGGAGAGAAGCGGCGCTGCCTTCCCGCCCCCGCGCAACTTTCTCCCGCCCTCCCCCACCCCTCCATCTACCCCCTTTGTAGAGAGAGGGGGGTTGCAAGGGCGTCTCTCCTTCCTTCCTTCCTTCCTCCCTCCCTCCCTCCCTCCCTTCCTTCCTTCCTTCCTTCCTCGGTTCGGCGATGCTGCGCAACCCGGACGGTTTCCAAAAAGTGGGATCGGGGGATTATTTTTGGAGGGGGGGGACGTTAGGAGTACGCGCATTTCTAGGAGGACTGCGGACCGCCTCGGTGGAGAAAGGGCTGCTAAATGGGCGTGTGAGGGGGGGGTAGGAGAGGAGGAGGGGTTGCGCGGAATTTCAGCCCCGGCGCAGCAGGGCGGCCCTTCTTGCGCGCTCATCCAGGCGCGTGTGCCCGCCGCCCGGGGGGGAATCTTTTGTGGAGGCGATTTTCGGATCCTGCGCCTCTCCCCTCTCCTCCCCCAGAAGAAGTTGCGCTCGGGATGCTTCAGCAGAACAAAGAGCTGGAGGACCCTTAAAGAGTTAATAATATCCAGGTCTGGTGGCATGAAGTCCCGCGGACTACTAGCGCGATTGGCCGACATATCGTTTCAGAGAGGGAATGACCGCCGAATGGGAACTTTCTGGATAGCAGGGTGTGGATTATGCCTTTTGTTTTTCAGGATCCTGGGAGATTTTTATAGTGGACAGCTGTCTAGGTCAACTGAGAAGTAAGTTCCTTTTTGTTGAGTGGAGCATATTCTTATAAGACTCATGAGAACCCAGGAAGAGCCACAGTGAATCTGGTCAAGGGCCCATCTAGTCCAGTTTCCCCGTATCTCAAAGTGGCCCCACCAGATGCCTCTGGAAGCACACAGACTAGATATCTGTCTCCTGATATCACTCCCCTGCGTCTGGCCTTTGAAGTACCCTGTGTTGTTGTTTTTTAAGACTGGAGATTGCATATACCCATCATGGTTTATAACCTGGGATGGACTTTTCCTCCAGGAATCTGTCCAATCCGCTTTTGAAGGCATCCAGGCCGGATGCCATCCTCACATCCTGTGGCAGGGAGTTCCACAGACTAACAACATGCTGGGTTGAAGAAGTGTTTTCTTTTGCGTGTTCTCACTCTCGCAACCCTCAGTTTGAGTGGATGGGGTTGGATTGTGGCCTTAAA
Organism: Phrynocephalus forsythii; assembly: GCA_029282475.1. Classification (NCBI taxonomy): domain Eukaryota; kingdom Metazoa; phylum Chordata; class Lepidosauria; order Squamata; family Agamidae; genus Phrynocephalus; species Phrynocephalus forsythii. The sequence goes on along the minus strand of JAPFRF010000015.1, from coordinate 8,284,101 downwards.
GTGTTGCTGCCCAAACAAAAACCATCTCCCCCCCCCCCATGTGGTACCTAACTGGGGAGTTGACGTCAGCAGAACTTATTGGGGAGAAAACATGTAGTGGATAATTCTGATTTCATTGAATTATCCCAGAAAACGCAGCCTCCTACAGCAATGCCTCTCAGTCCAGGCTGGATGTGATCAGTGTTAGGAAACTGAAGTTGCTTAGGTGACATGCGGAATTCCCATGAATTATGGAATCACTGTTGCTGTTGCTTATTTTAGACATGGCTAACGGTATTGCCAGTAATGCTACTTCAATATTTTATGGATTGACCAGAAATCTATTTCTGGTTTAGGGCCTCAAAAGGAAAAAGAACAGAACTCTCGTCAGCAAATAGTTGATTATTAACCACCTGCAGGGTTAGTACTTGGGTACCAGGAACTCAACTAGCACCTCATTAATACTTGGCCATTTTCTACAAAGATTTAATGTGATTTCCCTGACACAAGCCTCAGTCATAGTCCTGAATGAGTTCTTTGTGCTTTGCCTCTATCATAAGTTATGAAACCTATGCACAGCTATATCATTGCAATTTAGATGGTTGCATTTTGCTGCAGTTTGTATGGCCCTAAACCATACGATCATAATATGTTGTAGTGCGGGTCATTCTTATTGGGGGCCATTTAGCCCCCTGGGGCCTCCTGGCACATTTGGAGTGGGCCTCTGACTAGAAAGAAGTTCTTCACATATCTCCTTATAAGACAAGGTTGGGGAACCTTCGGCCCTCCAGATGTTTTGGACTGCAACTCCCACAGTCCTTTCTCACTGGCGATGAGTGCTTACAATTCTGGGAGCTGCAGGCCAAAAGGTCTGGTGTCCCAAAGGTTCCTCACCCCTTTCTAATAAGGTTTGCTATGTGACCTGTCTAAATTTGGCCCGTGTTTCTTTCATATTGAGTTTATGGCCATGGCAAAAACAAAAGCAGAACGTTGAGACTAGCTGGTGTAGGGGTCATTGTGGTGGACTAGGATTCACGGGCTGGGGTCCGAATCTCTGTTCAGCCATGGAAACTGACTGGGGTATGGAACTGGTAAAACCACTCAAAGAACCTAAGAAGAGCCATGCTGGATCAGGCCAAAGGCCCATCTAGTCCAGCTTCCTGTATCTCGCAGTGGCCCCACCAGATGTGCCTGGGAGCACACGAGACTAGATATCTGTCTCCTGATACCACTCCCCTGCTTCTGGTGAACCATCTCATTCACCTTGAACAGCGGGTCACTATAAGTTGGTTCCAACTTGAAGAAATGGAACAACTAACTATGAGTAATAAATGCAATACCTTAATGGCATCAAGCATAAAGATCTCCTTATGGGGTAAATCAGTTTCAGTGAGATTTATGTCCGTTAACCGAAAGAGCGATGGGCGGGCTGTTAAGATAGGAGAGGTTCCTTGAGTTTGTGTTTCTGGTTGGGCACACCTAGTTTTCTAGAGGGCTTTTGCTTGCTCGTGGCTGAAGCAGAGCCGCCCCGCCCCCTGCGTACACATGCTGATCACTTTATGGCAAACAGTTGTGTGCCACTGCCGTGGATTTTGTACCAAGGGTGCTTCCAGAAAGCAGAGCTCGAAAAGGTTACCATTTTAAAGGAGTTGTGCAGCTGTTCCGTTGCTTTCTCCTTCACACCATTATTGATTGATTGATTTTATTTATTTATATTTGCGCTTATTGACCACCCAGTTTTCCCATGGGAACTATGGCCGGTTTACAACAAATTATGACAGAACAACCTATCCAACAAGGAAAAAGAAAAAAAGACAACATTAAAAATCCAGTAGGCAACAACAGAGAAACAATAAAGCAGACAACCGCACCCACACCACAAACACAAAGTCCAGCAAGAAAAAGGCTGGAAAAACAATACAAACAAACTAACAACATACCATGGTGCACTCAACTAAAAGCCGAAGCTTTCCCTAAAGAGCCTGGTCTTTAGCACTCTCCTAAAGGCTGACAGAGACTCTTTATCTTTAAAATAGAGGTCCCAGAGACCTCTTGGTAGTGGGGAGGCTAAAAAATCTTGTAAATAAAATTAAACAAACAAACAAACAAACAAATAAATAAATAAATAAATAAATAAATAAATAAAAAATAAATAAATAAATAAATAAATAAAGATGCAAAAAGGGAAGACCTATGAAGGTTGTAGATCAGGCATGTCCAAACTTCAGCCCTCCAGATGTTTTGGACCACAACTCCCACAGTCCTTTGCCATTGGGAATACAGGCTTGGAATTCTGGGAGCTGTGGTCCAAAACATCAGGAGGGCCAAAGCTTGGTCATGTCTGTTGTAGATGGAAGGCAGTGCCACCTGAGCCGGCCAGGATGGATGGATGGATGGATGGATGGATGTCATGTCACCTTAGAGCCCTATAGGAAGCTCTAGAACAGCACCTTCCAACCTTGGGTGCCCAGATGTTCTTGGACTACAACTCCCATAAATCCTAGCCAACACAGCGGTGAAAGCTGCAGGGAATTTTAGCCCAAGTGCCTCTGGGGATGTAAGATCAGGAAGCACTCCTCTAGGAAAACATGTAGAAGTGGTGTGAATTTTGTGCATAGGAAGGTCCCCCCCCTTGTGCTTTCACTGGACAGGCAGGGTTTAATTGCCAGGGTTGACTTTCCTTCAGTAGACCCAAGGTGACAGACCAGGTTGACTTCTCAAGCGCCCCATGAAGTATGTCAGGCTAAGCAAGGGTGGCTGGCTTGATGGCACCCAGGGAGTTTCATGGCTTGAAGGGTTTGCGCCTGATCCCCAGTTCAGCTTCCCGGTTTCTAAATGATATTGGTTGTTATAATAGATGGGTGGGTGAACCTAGATGCCCTAAGCACATCCGATCTCGCCTGATTTTGGAAGCTAAGCAGGGTCGGCCCTGGTTAGTACTTGGATGGGAGACCGACAGGGAATACCAGGCGCTGTAGGCGCCTGGAGTAGGAACTGGCAAGCCACTCCAGTATTCCTGCCAAGAAAACTCCATGGACATGGAGTCACGGGGAGTCGGTCACGACTGTAACCACTCTCTCTCTCTCACACACACACACATGCGCGTGTGCGTGCGCACACACACACACACACACACACACACACACACACACACACACACACACACACACACACACACACACACACACACACAACTAACTACAGAGCTGACGCATGGATGGCCCTTCATCCTGTCTTCTAGAAAACCAGCAGGGAAATCGTGCTTGTATTCAGAATGGCGTCAAGTGGACCTCCGGAGTAGAATTTATTTTGTCATACGGACACTTTCAGAAGATGTCGCTTTCATGCTCCTGCGCTGATGCGTTTATTAACGGCAAAGTGCACTGGGTATATAGGTCACTCAGAAAGTGTTGGCTTTTATACAGCCTATTACGTATCGCTCACCTCCCCTTTCCCCGGTAAACTGATTCACGGAGGAGGTTTGGCTGTTGTCGACCTTTCTTCCCATATTCCCCAAGCAGCGAGCGGGATTTGTTTTGTAACAGCCGAAAAGATGATTGTGAGGAAAATCTGCAGATATCTTGTATGATGTGTTTCTTTTAAGGACCAGCAAACACCTTATGGTGCAGGTGTTCAAGTGGGGAGTGTCGTTTCCCAACAGCCTTCATGATCCATATCAGGTCCAGAAATACAAGAAAAATAAGGAAGAAAGCATAGAAGTGGCCAGCTGTCCCCCAAAACCCTGTAGCCTCCTGGCCCAGGTAAAAAAAATCACTTCTAGAAACTTCCAGAAAGAAGGGTGGAGGGGATCTCTCTTTTTTTAAATTTCCTCATCCAAACTGGAGATTCAGCAGTCTCAGGTTCTAGCTGCCCTGAACCCGTTTTGCTTTCTAAATCAGACACAACCAGTGCATTTTGGGTTGCATGGTGCTTTACAAGTAGCAATTCCTATTAGTCTGGTGTGGGGACTAACTGTAATGATATGGCAGCTGCTTTAGACTAGCCCCATATTGCCAGCACTGTCTGGCAGAGGCTGTCCAGAGTTTCAACAAGGGGTGCTGCTGTTGTTTTCCTACTCTTGTTGATTCCAGGGACCACCCTTCTCAAATGGATGGATGGATGGATGGATGGATGGATGGATGGATGGGTGGGTGGATGGATAGATAGATAGATAGAATTCCAGAAAGAAATGAAAGAAGAAAAACATAGCTAGCTAGCTAGATGATAGAACTCAACATGACTGAAAATCGGTAACCCCGATAATTATATAAACATTAATTTTTGACTTAAAAAAATACAGACATTTAACAATTAAAGTGGCAGTTTTTTTATTTATTACTGATTTTGTAAAAACAAATACCGTGGACCCTCGTATAACAAATGGTTTGTATAACAAAAGATCTGTACAGCATAGAAAATTCCAGAGATAGGGGAAATTTGCTTAACAGAATCGTCTATGGGGCAAATCCTTACAACAGAAAAACGATCGCGATTAGGGATTACTCTGTTTTCCATGCATTCCTATGGGAAATTTGCATAAAGGAAATTTGCTTGACATAATTTCATTTGGAATGCATTAATTCCTTTATACAAGGTACCACTGTAGAAGGAAGTCTTTCTGGGTTGTGTAGCAGTACATACCTATGGGGTGAGGATTATGCTAGCTACTGCATTATATCCAGTGGCCATTTTGTGAATGGGGACCAAATATACTCTTGACGAGATGAGAGTGAGCAGTGTCCTCTTCAGAAACTGTTGAACTGCACAATTCTGCTGCCGTCCTAAGGGCTAAACTTGGTCTTGAACCAAGCAAGGTGGGAAAGCGCTGCTGAATCTTGTCCTTTGATATTCCTTTTTGGTTCCCGAACAGCTCAAATGTGAAGCAAACATAGCACTGCTATGCATTGCAAACGAGGGAAGAGGGTGTAAGGACAGTGGGAGACTGTTTTAAACATCCAGAGAGGGAAACCTAAAACCTATGCAACAGAACAGACTCCCCAGAACTCAATGACTTTGTTATAAACAAATCAAAGACAAAACTCTAGGTTGCTTCATGTTTCCTTTGGAACTTTTATAATAAGTTAATGGACAATTCACATTAAGCACCTGCCTTCCAGCTGTTGGGGGAGGTTTGCTTGGGGTTTATTTGGGCTAGAAAAATCCAGTTTTCATGCCTATCAAAACGAGAGCCAAGTCTCTGCTGATGAAAGGCATTAATTTGAGTTATGGCTGGGTTGATTGGGCTCTGCTACTTCTAAAAAGAGAGAGGACTGCTGGAAAGCATATGTCTGAAAACAGATCTTCGGGGAGGGGTGCATTTTGTCTCTGACGGAAGTTAGTGGCTTTGGCTCATCTAATTTTGCTTTTGAACATTTCCTGGGGTTTGGATGCATGTGCTTTGTTAAGAAAGAAAGCCGCCTTCGTTCCGTTTGTATAACTTTTATATAACTCCGGTTGCGATCATCTGAGATCTTATCTGCAACGTTTTGACTGTATTGTTGCCAGTTTAGAATGTTAGGATCTTTTAAGGTTGTTTTTCCTAGGCGCTGGCCAACAGAAAGTTGGAAACAATCATTTCTGTTATAAATATTAATACTGGATACAGTTACCTGGAAGCAAATGTCATAGGGTTCATTGGGAATGCTCCCTCAAGTAGACGCATCTGGGAAATGTTACTTTTCAGGACTTGGGGAACTTTGATAAGCCTGGTGATGAGTTGATGTCTCTTGTCCAAAGGATGTGTGTACTTATTCATTAGTGTGTGTGTGTGTGTGTGTGTGTGTGTGTGTGTGTGTGTGTGTGTGTGTTATGTCGTTATAGTCATGACGACTCTTCGTGACCCCATGTCCATGGAGTTTTCTTGGCAGGAGTACTGGAGTGGCTTGCCAGTTCCTACTCCAGGTGGCTCCTACAGCACCTGGTATTCCCTGGTGGTCGCCCATCCAAGTACTAACCAGGCCCGACCCTGCTTAGCTTCCGAAATCAAGCAAGATCGGATGTGCTTAGGGCATCTAGGCAGCTGCTTATTCATTAGAGATGGGCCCAAACTACTGGTTCAGCCAATGGCCCAACAGGTTTGGTGTCCCACCCACCTCCTCTGGCTGTTACCTCTGGAGTGGACACCCATTTGTTGGGCGGTGGTTGGCCGAAATGGCCCAACGTGCTGAACCAGCAATTTGTGCTCATCTCTAATACTCACAGTTTACTACTACTACTACTACTACTACTACTACTACTACTACTACTACTACTACTACTACTACTACTACTAAAAGCAGAGCAAAACAAAGCAAAGCAAAGCAAAATGTTCTTCTTATATACCACCCCATATGATTTCAAGTAGTCTCTGGGCGGTTTACAGTTTTAATTACAGTATGCAGGCTACACATTGCCCCCCTCCCCCAGCAAGCTGGATACTCATTTTACCGATCTCAGAAGGATGGAAGGCTGAGTGAACCATGAGCCTGCTACCTGGGATTGAACCCCAGGTCGTGAGCAGAGTTTTGCCTGCAGTACAGGCATTTAACCACTGTGCCACAGGTTTCCTTTCTACTACTACTACTACTACTCCAAGTAGTAGTAGTAGTAGTAGTAGTAGTAGTAGTAGTAGTAGTAGTAGTAGTAGTAGTATCATCATCATCATCATCATCATCATCATCATCATCATCATCATCATCATCATCATCATCCAAGCCCTATCTGGGGTTATGCAGTTGAACCACATACAATCTTTATTGTGTGAGAGTGTTTTTAAACCTTTGGGATTAATTTGAATTGGCTGCCTCCTTTCCTTGAACTAGCCAGCACCTTCTTATTTTCTTAGGTTTCAGCAGAAGAGAGCTGTTGAGCAGAACAATTTGCTTAATCCTGCTAAGGAAAGAGGGAAAGCTGCTCTCGAAAGAATTATAAATTTATTTATTTCTTCTCTGCAGTGCAGAAAGCAGAAACTGTTGTCAACTCTGTACATTTATACGGAATGGTTTAGAAACTATCTTGTCAACAAGAATTTCTTCATAGTGTGAGAAATGTTCGAACCTGTTATGTATTTACCCAGCACTGTCAACCACCCACACATCATCTTTTACCAAAGAGTGTATACTGAATGATAGGCAGGCAGTTGCCATCTCAAGAAAAAAACAATCTTGGTGTTTCTGTATGTAGGGAGAGGATGGAGAAATAAGAGTTTAGCAAATGACGAGTGAAACAAATTGGATAAAATGGCCATCACCCCCCACTCCCACTACAAGTCCAACCTTAAATTAGGAAGAGTCAGCATTTATAAGTGTGTTGAAACAGAACTGCTGCTCTGTCTCAGCCTTAGCTCTACATGGAGCAGAGTTCGGAGCCGTTCCTTAAAGAAAAAAAATCAGTGACTCCCAGAATCTCCCATTACTAAAGCAAAAGCAAAGTGTGCTGCTTATATATACTGCCCCATAGCACGTAAAGCAGTCTCTGGATGGTTTACAGTTGAATGCTGCAGGTGACACATTGCCCCTCTCCCTCCAGCAGGCTGGGTACTCGTTTTACCGACCTCCAAAGGATGGAAGGCTGAGTGAACCTTGAGCCGGCTACCTGGAAGTGAACCCCAGGTTGTGAGCACAGTTACGGCAGTACTACTCCAATCCCACCCAAAAGAGAGTTTTCAGGCTTTCATTTCCAGAATGGAGATAATGGCTGAAGTCATGTTGTGTAATGTAGTCAGTCACAATTCGACTAGGCCCATAGAATCGATGGAAAACCCAGAGGCATTGAATCACCTTGACCCTCACTTATTCTGTTTGCCATGCACTTCATCTGGATTTTAGGCAATCTAGTTTATGCAGTGGTCGTCCTAAGCCAGGGATGTCCAGACGTCAGCCCTCCTGATGTTTTGGGCCACAACTCCCACGATTCTAAGCTTAGATTGCCAATGGCAAAGGGTTTTGGGAATTGTGGTCCAAAACATCTGGAGGGCCGAAGTTTGGACATGCCTGTCCTAAGCATCACAAGAATGTCACAATGTAAAATGCCGAGCAGCAGGAAGGACATCTGTTGTGCTGTTCCCATTTCGTGCTATCTCCGATAGGGAGTCGAAGGAACGTGCCTTGAAGCTTTTCACACCCAGAAGCTTCACCATGGCTCCAGGAGAAAAAGGGTTCTCACCCCACCATGATGTTAGCTAGTTCTCAGCCTTCTGCTTCCTTTCCTTGGTGGATCTATTGCAAACATGTCCAAACTTTGGTCCTCCAGATGTTTTGGACCACAACTCCCACAGTCCTTTGCCATTGGAAATACAGGCTTGGAATTCTGGGAGTTATGGTTCAAAACATCAGGAGGGCTGAAGTTTGGACATGCCTGATCTACTGCGACCCGTTGGCTGAAATCCAGATGCAACCAGAGCATCCCATGGAATCGGTGGAACTTGCAAAAGAGTTGACTCACTAAATCCCCAGTGATTTAGTGGGGCTTGTGCTCATTGCAACTCATGACTGGGTTTCCACAAGGGCAAGGCATTCCCTTTGCAGGTAAGCAGGGGCTGGTTTATTGTGGTCATTCGCCTCGTTGTGTTTGGCCAAGTTGTCTCTGGCTCCTGCGTATTACTTGCCTGGGAGGTGAGTCAGGATGGAAGTGTGTATTGAGTGCATGGCATTGTTTCCCTCTAATTCCTCAGCAAGCTTTTCATCTTGATTTTTGAGGCTGGGCCAGCCTGTTCCTCACACAAAACAGCCAAGAGAAGAGGAGTCCCTGTGTAGGCCATATTGTGCATTGTTCTGCTTTGGAGTTTCTCGTTTCACTTAACCTCTTCACTGACCTGCCTTTTCTCCCCATCCCATTTCTCTTTCCTCTTTCCGTGTGACTGCTTAGGCAGGAAAAGGTCTTAGGATATTAACAACACAGAGGTGCCTTCAGCAGCCCCTTTCCTGCGGTCAACAGTGCAGGGCCACCCAGGAGGCCTAAGGATCTGGGCAAGTATGATGCTGTAGGGCTGCAGGACCCCATGCATATGTGTGCAAAGCAGGGAGATCTTGTGCAGGAATGATTGCATGCATACGGACTGCATATAAAACTTTATTGTGCGGAAGGTCTGGAGAAAAGTTGTATGTTTTCTCTATTTGCTGTTTGAGTAGCCTGTTTAAAAAATTTATGTCCAGGAAAGGAACATTTCTGCAAATATATCTGGTCATCTCCCTCCTTCCTATGCCCTACACAGCATGCTTTGTAATTTCATTAGGGAACAATTACAGTGCATCATTTTACCGCAAATATTGCAGCAGCAGCAGGAGACCTTGATGTTAAACCACAGGTGTGCAAACTTGGGTGGGTCATTTTGCCATTTAGGGTGTGTGGCCCTCACTGGGGCTGCCGGTTCCTAAATCAAAGCAAATGTCCCCATATGGAATACTATGGAAATGTACATGATTGGTTCTGGGCTGAGGGGCCCCAGAACGAATCCTCTAAATTTCCATTATTTCCTATAGGGGAATTTGCTTTGACTTATAAGTATTTTGGTTTGCAAGCATGGTTTCCAGAATGGATGGTGCTTGTAAACCAAGGTACTACTGTAAATAATTTTCATAGTTGGCAGGATTCTGCTTGTTTTTTATTCACAGCCCTCAGCATACCATGACTCTGTGGCACTTCCAGACAAAGCTCACTCTGTTCTCATAATCGCACAGGAGGTCAGATAATACAGTCTTGTGTTTGTAAACCTTCCATTACTTATTCATTCTTATTTTTTCCTTTACCAGGAAAAAGTCTGGTTCGGGGAAAAAATAGAAGGTTCAAGCGGGTGTGAAGTCCCCTTGGATCAGTAATGCTTCAACTCCTCCCTTTGGACTATATTTAAGTATTCCAGGCTTTATTAAAGACCCAGTTGCTTTAACATTGCATCACGTTAAGGATAACCGTTGTTTTCAACTCAATCGGTTTGTACTCTTCTCCCAACTAACAGGGCCCTTCTCTGAGCTTTTGGAGGCCCTGCAGAGACATTTAGGAACAACAGACACTCGCATTCAGACCGACCAGCCGTTGCCCGCAATGTTGTGTTTTAGTGAGTTGGAATGAGCCACAGAAGCTGCTGTGAACGGTATTGCTTAACCGGCGAATCTTGGCTCCAAAAGCCACAGCCTGGGAGGAAAGAAGCAGTGAGGACCTAGCAGTAATTATCCATTTCTAAAAATAGCTGGTTATTATCAGACCTCATTCAACCAAGAACAGCAAGGGAAGCATTTGAGACGCGCCGCGAAAAATTCTGACACTGCTTGAATGTCTTGGATTCTTAAAAGGCTGTTGGCGCCCCGTTTGTGTTCATTAATATCTTTTACGAAAAGAGCGGGAAACTGCAAGGTTTTAGGGTGTTTAGAAATGATGTAGTTTTTCGGAAACTTCAGTGAGATACTGTTTGGTGGCCTGCGGTGATGCTTGGGAAGAAGCCCCATTTAGAGTGGGGTGAGATTGTAGAGAGGCTACATTGCACATACCGTATCTTTCCATCTACAGCAGGCCTGCCCAAAGTAAGGCCCGGGGGCCAAATCCGGCCCGTCAGGCCATTCTGAGTGGCCCGCAGCTGGCTGCCCCACCCCTCCCTCCCCCTCCTTCACCCCATTTTTTTTTAAAAAAAAATCTTCCACCCTTCCTTGGTCCCCACCTCCCTCCCTCCCTCCCTCCCTAGTTCCCCACCTTCCTTCCTTTCTCTTTTGGTTTCTACCTCCCTCCCTTGGTCCCCGCATTCCTTCCTGTGGGTGGGGTTGCAAGGGGTCAGTGGGTGGGGCTTATGGGTCAGTGGGTGGGGCTTGCAGTGGGGTGGCAGGGTCGGGGAGAAACCGGCCCCTGACACATTCTCAGCCACAAAATCTGGCCCTCCTTATGATCTACAGTATAAAACACTCCCCATGTATAAGACGACCCCCCACTTTTCCAACCCATAATCACAGTTTTGGTACTGTGCTGTTATCTCCTTGGCTTACTTCCGTGTATAAGATGAGCCTCAATTTTTGGCCTAACGATGCTGGACAAAAATATAGTCTTATGCACGGAAAAATACTGTATGCAGTGACTTTACGGTGATCTGGTGGAGCAGTGCGGAATATAGTCACAAAGTCTGCTGCAGTCAACTTGGTAATTTTTTAAGGCCTGGGTCAGACCTTAGGCTTAATTTCGGGTTTAGCTGTAGAGTTTGATTTATGTTTCTACCTTTTATGACCTGATTTTGCCCCCAGTACTTTTACAAATCCTAGTCCCTGTCCCAAGCGGAACGAGACACCACCGTCTCCCCTAATGTATTGTCTGCAATGGAGACCTTCGAAGCTGGTTCTTGCAGAGGGGTTGCTTTTGGGTTCAAGACTTAGCAATTCCGTTTCTGATGTTGGTGGAGCAGCTAACCCATTAGTAAACGCGAAGTTATTATTACCTCTTCAACGAATCTGAACCAGGGTGCATGCAATTCAAATCAGACTGCTTTAAATGAGATTGGTTGGTTTAAATCACAACTTAGATTTTGTAAAATTTGATTTTTTTAAAAAAATAATTTAAATAAAAACAATTTTTAAAAACTTAAATAATGGTTTAATCAATTGGATTTTTTTTAAAGTAGACCCCCCCTCCCCATCTGCACTTCGACATTATGAAATACCCTCTCATTTTAAAGACCAGATGGGTTATTATGAAAAAGGGATCAACCTGTGAAGACATGTGGGGCAGAATAAAGATAACTGGCCCTGGAGCAGAAGAAAGGAGGCATGTGAGACGCATAGAACTCCTTTGGGCGATGCCCTTGATGTCTTAACTTAGTTGAATAATTGCTGCTTGTTATTTTCCAGTACATTTTTCTTCTTCCTTCCTGCTTCCTAGAGTGGTAGGAAATTTCATAGCAGAGTTATTTAATTTCTTGTGAAAGGGAGTGCTGGGAACACGTTCTGTGTTTATCTTATCCTCCTTTGTTTACAAATGCTCTGTTTGCAGGGATGTGGAGAACAACCAGAGCTCCAGAAAGCATCTGCATCATTTTAAAACAGAGTTCTCTCTCTCTCTCTCTCTCTCTCTCTCTCTCTCTCTCTCTCTCTCTCTCTCTCTCTCCCTTCCTCCCTCTCTCTTTCTAACAAGTAACAATGGTTACTTGGTGCATTCTTGGTGCTTCCCAGAGGTGCCTCTTTCCAGTTTTGTACAAAGCCCAGGTTTCCTTCTGACCAGACAGAATTGGCAAGTGTTGTCCCCACATATCTACAGTATTCCATTTCCCCTGCCTGTTCCACACCATTCTCCTTGCTTGGAGCAGCACATGCAGTGGCCAAGAACTGTCAAAGCAAACACCTCTAGCTTTCAACTTGAGATGGGCCTGAGCGGTCTGTTCTGCCGTTCATGCCGGTTTGTTGGGACAGCTTGAAGGATGACGGGACAGGCCTTCCAAAAGCAATGAACGTTGGGCTGGGTCTTTGGAGGTCATCACCCTTGAGCCAGGAAACCTGGTGAGCTTGGTCGGGCAAGCCATGGCTTTGCCACCTGTCCTACCTCATAGGGTAGGTAAGAGGTAAAATGGAGAAAAGAGCCTTGGATACGGTCCTGAGCTTATTAGTAGGTAGGCAGGATGTAAACATAACCAATAATCAACAATTGAGTGTATACCCTTGGCCTCAGATTGGCAGAACCATTCTGGTCTGCACCACCAGAGGTAGAATCTGAAACCACACCCAATTTTAACAGCAGGGGTTAGCAGGGACATTGGTCCATTACTTCTGGAAGATTTAGAACTTTTTTCTGTGCCCTGTGGTGCCCATCCTGATAAGGACCTATACAGGTTCAAAATTTTAATAGTATCACTCATTCTTGCCTCAGTATTCTTGTATACAGGGGTCACATGGCATTTTTCTTTCTTAATGAACAACTGAAATACATGTTTTCATCAACAACAACATTATTATTATCAGCAGTAGTATGGCTCCTCCTGCTCCTGCTCCTCCTCTTCCTAAGTTCCTTAACAGGTCGAGTTAGGCAAGTGATCATGTAGAACTAATGGGTGGGTTAACCCCTCCACCCACAAAAAAGCTGTATAGCCACATTGTCACAAAGCTGAAGGCACGTACACACCCCCACAACTGACAAGGCCTGGATAGGTTCACGCAGCCACATTTGACCCCAGCCACTGTGAAATCCAAGCACAGTCAGACGTGGCGTACCGTTGCCAAGAACACAAGCAAAATCTGTGCCCTTTTGCTTTGTTTGCGACCCACTGGTTAATGTCTTGGCCGGCTCGAGCGCTTCCTTTGTCTTAGCTCTGAAATGCAACAGTCGTTCCCAGCTGGGCGATTTGCAGGGTGCTCTTTTGGACTTGGAAGGATCAGCGCATTCCTTGTGTTCTTCGGCATGTCAAAGGAAGGCGGAACGCACTGCGAGGACCCCAGACTGGCTTGCTTCCCTGTGGATAAATTAATTTACCTTGGCAAGAGCCCACGGTTCCTCGTTACGGCCTTATTCCCATTGAAAGGGAGGCCTCTTCTGAGTTTTATCAACAATGGTTCAGGCAGTCTGAACGGATGCTGTTGGCTAGGAACCAGGAATGCCTCGTGGAAGTCTGTGGCATTTGAAAACCTTAACAGAATCAATGCTAGACCTTTACAGATTGAATTTACTCCAACCCACCTTGGTAGGTATGGTTTTAAAAATAATAATAATCTGAATAGCAAATTCGATTCTCTACACCTATAAAGCCCTAGAAGGGGTCTCCATAAATCAGAACGGACTTTGTTGTTGTTGTTGTTGTTGTTGTTGTTGTTGTTGTTGTTGTCGTTGTCATTGTCGTTGTCGTTGTCGTTGTCATCGTCGTTGTCATCGTCGTTGTCGTCGTTGTCATTGTCTTTGTTGTTGTTTACTGTTTGGATTCCTTCCCAAGGCTTCCTTTCAGCTGTTGTGTATTATAGGCCCTATCTGTGTTTGTCCTTAAATCAGTTTGGGGTGAGAGCCTTGGGTTTTCTTTCAGTGCAGAATTGGAGTTGTGGGGAGTGGAAAAGAAGGACACCTAAGACTGGCACTAGATATTGTGTTACATTGGTCCTTAGGGCAGCCTTGTCTGTAAAGCAAACCCAAGTAATTTCATGCCTTGGACCGGGAGCTCAATCTTCCTTCAACGCTGGCAATTAATGGGTACCCACCACTTGACTTGTGCACAGCTTTCAGGTCGCCGGCTTCTTATTCTTTGAACACAGCAGGATGATTGCATAGAATTATAGAATCATAGAATCATAGAGTTGGAAGAGACCTCAAGGGCCATCTAGTCCAACCCCTTGTCATGCAGGAATCCCCATCACAATATTTCCGACAGATGGCCATCCAGCCTCTGCTTAAAAACCTCCAAGGAAGGAGACTCAACCACCCTCCGTGGCAGCATATTCCACTGCCGAATAGCTCTAACTGTCATGAAGTTCTTCCTAATGTTCAAATGGAATCTCTTTTCCTGTAGTTTGAAACCATTGCCCCACGTCCTAGTTTCTGAAACCATGGAAAACAAAACTGTTCCCTCTTCAATATGACATCCTTTCAAATATTTAAACATAGCTATCATATCCCCTCTCAGTCTTCTTTTTGAAAGGCTAAACATTCCCAGTTCCCTAAGCCGTTCCTCATAAGACATTTCCTCCAGACCCTCAACCATCCTGGTCACCCTCCTCTGCACCCGCTCGAGTTTGTCAACATCCTTTTCAAATTGAGGCGCACAGAACTGGACACAGTACTCCAGGTGGGGTCTGACAAGAGCAGACTAGAGTGGTACTATCACTTCCCTTGATCTAGACACTATGGTTCTGATGATACAACCAAGAATCGCATTGGCTTTCCTGGCCGCCACATCCCACTGTTGACTCATGTTCACTTTATGGTCCACCAAGACTCCCAGATCCCTTTCACAGGTACTATCCTCCAGCCAAGTATCCCCCATCTTATATTTGTGCAATGGTGGAAGCATCATCTGGAAGCACCTATACATGCAAAGCTGCATGATTTAAGCTGGGCACTCTGGACAGTTTGATGTAAGAAACGGCAGTTAAGTGTTAGAAGTGGTGTGATCATCATTTTTCAATATCTTCTGATCTCCTGTGGGTTGCTAACGGAACAAGTTGGTTGCACAATGCATACATGCATCTGCTTCATCTTCCTTCAGGGCACAGTGGCTTGTTTCATAACCAATGCACACCTTCAAGGGGACAGTCATTACAAATGAATCAGCTTCTCTTTCTCGCCTTGCGTGGACAATTTTGTTAGAACCTGGCTTTCAGCTCCTAGAGGGCATTGCAGGACCGGGTGGTAGCGGGAAGACATGGAGGCAACAGAAAAGTTCCCCTAACCCACAATGAGACGCAGGTTTGGAATTCCTTGGCTTAAAGCAGGTTCCCAAGCGGGGACTGCCGAGTCATCTCTGACGTGGCACTTTTCAGATTTCACCTCTGGGGGATGTACGATTCATTCAAAATATTTTTACCCTGGTTTTCTCTGAAAAAGGACCTGAACCCACACAGAAATGGTGATGTGAACAGCCTTCCCAGTCTTCTTAGACAGATGGCTGCCAGCCTGGTAGAATCCTGGTGTGGGTCCTTTGATCAAGCCTGTCAGAATCACTGCTGTGGTGCACAAGACACTTCTAGCGGAGACTTCGAAGGGCTTCACCAAACTCCAAATCCCAGGTTTTTTTTTTTTTAAAAAGAAAGACGCTGGGCATGTGACTCAAAATGGTGTCAGATTGCCATCTAGTTGTGTTATCTGAATCCACAAATGCCGCCTTGTTCTGCTGCGTTTGTCGCTCAGGCCTCCGCTTGCAAACTAAGGGTCATTGCGAAAGGCCTTGTAAGCTTCTTCCTACCGAGAGCTTAGGGCTAGGAATGAGCTTCTGTTTGTTTTTTCCTGCCCCACCCCCACCCTCCGTGCCCCACTGGTTTCCCCTTTTTTTTCCTCCTCCCCCTTGCATGCCAAGGAGCTCAGTGACCATATTTGGAGCTCATTTTGCTTGTCTGCTGACCTCACATCTGGAGGATTTCAATGTTTTTTTCCTTGCCCATATATGGGAAAAGCGGCTGGAAGGCCTGCCCTCCCCCACGATCTGCCCCCCCCCCACCGGCAAGGCTGAGCGGTGCTTTTCTCACGATGGGTTCATTCGCCCAATGCCTGCATGCACGCACCACCACCACCCCCGAGTTTTTCCACCACCTTTCCTTGTGACAGGACGGCTCTGAGAGGGGACAGATGTGCGGTTCTGACTTCTGCAATTTCCTGGCATCCGTAGGTTTACATTCCTTCCTGTTATAAAGGCAGTGCCGGTGGGGAAACTTAAACGAGGGAGCTTGTAGTGGGGCTGAGCTAATGTTTTGGAAAAGCACAGAGAATTGGCACAAAAAAAAAGTTTGTTACATTTTATACCACCCCTTTGATAAGCATGTTATTACTTTCAGTAGACCAAAGGCAAACAAGATTATTTAAATCTTATGCCTGTATCCATCAGTATGGTTATGGTTATAGCCTATTCTCTTTCAGTAAACTCCCAAGAGTCCAATGTGCTGTCCTTCACACCAGCCCTGTGAGGTAGGCTAGGCCAGTGGTGGCAAACCTTTGGCACTCCAGATGTTTTGGACCACAACTCCCAGAATGCCAAGCCTGTATCACCAATGACAAAGGACTGTGGGACTTGTGGTCCAAAACATCTGGAGTGCTAAAGGTTCACCACCACTGGGCTAGGCTAAGCCAAAACGACTATCCCAGAGTTACCTAGTGGGAATGTGAGGAGTTCCTTCGGGAAGACTGGCGGTATATAAGCCCAATAAATATATAAGCCCAATGTGACTCTGAATCTTCCAAATCTCCTTCCAGAACTCTTACAGGGCAGGAATTCTTAACGCTTTGCTTTCTTCCAAAGATTTCTGTGCCCAGTAAACCCACAAATAACATTTAATTGTTCACAAATAACATTTAATGTCATAACCCACACACACTGAAAAACAACATGAGGAAAGGCTAAAATATTTGGGGCTCTTTAGTCTGGAATAAAAGGCACTTGAGGGAGGATATGATTGAGATGTACAAAATAATGCAGGGCATGAGTCAAGTGGATAGAGGGATGCTCTTCTGCCTCTCACAAAATACCAGAACGAGGGGACATCCACTCAAATTGAGGGCTGGGTGAGTGAGAACAGACAAAAGAAAATATTTTTTCACCCAGCGTGTTGTTAGTCTGTGGAACTCCCTGCCACAGCAGGTGGTGATGGCATCTGGCCTGGATGCCTTCAAAAGGGGATTGGACAGATTCCTGCAGGAAAAGTCCATCCCAGGTTACAAACCATGATGGAGATGGGTAATCTCTAGGCATCTGGAGTAGGAACTGGCAAACCACTCTAGTATTCCTGTCAAGAAAACTCCATGGACATGGGGTCACGAAGAGTCGGTCATGACTGTAACGACACAACACATAGGGCAGCTCCTGAAGAACCCACCCTGCCTTTGGTTGCGTGAGGGAAAGGAATGTTGCATGCATTGGCAACTGACTACCTTCTTCACAGGAAACCCTGGGACCGAGAAACTTCAGTTGCAGATAAGAAATGAAATTGTGTGCACATGGCAGGCAATGCTGGTGTGGAGCCATTAACTCCATATTGCAGAGTCTGTTTGGCAAAGAAACAGAGTCGGAACAATGGGGTTCCGTTCCTTGATAAGGCATCTCCCTGTCTTCTAACGGACTCTTATTTCTTGGTTCTAGATCAAAAAGCAGCAGCAAGATGTGCTTGGCTTTTTGGAAGCCAACAAGATCGAGTTTGAGGAGAAGGACATTGCGGCCAACGAAGAGAACCGCAAGTGGATGAGAGAGAATGTCCCCGAAGAGAGTCGCCCAGCCAGCGGGAACCCATTGCCCCCGCGGATCTTTAACGACAGCCGGTACCTTGGGGTGAGAGAGCCAGGACTCCCATTTTCTACCCTTGAGCGTCATTTCTGGGCTTGTTGGGTTAGACCAGTGGTTTTTCTCCACCTGTGGGTCCCCAGATGTTCCTGGACTGCAACTCCAAGAAGTCTTCATCACTAGCTGAGCTGGCCAGGATTTTTGGGAGTTGCAGTCTAGGAACATCTGGGGACCCACAGGTGGAGAACCACTGGGTTAGAGCATTTTATCCTTCTCCTTTAGATGCGTGGTGGCTCAGCAGACTAAGGCTTCAAAACTGTTGACTGCAAAGTTGGTAGCTTGGCGGTTCGAATCCCGGGTGCCACACAGCGAAGTAAACTCCCGCTGATAACCCCAGGTTCTGCCAACCTGGCAGTTCAAAAGCATGTTAATGCAAGTAGATAAATAGGTACCGCTGTAAAAAGCGGGGAGGTAAAACAGTGTTTTCTTGCAGCCATGCCGGCCACATGGCCATGGGCTTGCACAACACTGGCTCTTCAGCTTGAATACGGTGATGACCACTGCCCCTGGAGTTGGACACGACTAGCACACATGTGCAGGGGGAACCTTTACATTTTTATGTCCTTCTCCTTAGCCGTAAGAAGAATTGCCGGAATTGCTTATGACCTGTCACTGGAAACAGTTAGCCAAAAAGCTCTTTTTGGTAGAAAGCTAATTAGAGGAGAGAACCCTCTGAATTTTGGCACCCTATTCATACAGGACACTTTGGGTGGTTTCCATTGAGGGATTTTTGACTCTTGCAATAAAATAAAATAAAATGGTATGTTTCAGAGTAGCAGGAAGCACCAGTGAGGAGAATTTTGCCAAAAATTGAGATACTTCCCCCATGCTCAAGTATATTAAGAAATCCAACCCGTTGCTTCCCTCCAAGTCTTGGCAGACAGACTGCTTTTCGAAGCCATTCATGACGTGCGTAACAGACCCTTCCTGAGGGATATCATTTTTTAAATATGCAGGATCGGCATTTTTTAAAAGGCTCTGCTCTGTGCTGAATGCATCCTTGCTTTGCTGTTTGGATGGCCTAGTCTTGTGAAAGGGTTCTTAGAGTCTTAGGAGGCCACAAGTTAAACATAAGTCAGCCATGTGATCTGAGAGGGAAATGAAGCAGCTAAGACCATTCCACGTTCCATCAGCAAAAGGACAGCTTTGGTCAGACATTACCTGGAATTAGGGATGGGCATTTCATTTCGGAACCAGTAGGTTACGAAACGAACCACATGAGCCCAGGTGGTCATCGTAACCAGCTGATACACACAGATCCAATTGTTTTACCTTTCTCTGTCTTGCGCAGGGTTAAAATCCAATGAAGAAGCACGCTACGACGTCATCTTTCCTGCTTCGTGCTGCTGGCCAATCAGAGAGGGAGGTGGGATGATGCCTGTCCCTGCACAGGTCCTGATTGGCCAGCATCACAGATCTAGCACAGATGGCATCGCAGCATGCTTCTTCGTTAGATTTTAACCCTGTGCGAGACAGAGAACGGTAAAGCAAATGGATTTGTGTGTATCAGCCAGTTCCGAGGACCACCTGGGCTTGCGTGGTTCATTTCGTAACCTACTGGTTCCGATACGAAATGCCCATCCTTACCGGGAATACGGTGTCCATGGCTGGACAATACAGTTGAAGAAGTATGTCATCTAGCTGGAATGTGTTTGGAGGAGGTTGGTCACATGAAAAACAGGGCAAGCTTGTTTTCTGCTGCACCACCAGACAGGATCTGAGCTAGTGGAGTCAGGCTAAGGCGATGGTTCCCAACCTTGGCTCTCCAGATGTTCTTGGACTCAAACTCCCAGAACCACTACCTGTCCTGGCCAGGATTTCTGGGAGTTGTAGTCCAAGAACATCTGGAAACACAAGGTTAGGAATAATTGGACTAAGAGAACAGAGATGGAATTAAAGTTCATAAATACCTTGATCATATGAGTGGTTTAGTAGAAGTACAAACAATTGTACAAAAATGATGCCTTTCACTTCTGTACAGTACTTCTGTGAAGACAATGTAGATAGTTGAAGATGTTCCTTTTAGGAATTATATTCTCTAGTCTAAAACAAATCCCTGGACATTATTGGAAAGGCAGGTGATGCAGCAGCCTGGGCTGATGTTCAGCATGTCAGTTGATGAGAGAACAACTGAGTAGCATCTTGTGTTCCTTAGATGGTGCCATGGAAATGCAGTCATTGAATCAAATTTATATTACTCATAGCTTTTGGTCCACTCTTTGGGGTTCCCTGTCTATATATCTTATCTCCTGTCTATGTCAAGTACCTTGCATCTACTACCTTAAGGTGGATCTTTGTGACCATAAGATTAATTTATTTCTCTTCTTTTCTCTTCCCTAAAGGATTATGAAGCCTTCTTTGAAGCTAGAGAGAACAATGCAGTATATGCTTTTTTAGGCCTAACTGCTCCACCTGGTTCAAAGGTAATTGTTGATCTAATGTCAGATATCAGGGCAAAAAAAAACCCTGCATCATCATGATATAAACAAGGACAGCAACAAATATATGTACTGTATTTTTCCATGTATAAGACTATTTTTTTTTACTAAATATAGTATATCATGAGACGGCAGTATATGAAGGCAAGGGCTGCTGGGGCAAGCTGTATGGGCCTGTTTTGGGGCCTCCTGCACTTACCCCAGGACTGGCGCTGCTCCGAGCAGGCCTCCAACGAGCTTTCCGGGTTTCTCGGAGGCCCCAGAAGTGGTTTCTGGAGAACCGGAAGTCACTTCCCATTTACGGGAAACCACTTCTGGAGCCTCTGACAGGCCCAGGAAGCCCATTGGAGGCCCGCTTGGGGCAGCGCCAGGCCTGGGGTAATTGCAGGAGGGCCCCAAATATGCCCCCCCCCAGTCCCAACCCAACCTGGCAGCTACATCACACAGATTTCTCTTTTATCACGGGTCAGGTCGGGTCCCCAATCCCTGCGATTACTGTAGTAGTGGTAGACTTGAAATGTATAAGTCAAAATCTGTCCCATTTGCACAACGTCTGGCTAAGGGTGCTTTTACACGACCCCTAAAATCCGAGGCAAAGGGCTCCCAGATGGGGAGCTTAAAATTGTTTTCCCTCCAGCTCCGGACATTTAAAAAAAATTAAGTACGACCATGCCCACCTAAGCGCATCCCAGCACATTTTCCAAGTACCTGGTCTCCGAAGGTGAAACATTTCTGATGCAGATTGCAAAGCAGTGAGTGCTGGGCTGTCATGCCTTCTGTTTGTTTGTTTTTTGCCCCCCGCCCCTTTAAGAGACTGGAATGATTCCCGCGGCAGCTCCTGGCTGCAGAGCGGAGGTGAGCCTGCATTCTTTTCTCCCTTTTTTCCTCCCTCCCCTCCCGTGGACAGGAGCAAGGGAGTGCGCAGGGGTGGGAATGCAGCAAGAGTAGCAAACCCCCAAGATCTCTGGTCCGAATTTAAGTTCCCAGCGGATCTTAGGGGTCACGTAAAAGCACCCTATCTTTCTATGAAATGCCTGTTCCTTTTTGCAAAGGGCAGTGGTGGAGGAGGCACATTGGTTTGGATAGCGATTGCAGTATCAGAAGGGAGAATAAACACTTTCTTCCCTGTATTTATGTTCTTATGTTCTTATTATTTGTACTACTGGATTTAAGTCTTTGGAAACCAATGGAGCCTGTAAATATTTTGCAAATAGGCTACAATAGAAAGCCAGCAACGGAGTCTATCATATTTTTTGCCTCTAATACTTGACATTGCTGCAACTCTGCTTATTGTGGTTAACCCCTCATAATTCCTGACATCCGTGTCCCTGAAGCAGCTCTCTGTGTGGTGGGCCATCGTAGCGTCCCCCAAGATTTACTGCCATGGATCCAGTGGGGGGGGGGTCACCCATATCCTCAAGTGCTGCCACCATGTTCTGTTTCATGCCCGGCTCCAGCAGCCAGCAGGACAAGCGCCTGGGTTCCAGTTGTCACGTTTGGGTTGCCATGGGTTCCGGGTTCTAGTTGTCACATTTAGCATCATAACACATCACCAAATGTTTTATTCATTGTCCTTTTTCTTTTTATCCAGGAGGCAGAAGCTCTGGCCAAGCAGGAAGCATGATTTTTCCCCCTCCTCCTTCCCCTCGCCTCAAGCCTTAATTTTTTCCGCAAAGGGAAATTTCTGCCGCTCTTTTCTATAGTAGCAAAATGGCCTATGCTTTGGGGGGTGGGGGTGGGGGAAGGTTTTGTTGTCCCCCCCCAAACGCTGATTGCTGCACATCGCCTTTTGCCGTCCATGAATACGAGACAAGAGTGCCAAGGGAAACACGCCAAGGGGACAACAAATGTCATTCAGCAGAGCGTTCGAAAATTGTGGATTATTTCTTCCCACCCACATGTGATGAACTGCTTTGGGGCAGTTGCAGGGAGAGTTTTTGTTTGTTTTTTATACTTTAGAAATATGCCTATTTTACTACCAAAAGATGCGCTGTTGACACAGGCGAAGTTTCTGTTCATTAACCCCAGTGCCTCAACTGCCTCAGAAACATTATTGAAAATAGCAAAAAACAAACACAACAACATACTTGATCTCTCTCTCTCTCTCTCTCTCTCTCTCTCTCTCTCTCTCTCTCTCTCTCTCTCTCTTTTACAATGTGCTTAAAAATGATATGATGCAGTGTAGTATGGATAAGCATTAATTGTGATGGTTAGGGCATTTCTTAAGTTGTAGGATTGATATTGCTATATACTGAAATGATCTGTTGTGATTTTGTAGCACACAGTATAGTTTCTTTTCTTTCTTTCTTTCTTTCTTTCTTTCTTTCTTTCTTTCTTTCTTTCTTTCTTTCTTTCTTTCTTTCTTTCTTTCTTTCTTTCTCTCTTTCTTTCTTTCCTTCCTTCCTTCCTTCCTTCCTTCCTTCCTTCCTTCCTTCCTTCCTTCCTTCCTTCCTTCCTTCCTTCCTACTGTGAGATTCTCATTGTGAGGAAATTCCACCAATCCGGCTTTGATCCCAACATTGTATAACTGCCCCTTGAGGACCAAAATAAACCCACATACATGTACATGATCAGAGCCTGTTCATGGGGGGACTTGCATATGTATGTTACAAATCAGCCGAAAAGAAACAAACACAAATAGCCATAGGGCTTATTCTTGTAACTTGAGAGCCTTTCGAAAATGCAGCATTGTCCAGAAAATCCATGCCATTTCAGTTGCCTTTGTTTTAGGTTTTCGAAAGCGAGAGCAAACAGTTGCTAGTGGAAAGAAGACACTTATAAATCTTGGATGGCCCCCAGGAATGTACACCTGGAGACTGAGGGCTGAGTTGTCAGCTTCTTGGTTTAGAATATTTTTTGGGTTGCAGGCATGGATGTGGGGCAGCTTTCCCCCAAACCATCTGTGCTCTGCCTTGCAGGACGTCGATGCTTGTGACTTTTCCGCCTGTGCACTGCTGACCTCTTTGCATGCTTCAGAAAAGCAAGATAGTGGCACTTCAGTAAGCACACATGGGCTTTTGTGTTCTTCCTCAAGCTAAGTGGTAGAAGAAGAAAAAAGAGGTGAGGGACAGAAGCATGGAAGTCCAAAACATGCAGGTAGTAGAGAATGAAAGCTCAAGGAGGCACCCACCTTTCTGTACAAGATTTGTTGTTGTTCAGTTGTTCAGTCGTGTCCGACTCTTTGTGACCCCATGGACCAGAGTTCGCCAGGCCTTCCTATCTTCCACTGCCTCCTGGAGTTTTGTCAAATCCATATTGGTTGCATCGATGACACCGTCCAACCATCTCATTCTCTGCTGTTCTCTTTTCCTTTTGCATTCAATCTTTCCCAACATCAGGGACTTTTCCAAGGAGTCCTCTCTCCTCATGAGGTGGCCACAGTACTGGGGCCTCAGCTTCAATATCTGTCCTTCCAGGGAACATTCGGGGTTGATTTCTTTCAGGATGGATAGGTTTGATCTCCTTGCAGTCCAGGGGACTCTCAAGACTCTCCTCCAGCACCACAGCTCAAAAGCATCAATTCTGCAGTGATCAGCCTTCTTTATAGTCCAGCTCTCACTTCCATACATCACTACTGGAAAAACCATAGCTTTGACTATCCTGACCTTAGTTGGCAAAGTGCTGTCTCTGCTCTTTAGGATACTATCTAGGTTTGCCATTGCTTTCCTCCCAAGAAGCAGACGTCTTTTTATTTCGTTGCTGCAGTCGCCATCTGCAGTGATCAAGGAGCCCAAGAAAATAAACTCTGTCATTGCCTCCATTTCTTCCCCTTCTATTTGTCCGGAGGTGATGGGACCGGTGGCCATGATCTTAGTTTTTTATGTTGAGCTTCAGCCCATTTTTAAAAGGTTACCTTGCCTGTATCTTGCTCGCACAGTGTTGAAATGTGCCAGGTCTCCTGGACTGTGTCCATTTGGAGAGAGAGAAATATCAGCCGGAACTCAAGGTCCTACCTGCGGATACCTCCCATGCACACTTCCTCCCAAATAGTCTACTGCTTTGTTCTTCTCCATCTTGTACATCAAAGACGCCTTCATGTCTGTCCCCAATTAGCCAAAATAGCCAGGGTATTTTTTGCCTGCTATTATGTTTTCTTTTATTTCCTTTGAAAACAGAACTGTGTGTGTGTGTGTGTGTGTGTCTGTCTGTGTCTGTGTCTGTGTCTGTGTCTGTGTGTCTTTTGGCTGGAATTTGTACCAGTTCGTGGGGGATCTCTCCAGACCACAAGCTCCCTGAGAGTCAGACTTCCTTGTTGAGATGCCTGCCCTAATCAAGTTTTTAGGAATGGACCTTAAATAAAAGCTGAAGTTGGCGAACGCTCCAACCCAGCTTCCTTTTGTCGTTGTTGTGCACATGTGGAGAAGGACAGGCTCAAGGGGGAAACTTCCTCTATGCCAGGAGGCGTGATTAGAAGCTTTCGTTTCCAGGTTCCCAGTTATGTGGGAAGCCTCCTGCCGTAGGAGTCCTACTATTCAGACATGACAGGACGGAAGTGATGAAAAGAGGAGGTTCCCTTGCAAATGCGTTTAGAGTAGATCACCAAGAAGCATGACAGGTTACTGGGTGATTCGTAGACCTGTTATTGATGCAGAGAGAACATATCCTGAGTGTAAGTTCTAGGGGCAACATGAGTTGTGGCTCACGGGGGGATTCTGGGAATTTCCCCTCGGAATGGCACCAAACTCGCTGCTCTTCGCACCCTTCCGCATGTCCGCTTTCGCTGTAAAGGAAGTCAGGAAATCGAAGAGTGGTGTCACGCCCAAGAGGGAAGGGAGGAGAGCACGAGCTTTTGGCATGTTCCCAGCCCTCCAGAGAAAGCCAGGCCTGCAATTCCTCTTAGTTTGACTTGAACAGAACATTAACTCTCTAGAGTAGGCATGCCCAAACTTCGGCCCTCCAGATGTTTTGGACCGCAACTCCCACAGTCCTTTGCCATTGGCAATCTAAGCTTAGAATTCTGGGAGTTGCAGTCCAAAATATCAGGAGGGCTGAAGTTTGGACATGCCTGCTCTAGAGGTAGGAACAGTTTTTTGTCTGAGACTCTGGAGAAAAATGTTGCTCGATTTCCCTGTTGCCTGCACTGGTGAGGACCAAATTGGCTCATTCCATTTGTCTCTGTATGCCCCAGAGTGGCCAAGGACTGCATGACACACTGTGAGCCTGCACTTGAATTCTCTGCCTTGGTCATTTAGATAGCAAGGCATCATCTTGCATTGCACTGTTCCTCCCTTTCCCCTGGCCTTTTAGTAGGTCTTGTGAAGGATGAGATAGGCTTGTTCTTGTCCACCAGATCACCATAAAGTCACTGCATACAGTATTTGTCTGGGTATCAGACTATATTTTGATCTAGAATTGTTAGCGGTCGATGAAGCCCTTGCAGGAAAACAGAGTCGGGGGGGGGGGAGAATGTGGCAAATTCACATTGCACCTTTTATGAAATGATGCTATCTTTCACCTTGACCGAAATCCTGTTCCTTAACGTGGAAAGTGACAGCAAGTGTGTGTGTGTGTGTGTGTGTGTGTGTGTGTGTGTGTGTTGTGTTGTTACAGTCGTGACCGACTCTTCGTGACTTCATGTCCGTGGAGTTTTCTTGGCAGGAATACTGGAGTGTCTTGCCAGTTCCTACTCCAGGCACCTACAGCACCTGGTATTCCCTGGTGGTCGCCCACCCAAGTACTAACCAGGGCTGACCCTGCTTAGCTTCCAAAATCAGGTGAGATCAGATGTGCTTAGCCAGGGCATCTAGGCAACTGACAGCAAGTACAGACCCCTTGATTTGGGTGAGTCTATTCCTCTACAGTTTCCATGGATCCGACGGGCCTACTTGAGTTACAACCAATGGGGTTCTGGCCATTCGTTATAATAATCCTGAAACTTGCAGAGCTGGAAGGGACACGACAGGTTCTTGAGTCCAGCTCCTCTCAAGAAGGAGCAGTAGGGAACTGAACTCCCGACGTCTGGCTTGGCAGCCAGCGACCTAAGCCCCTGAGCGATCCAGCAGATCTTGAATGCACACGAGTCACAGGATTGATATCAAACCAAATAAATTTTTAATATCATTTGATGTCTGCGCAGAGCCAAGGCCTCAGAAGGACCTTCCTCCCATATTGTCTACTCCTGAAGTCATCAGGAACTTGGGCACCTCTTCATTCTCCGTCGCTTCATACAGCTTCTGAAAGTCCTACGGTAAATGCAGACAGATATTATAGAGTGGCCCCATCAATCAAATTGAGGGTTGGGATAGTGGGAACAGGCAAAACAAAAAATATTCTTTTTACCCAGTGCGTTCTTAGTCTGTGGAACTCCCTGCCACAGAAGGTGGTGATGGCATCTGGCCTGGATGCCTTCAAAGGGGGATTGGACAGATTCCTGGAGGAAAAGTCCATCACAGGTGACAAACCATGATGGAGATGTGTCATCTCCAGGCTTAAAACCAGGGTACTTGAAGGACCAGGTGCAGGGGTGTGGTATCAGGAGGCGGATATGTATTCTGGTGAGCTCCCAGAGGCATTTGGCGGGGCCACTGTCAGATACAGGAAGCTGGACTACATGGATCTTTGGTCTGGTCCAGTGTGGCTCTTCTTATGTTCTTATGTTCTTAACAAACATGTGTTCTGGGTTCACTTTAACAGGGAACAATTTATCTGGGAAGGGAGCGTCATTGTGTGCAGCAAGTGAGACCCTCAGGAGGTCCACCTGGATGGCGGAATGCTTTTTGGGTGGGTGGGGTTCCTTCTTTGGCAAGGGGCTGGATTCAAGGATTATCCAGTTCTCACACCGCAGCCCACATCTCAGACTTTCTCACCTCATCTACAAATGCAAAACTAGACTACAGGCAATACCTTTATAGGCCACTAATAAAGATTAAAAAAAAACATTGTAAGCTTTCGAGTGCAACACACTCTTCTTCAAAGCAAGTCCCAAACATTCAAACATGGCAAAAGATGTGCTTTGCCAGGAGGTTACTTCTAAAGTTTTTGGCTAGATGATGTACGCCAGGCAAGGAGATTTCTTAGAGTCAGAAAGTCAGAGGGTAGTTGTAAAAGTGGGAAAGACAGACAGCCCATGCTGCCCAGACCTCCTTGGACAAAGGGTGGAATAGCCATACCTACTGGCCCAAGGAAGTAGTTCTAAAACCAAAGGGCCACCAATGGAATGGGCCCTGTGGTCACCACTCTTCTTCCTTAACATTGGCCATGTAAAGAGAAAGGGGTGATATATTTTGCTCCTCTACTCCCCCCCCACCTTCCTCCCAGTCTGATTGCTCTTACCCCACAGTACTTGTCTCCATTAAAGATCTGAGGTGGTATGGCATCCGGCTTCCCCACTTTGTCCCTCATCTCCTGCAGCAAACGTTCACTGAGGGACACGTCTACCAACTGGTACTTCAGACGATTCCCATCCAGAATGCGAAGGACTTCGGACTGCCGTTTCTTCACCTGGAGCAATGAGAAACGTTTCCCATTAAACATGAGCGTGGGTTGGAACGGCGGTCAGGCAATCTGGCATTAGAACGCCAGTTCGGTTTAAGAATTCTTGTAGTTCGGTGGCCACCTTGTAGCACTGCTAGAACTCCTCTCTTGCAGCTCTGTTTCCGTTGGAAGGGCTGGTTGGAAGACACAGCCAAGGGAGTGGCTGGGACCTGCCAGGGATTGCCCGCAACTGGTCCTCATTTATTTATCAATTTGGAAGAAGACCCTTACAGACACATTATGCAGGGAGCTGGAAGCATTCAAAATGTGGATGGGAACAGAGGTGGTGGGCTCCAGCATAGTCTATCTGCTACTTATCAGGCTGTGCTTTCCAAAGTCCCCAGGCAAATAAAAAAGCCTTCACCACCAAGGCCATAGCTAAGGACCCATTCTTGATAGGTTTCAGCACCTTAGGCCATTGTTCACCTTAAGGCTAAGGATACTATTGTCTCCCTAACAAGCCTATTTAGGCCACTTATGAGCCTAATTCAGGCCAGGGTGACAAGAGGTCAAAGCTGCCTATAAGATGGAGGATTTGCACTAGCTGTATTCAGACCGCTGAAGCTGTTTGGATGAACAGCGAAAAGTTTCTATCTCTCAAAAAAGAAGTCCAGGAGCCATGACTCAGCTTCCAGATAAACTCACCTGTATGATTGAGAATCTTCACAGTCAATGCTTTATGGTAGTCGATACATTTTCTCATAACAAGCACTGAAAATGGTGGTGTTTTGAACTGAATGCCGGCCACCTGCTGATCACTTTTCCCTTTGAAGATAGGAAAACCATGTATCCTTTTTGAAAATGTGTCTTGAAATCTAAGCCTATCCAAGCAAGGCCATTCTGTCCTTTGTTTGTAAAAGGGGGTGTTTCCAAATTTTGAAACTTAACTGAAGGGTGCAAGGCCTCTAAAGTAATTCAGAATGCTCTTTCAAAAACTTATTTGTCTGTTAGGACCCTATTCATAGTTTTCTCTGAATGCACACTTTAAAGTATTTTTAAAAAAAATCACCAGGTTTTAGAAGTGTAAATCAGACTAAAGTCAGGACTACACACTTGTCTGTCATATTAAAATCAGGTCTGAGTATCCTCATCATATCAACGTTTTTATGATCTTTTGAAACCAAGTTGACAGTCCTTTATTAAGCACACAGAGTTGTCGATGGAAGTATTTGTCCTTTACATGACAAAGACTCACAGGAGAAATGTACTGATAAGGACACACATTTTAAAAGGTGTTACATGTACCACACAATAGGTTGTGTGCTATATTATCCATATGGAATGATGGCAGGAGTGGCTAGCCATTGTTTATTATTTAAAGCCCTCTTTTCACAAGTTTTCAAAAGAGCTTTAATTAGGTTTTATTTGCAGTAAATTTCACCTTTATAATCAAAATAAACATTGCCCTCCTGATGTTTTGGACCACCACTCCCAGAATTCCAAGCCTGTATTTCCAATGGCAAAGGACTGTGGGAGTGGTGGTCCAAAACATCTGGAGGGCTGAAGTTTGGACATGCCTGGTATAAACAAATGGGTTTGTATTGTAATGTTAATGTTAATGTTAATTTTATTATATTATTGTATTTTATGTTTATTTTTTATTGTATGAATTATTTGAGTTTATTTACAGTGTATTGTATTCATCATTGTTGTAAACCGCCCAGAGTGACCTTGCTGCCAGATGGGCAGTATAAAAATCCAATAAATAAATAAACAGTCAAGGGGACGTGTGTGTGTGTGTGTGTGTGTGTGTGTGTGTGTGTGTGTGTGTGTGTGTGTGTGTGTGGGGGTTTGTCCTGCCATGAATTGCCACAACTGGTTTCCATTTATTTCTCTATTTGCAAGTTATTTAAGGGCCAGGGCACTAAGTGTCAGGATCAAGTGAAGAATTAAGACTCAGGAAAACGTGGGTTCAAATCCTCGGTTGACCGCATGGAAACTCACTGAAGAGGGTGGGAGTGGGAAAACCATGCCTTATTTTTTAAAAATTTGGAAAGTGTGATTTAAGTTCAAAGCAACATCCCATATGCACCCATTAACAAACTGCTTAGAACTTAAGATGTCCAAGTGGGGTAATGATGAAGCCTTTAAAAAATTATGCAAAATCTCAGGGTTGGTGTCCATACAACCCGAGTGTGTCAGTGTGTCATTGAGTTCAGATCTCCTCCCAGGAAGGTGTGTGTGTGTGTGTGTGTGTGTGTGTGTGTGTGTGTGTGTCCGGGACCTTCCAAATTCCTGGCTTACCCAATAGATTAACCCCTTCCATGCCAGCACAAATCAATTATGTAACATACACAACCCCGCCATGCTGGCATCTGAAGCCACACTACAAGGATTTATATCAACCCTGTATGCCTGCACTACAGTGCCATCCATGTGCTTCCGGGGGGGGGAGGCTGGACCCCCACCCCACCACATCCCACCCCACCTCCCATTTCCTCACCTCCCGGGAACCTGTGACGCTGGTGTAATACACCCGAATGGTACCCATCCTTCACCCGGGTCAAGATGCGGATGTTGCACTGCATCCTCCCTCCCTCCTTGGTTGCTACGACAACCCAACAGCTGGCGCGACTTCGCCCGCCCCCGCCTTTCTAAGGATGCCGACCTCCATGAGCTGTCACTCAAAGCGAGAAGCCCGCCCTCAGGCTCCTGGCCTTTCTTGGCTCGCTGGCGTCCCCCCCTCGAAATGGTAGAGAGGAACGATTTAAGTAACTGTGCCCCCACCTTCTCCATCCCTATTTCTTCCCTCCAGATTATGGCTTTTCAAAATGCGAAGGATGGATATTCTGTATATTTTGTTTCATTCTCTTTGCCCCATCCATAATTCTTGGAGACTCTCGAAGCAGTAATAAATAAATACATAAACAAAACCAGTCTAAGACTACAGTATCTATCATCCTCCAGTCGTCCTGGCTCCTTGAGAGAGTATCATCTTATAAATTAATTGAGAAAGCATCATCTTAGAAATACTTGGGAATGGATGTTTTGTCAAAGATAACGGGGATCAATGTATTCTCAAATAACTGGGATCCTGCATGTGAAATTCGTTGCAGAATTGACCAAGCTAGGAATTCCTTCCAGAAAATGAGGAGTCTTGACAAACCGGGACTTACCTATCAGACTTCGTACTCGAACACTTCGATCCTATGAATTCAGCATGCTTCTCTAATGTGTTGAAACTTGGATCCTTACAGACATATCATGCCGGAAGCTGGAAGCATTTGAACAGACACATTTTGAAGATACTTTGGACACCCAGAGTCGCTAATGCAGCTGTATAATACTGCATGAATAAAAAGTTAGAAATCCTCAATACTAGAAAGAAGGAAAAATTTGCAGTATTTCGGACACATAATGTGGAATAAGAAATACCATGTGCTGCAAGTTATCCTTCAAGGAAAAATAGATGGGAAGTGTGGCCCGGGGTGTAGAAGAACATTATGGCTTAAGAACTTAAGCCAATGGTCCTCAGTGCGCCCAGCTTCTCTGTTTAGATAGAAATCAGTTCAGGCTACTGATTGCCAACGTTCTACGAGGACAGGGCACATGACGAATGAGAAGCCTGCCCCCTACATCTATATAACCCCTTGTTTGTCACTGTAAAGGACTGCATGGTACATCAGGGTTGGCTATTTGAAGTCCATGCATTGTTGGACTACAAATCTTACCTTCCACTTACTGCTGCTGGTGGTGGCCAAGGCTGCTGGGAGTTGTAGTCAAATAACATCAGTCTCAGATACTCATGAGACTGGATAAATATGCATTTCTTTTACCTTATTTATTACCGATGTAGCCTACCCCTGGCATTACTTTTGCTGTTGTTCCCCTGAGTCTACTTTTATTGCTCAATCATTCTTCCTGTTTCCAGTGCAGTTCCTCAAATTGCAACAGTTGCTTGGAAAAAGGAGAAAGCAGCTAACTGGACAATTTTAACAAAACAAAAAAACACACAATAAAAAACACATATCCTCTTTTGCATTTATTGTTGCTGTTACTGTCTGGGCGTGAACACAGTGTTTTCCACTAGGAGTGACTTCTGCGTGGGACACGTTAAAACCCGAGAACCAATGGGCAAGAAGCGTGCATTTGAAAGGTCTTTGAAACCAAGAAATTTTTGATTCTGCTTTGCTGCCCTTTTCACCGCTGATTTTCCAGGGCATGTAGCGCTGCCCTGCTTGCAAAGGTATGTCATGTACTTTTCCTCACTGTTTTTCCTGGATAAAACCCAACAAAGAGCTTAGGTGCTAACTTCCCCTCTGCTTTCCGGCCTAATCTTGTGCGCGTTTGCTCAGAACGATGTCCCGCTGTATTATAGCTCTTGATCCATAACAAGTATGCTTAACATGGTAGTTTGAAGCCTTGTATTCTTGAATATAGTTCACTGTGCATAGGTCCCATTGAACAAAATAGGCCTCTGTTGGTGTTACATGCTGTCTAGTTGGTGACCCTATGCATGAGTGATACCCCCCCCAAGTGTCCTGTCCTCAACAGCTCCAATCTTGCAGATGGCTGAGACTTTATGGAGCCAATTCATCTTATATTTGGTCTTCCTCCCTCCCACTACCGCTGCTACCTTCAATTTATTCTAGATTTGTTATATTTCCTAGCAAATCTTGCCATCTCACAATTTGGCCAAAGGAAGACCACCTCGGTTTTGCTGGTTTAGGAAATCCCAACAAAACACAGGCTTGATTTGATCTCAGACCTGTGTACCAGCGGGTGAGACCTTGCAACCCACTAGATAATGTCAGACTGCATTGCAGGACGACTGTTTCTATTCCTGCAAATGTCTGTGAATGCCTTTATTTACTCTATTTAAATTCTTCTAATCCCCATTTCTTTTTGAAAAGCACCCAAATTTGCTTATAGTGCTGAAGTGCAACATTTAAAGTTGAAGAGAATGAGTAGACAATGGTGCTTAACAACATTAAAGACAAAGAAGAATGAGTGTGAAGTGGCATCTTACAGAATTAAAATCAGTATTAAAGCTAAGAACAATGCCAGTAAATTCAGCAGAATGTAGCCCCAAGTAACAGTGCATAACAGTGGTGGCGAACCTTTGGCACTCCAGATGTTTTGGACCACAACTCCCAGAATTCTGAGCCTACATTGCCAATGACAAAGGAATGTGGGATTTGTGGTCCAAAACATCTGGAGTGCCAAAGATTTGCCAACACTGGTGTATAGGTTTGAGCTGTGAAATTCTGTATGAGCTTTTTTTTTTTTTTTTTTTTTGCAAGTACAATTGGGATTTTGGACTTCTGTTCTACCATATTATTTTCTGTTTAGATATCTAGAAAATCATGGTTCTAGAGCCATGAGATATCTAGAAAATCATGGTTCTAGAGCCATGGTTCCCGACCTTGCATCTCCAGTTGTTCTTGGACTACAACTCCCAGAAGCCTTCACCACAAGCTGTGCTGGCCAGGATTTCTGGGAGTTGTCATCCAAGAACAGCTGGGCACCCGAGTTTTGGAACTAAGTGTTCTCAAGTGTCTCTTCTTAAGCCCCTAAACAGAAAGATAGTCAGAGACAGAATGGGCTTAGCAGCCACCTTGCTAAATGAAAGGGATGATGGGATAGGCAGTGAAGCAAAGAAAAGCGCAGTAACTCCGTTCTGACATGGATGAACTGCTACGCTCATGAGGTCTCACCCTGAGCTTGGGAAAATTACTTTGCAAGGGTGCTGCACCCCACTACCCATGCTGGCTGCCAAATTCCATGCATTTCAGTTTCCCCAAAGTAACTTTTCAAAGTCCAGCCCTCATTGTTGACCAAGTGGAACTGGGCTGTGAGAAGATGCCTCATGATATTTGCCGTGCCGGACAACTGCAGAGTGTTAGGTCCCCCAGTTCGGCCACAAGGCTGATCATTGTGAAGTATTTCCCCATTGAATTAATTCAGGAACAGCAAACACATCAATGAGTGTTGCACTATACAATGTCTCTTCCTTTTCCAAAATGACTTCTCTGCTTTGTTTTGTCTTTAAGGAACTACTCCCTACATTATCTGGTTAGCCCGTTTCTGTTCTGATCCAAGATGCTGGCAGAAAGCTTCCTGACCAGCATCGCCTACAAAACTGAACTGTGTGCATCTCACGAATGCCAGAGACTACAAGCTGTAGCAGGAGAATCCTGGAATAATCCATTCGAAGATGCAGAGGTCCACGGAGGTCTCCACCAAGAATCTGAGAAGAAGGCACCACCATGTCCTGACACGGAAAGGCGTCCAGAGGCTTGCCGTCAAAAGCTGCTCCCAACAAAAAGATTCAGCAAAATCCCCCTGTCACCTCCTCAGAGAATACCAAGGAAAGAGCAGCCCTGTGAGAAAAGGCTAGATCTGTATCGATCCTGGTCAAGCCAAAGCCTTTATCAGAACTATCCAGATCTCCACATCGGAGGCGATCACATTGCGGACCATACCTGTGATTCAGGTTGCATCATGGACCAATGCCATGATGAACTATCTGCTGGCCCGGTTTTGTTCTCCAGAGACATCCCGTCGCGATACTCCTCTGTCAACGAACCTCTGCAGATACTGAAGACCACCAAGTCCTACCATGGTGACGAAAGCAGAGAAAGAACCATCACTCTGTATAAAGAGCCCTTGTCCAACTCCATCATCAATAACTACATAGAGGGCAAGGTCCAGGAACTCTATAAGCAGGTTCTGGAAGAGAAGCTGACCAGGTGCGGCTCCATAACCCACCCCCTGGTGACCAATTTGCTGATGATGAATAATATTGGTGAGATGCCTCACGATCAGCCAGCAGGACCCTCCAAAGCTCTCCTGCACTCCCTGGCTGTGTTTGGTTTGCAGAACGGCAGCTTTGGGCAGAGCAGCGAATTCGCCACACCAAACTTACAAATCTCACCCCCACTTTGCAAAAGGAAACCTTCATTTCTGAAACCCACATTGTGATGGAAAGGCAATGAATACGGTGATGCCAGAAGGCTTTGGTGAACTCCTTCAAATGCCACAGGCTTTTGTTGTGAGACTCAGGGCCCTACCTTTTTGATATTTGGTTATGAGTCTCCAAGAGTAACCTTGGAAATGCAGAGCTGGACTTGATGATCTATCGACCAGTGGTGGCGAACCTTCAGCACTCCTGATGTTTTGGACCACAACTCCCAGACTTCCAAGCCTGTATTGCCAATCACAAAGGGCTGTGGAAGTTGAGGTCCAAAACATCTGTTCACCACCACCGCTATAGATCATCAAGTCCACCAGTTGTCAAGGAAGCATAGAGGACAGGCTTGTCCAAATTTTGGGCCTCCTGATGTTTTGGATCACAACTCCCAAAATTCTAAGCTTAGATTGCCAATGACAAAGGACTCTGGGTGTTGTGGTCCAAAACATCTGGAGGGCCAAAGTTTGGACATGCTTGATAGAGGAGAATAAAACGCCAGCCTCTGGCACTGCAACCAGATACCTAATTGCCTGACATTATATTGTGAGAGACCTTTCTCTCAGCCCTAGGAGCTTCACAGGTGCTTTCAATGGGGACACAGGAGAGGGCCTTCCCTGTTGTTGTTTCCAGACTTTGGAACTCCCTCCCACTGGAGGCCAAGCTGGCCCCATCTTTGCTGTCCTTCCACAAGACCATTCTCTTCAGGCAAGCTTTCCCTCAATGCTCGAGTGGTGTTTTTGAATGGATTGTTATGCCTTTCTGCTTTGAATGTGTTTCAGCATTACTTATGTTCTTAGTACTGCATTTGTTTGATCCCTTTTAGTGCTTTATATACTCACTGTTGTTAACTGTAGTCTTGTCTTTTAATGATGAAAGCCACATTGGGTCCTTTGTAAGGAGAAAGAAGGAGGGAAACTATTTTTAATAAATACATTTGCGATAACATGCCTTAGACACTAATATTTTCAGTCTGCTAGTTGTCTGATCAATTTTTCTGTTATGTGTGTGTGTGTGTGTGTGTGTGTGTGTTGCGTTGTTACAGTCATGACTGACTCTTCGTGAGCCCATGTCCATGGAGTTTTCTTGGAGGGAATACTGGAGTGGTTTGCCAGTTCCTACTCCAGGCGCCTACAGCACCTGGTATTCCCTGGTGGTCTCCCATCCAAGTACTAACCAGGGCCGACCCTGCTTACCTACTGAAATCAGGCGAGATCGGATGCGCTTAGGGCATCTAGGCAGCTTTTTCTATGGCCTTTAGATTAAACAAAACCTTCCACTCTTTCCAGCACATGGGATACCAGTTTGTTTTAAGACAAAAGAATCGTTTTCATTTGTGGGTTTTGTTTCTTTTTTACGGAAGCTCATCATGGAACCTTCTGGAGAAAGTGTTGTATTATTCTTACCAACCCTTGGAACATGAGGGGCGTTTCTTTCCCATAGTGTGTGTGTGTGAACAATTTTTCAAAGGATATTTATGGAGCAATTGGGTGACTCGAGTTCTTGTGACATTCATTTGTAGCTTAAGAAAGATAGCAGAATTGAAAGAAGGGACTTCTGCTTTCAATTGCTGATTTGCACATCTCAGAGAAGCCGTTCCTGCTTCCTAAAAGGCCAGCACTTCTCTATCTGGCCATTATCGTCAGTTTTGGGAGGCACTGATGGAAGTGTGTGTGTGTGTGTGTGTGTGTGTGTGTGTGTGTGTGTGTGTGTGTGTGTGTGTGTGTGTGTGTGCGCGCGCGTGCGCGCACCAAGAGCGAGCGTGCATGCATTGTGTCATTACAGTCATGACTAGAGATGGGCACGACTCAAAAAAATGGTGTTCTGTTTGTCGTTTGTCATTTAGGGGGTCCGTTTCGGTTCATTTTCGTTTTTCATGATTTTTTTGCAAAAAAATTCATTTTCGTTTTGTTACGTAACAAAATGAAAAAACGAAAACGAAAATGAAAAATTGCTGTTTCGTTAGCATTCATTAAAGTTCAATGTATTTGCTGCAACAAAAACGAAACGCACGACAAAATTTCTGTTGTTTCGGTTTGTTTTGTTTCATTTTGGAGACAAAATTCATTTTTCGTTTCGTTACATAACGAAACAAAAAACGAAAACGAAAATGAAAAATTGCTCGTTTTGTGCCCATTTCTAGTCATGACCGACCCTTCATGACTCCACATCCATGGAGTTTTCTTGGCAGGAATACTGGAATGATTTGCCAGTTCCTACTCCAGGCGCCTACAGCCCCTGGTATTCCCTGCTGGTCTCCCATCCAAGTACTAACCAGAGCCCACCCTGCTTAGCTTCTGAAATAAGGCAAGATCGGATAATGTGAGTAGGTTCTTGTAATGTGTGTCAGTCAACAGGCCTGTAGCTGGGCAATACAGTGGTACCTCTAAGACAAATGCCTCATAAGACAAAACTCTCTAAGGAAGAAAACAAATTTCGGGAATAGGCATGCTTCTCATGACCAAAAAATCTCCCTATGGGATGCTTTGCAAGACAAAAACTTTTACCAAGAGTATTTCTCACTTTTTGAAATGCTTCTTAAACACAAGAGGGCAGCAGAGAACTAGTCTGGCCAGCTAAAGCAGTTGACACAAACATCAAAACCAAATGGCCAAACCATGCAAAACCATGTCTAACAATGTTTAAAAATTACAATTGAGTTAGCAGATAATAATCCCCTTTGATAGCCAAGGAGAGAAAAATCCGTTGGCTTGATATAAAATTTATAAATGCTAAATCCACACCTTTTTACAGCTAACCCCCCGAAGAGATAATAAACACAATCCCATGTTTTAGGTCAAAATATGCATTCTTACTATAGTTACAGCTTTGAAAAGTTGCAATTCAGGATTGCAATTCTAAAATAGGAGGAAGTAACTTTCTCCAAGTTTTATTTATTTATTTATTTATTTATTTTATTTAACTTATATGCCGCCCACTACCCAAAGGTCTCTGGGCGGCTTACAATTTGTAAATTGCGGCTTACATTTGTAAATAAACATGTGATCATAAAAGTCATGGGATTGCTGAGGCATGAACAATGTAACCATTCTGTTTGGAAGAAGGAAACTGAAACTTGCAGTCTCTTTTACACAACCCCTAAGATCCGCTGGCCACTTAAATTCGGACCAGAGATCTTGGGGGTTCATCACTCTTCCTGTGTTCCCACCCCCTCTGCACTTCCTTGCTCCTGTCTGCGTGAGGGGAGGGAGGAAAAAAGGGAGAAAAAACACAGGCTCACCTCCGTCTGCCGGTGGAAGCCGCCCTGAGCCCTGTCATTGTCATGATTCCTGTCTCTTAAAGGGGCGGCAGGGACAAAAAAACAAACACAAAGCGAGGAGAGCCCGGCACTCACTACATTACATCCGTATCAGGAATTTTTCACCCTCGGAGAGCAGGTACTTGAAAAGTGCGTTGGGACGCGCTTAGGTGGGTGTGGTCGCACTTAATTTTTTTGTAAACTCCAGAGATGGTGGGGAAACAATTTTAAGCTCTGGATCTGGGAGCCATTTTCTGCGGATTTTAGGGGTCGTGTGAAAAGGCCCACAGATGACTAGCTCTGCTATACATGGAAGTGTTCTGGTCGAATAAGACTCAAGGACGATCTAGTCTTTAAGACTGGCTGGCCAGACACCTCACATACAACCCCTGTCTCAATAATGCTAGCAAATGATGAACAAAACAAGGTAATATAGCACTAAACTTCATGGAGATCAATCCACCTAGGCGATGGCTAAAACCAAGCAAAGGTTTTCTGCACACCTCTCAAGCGTTAAATATGAAACCAGGCTAGACTAAACCTATGGAGCAGGGGAACAACACACCTGGACAAACCAATGAAGGATGAAGAGTGTTCCCCACAAGAATGTGTCTGGACCATCTGGAAGGCAATTAATAGACTTTGGAATACAGTTGGAAGATTGTGGAATAACCAAGTAAAATACACTACCTGGATACAAGAGAAACGTTCTGTGACTCTGGAGAACTTCAATCAATGCGCTGCATATGCACACACAATCTGTTTCACCACATATACAAAATAAAGTTCTATCAAACAGAAAAGATAAATGCTATCAAAGTAAGTCCCCTCCTGGTCAAAAGCAGTCCAATTATCTCAACCTTTTTGATTGTTTTAATTTTTACCTATACAGTATTTTGCAAATGTTCACAATGAATATCTGGTATGAAATGTATATCCCATCACATATTAGTATATTGCACACCTCATTCTGCTGCTATATGTCTGAAGAAGTGGACGTGTCCACCAAACTTTACATTAAAATATGAAAGTTAGTCTTTGAGGTGCCACATGCTTTGTGTCTTTTCTTTCATTTCATTTTGTTTTTCTTTGATTTTTGCCTGAAATTTTAAATTGTGCAATGCTCCTTTATGAATACATACCACCCGCCATGGGGAAGTCTGACCTGCACTGCCCCCGATCCTATATGTTCAACATATCAACAAAGACTAATAGAATTAAGGGGGTGTCATGGTTAGTGCGGGGGTGGGCCATGTGCGGCCACCTAGAGTCTGTTGAACTCCACCGGCTATCAGCCCTAGTCATTATAGAGTGAGTGGAGAAGGATGACGGGCCCTGTAATACAGAGGACATTGGAGATGAACTGTGCCTAAATCCTTGACCTAACAATCAAGTGGGGTCAAGTCAGTTTTGACTTCAGGGAACCCTTTTCAGGGTTTTCCAACTAATTCCACTCAGAATTTGTTGCTTGTCCCGTTCTTCTGGGAACACCTGGCCTAATGCCAAGGTACACAAATCTCTAACTACGGAGGTACCCCTACTTACGAGTTTAATCCATTCTGAATGCATGCTCATAAGTTGAACAACTCATAAGTAGAGCAGTCATATCTAAAAAAAATCAAAAATCAAGAATAAAATAAAATAAGTTCTTAAGTAGAGCAGACTGCATCTAAAATTTGTAAGGCAGCAGTTAAAACGCCAACAGTTTTATGCTCTTAAGTCAAATTCAATCAATCAATCAATCAATCAATCAATCAATCAATCAATCAATCAATCCCTTTATTGGCCTACATAAAATAAATAATAAGCAATGAACAATAAGTAGACAGTTGTAGAATAGTGTCTCACACACACTAAACGGAAGAAGAGAAAAGCCATGTATTTGTCCATTCATCACTGACAGCAAACCATCTGGAATGAGCAACTCAATCTGAGAGTGTGGAGCAGAAGGCCCCTTAATTTAAGGGACTGTAACCTGCGTCATTGAGTTAATAAGTTGATAAACATGGCAATCTGCCTGGTGTGGGCTTTATCTAGTCAAATTGCTCATAAGTAGAGCTGCTCATCAGTAGGGGTACCACTGTACCATGACACTTTCATACTCATGGGTGATCAGTTATGTAGTCCACCTACAGTCATGACCTTGTACTTAAAGTTCAACTGTCGTCCAATTTTGGCAGTCGTTTCAAGTGATTGCTGCTTTCTGCCGGTAAGATGGCATCATCCACACACCTTCCGTTATTGACGCGTCACTTCTTGAACTGCATGGCTCAGCGTACAACTGGCAACAGGGATGTTGTTGTTGTTGTTTTTTAATTTCTTTTAATCCTGAAATTGCCTTCCCATAATGGGCAATACCCGAGAGCATCCCAGGCCCTGCAAGATATACCGTACCCCCTTTGTGGGAGCCCCGAGCACAAGCGATGCTGGGATCGGCTGGTTTAGCCAGTAAACAACAAAAGGCATACACACTACACAGCAGCACCGCCTACACCATCTATCTTTTGCATCTCTAATCATATTGACATTAAACTGGCTGGCGGCGGTGAACAATACCAAGAATTAGTATCTGATTAAAATTACACGTCGCAGTATGGATATTTACATTCGCTGCAACTTATGCTAAACGGCTGTGGATAAAATGGAACATAGGATGAAGAACGTACATAAATCAAGCTGGCAATGAATCCGGGTTTGTTTTTAGAGGAAGACACATTAAGCTGCGGGGGCGGAGAGGGAAATGAATGGAGAGAGTGGGAGCTTTAATCACACACACACACACACACACACACACACACACACACACACACACACACACACGTCTGCCTTGAGATGGCTGCTCTATGCGCCCCATCCTGTTGCAATTCTGATGCAATCAAACCTATTCCTGCCATGTTGCCGATCAAATGTGGGAATGATGGTCTTTCCCCATCAAACCCATCTGCTGAGAATGACTGGTGCTTCCTGGGAACTTCTTGGGCTACAGGAAGAGCAGCTCAAGTTGCCTGCATGGGGACTTACATTCTGGGTAACAAACTCCAAACTGCATGATGGTTTGCTGTGGATTCCCCAGCAGAAAGGAATGAATTGGTCAATATCAGGCCTCTATCCATTTTTTTTTGAACAAGTACCTTCAGGCAGGATGTTGGCCAATCTTTGGGCCCAAGTCCCAAGTCTGAGTCTTTGATGCCAAGTCTCAAGTTCTAAGGCTTGGATCCAAGTCCAAAATCTCAAGTCTTTGGTACCAAGTCCCAACTCCAAGTCTTTGTTACCAAGTCCCAAGTCTGAGTCTTCGGTACAAAATCTCAAGTTCTGAGTCTGAGTCTTTGGCACCAAGTCCCAAGTCTTTGGCACCAAGTCCCAAGTCTCAAGTCTGAGTTTTTGGTGCCAAGTCTTAAGTCCCAAGTCTTTGGGTCCAGGTTCTAAGTCTAAGTCTTTGGTGCCAAGTCCCAAGTCCAAGTCTTCAGAAAAAAAGGGAATGGTGGATGAGTTCAGAGTTGTTTGTCGAGTCCGAGTCATTGGAAATAAAACCCAAGTCAAGTCCAAGTCCAGTCACTGGTGTGACTAAAGTCTAACTTGACAGCAAGTCCTGCAACATGAGTTCCCATCCCTGGCTTCAGGTATCTCTTCCCAACCTCTTTCCCTGTTTCTCAGCTGTTCTGTGAAGAATGTTTTATTTGAAAAATGACTGTTTGTTCTGCTGGAAAGAATTAGAAGGAAATACTGGATGCGCCTCTCAATTTGAGTTAGAAGGGAAAGAGGACTCTCGTTTGCCCGTTGATTGCATCGGGTGTCATTTAGGAAGCCGGAGGGAATGCAAGCCATTGATTCCACTCTTTGTTCGGCTGTAGCCCGGAGCATCTACATTTCAATTAGCTCTGACCTATGGAATCTCTTGCATAACACCCCTAGCTTCATGGCAAATATTGGCACCACGCATTGAGATCTTCAGATAGAGGGTGCATCCAGGGGCATAACAAGGGGGGGCAGAAGGGTACATCGGCCCCGGGTGCAGCAATCTGGGGATGCCTGGAGGGGGAGCAGCAGGAGGAAGCCATACACCCCCCTGCCACCCAGCAGTCCTCCTTTCTCCTAAATCTTGGTGATGTCATCCCCTCTGCCGCCTCTGCTGCCCCCCCCGCCAGGCAAGTGGCGAAGCAGGCAGGCAGGCAGGAGTGTGGTGGCCGTGGTACCCTCCTCCTCCTCTTCCTCACCTTGGTTTGCCCTCCGTCCCTCTGCATACCCATGTGCACGCACACGCACACACACACCCTAAGCCCACAGGTTTCGGCCCTTGTTGCTGAGTGGGTGCTATTTGGGGCGGCGGCAAGAAGGGTACAAAAACAAACGTCCCCAGGTGCTCCAAATCCTGGTGACGCCTCTGGGTGCATCTGGTAGCGGCAGGAAAGATTTTTACTGTCCTCCAAATATCATGTGTGTAATTCCTTATACTGTACATTGATGCTAGGATGTTGATGAATCTACACATAAACATTGTCCTGGCTGTTCATTTGCCCTGTTTACAAGATTGATTTTTACAAACTGTAACGCCCTATATGTGAAATGGATAGACCTGGTGTGGTGTAGTAGATAGAGTGATGGACTAAGCCTCTGAAGCACAGAGTTTGAATCCCGACTCGGATATGAAACAAATAAATAAATATAAATACTATGAAAACTCCCTAGTGGACCAGAAGTGGTAAAGCTACCCCTGCAGTCAAAATATTTAAACGCCTTTGGGATTCTGCAAATATGAGCATTTAACAAACCAGCTGGGTTATGTTTTATTGCTATTGTGCCAATAAAGATACAGTGGACCCTCGTATAACAAACAGTTAGTATAACATAAAATCGGTACAACATAAAAAATTCTGGAGATACGAAATTTGCTTAACAGACTCGCCTATGGGGCGAATCCGTACAACATAAAAATGGTCGCGATTAGTGGTTGCTCTGTTTTCAATGCATTCCTATGGGAAATTTGTATAAAGGAAAATTTGCTTAACAGAATTTCATTTGGAACACATAATTCCTTTATACAAAGTACCACTGTATTCTAATTCTAATTTGAAAACCACTCCTGAAAGATCTCACTTACCTTGAAAACACTATTAGTGTCACGATTAAGTCAGCCCCAAACTTAAAAGCACAGAACATACATACACACATGGATGCACACAAGCATTTTGAAACACTACAGTCATTTCCAAATCCATCTTGGTCACAGCAGGTGCTTTTCACACCTTCCATAGTCTTAAAATTTGCCTGTCCTGTTTTGTGATTGGGCACCGAGAG
Source organism: Phrynocephalus forsythii (assembly GCA_029282475.1). Lineage (NCBI taxonomy): Eukaryota > Metazoa > Chordata > Lepidosauria > Squamata > Agamidae > Phrynocephalus > Phrynocephalus forsythii. The sequence goes on along the minus strand of JAPFRF010000015.1, from coordinate 8,240,842 downwards.
GTAAGCACAGGCTTCATTTGCAATTATGATTGTTTTTGGTGCAAAGACCCACTGGAGTCATTTCTCTGGAGCATTTCAGAAGACTTCATTTTCCTGGCCTGGCTGTCTGTAAAGCATAAACAACCAGCTATTGATCGTCACGCAGGCAAATCTCTTTCACAGTGTGGTTTCCCAAACCGTAAACGTCAGTGGATCACCAGAATGGATCCCAGGGGATCAGAAGTTTCCTGTGGTTCGGATCTTCATAGATCCTGAGATCAGCTCCCGAACCATGTCAGAAATCCTTTGGTTGGAAACTCAGGAAATCCATAATTTGGGATCTGTTAAGAATGCATTTTCCCCTCTTCCTGGCTCAGCTGAGCAATAGATTTTTCCCTCCCTCCCCCTCTCTCTCAAGCACACACACATCTGTGTCATTTAGACCAGGCTACATGGTGCACTTAACTACAGCAGTGCCCAGAAGCTGCCCACAGAGCTGGGCAGCAGCCTGCCAGCCAGTCTGGACTCTTCTGAGACAAAGACGGGTCCAACAGGTCAATGGAGACCACGGTCCCTGGTTGGGAGACAGTGGCCAGATCCTGCTTCTTCTTGGGAACTTCTGCTTCTCTTCTCCTGTCCGTCCCGGGAGTCACTGGCCTCCAGGGTTCTACGATGCTGGAATCTCTTGAGGACGCCGACTTCGAACGCGGCATGGCTAACGAGTCCGATGTCCATGCCTTCTTCTCCCTGGACTACCAGCATGTCCAAGTCCCTTTTGAAATCACCTTGTGGATCATGCTGGCTTCTTTGGCTAAGATAGGTAAGTACCCTCCAGTTGAGTGCATGGACCGGAATGGTTGTTGCTGCTGCTCTAACTGCTAATCCTTTCTGCCGAGCTGGAAGGGTTGAGTCCAGCCCATGTCAAGGAGGCACAGTGTGGGAATTGAACTCCCAACCTTCGGCTCCGCAGCCAGAGACCTAAACCACCGAGCAATCTGGCAGTTCTTTATAATAATACTAGAACTGCAGACAGAGCTGTAAGGGACCCTAGGGCTCACGGAGGCCAGCCCCTGTCAAAGAGGGCCAGCGAGGAATCGAACCTCCAACCTGTAGTTCTGTAGTCAGAGGCCTAAAAACCACTGAGCTCTCTGGAAGCCCATTTGTGAACCTTAGAGCCGGTTTTAAAAGGGAGCCTCTTGTTGCATACCTGAAATAAGAGCACAAGTTGGAAATATATGTAGCTTTCCGGAATGATACATTAACAGAAGGCACACATTTCAATTACTCAGTGAGAAGGCTGAAAACAATTAAAAAACACACAACTTGAGTTGATTGAAACAAAACTGCTTTTTAAATTTTGTTTTAATGTTTTGTTTTTTTGAGAGAAATGTAGACAGGCTTTCAGTCTCGATTCCACCCCATTTCTCCCAATTCCACCAAGATTTGCTTCCTTGCTAGCTTTTCAGTCTTTTTGGATGTTTTCTCCCTCCATGTTGGAAATATTTTGAGGCACCTTTCTCCAAAGTCACACAGTTCCGTCCATGCCGGTCTGTGTCTGGACATGTTTTTCATAGAGCCTTTTCACATGACCCCTAAACTCTGCCGGGCAAATGGCTTCCAGCTCCGGAGCTTAAAATTGTTTCCCCACCAGCTCCGGAGTTTACAGATAATTAAATGTGACCACGCCCACCTAAGCGCATCCCAGTGCACTTTTCAGGTACCTGCTCTCCGGGGGTGAAAAATCCCTGATGCAGATCTAACGTAGAGAGTGCCGGGCTCTCCTGGCTTCTGTTTGTTTGTTTTTTTGCCCCCAGCCCCTTTAAGAGATCTGAATGGTGCCGGGAACAGAGCAAGACCGGCAGAACGGAGGTAAGCCGGCATTCTTTTCTTTCTTTTTTTCTCCCTCCCCTCAAGACAGCAGCCAGGAGTGCGGAGGGGTGGGAACACAGAAACAGGACCAAACCCCAAGATCTCTGTCCCTTATTTTGGCAGAAAAAGACCATCTCCATCAGATTCACCATTTAAAGGAATAAAGGAGGAAAAGATAGAACCCCCTAGTTGTGGTTTTTCTCAAATGACAGTCATATGTGCAAATAGTAACTAACTCACCATGTCAACTCATGGCAACCCTAACAAGATTCTGACATATGTGGGACCATCGCCTGTCCCTTATTTTCAGAAAGGACCATCTCCATCAGATTCACCATTTAAGGAATAAAGGAAGTAAAAGTATGCAGTCATATGTGAGTAACGTCCTTGCTTGGAAGCTATTCGGCTGAATTTGAGCTTGGTGGAGTGTCAAGCGGTGACGTCCTTGCTTTCTTACTCTTCCCTTCCTTTGTGCACCATTAATTCTTTTGATTTCAAGCTCTTGAGCCCCTTAAACTGGTTAAACTGCACTGCTGCAGTCAAGACTCTGCTCATGTCCTCGATTAGAACCCAACAGGTTCAGGTAGATGGCTTGAGGCCGACACAACCTTCCATCCTTCTGAGGTCAGTAAAGTGAGTGCCCAACTAGAGATGAGGGCAATTTTTTTTTAAAAAGGCGATTTGTCATGATTTGTCAGGCCTAACGAATCAACAAATCAGCAAATCAAAGGATTTCCAGTGACAAATCGCCAAATCAATGAATCGATGCATCTCCCATTTCAAATTCTATTTTAAAAATCTACTGGCATCTAGAGCCCCCAAATTTACAGGGCTAATTGCCCTGACTCTCCTCTACAAGGCCAGACAATTTGGTGAGGATTGGGGTTTAGATATGTGAAAGAGGTTAACCTGGTAAAACGTGGGGCTGGCCTCTTGCCAGGTGGGTGCTATAGAAGACAAGTAAGTAAGTAAGTAAGTAAGTAAGTAAGTAAGTAAGTAAGTAAGTAAGTAAGTAGGAAGGAAGGAAGGAAGGAAGGAAGGAAGGAAGGAAGAAAGAAAGAAAGAAAGAAAGAAAGAAAGAAAGAAAGAAAGAAAGAAAGAAAGAAAGAAAGAAAGAAAGGAAGGAAGGAAGGAAAGAAGGAAGGAAAGAAGGAAGGAAGGAAGGATGGATGGATGGAAGGAAGGAACGAAGGAAGGAAGAAGGCTCAATTCCTGTTTTGCTTGTTTGTTTCACTTGCTAACAACTTTGTTTCTTTCTCTTCACAGCTTTCCACCTCTTTGAAAGACTACCTTCCGTTGTCCCGGAGAGCTGCTTATTGATCTTTGTTGGGCTCATCATGGGAGGGATCATTTATGGCCTTAATGACAAATCCCCTCCGGTCATGAACAGCGACATCTTCTTCCTCTACCTCTTGCCGCCCATAGTCTTGGACGCTGGCTATTTCATGCCGAGCCGTCCTTTCTTCGAGAACATTGGGACGATCCTCTTATACGCCGTGGTGGGAACCATATGGAACGTCTTTGGGATCGGCTTCTCGCTCTACGGGATATGCCAAGTCGACACCTTCCATTTGAGGGATATATCTTTGCTCCATAATCTCTTATTCAGTAGCTTGATTGCAGCCGTCGATCCGGTGGCAGTGCTCTCCGTGTTTGAAGAAATACACGTGAATGAAAAGCTGCACATCTTGGTATTTGGAGAATCTTTGCTCAATGATGCAGTCAGTGTGGTAAGTAATGGCACTTTTACATGACCCCTAAGATTCGCTGGCAGCTTAAATTTGGACCAGAGATCTTGGGGGTTTGCTCCTCTTGCTGTGTTCCCACCCCTCTGCACTCCCTTGCTCCTGTCTGCATGAGGGGAGGGAGAAAAAAAAGGGAGAAAAGAATGCAGGCTCACCTCCGCTCTGCCATCGGGAGCTGCCCCGGGAAGCATTCCAGTCTCTTAAAGGGGCAGGGGCAAAAAAACAAAACAGAAGGCGAGGACAGCCTGGCACTCACTGCTTTACAATCCGCATCAGAATTTTTTTACCTCCAGAGACCAGGTACTTTTAAAATGCGCTTAGGTGGGTGTGGTTGTACTTTATTTTGTTTAAAGTCTGCAGCTGGTGGGAAAACAATGTTAAGCTCTGCATCTGGGAGCCCTATGCCTCGGATTTTAGGGGTCATGTAAAAGCGCCCTAAGTCCATTAAAAAAAACACCAAATCAAATATAGCTCCGGCAGCCTGAGAAATCTATATCGTTGTTGTGCTTTCTGGACAATCTTGATTTGTTTCTCCTCCTTAGGTCTTATACAAGCTCTTCCGGGCTTTCTGTGAAATGCCGTCCATCCAAACCACAGATGTGTTTGCAGGCATTGGGTCGTTTTTTGTGGTCGGGATCGGAGGGGTTTTGGTAGGCCTCCTCTTTGGCCTGATCGCGTCCTTCACCACACGCTTCACCGACAACATCCGGGTGATCGAGCCCCTTTTCGTCTTCCTCTACAGCTACTTGTCCTACCTCACGGCAGAAATGTTCCACCTCTCTGGCATTGTGGCGTAAGTACGTGGAGCCCCCCCCCCGGGCACGGTGGTTTCCTGAGTGACTCAATCTTCAACCGCATCTGGCCCTTTGCCCCACAAGGTTCCAGAAGGTTCCAGAACTAGGCAGAATTATTAGGATTCTGAGAGGAAAGCGGTTAAAATCTCCTGGGAGGAAAAAAGAGTTTGGGGAGAGAAAACACACTCCCTTTTGAGGCTGAATTGAGGGTGTATGTTTTGTCCGATGATGTCAGACAGGCGATCATATTTATATTTGAGAATGGACGAAAACAAACATGGGGAAAGAAAGAGGAGATGCAGTATATATTTGAGATTCTGCTTTCTCCCAACTTCCTAGTGTTTCAGTCATCTCAAAAAAAGACATAGTTGAACTGGAAAAGGTGCAAAAGAGAGTGACTAAAATGATTACTGGGCTGGAGGACCTCCCCTTATGAGGAAAGGCTAAAACATTTGGGGCTCTTTAGTCTGGAAAAAAGGCGCCTGAGGGGGGATATGATTGAGACATACAAAATTATGAGGGTATGAGTAAAGTGGATAGAGTGACACTCTTCTCCCTCTCACAAAATACCAGAACAAGGGGTCATACACTCAAACTGAGGGTGGGAGTGTGAGAACAGACAAAACAAAACAAATTTTTTTACCCAGTGTGTTGTTAGTCTGTGGAACTCCCTGCCACAGGAGGTGGTGATGGCATCTGTTCTGGATGCCTTCAAAAGGGGATTAGACAGATTCCTGGAGGAGAACTCCATCACAGGTGACAAGCCATGATGGAGATGTGTGTCATCTTCAGGCTTAAAACCAGGGTAGTTCAAGAGCCAGATGCAGGGGAGTGATAGCAGGAGACAGAGTTCTAGTCTCCTGCGCTCCCAGACACATTTGGTGGGGCCACTGTGAGATCCAGGAAGATGGACTAGATGGGCCTTTGGCCTGATCCTGCATGGCTCTTGATTAGTTCTTATGTTAGAGATGGATAGTTCAGTGGTTTAGGACTCTGACTATAGAGCCAGAGGTTGGGAGTTTGATTCCCCAAGGTGTCTCCTTGACAGAAGCTGGACTAGATAATCATTCTAGATGACCTCTTTTGGCTCTGCAGCTCTAAGACTGTATATAGAAACAAGCACACTGGGTGGCTTTTGTTTTCTTCTTCAGCATCATTGCCTGTGCAATGGGCATGAAGCGTTACGTGGAGGCCAACATCTCTCTCAAGTCCCACACCACCATCAAATACTTCATGAAGATGTGGAGCAGCGTCAGCGACACCCTCATCTTCATCTTCCTCGGCGTCTCCACCATTGGTGACAACCACGAGTGGAGCTGGCCCTATATATTCTTCACCATCGTCTTCTGCCTCCTTTGGAGAGCTCTAGGTAGAGACAAAGGGAAAGGACAATGGTTGATGGGTGGAGGGACTTTTTCTCTGCCCCAATGCTGGCAAGCTGGTCTATTTTAAGGTCTGCTTCTATCAGAGGTTCCCAGCCTTGGGTCCCCAGATGTTCTTGGACTACATCTCCCATAAGGTCCTGGCCAGCAGGCTTCTGGGAGTTGCAATCCAAGAACACCCGGTGACCCAGGTTTGGGAACCACTGGCTTAGATGATGTTCCCCTCTAACTGTTGGTGTCCTGGGGTGAAGCTCAAATTGGACTTCCAATGGGATGCATTCTCCCACTTGCTCAATGGTAGGATTGACGTTTGAGATCAGGTTGTCCTTTGGTGGCCTTGCGTTAGTGGGATATGGCCTCTGGGAGTCCAGGCTGAGAGGTTGCCCAACTTTTGTAGCAGGGATGGGTACTTGAGTTGTGGGGTCTGCTGTCAAGTTTGACTGAGGTTGCAGCTTGGGGCATGGTGGCTCAGTGGGCTAGAGCACTGAAAACTGTTGGCTACAAAGTTGGCACATCAGTGGTTCAAATCCCAGGTGCCACGTAGCGGAGTGAGCTCCCGCTGTTCACCCCAGCTCCTGCCAACCTAGCAGTTCGAAAGCATGTCAATGCAAGTAGATAAAGAGGTACCACAATAAAATAATAAGCGGGAAGGTAAAACAGTGTTTCCTTGCAGCCATGGCAGCCACATGGCCATGGACTTGCACAACACTGGCTCTTTTGGCTTGAATACGGAGATGAACACCACCTAGTGACAGACATGACTAGCATGCATGTTGGAGGGGGACATTGACCTTTTTGAGTGAGGTTGCAATGGTGGCTCAGCTCAGACTTGACTTGGTTTATTTTTCAGTGACTGAGACATGACTGAGAATTCACCCACCTCTCCCTTTTTCTCTTGGGAAAAAAATTTGACCCAAATGCATGCCAACATCCTTGCTTTGTGGCCTCTCACGGGCCTCGTGGCGCAGTGGTTAAATGCCTGTACTGCAGGTAAAACTGTGCTCACGACCTGGGGTTCAATCCCAGGTAGCCGGCTCATGGTCGACTCAGCCTTCCATCCTTCCGAGGTCGGTAAAATGAGTACCCAGCTTGCTGGGGAGGGGGCAATGAGTAGCCTGCATACTGTAATTAAGACTGTAAACCTCCCAGAGACTACTTGAAGTGGTATGGGGCAGTATATAAACCAGGCATGTCCGAACTTCGGCCCTCCTGATGTTTTGGATCACAACTCCCAGAATTCCAAGCCTGTATTTCCAATGACAAAGGACTGTGGGAGTTGTGGTCCAAAACACCTGGAGGGGCAAAGTTTGGACATACCTGATATAAGCAGAACACTTTGCTTTGGTTTGCTTTTACATAAGAACATAACATAAGAACATAAGAAGAGCCATGCTGGATCAGGCCAAAGGCCCATCTAGTCCAGCTTCCTGTATCTCACAGCGGCCCCACCAGATGCGTTTGGGAGCGCATGAGACTAGATATCTGTCTCCTGATACCACTCCCCTGCATCTGGCCCTTGAAGTACCCTGGTTTAAAGCCTACAGATTACACATCTCCATCATGGTTTGTAACCCGTGATGGACTTTTCCTCTAGGAATCTGTCCAATCCCCTTTTAAAGGCATCCAGGCCAGATGCCATCACCACATCCTGTGGCAGGGAGTTCCATAGACTTACAACGCGCTGGGTGAAAAAATATTTTCTTTTGTCAGTTCTTACTCTCCCAGCACTCAATTTGAGTGTATGTCCCCTAGTTCTGGTATTTTGAGAGAGGAGAGAAGAGCTTCCCTCTATCCACTTTACTCATACCCTGCATTATTTTGTATGTCTCAATCATATCCCCCTCAAGCGCCTTTTTCCAGACTGAAGAGGCCCAATTGTTTTAGCCTTTCTTCATAAGGGAGGTGCCCCAGCCCAGTAATCATTTTAGTCGCTCTCTTCTGCACCTTTTCCAGTTCCACTATGTCTTTCTTGAGATGCGGTGACCAGAATTGTACACAATACTCCAGGTGGGGCCTTACTATTGTTTTGTATAACGGCATTATAATGTTGGCTGTTTTATTTTCAATCCCCTTTTTGATAATCCCTAGCATAGAATTGGCCTTCTTCACTGCTGCCACACATTGGGGAGACACCTTCATGGAGCTGTCCACCAAGTACCTGGACCCACTACCTCCTCAGTCATCCCTCACCAGACCTTTGCCCTCTTTGGGCGTTTATACACGACCCCTAAACTCCGGGGCAAATGGCTCCCAGCTCCAGAGCTTAAAAATGTTTACTCACCAGCTCCGGAGTTAACAGGAAATTAAGTGGGACCCCGCCCACTTTAGCGCGTCCCAGCGCACCTTTCAGGTACCTGCTCTTTGGAGGTGAAAATTATTTGATCCGGTGTAACAATAGTGAGTGCGGGGCTCTCCTTGCTTCTGTTTGTTGTTTTTTGGCTCCCGCCCCTTTAAGAGCTACTTTTACAGAGACAAGAGGCAGAACTGAGGTGAGCGGCATGCTTTTCTGTCTCTTTTTCTCCTTCCCCTCACGCAGCCAGCAGCCAGGAAGTGCGGAGGGGGGTGGGGACACAGGAAGAGCGACGAACCCCTAAGATCTCTGGTCCGAATTTAAGTGGCCAGCGGATCTTAGGGGTCGTGGAAAAAGGCCCTTTGTCACTGCTGGAGACAGGAGATTATGACGATGACGGTGTTGTGGGGAAAGTGGAGGTTGATTTTAAGAATAGCTTTTGACGTTTCCCTGGCCTGGTTCATTTCAGGAGTTCTCGTCCTGACGTTCATCATCAACAGGCTGCATGTGAACACAGTGACGTCCAAAGACCAGTTCATCATTGCCTATGGTGGCCTCAGAGGGGCCATCTGTTTCTCTCTCGTCTTCTTGCTTCCCGACTTCCAACGGAAGAAGCTCTTCATAGCTGCAACCACCGTTGTGATCCTGTTCACTGTATTTGTGCAGGTAAACACGGGTTATTTGTGGCTTGTTCCGTTTCCACCTGATTTTTGTTTCAATGTGCGAACATTGTGTGAGGGGGAAATGGACGCCCAAAATTGAAAGACATGCCACCAGCATTCTCTTTCAGCTTTCTATGATGACATGGAAGACACCATTAGGGAAAATGTTGGGGAAATGTTTTTAAAATCCTCAGATGCACCATTAATCTAAATTTTGAAATGCTATAGCTCATCACCCACCTGGATTCGTTCAAATTAAAATTTGAGTAATACCTTTTATTAACACCATGTCCTTGTCATAGCACAATTTCTTAGAGAATTTCCAGAACCACTTTACTTACACTTCTGGGTGCCCACTGACAATCACACTGGGGGATTTTTGGATGAAAGATTTTACTCAGTTGACCCATATCCCTACCAGAATATGCTTTTGATAAGAGGGAATTACACAACACAGATGTTCTTTTTGGCTTCTAGTGCCATCTTGCGGTTAAATAACATCTTTATTCTAACTAATGCCTCTGAGATCCAGTGTGTGTCGTGCAAAGAATACTCAGAAGTACAGAGCTGGAAGGAACGTTATGGATAATCAAGTCCAGCTTTTGTCGAACTATCCACCTCTGGGTCCACAGTAGGTTCATAAACCACTGAGTGCTATCACAGAATAGGGTTCAGGAGACCTGAACCCTATTCTGGAAACTCATTGGGACGTAACAATGACAATCCATTCCTTGAATACTGTACATCAGATCACTTGAAATCTGTACTAGGTTGACATATAGAGTTGAGTTGAGCTGAGCTAGAAATAACTCAACAGCATACAAGTCTTCTGTAAAGGGTCAGCCACAAGAAACACAACCAAGTTTACAGGCTGTCAAATTCAACAGTGTGGAGCGAAGCTTCATCTGTTGAATTGCTGCATAGAGTTGCTACAGCCATATTGCTGCCGTGTCCCAAGAAGCAGCACATGGTTCACAGCCACCTTAATTGGGTTTTCAAGGTAAGCAAGATCTTTAAGGACCAGTTTCCGTTGTCACTCCTCTGTGCGGTTCCACAGCCAAGCATGGATTCCAGTCCAGGAGATTCAACGCTGGCTTTCTCAAGTTTTCAAGATGGGTTGGGTGATGCAACATTGACTGTCTAAAGACTGGCACCCACAATTGAGGACTGGAGATAGTAAAGAGGTGTTGCCCTGATCTTGTAAATGTTCTCTCCCTGTCCCACCTGTCTCTTGTTTTTGTACTGCAGGGAACGACCATTCGCCCTCTGGTGGACCTGTTAGATGTCACCAGAAAACAAGAAAGCACTCCCACTGTAGGAGAACAAATTCACATCAGGGTAAGTTCTACACACACGTGTCTGTCTTAGAGAGGACATTTCATTTGGGAAGTGGTCCACTTCTGAAATGAAACATGGGAGCCCAGCTGGCATTCGGAACCCTCCTGAATGAAAATCAATCTGCCCACAATCTGGTTCTCTAGAACGTGGGTGTGTCATGAACCTCTCTGGATCTACACATGCTTCAGAAAGGGATTGCAAAATCCTTGTGAGATGGTAGAAGTGAACTTGACTTCTCAGAGCTATAGCTGGTTCTGGGTAATGGTCCAGTAGATTGTCCCCCTGTATTCAGCATTCCCTGGAAATTAAAATAAGTAATGCACCAAGGGTTGAAGCTCTCTCTCTCTCTCTCTCTCTCTCTCTCTCTCTCTCTCTCTCTCTCTCTCTCTCTCTCTCTGTCACTAAAAGACAGTTGCTTCAGTTCAGAGGAAGGAAACTCATTTTAAAAAAAGAATTACTAGCTGGGTGCGCAACCCACTGATGTGTCAGTAGATGCAACATGCAGTGCTGAAATTGGAACAGATTCCTTCTAAAAGGAAGCGCCTTATACTTGGTGAAAAGGATTGTGCTTTGAACAGAAGCAGTGGGAAAACAGATGTGTGTGGAAGACAACTCTAAGAAACGGTTGCCTATAGCATTCCTTTTTGTTTTTAACTGCCTTGCCAGAAATGCACAGTTGTTTTGTCTTATTGGCTGCTGATGTGATATCTGGCAGATTTCCCTTTGAGCTACAGCGATAATGCAGCTTGATACAACATTTCTTTCTTTCTTTCTTTCTCCCTTCCTCTCTGTCTGCCTGCCTGTCTCCTCCCTCCTCTATTTAGTTCCTGGATCACTTGTTGGCTGGCATAGAAGATATATCAGGACACTGGGGGCAGTATTATTGGAAAGACAAGTAAGGATTTTAAAAACACATGTCTCAATATGTGTAAAGTGGGAAAACAACAACTCAACCGGTCCAATGTTTCGTTTTCCACCAAGTTCCCCACTAGGGATGGAGGAGAGTGGTTCCTTTTCATCTTTAATAGCAGATAGTTACGGTACAGCAAAAAGATGCAGTTTTGACACATGCACATCCCTCCTGCTTTTCTTCAAACACAAAGGATAAGATAGGATCATTTGGATGCCTTTTTTAAATTTTTACTTTTTTACTTTTGGAAAGTCAAGGTTCTCATTCCTAGAAGATGCAACACAGACTCTCCATCATAGAAAGGATCGTGGGAAAGGGTGTGTCTTATGGATCTTGCAAAGAATAGATGATTGTTGTCAATAGGCTTCTGACACACTCTAATGATATAGTTGTGAGTTCATTTGTGTAGCAATGCATAGCCTGCATAATTACATTGTAGACCGCCCAGAGAGTGCTTGAAGTGCTATGGGGCAGTATATAAGCAGAACACTTTTTCATTCAGACTAAAAGTTGTGTCTGTACATCTGCTTCCTATTTTGGGTACTGGCACAAACAGGGAACAGTACAGATCCACCACTGTGCTGGTGCCCACAACTATGCCCACAAGGAGATTCCAAGACTTCAGGCCGCTCTGTTCATCAATGCCGGCACCAAACTAAGGGCACGTCCACACTGGCAGAATAACACACGATTTGGATCATTTTTTCAGTGCTGCTCGGTTTACGGCATCCACACATGCTTTGATGTAGAGTGATCCATCTTGCCCATTTTGAGAGCTTACCCCACTCCTTTTTGACACAGCACCAGGGCTGTAGATTGCGGAGTGACACAGAGCACTCCTTATTAGCCAGTTTTGTAGCCCATGTGGACTGTTAGTTCACACTAATATAGATCTAATATAGATCTGTGGGGGTTATCACAGGCAACAATCCTATGATGTATTTGGTAGGTTGTGGCATTGGAAGGAATGATGGAGACTCTTCCCCTCCTTTATTTTCATCTGTATTTTCCTATTGATGAGGTGCTATTGTAGATAAAGGAGATGCATTGGTTGTATTATATGCACCATGCTACTTTATTCAGCAACCACACACACACACACACACACACACACACACACACACACACACACAGAGAGAGAGAGAGAGAGAGAGAGAGAGAGAGAGAGAGAGAGAGAGAGAGAGAGAGAGAGAGAGGAAAGTGAACACAGTTTGCTGAATGACAGCTGTGGGAAAAGGCAGTGAGGGGATAAGGAAGAGGAGTCTCATTAATTGAAAGGGAGATAAATTGGGGTGATCCAAATACCAGTTTGGATGTTACTCATGGGATGAAAACTACTCTGTCAGTGTCAATGGAAGGATCACTCGAGTGAGATATAAAACAGATTGCACCAAAGACCAGAACCTCTTAAGCATGGAGCCAGAGGTTACTTAAATCTAGTTTTATTCTTCTTTGAGGAAGATGTTCAAATATAGGCCTTCAGGTATTGCTGTGATTTATCACAGGCTATGGAAGCTGCAGTGCACCAGCAGCTGAATGGGTTTTACCATCACCACCACTAGTATAGAACGTCTGGGAGTTGCAGTCCAAGAGCCTCTGGGGTCCCAAGGCTGGGAACCACTGATCTAAACCATTCACAAAAGATCCTGGACTTCTGCTTATAATACGGAGGTCAGTGAGGCATGGGTGGAGGTTACCTTAAGGCAGTGGTTCTCCACCTGTGGGTCCCCAGATGTTCCTGGACTGCAACTCCCAGAAGTCTTCATCACTAGCTGAGCTGGCTAGGATTTCTGGGAGTTGCAGTCCATGAACATCTTGGGACCCACAGGTTGAGAACCACTGCCTTCAGAGAAAGGATGGGAGGGCAAAGCATGGCCCTCCGGAGTTTGGAGGACTACAGCTCCCAGCATCCCTGCATGCTGCCTAGAGCTGCTAGGCATTGTACTCCAACAACATCTGGAGGGCCGTGCCTTGCTGTCCTGGGTTTTCTCTTGTGTAAACACTCCATGAGAGTTAATCAAGGGTAGGGAAGGGAACAATCGTGTTCCGGTTGTCACCACAACTCTAAAGAATCTCTCGCTTGTTCTTGGACAGGTTGGAGTACCTTAACAGCAAATACCTGCAGAAGTTCTTGCTCCGGGAATATGCCCAGCCCAAGTCAAGTATTGTGCTTCTTTATGAGAAACTGGAAAGGAAGCATGCCATCGAGTTGGCAGAAACAGGCCAGCTCATGTACGGGCCCTCGCACCACCCACTGCTGTGAGTGTCTCATCGTTTCTGTTGAAAATCTCTAGATCTCACCAGAACGCTACCTTGTCCTGTCTCAGCTCAGTGTGTCGGCTGCAAAGTCAGCAGCTCGGCGGTTCAAATCCCGGGTGCCATGCAGTGGAGTGACCTCCTACTGTTCACCCCAGTGCCTGCCAACCTAGCCGTTCGAAAGCATGTTCATGCAAGTAGATAAACCAGTAATGGTAAAGGTTCTCCTTCACATGCGTGCTAGTCGTGTCTGACTCTAGGGGCAGTGCTCATCTCCATATTGAAGCCGAAGAGCCAGTGTTGTGTTACCCACCAGCTGATCATGCCTGATCAGGTGGGGGAAAGGGCAGGCTTTTAAAACGTTTCCCCCACACTGAAACCCTGCACTCCAGCTGATCAGTAGTGGCTTTGGTGGGGGGTGGGGGGAAAGCCCGCGGTTTCCCCCGCACCGATTGGGTACATGGGGGGCGGGAACTGTTGGCTTTTCCCCATTGGAATGCATTGTTTCAATGCATTCCAATGGGAAAATGAAAAAGAAAGTGAAGAAAATGGAAATTTCCATTTCATTTTTCTTTTCTTATTCATTTCGTTCTGTAATGAATTGAATAACGAATAACGAAATGAATAAAAATTGTTTCATGCCTATCTCTATACATAAGCGTTGTGCGTTTCCAGCTCTGATCTCTATGTGGGATTCAGCATCTGGATTGTTAGTGACACTCTCTTCCTCACCATGTGGGCATTTATTTCCCTTTTTGTGACTCTCCTCTGTCTTCTCCCCACCACAGTCACACGGACAAACCTCCCACCTCTGTCATTGAATCGGACAGTCTCAGTCTGGATGTGGTGGATGATATCCAGAAAATTTTGGAAAGGAATCTTTACAAAACAAGGAGGACGGTGAGATCTTTCTTCAAGCTGACCAAGATGTGACTGCAATGGTTCCCAACCTTGGGTTACCCAGGGCTTCTTGGACTGCAATGCTCAGAAATATTGGCCAGCAGAGCTAGTGGCAAAGGCTTCTGGGAACTGCTGTCCAAGAGCATCCGGACTCACCTAGGTTAGGAAGCACTACACAAATGACCAATAAGCAATGCCAGACACATGGATCTGAAACAACAATTCAGTTACCCATCATTCCTTAGGACAGTGGCTCCCAATCTTGGTGGTCAAACTAGGGGTGGTGGCCATTGTGGCCCACAGAAGAAGCAACTAGCAATGACAACGATGACAGTTTTTAATTCTTTTAGAAGAGTTAACTTTTAATGGGCTACCTCCAGGTTCCAGCTATATATCTGGTCCTCTCTAAAATGTGCTCCCTTGGATTTGCCCCATTGGATGGTGGGTTAAAGGAAAGAAAAAAAGAACCCCTTGGTCTTAGATGAAAGTAGAACCTGGTTGAGCACCGTTCCCAAAGAAGATGTTGCACACACCCCAAAAGGCAACTGAGAGATGGCATGGAGCCTTGGTGTGCCAACCATGGTTAACGTGCCCTTCCTTTTGCTCCCCTTGGACCTGACCAGGTGCCAGCCTACAACAGGCATACTCTTCCCCCTGGAGAAAGCGAACCAGCAGAACATGCCAAGCAGATCTTGATCCTCAGACACAAGAACTGGCAGATGCAGATGAACAGCAGCGACTCAGACCATGTGATCAAGGAGGTAAGACGGTCAGGAGTGGGTGGGTGGGCCTTGCCAAGGGGTCCAATTAGGACTGAGGCAAGGGTGTGTTGGCTCAGTCGTCTTGACCGCCAAGGCTCTGAATATCTTAGATCAGGCATGTCCAAACTTTGGCCCTCCTGATGTTTTGGACCACAACTCCCAGAATTCTAAGTTTAGATTGCCAATGGCAAAGGACTGTGGGAGTTGTGGTCCAAAACATCTGGAGGGCTGAAGTTCAGACATGCCTGCCTTAGATGGACCATCCATTTGCCAGCAGCAGAAACTCACGCCCGCTGTGGCCCATTTCATGCTTCTGTGTGAGATTCTATGGCCTGTGGCAAAATGGTAGGGAGGAATGATTGGTTAGGGCTGGATAGATGGACAGTCCCCTCTGCCCAGAAAGGTTCCTCCTAGCCAAACTGCAGGCTGCAGTAGAAGTTATAAAACTGCAACACAATATCAGTTTTATTTGTTTTTATCAGCAATAAGAATTCAGCGGCGTAAGTCCTTGTTGTCTTAACTGATAGGATCCGGGGGCATACCGTGGTGGGAAGAAATCTTAACAGAACCAGTTAATGTACTGTGGATTTCTCATTCTAACTCTATGCCCTGTCACATGCACATTTTAGTTCTTCATTCGACCACAAGGTGGAGGCATGACAACTTCGCTTGCAAGGAAAAAAAAGAAAGGCATTTGGAAACATCTTGCGTAAATAAATGTTAACCGTTTATATTTGTGTAGGAAACAAATCTATTACTGTACAAATCAAGGATTCTAAAGCTAGGCTTAGGTAAGCCTCAAAACCTTCTAGTTTGGTTTCTAAGCCAGGTTTGCCTCATTGGGGTATTTGTAAATAACCCATAAGATAAGTCGAACACTCAGAACAGAGAATGATGAGTATTTGTAAGTCTAGGGAATTCCGTAACCTCCTCCCTAAAGGCAAGGCATTCCCACAGGGATGTTGGTGCCACCAACACTGGTGTCTCTTCACCTGAATGCTCCTCAACTGGCTGTAAGCAGGGCTCCTTATAACTCTGGGGACATGTGTTTTCAAGACAGCTTGTCCCAGCTCGTGCCAGCCTGGCGGCTCAAAACCATGTAAAAAGGTGAGCAAATAAATAGGTATCCCTTCAGTGGGAAGGTTACAGTGTCCCTGGCCCTTGCGCATTTAGTAATGCCGGCCACATGACCACACAAATATTTATATGGACAAACACTGTATAAATCTTCACCTGACAAATGGAGATGAGCACTGCCCCCAGGAGTCAGAAATGACTGGACATAATTGTCAGAGGAACCTGTACCTTTTTCGCAATCACAACTTACATGAAACACATCCAGTGGATGAAGAGAAATCCCCATCTCAGCAAATCATTGCTTAGACGTCAAACACATCACCTTGACTTTCATTAGACATTTCGGTTGACGAACGCCTCCATTAATGTAATTTTCAGTTCACGAAAGGAAATCAATTGGAAATAATGTCTCCATTTGCAAATCCTCCCCTCAATACCTCAGTTTCGCATTGCAAAAAAGTTTCCAGGATGCATAGCGCCCCTGTGCATTTCCAGTTTACAAGAAACGTCCCGTAGAACGGATTAACTTTGTAAACTGAGGTATGCCTGTAAACGTCAGGTTGTTGTTGTTGATGATGATGATGATGGTGGTGGTGGTGGTGGTGGTGGTGATGATGATGATGATGATGGTGGTGGTGGTGGTGGTGGTGGGAATTTTCCAGAACAGCCATAAAAGTAAACCTTCAGATTGCTCTTGATGACCTTTTCACCTAGTCCAAGAATGAAAAGAGATGCTTTGCTGCTTAGGAACAATGTACAAAACAAGATTTCGGAGCTACTTTGGGAAGAACGTCCCAGCAGTAATTTCCAATTTGGTACCACAGCAAACGCGTACACTTATTACAACTGCAATGATGCCGGGAAGCCACAGGAAAGAGGGCGAGTTCTTTTGTTCCAAAGGGGGAAAGACACAAAGCAAAACCCAGGCCTGAACTGGAAAGGATCCAGACCTATTTGGCAGCCTGAGCTTTGGAGTCCAAGGTGCCAGATCACACCTCCATCTATGGACAACTCTCTACCTCAGAAGCACAGGAGACATTCAGGCTTCCAGGAGATATTCAGGAGTTCTGGAGGGTATGAAGATTAGCCAAAGGCCCAGAATGCTCTTTAACAGGATTCTCTTTACTTCACAAGTCCTCTGCTGGAGACTTGGTCCGGAGCCAAGGAACACCTCTGCGCTGAGCGGCCAAGTTTCTTTTCTATTCCACAACGGCTGGCAGGCGCACGGCTTTCCGGATTAGGCTGGGCAGCTGTGGCTAAGGTAGATTGGGTGCCTTTGCATCAAGTTAAAAAAGCAGCAACAACCACCGCCGCCGCTGCCACAACACACCTATCTATAAGCAACAAGCCTGTCCTTCTCTTTAAGCTGCAACGTGCGGGCTTTGTGTACTCTGAGAAATCACTCTCTTATCTGGAAGAGACGGAAAACAAATTAAAAACAGGGCAGTTGGGAGAATTACAAATCGTTGCTTATGCCATCAATTGAGCAGCAATTTTGAGACAATGGCAGCAGATTACAGTCCGAAGGGGCTTCACAAACAACTTTGGCTGGAAGGAACACTGTTCTCCAAAGTTATCTTTGTTGAACATTCTTGCTCACTGAAATGTCCAGCAACTTAACTCAGGGTTGGATTAGACAGCAAAGAAGGAGCCGTGTCCTGTTGCTGCACCCCAGAAGGTCACTTTAACAGGGAAGATCTCCCTTAAAGAGGCCCTCTTGTCCATTATGAAATTGTTCTGTCCCAACCCTCCAAAGTTGGGGGACCTAATAGGTCCAGCTTGGACACAGATTGGGGATATTCCAAATACGTCATGGGATCATTGAGTTGGGAGGGGACTCTAAGACCATCAAGTCCAACCCCTTGGTCAAGGCAGGGATTCCAATCAAAGCAGATCTGACAGATGGTTGTCCTGTTTTCTGTTGAGTGCCTCCAGCGTTGCAGCAACTAGCTCCTCCCAAGACAATTAGTTCCATGGTTGTACTAACATTTTAGGAGGTTTCCCCCTGCTATTCAGTTGAAATCTCTCTTCCTGTAACTTGAGCCCATGATGTCATGTCCTGGACTCTGGGATGACTGAGAACAAATTTTAGGAGGACTCGTTCTATACAGCCGCCTCTTATGATATCAAATAACTTAGTGTCAATAGTGGAGTCCTTTAAATTTTTAGGTACTATTATATCTCAAGATTTAAAATGGTCATCTAATATTGAAATTATTATTAAGAAAGCACAACAAAGAATGTTTTTTCTGCATCAACTTAGGAAGTTCAGACTGCCAAAAGAACTGTTGATTCAATTCTATAGAGGTGTTATTGAATCTATTATCTGTTCCTCTATAACTGTCTGGTTTAGTTCTGCGACTAAGCATGACAGATATAGAATTCAAAGGATAATTGGAACTGCAGAAAAAATTATTGCTACTAATCTGCCATCTATTGTGGAATTGTATACCACACGAGCTAAAGAGAGGGCGATGAAAATATATACAGATTCCACACATCCTGGACATAACCTGTTTCAATTGTTACCCTCAGGGCGATGTTTTAGGGCATTGCATACTAGGACAACTAGATATAAAGATAGTTTCTTTCCAAGTGCTATCAAACTGTTCAATAATTAATTTTTACTTCTCTTCTTCCTTTTTTAATAATAGGTTATATTGTATTGTTGTACAGTGTTTTTATTGTTGACTATGATTCTTATATTTCCTTTTATATATGGAGGAGAGCATATTTTCCCAAAACAAATTCTGGGTGTGTCCAACCACACTTGGCCAATAAAAGTATTCTTTTTTTTAAAAAAGCATTCTGATTCTGAAATCCTGCCCCTTCTCTGTATGACTCCTGCTCTCCGGTCTCCTCTCATTTGTCTTTTCTCAGGACTAAACATGCCCTAAACATGGATAGAAAGACACTCTTTTTCCTCTCACAAAATACCAAAACTAGGGGACATCCACTCAAATGGAGGGTTGGGAGAGTAAGAACAGACAAAAGAAAATATTTTTTCACCCAGCACGTTGTTAGTCTGTGGAACTCCCTGCCACAAGATGTGGTGATGGCATCTGGCCTGGATGCCTTCAAAAGGGGATTGGACAGATTCCTGGAGGAAAAGTCCATCACAAGTTACAAACCATGATGGAGATGTGTCATCTCCAGGCTTAAAACCAGGGTATTTCAAAGGCCAGATGCAGGGGAGTGGTATCAGGAGGATAGATATCTAGTCTTGGGTGCTCCCAGAGGCATTTGGTGGGGCCACTGTGAGATACAGGAAGCTGGACTAGATGGGCCTTTGGCCTGATCCAGCATGGCTCTTCTTATGTTCTGAGGTTCTTATGGGTAGAGGAAACAGCTTAGCATTGGACTGAGCCCCAACCAGTCCAAAAGATGAACTACAGGCTTATGTGTTCACAGACTCTGTCCATCGGATGGGTGGTGCACTGTAGGCAAGGATGGCTGTTTAATGGGATTTGATGTTCTTAAAAGCAGATTGTTCATAATCTGTTCTGTGATATGAATGGACAGGCCTTCATTGCTTCTCCTGGTGGAAAGAAGGACCGCCTTGCCTTGAGAATTCAGACATCTGTTAGATTTATGGGATGTTTCGAGAAAGAATTATAACCATGTGTCGTCAACTCACTTCTGACTTTATGGTGACTTTATGGTGACCTTTTGCATGGTTTTATAAATAGAGAATAGAGATGGGCACGACTCAAAAAAAATGGTGTTTTGTTTGCTGTTTGGTCGTTTAGGAGTCCGTTTCGGTTCATTTTCATTTTCGTGACGTTTTTGCAAAAAAATTCATTTTCATTTCGTTAGGTAACGAAATGAAAAAACGAAAATGAAAATGAAAAATTGCTGTTTCGTTAGCATTCTTTTTAGTTTAATGCATCTGCTGCAACGAAAATGAAAAACACGGCAAATTTGGTTGTTTTGTTTTTGTTTTTGTTTTGTTTTTAAAAAAATTTCATTTCATTTTCCTTGCGTAATGAAACAAAAAAACAAAAACAAAAATGAAAAATTGCTCGTTTCATGCCCATCTCTAGTAGAGAATTCTCAGATGTGGCTTGCTATAAGGCAGATGCAGTGGACCCTCGTATAACAAACGGTTTGTATAACATAACATCTGTACAACATAAAAAATTCCGGAGATAGGGGAAATTTGCTTAACAGACTCAATTATGGGGCGAATCCGTACAACATAAAAATGGTCGCGACTAGGGATTACTCCGTTTTCAATGCATTCCTATGGGAAATTTGTATAAAGGAAAATTTGCTGAACAGAATTTCATTTGGAACAAATTAATTCCTTTATACAAGGTACCACTGTAATTAAAAATAATTAAATAAGATGCTGCTTCAGCCCATGTATAATAATGTGTGGATTAGTTAAAATGCCCGCATAAATGTATACGCTAGTCAAAATATGCAATTAAATGATCACACAACAAAAATATACAAAATGTGCAAAAATGTGTACATTTTTAACATGGGAAGAAAAACAGTATTTGTAACCTAGTATAAAACAAAGACAGGAAGGAAATGAAAGCGGTGTTTAGGGAAGCATGTCAAAAATTAAGATTTCACAGCATCATTGGGCCATGATATTTAAACTGCAAAAAGGGCCATTCCATTGATTGCTGCCATTATGACTATTAGTCCACTTTCTTCAACTCTGAATATTCTTACCAGTAGCCAGATTGCATACTTTTGGCTACAGTTATTAAGCCCACCTATTTCTAAATTATTTCATTATTCTCTGTCTTTACTGCAGAAAGGGGACTCTGGTTCATTGGATGGTGGAACTCAACCTGGACCGAGGTTGTGCAGATCCCTTACTGGTAGGTTGGAAAAACTGAGACATGATTCTCCAGTGACAATAAATAAACAAATTGGCAATTATGTTCAGATTTCTTGTACGAGATGAATAAGTCAGGTTTCAAACATGATTACAGTTACAAACCCTTATCAAGTTAAAGCTGGGTACATGGCATTACTATCTGCTGATTCACATTTTTATGGTCTGAAAAAAAAATTAAAAATATTAAAAGAAAAATACTATATACTATAATTAAAATATGAAGTTGTCTGAACTGGCCACTAGAGGGTGCCAGAGACCATAACATGTATAGTGTTCTTAATTAAAATAGTGTTTGCTATAATCTGCATTTTCCATCATATGCTGGAACTTATTTGTAAGGTCCTCCTATACCTTGATGCACGTCTGAAGTACAGTAGGACCCCCGTATCCACTGATTCATTAACCACTGATTCAGTTATTCACGTTGGCAGAGGACAAATTTAAAGAAATAATCCAGCCACCACAGAGGAAGCTACTGTCACAAAGAGCAGCTGTAAAGCAAGCTACTGCCATAAAGCAGCAATCATAAAGCAAGCTACTGTCACAAAACAGCAGTTATTTTTTTTTGGGTGTGTGTGTGTGTGTGTGTTCTCTCTTATCTACAGTTTTCATTATCCACGGGAAGGCCTGGAATCAATCCCTAGCAGATACTGGGGTCCTAGTGTAAATATCTATGAAAATGTCCACATTTAGCGGACAAAAAATATTCTTGTTTGCTGTTTGGATAAAGGCCCAAATCTGGGCCTTTATCCAAGGCAGCATAGATTTTGATAACAGGAATCCAGAAAAGGCCCTTGTAGAAATTTGGTAGCTGAGAGGGTTTGGTGTTGAAATGATGCTTGAATTCCACCCTACTTCAACTGAAAGCAATGCCACTTGCCCATCACTCACAAGCCTTGTCTTCTTTTTGCAGCCAAGCATCCCAGAGAAACACCAAATGTAAAATCCAACCGTTCCAGATCAGTTGGTTTTATCATCCCTCTGCGGCAGGGGACACCCCAGTGGATGAATGACCAAGAAACCAGCAAAAGTCCCATTTCAGAAGAGAAGTGACCCCCGTGGATTGGTTCTTCCTTTGCGCTCACCGTATATCTTCCTTTACCTCCTTTCCATCTTGACTCTGTACATCAGTGCTTCCCAAACATTTTGGACTCTTGGCTCTCATGATTTACTGACCACTGACTGGGACTCCCTTTGCTCGGCTGGGGCATCAGGGATCTCACTGCCACCAGGGCTAGGATCATGAAACCCCTCCCCAGCCATCCCATCTCATCTCCCTTGGCTATCCCCGAGGGCCCATCTCCTTCCAGGTCTTGACACAGGAAACTCACGAGGATGCCCTACAAGTGCCTCCCACTGGGAATCATCATAGAGATGGTGTGAGGAGAGGCAAGCACATGGCCTTCACTTCCGGTTCCTGTTTGATATATAGGCATGAAGAGCTCCTCTGTATAGAACCATGGACAGCTCCTCTACAGCCTGCATAGCTCTATATTTTGCCCCTTCCCCTCATGGCTTGGATCCCAGGCACCCCATGGATCTGCAGCATACAGTTTGGAACCCCTTCCATTAGACCTGCAGTTTCCAATCTTTCGGTCTCAGATATCCTTGGACTACAACTCTCAGAAATCCTGGCCAGAACAGCTAGTGGTGAAGGCTTCTGGGAGTGTAAGTCCAAGAACATCTGAGAACACAAGATTGAGAACCATTCATATAGATTATAGGGTTTATGGATGTATGTGGACAATTCTCACCTACTGTCAAAATTGCTCTGAGGAGTACAATCCCTTATCCATGGGATCACTACTTATGCTGAATCATTTATCCATGGTCTGAAAATAATAAAATCATTAAAAGGAAAATCCTAAAAATCGTTCTAAAGATGAAGATGCCACCCAGAGACCTCTTGGTAGTGGGCCAGCTAAAAAAAATCTTGTAAATAAATAAATAAATAAATAAATAAATAAATAAATAAATAAATAAATAAATAAAAAGATATCAAAACTGGCCCCTAGATGGAGCCAGAAATCATGCTATATATAGCATTTGCTAGAAAAATAATTTCCAATATGTCATCACCAGAACTGACCACCAGATGGAGCCATAAATCATGCAACTTATAGCATTCACTAGAGAAATAGATTTCCATAGTGTCATTTCCAGAACTGGCCAGCAGAGGGAGCCAGAAACCATAAAATGCATGGAAATAGATTTCCATGATGTCATTATCAGAACTGGCCATTAGAGGGAGCCAGACACTATGCAATGTATAGCATTAGCTTGCAACCTATCCCCTATGGATATGGAAGTGCTACTGCTATGCTCATATGTTCAAGAAATATGTTTAGCCTGCTCTGAGTTTGAAGTCACACAATGACTTTTAAAAAAATGCATTTGTGGATGTCATTTTGTTCATCACAAGTGCAAATAGAAATGTTCTTTTTTTGAATGACAATTGGTGTCTGCAGGGGATATGGGGATGTGCACATAAAAGGGTATCTTGGCCAACTCCTCCTTGAGACTTGAGTCAGCATAGCTGGGGCACAGTCCTACTGGGGTTATAAATTTCCATAGGCAAACAAGGCAAAGGGTTTACAATCATAAATGAATCTTCCCCTGGTCAGAGACTCTTATGGGAAAAAAGTGAAATCCTCCACATACAGTATTTATTCAGAAGCAAATCCTGTTGAGTGCAATCTGATTTATTTTCAGTGTCTTGCAGAGGCAAAGGTCTTCCGTATTTGTTGTGTACTTTAGGATGCCCTATCCACAGGATTAGGAACCACTGCTTTATTTCTCTGCCAGCTCAAAATACAAAATAAAAAACCCTTAAATATCTATTTAATATGCATTTCTTGGGTGTATTTACCACATGTATAGCTTTTTGGGGGGCAGGGGAATGGCCTGGAAGAACAACAAACATTTTTATTGTAATATTTTTCTAAACGTCTTGCACTGGGTTTTTTTTTTTGTCTGATGACAATATTGCTACATTTGTATGGAGTATTTTTGCACCATATATGGGCAGGTGTGCAACTCCATGTGTCACAGCACCCACCCAAAACAGCATCCTGGTTATAGGATGGACCAAGGAGAAGGTGTGATGAACTGCCAGCAGGGGGCAGAATAGCGGGGTTGGAGTGGACCTGTATTTCCTCCGTCATCTGCCAGACCGGATGGGTCTTTAGAGCAGTATTGTAAAATGGTCAGTGTGTCCCGTCAACACTGGGGAGCCCAGTGCAAATGAAAACGCTCCTGGGGACAAGGCTCTGAGGTGGGTCAGTAGCATTTGTGCCCAGGTGTTAAGATGGGCTTCCAACTTTGCTTGCATGTTTGTAAATAAACTCAAATGTCGCTCAAGCGTCATGTGCCTGCAGTCCTCTTTCCTTAGAAAGACTGCCTGTCACACAAAGAAAGTGGTGCCAACGGCCAAGAATCATTTTGACCCTGGACGCAACCATCTGGAAAAGGACCTGGACAGAAGGCTGATGGGAGTTGTAGTCCAGCTGTGGGGGGGGCACAGATCACCCACCTGTATCCCTTGCGCTACAAGCGCTCGTACAAACAAACGGCCAGCATTTGGCTTTTCCCAGCCCGGGAATTCAGGACCGAGGTGCCATGGCAGAGGACATCCTTTGCTCTGCCTTTAATGCCTCAGCTGTTTTTCGGCCCCAGGTCATCGGCTTTTCATAGCCGTCTCCTCAGTCCCCTGTGAAACGGACACCAGGCATGCGGCGGTGGCAGCCCTGTGTCTTAAAATAGAGGCCCTTCTTTCCAGCCTCTGCTCCTCACCGGCCTCTCAGTCTCAAAGCCCAACGCCTTTCCCCACCTCGACTCCTTTGCGAAGATCTGCACTCCCGTCCCGTCCCGTCCGTTCGGCATCCCGTCATGAAGGTCAAGATTGCTGCCTTTTTAGCTGGGATCCTGGGAGCAATCGGTGTCCTCCTCTTCCTGATCGCCTTTGGGACCGATTACTGGCTCCTTGCAACGGAGACGTGCGGAGGATTCGAACCCGAGAACGTCACCCGCCAGATCGAGGAGGTAACGAAAGGACGACGCCCGTCGCGCTAGGAACTGTCACGGGTGGGGAAAACATTGCTGGGAATGAGAGGGAAATTAGGAGGATGGAGGTTGTAATTTTAAGTAAGGCACAACGGTGTATGCCCCTGTGATATACTCAGATTGAATTAATTCCTGAATGTTTCATGGCTGTTGAATTAAGAGAAAGACTTCTCTTTTGGTTTCCCCCCACTCATATGCAGATTGGGTTGTGCAACTAACTGGCCAATTAACTAACACTCATATAATTAATCAACTACTGTTTCTTGTCACTGGTGATATCCTGGCTGAAGGCAAGTGGCGGTGGCCACAATGCTGTCTTTTCTACAACAACAACAACAACAACAACAACAACAACAACAACCCAAGGGTGCTGCACCCAACAACCCATGAATCATGGTGAAATATAATCAAAAGAAGTCTATACCAGCTCGGTTAACAAGGACCACAACGGGTGTTGATAAACCTAGACATCCGTTGATAAATGGGCTATAGGTCACGGGTCCCATTGCTGAGCAACCAGGGCATGGGCCTGTAGAGTTACTGGAAGTTGAACAATCTCAGAAGCGGCAGAAATATACTTTACCAGAGAATCGGGCAATCATGAAATGCTATTATAGAGCAGAACCTGAAAAATGAGGCTACCAAAAGTGGATGCATCAATTATGGAAACAAGAATATCCAAACTCCAAAATAACTGAATTACGATTAGCTGATCAGCGAAGATATATTATCAGAAACAAGGTGCTTAGTAAAGTTGAACTAGAAGAAATACAGAGGAGTTGTGAAATTGGGGGGAATGACACCTGGGGACATTGAATAGTGTGAAGTTTAAGATTATACTACTACTAATAATGATGTAAAGGCTTTTTAATGGTACTTTGTATAAAATGAAACTATTAGAAATGCTAGTAGAGAGACGTCTATATTCTACCTGACTTTGATTGCCTTGCCAGACTTAACGGCAACTCTTTCCAGGGTTTTCTAATTAGAGCATCCATAGAAGTGGTTTATCTTTCCTTTCTTCTGGGGTCCACCTGGGACCATGCAGCTCACCCAAGGCCACCCAGGCTGGTTTTTCTCCTTCAGACAAAATGAAGAGTCATGCTCCCAACCTCTGGTTCCATAACCAGATACTTAACTCACTGAGCCATCTGCCGGGAGTCCTGTGATGGGGGCTCCTGCATGGCAGGGGGTTGGACTGGATGGCCCTTGAGGTCTCTTCCAACTCTATGATTCTATGATTCTATGATCTTTAACACCTGCTTCAGGCTTTACTTTCTTCTCTGCTTAGTTTGAGTTGTTGAAAGAAGCGAGTTTATTTGACTGAATCGGACATGGAACGACAGTTTATTATGTATCTGTCTATTGGTATAATGGTTGTGTACAATCATTTTTTACCATCTCTCAATTTTCACTTCTTTTGTTACTTAATATATTGCAAGCCATTATGGGCGCTATTAGTGGAAAGGTGGAGTACAAATAAATATGTGAGGGCAATGATGGCCATAGTAGGGCTCCAAAT
Organism: Phrynocephalus forsythii; assembly: GCA_029282475.1. Taxonomy (NCBI): domain Eukaryota; kingdom Metazoa; phylum Chordata; class Lepidosauria; order Squamata; family Agamidae; genus Phrynocephalus; species Phrynocephalus forsythii. Next base: position 8,214,437 of record JAPFRF010000015.1, on the reverse strand, counting down.
GGTGTTTTAATGTCATCTGCCAATGAATATAGTAAAATAGCTTCTGTTCTAAACTGGATGATAATGTAATACCACGACTATTACAGTTCTTCTGAATTTTTCCTTTTTAAAAAATTAAACCAATAGGATGGGAGGGAAGCTTGGAAAGAAGACACAGGGATCCTGACTTTTCACCATGAAGGATTCTTCTGGAGGTGCTGGTTCTTCGGTGAAGGCTACAAGGAGACCATCTGGAACTTTTGGTTTAGTGAGTAAACATGGGAGTTGGCACAAAATATTGAGGTTTATCTTTGCCCGCTAACCTGATTCTGTTTGGATTCCAGATTCATTTTCACTATCCTTTAAGCTGTTTCCCATGGGACACTTAATAAGCGTCAGTAGATCCTTAGCTCCTACCATGGATTGGCCTTATCTTACATTTCCATGTCTAGTTGATAAAGTACAGATAATTCTGGGTTGTAGCATTACATGTAATAATGGGGGCCATCCAACCCTAATTATTATAATACGTTGTACAACGGGATATTACCTTAAGTCAACTGATCAAATTAAACATTTCATGAAACCCATTTCCCCAGCACAAGATAGACTTGATAACCAGCAGATCTTTTATTACTTTTGGTGTCTGCATTAATGAGACCAATCACAGCAAATTTATTTCGCTGCTTCCTCTCACCCCCTCTTTTTTCAGATGCAATAATTAATGCAGTAGAAATTTCATTAGTCACTTAGCGAGAACGAATGTCCATTTATTATGAAGTGCCCCCTATTCTGTGGGAAACATTTTAAAGTAAAGTGGATAATCATTAATTAATTTGTTTAACATTCATCCTATTACTGTTCATCATGATAAGCCTCAGTGGCCATTAATATTGATGGGACACTTTAGCCGTAACAATCTCTGTGCTTCCTCAGAAGTATGTTGTGAGAACCACTATAGTAATAAGAACATGAGTATAAACCAGTGGTTCCCATCCTGGGGGTCGGGACCCCTTTGGGGTCAAACGACCATTTCACAGGGGTTACCATAAGCCAGTGAAGAAAAAGGCACAAACGGCTTGGGTCTGGAGGAGGAGGGGTAGGAGGGGGGAAGAGTGAGTTACAGCTTGGTAGGTTGGAGGGGATGTCAGTCAATGGTACCGGAGGCTGCAATTGGCTGAGGGTGCCTGTAGAGGGAAGTTTTCTATGGCACCTGTGGCAGTGAACATAAGAACATAAGAACATAAGAACATAAGAAGAGTCATGCTGGATCAGGCCAAAGGCCCATCTAGTCCAGCTTCCTGTATCTCACAGTGGCCCCACCTGATGCGTCTGGGAATGCATGAGACTTGAGATCTGTCTCCTGATACCACTCCCCTGCATCTGGCCCTTGAAGTACACCGGTTTGAAGCCTGGAGATTATACATCCCCATCATGGTTTGTAACCTGTGATGGACTTTTCCTCCAGGAATCTGTCCAATCCCCTTTTTACGGCATCCAGACCAGATGCCATCACCACCTCCTGTGGCAGGGAGTTCCACAAACTAACAATGCACTGGGTTGCCAAAGGGGGCTTGTGGCCTCCTCCAAGCAAGGCAAGATGTCACCACAACATGAGGACCTGTACTAAAGGGTTGCGGCATTAGGAACGTTGGGAACCACTGGTCTAAACAGAGGCAACCAGAAATCAAAGTAAGGTGAATGGTGGCCAATATATAAGGAAACAGAGGGAAATGTGGTTCCTTAATTAAAAAGTTGAAACAATAACAAATCTCATAATTCTCTGTTCTGGGAGTTTTACCTGACAGCTACCTTGCAGGGACATAAATGTAGCTCACCTGGGAGAAAGGCCTGACCTTGAAGGCTTTGATGCCGAGTTAGGCCTAGTTTCACCAAACATTTAGTTCAAAAAGTAAGTTCCCCAGCTACTACTAGGCCAAGGTGGGGAGTGAGGCCTGGCTTAGTTTCAAGGCCTTCCAGTTGAGGCCTTATCCCAGGTGATCCACATTTAGGTGTCTTTAAGGTGCCTGCCTATCCAACAGAATTCCGAGAGCGGAGAATAATGGCAATTATGAAAACTACGGATGGGCTCCTTACGAAAAATGACACACTATTTTGTCATTTTGTAAGCTTACGAAACCTTACAGAACGAACCAAAACAACAAACAGCGTGTTGTCAAGAAATGAAACGAAATGCATTTTTTTCCCATTTCGGAAATGAAATGATTCATCCTAGTGGCAAGAGCCCTCTTGATCCAGCCATTTTGAAAACAGGAGGTTTATTTTTAAACTGGTTGATTTGTTTTATTTCCCTCCCATGCCTCAGCTGTTGAGCTTATCTCTCTGATCTCTGACCTGTGTTGCAGCTAGAGCTCTGATGCCTGTCTCTTCCATGCATTGTGTTTGGGCCTGCAAGTTGATTTAAACTGTTTGTTTTCCTGATCAAGTAGCTTGGATCCTGTGCAGTTCATTGTAGCTAAGATTACTAAGGTTAGCAAGCGATAATGGTTCTTACTTTACAATGAAGAGATTTGCTTTCTGATTTTCACATATCAGTCCTCTAAAGCAGAACAGGTGAAGGTGACTTTTTTTTCCTGGTCAGAATCATAAAATTAGGTAGGAGGTTTATGATGTTTTCCTTCTTTCCCTCCTCAAGCAGTCAATCAGCTGTTGAGCTTATCTCTCCAATCATTTGATTTTCTGCTTGTTTACAAAGGGTTTTTTTTTGAAAGCAAATTGATTGGAAGGTTTAAGGAGGGTCTTTGATTTAGGGCAGTGGGCTCCCTGTTAAATTAAAAAAAAGCAAAGCTCCCCATTATTTATAGCCTTACGAAGCATTTTGTTTCATTTCGTTTTGTGACAAAATTTCTGTTATTAACGAAACGAAACAAAATGAAGACTGAAACAAAACAAAATGAAACAAAAAGCTATATTTCTGTTTCGTGCCCATGAAAACCACATTTTTAAAAAATTCAGGCCCATCTCATAACATCAAGGTACTAGTTCCCCCTATTCAACACCGGTTAGGCCTCATCTTGAGTGCTGCGTCTGGTTCTGGATGCTGCAATTTAAGAAGGATGTTCACAAAAGGACAACAAGGATGATTTATAGGGCTGGATAACAATTCCTATGAGGAAAGGCAGAAAGAGCTGGGTTTGTTTAGCCTTGAGAAAAGCAGAGACAGGATAGCCGTTTTCAAATACTTGAAAGGTTGTCATTAGAGATGCGCACGAAACGAACAATTTTTCGTTTCCTTTTTCGTTTTTTCATTTCATTACGCAATGCAACGACAAACAAATTTTGTCTCCAAAATGAAATGAAACGAACAGAAACGCCGGAAATTTTGTCATGCGTTTCATTTCCGCTACTGCAATACAGTGAACTGCTTTAAATGCTAAAAAAATCACAAAAAATTGAAATAAATGGTAACGAAATGGTAATGAAATGAACAAAAACGAAAACGAATTTCTTGCAAAAATTCACAAAAAACGGAAACGAATCAAAACGGACCCTCCAAACGACAAACGACAAACGAAACGTCATTTTTTTGATTCGTGCCCATCTCTAGTTGTCATACAGAGCCCTCCTCCGATCTGTTCTTGATCAGTCCAAGATGGAGGATGGGCTGAAGTTACAGGAAGCCAGATTTCAGCTGGAGATCAGGAAAAACTTTGTAACTGTTAGAGCAGTACAACGATAGAACCAACAACATGGGAGGTGGTGAGTGCCCCAACACTAAATTACAAGAGGAATTTAGACAACCACTTGGCAGATACCCTTTGATTTATATCTCTGCCTTGAGCAGGGGATTGGCCCCTTCCAACTTCATGGTGGCATGAATCTACAATCCAACACCACATGTGATAGCGATTGATGCCTGCTCAGATGGAACGTGCCCAGTGAGCCAAGGCACTCTTGAGGCTGAATGAGGAGGAGGCTGACAGCCAATTTCCAGGAGGAATTGTAAGCAGTGAGCCAAGGAACGGGTTTGAGCAGGGTACCCCAAGCCATGAGAAGGCCTTGCTTACTCTAATGGACTAGTCTGTGCCACTGTTTGTATGGGAAGACCCAGCTGACTGATGTCCACCTCTCTGTTTCATTCCTTCTCCAGCGAGCCAGGCTCATCCAAAACACTGCATGCACGGCTACCTCTTCCCGATGCCGATCGCACTGGGGCCTCATCCACACCCCTCCTACGATGCAACTGCAGGTATGATCACTTTGGATGACAAGATCATGCATGGGGCATTGGGAACGTGTTGCAATGCTTGTAACCGGGAGCCCTGCTGGACCAGAAAATAGCAATGATGAACACCAGCATCCCCCCCCTCCCGTGTCCATTCGTCTGGACACACAGCTGAGTATGCATGTTTACCCATAGTTCCCCCTCAGTTTTCTCCCCTTCTGCTTGCCCAGTCTACAGGGGCTTTTGGACAGCCATCATTGTGGCGGGTGTGACTGCCAGCCTCATCGGAGGATTCCTCTTGGTGTGCGGTGTGCCCTTTGTCAACGCCCGGTTCTACAAAGTGGGAGGCGGATTCCTTCTCACTGCAGGTAAGCCTTCAGTTCATCATGACCAGATACATCCGTGTGCCTGAAAGTGGGAGCTTGAGTATCTCTGGCCAAAATCCTGTTGCTTAGTTAGGAAAAAGGTGTAGCTTTGAGACGGTATTTTCTGTAAAGTTAAGAAACTTCTGTAGACCTTATTTGTTACATACCAAGTCCAGCTACTGGGCATGTGACTGAGAATGTCTGTAGAGATGTCTTAGTTTGCATCAGTTTGCTTCTATATATTTTTTTCATTTGAGCACCCAAAACTTTCAACCACCTTCCTAAGCACGGCAAAGAAGTGATCATTTGACCCAGTGTTTGAAATTCTGAGCCTGCATCACACTGATGTCTATCTTTCTGAAATATTAACTCCTCAAATGTTTATGCCTGCAAACCATCAAGGATTGACATGTATCTATAAGGAACTTTTTCATTTCCAGTTGATTTATCATTCTCAGTTTAGGTGTTTTCCCCCTCGAGAGGGCTATGGACCATATGCGGTTCATCTACACTTTTAAATCCAGGTCCTACTAGGTGTCCCAGTATTTTTAAAATTGTCAACAGAGGAGCTAATACCACCCCATTCATCAAATACCTATGTAATATCATGAAGGTGAGCAACCGTATTGCCGTGTATCCTCTCCAACTTTCTGGAAAGGGTATTTATTTATTTATTTATTTATTTATTTATTTATTTCCAAAACTTATATGCCACCCACTACCCAAAGGTCTCTGAGCAGCTTACAATTAAAATGAACAATTAAAACCACTAATCTACCGAACAAACAATTGAAAACAATTAGACACATCATTACTTGCCTTCTATGATTCCCATGGGCTCTTGCATTCTATACTTATTTAAAAGTCAACAAGGAGGGATTTTCCAGTTTCTTGTGGAGTATTTTGAAAGTCTTAGGAGCCACCCCGTCACTGGTGTTTCATGAAAGGGACTAAATAATCACAGCAAACAGAATGGGTTATAAGAGGGGTCCTCAAACTATGGCCTGTGGGTCAGATCTGGTCCACCCCCAGAGTCCTGAATCTGGCCTGCCAGCCATTGCAGATCCCCACTTGCCCCCTCCACTGCCCAGCACTTGCCCCCTTGAACCGAACACAAATCCTGTGGCTGACACCTAGTGGCACCACCCTCTTGCTGTTACCAGGGTACATGCGCCACTCAGCTCCTCCAGAGGCCCTCACAGGCCACAGCAACCGCGGTGAGGCCAAAAGAAATGGGAGGGAAGGGCACAGGTACTCAGCCTCTTGGACTGGAGTTGAGAAGTTGGCCCTTTGCTCCTGCATGCCAACTCCTAGAATAACTACCGTACAAGTGAGGAGTTGGGGTGGGGTGGAGAAATGGCCTCAGCTTTGGCGGATTAGCCTTGAGGTGCTGGTGCAGCAATACTTCCTATAGTCTGCCCCCCAACAGTGCCTGAGGGGCAATGAACCGGGCCCCTGTTTAAAAAGTTTGAGGACCCCTGGATTATAATGTGTAGGTTGATTCAATTTGAGAATTGACCTTTACCCCTCAGAGTGATGCTTTGTTCCATGAGCATTATTCTTTCTTTCTTTCTTTCTTTCTTTCTTTCTTTCTTTCTTTCTTTCTTTCTTTCTTTCTTTCTTTCTTTCTTTCTTTCTTTCTTTCTTTCTTTCTTTCTCAAACAGGAGTTTTATTTGCCCTGCTTATACTGATGTTTGTGATGTGGAAGGAGTTTGCTGCCGATCTTCCTAAATACATCCTTCTGGACAGAAGCGAAAGATGTCTGGATGGCACTCCTGTAAATGTTTATTATGGGTGGTCCTTTCTGTTTGCTGCTGCGGGGATTCCTTTAGTGCTGATGGCTGGACTTCTCTTCTACCTCGTCGGTCACACTATCCTGAAGGAGCTGGAATAATTATTATAATAATAATAAAAACACTGGCATCAGAAGCTCAGGAGGAAAATGGTTTGGTACCATTGGGGACCAGAGTGGTCCACATTTGCCAAGCAGACAGTATTTGTAGAAGTATTGGTACCCCTCCCAATGCTTGTTGTCGGTACAAGTATGCCATAAAATAACAGTGGAAGGACTGTCTTAGTGGGAAACGTAGTATTAGCTACAGAGTGGCCTGGTTGAATACATTATTTTTAAAAAGAAAAATGCTGAAGGATGAAGAATCCAAGGGGGGCAGTAAATTTTTCCAAATTCTTGGGAATTGTAGCACTGGGAGGTGACCTTGAATATTGCAGTTCTAAGGAAGCAGGGAGCATTTCTAACAAAAATTTGCCTGCAAGAATATGGGCCTGCCTTCAATATTTATATTAAACATCAGTTCGAAAGATTCAGCAGCAAGCCCCGACTGATCTCGTTTCTTGTTAAAGGCAATTGGAATGATGCTAAGCTCTTTTTGCAAGTCCTAATTAAAGTTTTTCTTTATTAAAAGTAACTGAAATCATCAGGAAAAGGTCGGCTGTTAATATGTCTTTTAAACATCTTTACATCCCACGTACTTCGAAGAAGATGAATTTTGCCAGGCACCTTTGCCTTAGATCAAGCAAGAATCAGGAAGGTTGGTGTTTTGGCTAGCTTTCACACCCCCATTCTTTAAACAAAGGGGCTCGGGGTATGTACCACAAAATACACACACCCTCTCCATTTGGCTCCCTCTGTGTGTGTGTGTGTGTGTGTGTGTGTGTGTGTGTGTGTGTGTGTGTGTGTGTGTGTGTGTGTGTGTGTGTGTGTGTGTGTGTGTGTGTGTGTGTAAAACTCTTTCTTATTATCCTCATAGTTCTACTGAAATTAAAAGGTGGTAGTGGAGAGCGGTGTGGCCATTACAAAATACGAATTCAAGAAATGTCAGGAGGCAAAGATTGTTTTTTTAAATTTTTATTAGTGGCCTGTAAGGGCATTGAATGCTTTACGTGGTAGATAAGTTCCAAACGCTGGAGGCATCACCATTAGGCACTTGAAGAGTCTGTTCCAAAATCTTGCAAACTCCATCCCGTTTAAGAGGGGCAGAACTTAAGGGCTGACTATTCTAAATATGGCACTGGGAATTTTCCTGTTTCAAATCCAAACAGAACTGTATAAGAGGCAAAGACCCTTGAAAGAATCTCATCCTCAGCAATGTTTTTAAAAAAGTCTTCTACAGGCTTCTACAGGCAAGAAGCCAACACAGGTGATGAAGCACTACCATAATATCATGATAACCTTTCGAAGGATGCCTTCCCCAGATCCCCAGGTGATAATTTTGCTTTATAAATGCTCGCTTTGGATAAATTTTGTCATTTCCAATCTATCTGATATCGGGACGGACACTGATGGGTCGCGCAGACTAAAAGATGAGAATCGAGCAGGGGAACAAGATTTACCGTCCGTTCCGTTCCGTTGATCCCATAAAACAGCCCAAGCATATACAAATGATGGCCGCCTAAGGTTGACCTGGCTGGAACCCCCTCAGGATGAAAACCGTCATGATTATGAATGCCTATACAAACCAAAGGATCTCCAAATACATGAACAGGGAAGTGAATTTTAATATGAGAGAATGAAATATTTATTAACTTTCTCCTTCTGTTCGCGGAATCTACTTTGGAATGAGATGGCAATGGCATAAAACGTTATGTTCTGAAACGATTCCCACTCTTTTTAGCTGAGCATCAAGCAGCTTGAAGGCCAACTCCCCCCACCCCCCAAACCTGACTTTGTCCCTCTCCCCAGTCATGATCTTTTGGTCGCTTTTTATTTGGAGGATCTGTTATACAGTACTCGCCCAATTATTGCGGGAGTTAGGTGCCTGATCCACCTGTGATAAAGGAAAATCCGCGAAATGCAGACCCATGAGAAAACTGACCTTGGGCTGCTCCTGCCTGCTGCCCAAAGAGAGGTTTTTAACCCCCTCCTGACACCTCAGGAAACCTTGCTGCCAGGAGCTCAAGGTCTGTTTGCTGAGGTGGCAGGAGGGGATTAAAAACTTCTCTTTGCAAGCCCAGCCAGCAGGAACAGCCCCAGGTCTGTTTGCTGAGGTGCCAGGATGGGGTTAAAAACCTCTCTTTGGAAGCCTGCTTCTCTCAAGGAAAAAAAATGCAATATACTGAGACCGTAATATATGAACCATGTTGTGGCAGGGGACTACTGTAGTCCTTGGAGGGTCTTGTAGATAGAAAATGGTTCCTCTGAAACCCTGCTCTGGATCAACCCCTCTTCCCGTAAATTCTGTCATTTGGGATCCACTGAAACATACTTCGTACTCCCACATGGTTGGAAGAGGTATGGGGTAGGTATAGGGAAAACTGTATTTCAATAACTTTTCCCATAATCTACCATTTTGAGGTACCCTGCTTTTAAGCCTAGAGAGAACATGTCTCTCCAACATGGCTTGCAACCTCCAATGGACTTCTCCTCCAGAAATTGGTCCAATCCTCTTTTAAAGGCATCTAGGCCAGATGCCATCACCACATCCTGTGGCAAGGAGGTCCACAAACTAACAGTACACTGGGTAAAGAAATATTTCCCTTTGTCCTTTCTCACTTTCCCAACTTGCCATTTGAGTGGATGACCCCTGGCTCTGCTATTGTGTGAGAGGGAAAAGAGCTTCCCTCTATCCACTTGACTCATTCCCCTGCATAATTTTGTACGTCCCAATCATGTCCCCTCACCAAAGAATAACGCCTCCTGATCCAGACATAACTAGGTGCAGTTCAGTGCTACATTCTGGACAGGCACCTGATATAAAGTCATATGAATGGAAAATCTGTGAAGATTCTCACTCATCCAGGTGAGTTTATCTGGAAGTTGAGTCATGGCAACTGGACTTCTTTTTCTTGAGAGATTGAAAACGTTTCGCTGCTCATCCAAACAGCTTTGGCAGTCTGAGGAAAATTAGTGGTGAGTCCTCTATTTTATAGCTCATCTTCATTTCACAACACCCTGGTCTGAATTAATTAATTAATTAATGCCCTGAAGAGGCTTGTTAGGTGGTCAATGGTCTAAGGTTTACCACTGTTTAGTTATTGAGGTGCCATAAGGTTTTAACTTTTGTTTAGTGTTACTATCACCTGTCCTGTTTGTGCACTATTGTAATTTGTGTGGCTATTGCAGCCTTGTAAGCCGCTTAGAGTACACATTGTAGATAAGTGGGGTATAAATGCAATAAATAAATAAATAAATAAATAAATAAATAAATAAATAAATAAATAAATAAGGTGTGTGAAAAATCCCACCTATGCAACCTTTCCCAGCACCTATTAAGTATGGGTTGTTAACTAGGGCCTTGTTGGTGGAGGTGTGAAGTGCTTCTGAGTTTTGTGGGGATCGATGAATATGTCCGCTCAATAAGCAGCAGACAGATTGTGATGAACCTAAGAGCAAGCTGTATTGGAACAAGAAGGAAACAATATGGATTCGGAACTTCTTTTCTGTTTATGCTACCATCAGCTTTGTCAAAGTCAATGGCGTATTAGCGATGATCAAAGGCAGAGGCCAAGCGGGTCAGAGCAGGATTCTAATAAGCACCCTTTCCCAAAACCGCTCAATTAAAAGGGTGATTTGATCTCTCTCTAATGAATTTTTGTCAAGGTTCCCTTCAAGGATCCTCCCCCCCATTAGCATTTGACATTAGTAAGCAATGAATAATTCCGCTTTTTCTCACGAACATCTGGGACCCTTCCTGCTTGATTTTGCTACCCACTCAGAAGTCTTCAAGAAATGTTAATGAGCCCTGAGTGTTAAAAATACTGTAAAAACCTGAAACACCTACAAACCCAGTTGATCATAGGCAGGAGCTAATGTACAACAAGAACGTTAACAGTGCACATGCCTTCAAGTAAAGGATAACGACAACCTGAAAAATGTAACAACCCAGGAAAAGATGGGAAGAATCAGAACCTGGCCAGGCTGAGTGGGGGATTCTGGTATCTGTAGTCCTAAAAGCAACCTTTCCCCCCCATGTTCTGGTAGAATTCCCCCCCCCCATGTTTCTGGTAGAAACAAAAGTGGTCTTGTACATCCCCATTTTTTCTGTTGCTTTCCTGATGGAAATTACAATTCTGAATCAATGGCCATGCAGTTGAAAACTACACATCCCAGTTCTAGTGTCAGTTTTAAAAAATAATTCAAAGAAAACTGGAATGAATAGGAAGTGAAAGATATGGATATAAGCATGAGAAAATGCTACTAATTAAAAATAAAATAAAATAAAAATAGCATCTCAGCATGTTTACATGCACTGATAATCATAAATAAAGATCTTCCATAATTCAAATCCAATAATGATTTTTGGTTGAATAGCTGATTAGTTTAGATCTCTGGCAACGGAGCCAGAGGTTGAGAGTTCAACCATGCTCCTGTATCTCTAGGGAGAACAGCCAGCCTGGGTGGCCTTGGGCAAGCTGCACAGTCCCAGGGCACCCCAGGAAGAAGGGAATGGTCAACCACTTCAAAGTATTTCTTTACGTGGAAAACTCTGTAAAGAAACGCCATAAGTCTGAATTGACTTGACGGCACATGGCGATTATTCATCTTTTCTTCCCCTTTTGCATTTTCACAAATAGAAAGTTTTATTTCTCTAGTGGTGAATGTGAGAACATTTCCCCATTTTTACAGTTTTAGATTTAGTTTAGTTTTATTTATGATTTGTATACTACCCGCTTGCGCAAGGCCACTCAAATATGAGTGAAATTCTCATTGTCCCTTGGCAAGGGGTGTGTGTGTGTGTGTGTGTGTGTGTGTGTGTGTGTGTGTGTGAGAGAGAGAGAGAGAGAGAGAGAGAGAGAGAGAGAGAGAGAGAGCAGCCTTGTTTGCTGACTGAGGGGAAACAAATTCAAGATTTCTTTTTTCTGAAAAAATAATCCAAACATTGTGTTTATTTATTTATTTATTTATTTATTTATTTATTTATTTATTTATTTATTTATTTATTTATTTATTCAACTTATATGCTGACTGAAAGGTCTCTGGGCGGCTTACAATCAAAGAATTAAAACAATTTAAAATAGTTATAAATAAAATATCAATAAATCATCAAACAGTAATAAAAACCTTCTTTAAAATCATCATCCTAAAATTGTCATCAGCGGACCCACAATCTATATTGTTCAATTAAAAACCTTCTGGAACAGGAAGGTTTTTACCTGGCTTAATCAGTGTTGGCGCCAGGCGGATCTCAATAGGGAGGGCATTCCATAACTTGGGAGCAGCTGCAGGGCCCTTTGTTCCCTCTCACCTCCTTGATGGATGGCTCTTTCAAAAAGCCCCCGGCTCGATCTTAATCCCCGGTAGGTTCGTATGGAAGGAGGCGGTCCTTCTTGAAGGCTTTCATGGCCAGGATCTGATAGTTGTTGTGAGTTTTTCAGGCTGTTTGGTTGTGTTCTGGAAGTTTTTCTTCCTGACATTTCGCCAGACTCTGTGGCTGGCATCTTCAGAGGGCAAGGAGCTTATGGAACTAAGAGTTCTCTCTGTGCTCTGGGTTATAATCCATTTTCCAGGAGAAATCTCTTTAATCAGGTCATATAACACAGGGAGAGCACTCCCCATTATTTATTATAACCTAGAGCACAGAGAGAACTCCTAGTTCCCTGAGCTCCTTGCCCTCTGAAGATGCCGGCCACAGAATCTAGTGAAATGTCAGGGAGAAAAAACTTCCAGAATATGGCCAAACAGCCCAAGGCTGATACTTCACATTCATCTCATCGCTGTTCGCAGTCCCGCTTGGGACCGGTACGAAGTATTCTAACCTCACGTCCATTGCAGGGAGGAGGGAGCTCGTCCAGACCACGCCCTGAACTGCAATCTAAGCGGGATGAGAGAGTCCCATCCCTAGCCTCGGGAATCTGCTCGTCATGCTTCTCGATCCGAGACGAGTGCCCGTTAAGTAAGGCTCATCACGCAACATGCCATTCTCCATCTAGTGGCAGGAGTGCGAAGTGCCATTGGCCAGTACATTCCCTCAGCAACGCAGTGCAGAGAGATTAAAAGACAAATGCCTCAAACTTAGCTCTGTAACACATTGAAGGCAAGGCTTTGGAGAATTGAAACATCGAAAATGGAAGGTCAGGCCGGAAAAAAAAACTGGAGAACAAAGGCATGGAATTTCACATCTAATCATGGAACGAGAATGTGCGGTAACAGTCATGCCGGTATCATCCATCATGCCCGTGCGTACATGGGAACAGGGACAGAACCGGAAGAAGACCACATGACCGTGACCGACATCAACACGCAATGAACTTCCTCCTGGGATGAGAATGGACGTGAAGTAACCTTCCAAAAAACTCACAAGGACTATCAATCCAAACATTCATTCCTAGTCGGGCCAGCTGAACTGGAATGAGTGGCCTCAGCCAAAGGTGTTCTTTGGCATGAAATCACATGTAATCAAAGCACTCAGACTTTACTGGGTTTGTAGATCAGAGGGAAATTGGCAATTAGATGCTAATTCAGCTGCCAGTACATTTCACATCTGATCACCGCTTTTTGCTTTTTACTACGAAGCTTTTTTGCATCCCTGAGTCCCCCCCTTCCTAATGGGAACTGCTCTCCCCATGTTATGTGACCTGATTAAAGAGGTTTTCCCTGGAAAATGGGAAAGTAAATAAATGCTCCAGAGATTATTGACAATCTCCTGTTATAATAACTCCCGCGGCGAGGAAAGATTTCCGTCCTTGCTTTTGCAAGCGAAAAAAAGGCCACTGAGTGGGAGGCCAGTGCTAGCTTTTGATGATTGCCAACCTGAAAGGACTGCAATAATAAAGCTTCATTAAAAAAAACATTTTGAGATGTTGGGCCAGCCTATTACCAAGCATTAGGAGGCAAGTTTGTATAGGGGGAGGTCTTTGGAGCCTAGTTTTTCTCCTGTGTTGAAGGAAAGAGAGACATCCCAGGCCTCTCACACCAGCCTGCTATTTCTGTTGTGATTATGGTCACTAACCCTTAATCAGACAGTAACCTCATTTCCCCATCTATATGACACCCCCCCCCCCATGTATGAGACAACACTCACTTTTCCAATCTAAAATTACAGCTCCGCAACAGCAGGTTCTCGCCTCGGCTTACTTCCATGTATAAGACGACCCCCAATTTTTAGACAAAAATACAGTCTTATACATGGAAAATGCTGTAATGAAAACACATTGTTGCCTTTGTTCAACATGTCGCAACTCCATGATGACTAAGGGCTTGGTCACACTGGCAATGTGAACGACAGCTGAATCGGTTTAGATGAGCTTTAAATCAATTTATAAATTCTCAGGCCCAGCCCAAAAGGGAAAACTCGATTTTGGGCCGCGGCAAAACGAGTTGTTCACAAGAGGCCAGAGGGAGCTTTTCAATTTAGCACGCTGCTGAAATTGATTATTTATTAATTGCTTCAGACAACATGAATGCCCTGCCTTGTATGACTTGCTGCCTTTGTGGGATGGCAGGGATGGTGCCGTCCATTACATATGTTCACACATTCCAAATGATGCCTGAAAAGGAAAGACATCATACCTATCAAAAACAGGGTGGGCAAGAATGTTGGTGAACAAAAATGACTTTAAAATCTCACACGTAGTGCATTGCACTGATATAGTGGCACTGAGTGAGTGAGTGAGCGAGTGGGTTCTCATTTCAAGTTTTTGAGGACAAAAACCATGAGTCTTCTAATTCTTTCTGCTTGACTTTTGTGGAGCCATCCATGGACCCAACGCCATCTTGGCCTAGGATGTTACCACTTCTCATTCGAGATCCCCGATGGGAGAGCAGCACATTGTTTGCGGCTAGAAAGAAAGAATGTGTTTTCTTGCTGCCGATGCTGGAAATTTGTGCTCAGGTGCTTGGAAACCACGGTCACTGTGGCCAACACATCAAAAGACATCAAAAGCCCAGGAGTTACCCAGAGCCAAAGCGAAAGACAAGGCAGAGAGAGCTGTTGCCGGCGGATGCTGCCAGTTCGCGATCTTAGTGCATGAAGCACTTTTCATTTATTTTAAATTAATTAAAGCTGGAAAACACCGGGAACGAAATTGCTGGAGAATCATCTCTCTCTCTCTCTCTCTCTCTCTCTCTCTCTCTCCACCTTTTATGTTCTTGGAAAGGTTGGTTTGAGAATAGCGTCACACTTTAAACAGAGGCTTTTAAGAACTCATCAAAATACATTTAGGTTTTTTTTTCTTTTTTGCAAGTGGTGATAAAGCTCTTTGTCACATTATGACAGAAGTGTTTGGGTGGAAGGAACCCTAAAGGGCATGGAGTCCAACCTCCATGCCGAAGACGGAAATCCGCAGAGAAAACCATCCAACCTTTGTTTAATTTTTTCCCCAAAAAGTGATGAAAGAGAGCCCACCTTCTTTTGAGGTAGTTCATCTCTCTGTTGAAGAGCTCTTGCTGATGGATTCTTTCTCTGTCTCTCCCCCCAGTAATGTTTAATCAGAATCTCATTTCCTGTAATTGGTATCTATTAGTTGGGGGTCCTACTCTCTAGAGGAACAGGTGTGATTTGTGAAAAATTCCCTTCTCTTTTTCTTAATTTCTTCTCTTGAGATAGATGCAGAAGGAGTAATTATTTTGGGTTTTTATTACTGAAAAAAATAGGCTAAAGAAAATTAAGGGCATACAATGCCAGATATTATCCACTGCCCAGTTAAAAATGCCCCAAATGGGTGCTACTACTGAGAAAGTGTCTCTCACAATAAGAATAATGGAAGGAGCCCTCCCATTCATCCATGGGTTGGGTAGGTCTTTTCTGTCTCCATGTTCTTCAATGTAGCAAGGAAGAACAATTAATATTGCACTGAAGCTTTTAACAACCTTCTACTACATGAGGGAATTTCCCTCTTTCACCTGGGCTGATACTTCATGTCCATCTCATCGCTGTTCGCTGTCCCGCTTGGGACCGGTATGAAGTAATCTTAGCGCACGTCCATTGTGGGACGAGGGGAGTTCATCCCGACCACGCCCTCTGAACTGCAATTTAAGCGGGATGAGAGATTCCCCTCCCTGGCCTTGGGAATCTGCTCGTCACGCTTCTCATTCCGAGATGAGAGCCCGTGAAGTCACGCTTGCTGTGGAACAAGTGACAATAGGAGCAGAACCCATCTAGTGGCAGGAGCACGAAGCGACATTTGCCAGTGAATTCCCTATGGAGTTAGCAATGCAGTGAATAGCTTTTAAAAGACAAATGCATCAAAGTTTGCTTCATAACTTGCATTGAAGCAAGACTTCGGAAAATCGAAACATCGAAAAACGGCAAGTTGGGCCAAAAAAAGGAGAAAAATGGTATGGAATTTCACATCTCATCACGGAACGAGGACATGCGGTAGCAGTCATGTTAATATCATCAATCACGCCTGTGCATACATGGGAACAGAGACAGAACCAGAAGAAGACCATGTGACCACGACCGACAGCAACACGCAACAAACTTCCTCCCGGGATGAGAATGGATGTGAAGTAACCGTCTTGGATTCATACACTTTGAAGCAACACCTGAAGATCGTGGTCATCCATATTGGGGTCTTATATACTGTTTGTCAGTTTAGTCCCATTGATTTATTCTTTGGGGCCCAATTAACTTTCCCTCGTTATCTCCAGAAGCCAAAGAACGTTTACACATCCTAATGGTTACACTTTCTTCCCCCCAGTTTAGGACCATGTAAACATACCTGTGTGCTCCCAAAGATATATTCTGAGACACAGGGATCTTTCTGAACTTTTAGCAACAGGTCTTTGCCTAGCTTCTATCTCTGTTCTATCTCTGCTATCTCACCCCCACCAAGTTCTGGGATGGCCGGGGAGAAATAGGTCTACTCTTGTGCAATTTGCTGTGCTAAGCAACAAGCTTTTGGTCATCACGAGGATGGCTCTCACCTCTTCTTTACGAGACAGAAATGGGAATCAGAATCAGAATCAGAATCAGAATATTTTTATTGGCCAAGTGTGGTTAGACACACCCAGAATTTGTTTTGGTAAAATATGTTCTCCATATAAAAGGAAATATAAGAATCATGTAGTCAACAATAAAAACACAGTACAAAAATACAATATAACCTATTATTTAAAAAGGAAGAAGAGAAGTAAAAATTAATTATTCAACAGTTTGATAGCACTTGGAAAGAAACTATCTTTATATCTAGTTGCCCTAGTGTGCAATGCCCTAAAACATTGCCCTGAGGGTAACAATTGAAACAGATTATGTCCAGGATGTGTGGAATCTGTATATATTTTCATCGCCCTCTTTTTTAGCTCATGTGGTATACAATTCCACAATAGATGGCAGATTAGTAGCAATAATTTTTTCTGCAGGGGTGGGGGAATCCACAACGCCTCTCTATCCTGATAAAAAGTCTTTTACTCTTTGCTTTGAGCATCCTTTCAGATTCAAAGAGTTAAACTAGGAGGGTTTTCTCCTGCCCAGCGGGCTTGCGTTTGGTCTTGCAGAATGGACTAGGTTTCAAGTTTTTTTTTTTTTTATGGTAGGATGCTTTTCACTCATGCAGGGATCTGAAAAAGGACTTCTCTCTCTCTCTCTCTCCTTCCAATGAAAAGAGAGAAAAAAAAGAAGTGGGCAGTACAGTTGTTCTGCAAGTCTACAGAGCATCCATTATATGCCGAACAATGGGCCACACACACAGCCCAGGCCTGACTTCCCTGCATGAGAAAGCATTAAACTCCACTCGGTTCGGCTCCTGTAGGTTTCAAACGGCACCACTTAAACTTCTGCTTCTACTTCCACTCGTGAACCTTCACCTTCCCGGCTCTCTCCGGCTCTGGCAATGCATCGATTAATTAAAGAAACCGGCATACCCACAGAGGTGACAGGAGGATGGTGATCATGGAAATGAAAGCTGGGAAAGCAGAGAGGACGGGGTTGGTGAAAAAAAATGAGATTTTTTTTTAAAGAAATAGGTCCTGGGGTAGGAACTTTTTAAGAAATAAAAAGAACCTTTTTAAAAAAAAAATAGGTCCTGAGGCTCACTCCCTTTCTTGCTGTTTAATTGGGACAAGGATTTTCCAGGGATTTTGGAAGGAGAGTTTGGATGGAGGAGACAACGTGCCTCTTTATATCATGGCATGATGGGAAGCCAAGTAGTGTGGGATATTTTTGTATGCACAAGGCTATGGTAGGGCTAGGACATTTTGATTAGGAGATTTATTTAATGACTTACTGACCTCCTTCGGCTTCTCTGAGTCTAACTTCAAGGATCTTCATATCTGGTGGCATGGGGAGAATAAATTACTCAAGCAACTATAAAACATACTGAGTGATCTCTGTTATTATGCAAAATATTTGGGAATGGTTTGATCTCATATGAGTAGTTAAGGCCCATTAGCCTTACAAAATACCTGCTTCCCGATGGGAGAAAAACTAGTGCGCACACATGGTTGGTGTATATCAACACAGTTGCCTGCATTTCTGGCCTTCTCTTGATGGTCTGAGTTCTGCCATGGGGTTTTACCAGCTAGGATAGTTGGATGGCTAGGGTGTTAGGAGGAGCCCTTGCCAAAGGTCAGAGTTCACCATCCTATCATGGTCTCTCTCATATTTCTAACTTGAAAAGGAACCATATGATGAGAGACAGCATGCTGGAAAAGGAACCAGATGAGAGATGGCTGCCTGTTAGAACTTAGGTGGGAATGGGTGGGCCACCACTTCTCTACTTTGTGGACTTCAGCCAGAAGGGCTGAAGCTTCTCCACCACTCGAGGTGGGAAGGATGCTTCAGCCAGGCATCTCCGGAAAAGGTGGAAGACGTCAGGCAAGTATGGGACACACAGGGATCTTTGGAAGCAATGCAGGAATGAACCAGAAGCAAGGCAGGAATGTGCGGGACACACAGGGATCTTTGGAAACGAGGCAGGAACGAACCAGGAGCAACTCAGGCACTTGGCTTTCTGGAAGAGAAGTGCATAGTGCCAGAGCTCAAGAACCACCAACTCTTTTGTGTTGCTGAGGCAAAGGGCAGCAGCATAGGAAACTTGTCTTTGCAGCTCTTCCAAGGCCTCCAGCTGCACCACCCAACTGCCCTTCACCCGTTCCCTGCAAGCCTCAGCAAGATATGTCCCTGCCAACATTTATAGGGCTCCTGCATCCTTCACTCTGACAGAATCATAGGTGGTGGGCGACTCTTTTTGTTCTGGGCATCTGCAGGAAACAGAGGGACTCAGCACCCATGAACTGACCTCCCTGAACAATAGAATGGCACCAAAGAGGGTACCTGAGCAGCACATGCTGGGGAAAGCTTCTGAGTCCACCTCCTGGAAGGGAAGGGTACATGGTGGTGATGCTACTGCCTATTAACCCAGGGCGAGGGGCACGGCTTCCACCCAACCAAGGGAAGGAGATATTTTGCTGGTGAGACCCCAAACGTGAAGAGAGTGGAGGTGGGGGCAACCATAAACCCCATGATCATCGGGGGCTGGTCCAGAAGCCTGGTGCACTCCAGAATGATGGAGGCCCCGCCAGGATTGAGGACAGGGTGGGTTGGGGTTGCTGCTCCCCATTGCCTGCCTAAAAATGACCAAGGCTAATGGCAGGTTTGGCCTTATGGACAATATAAATACTGCATATTGTATTCATGCTGGGTGTTTTCTTTTTTAAAGTCTATTTTTAAATCTCCAGAGCTGGCAGCTCTATAAATAACCATAAAAACAAGACATGAAGAGGAAAAGAACCCGGAGCTGCAGCTGAGCAAAATCCTCTGTGCAAATCCCCCTCCGCGCCGTCTTGTAATTGCTGTGTCACTCTGCTCTGCCTTATTTACAGCCCGCCCCCTCCTCGCCTCAATTATATGCATAAATAAAGCCTGGCAGAAAAAGCTGAGTCATGCCTTTCTCCGGCACCCTCAATGAGCCAAGCACGCCAGTGACTGCTGAAGGAGGGTGTGATTTCTAATTATGGATAATGCCGCTATTCGGGGCTAATCAACACTTTATGAAATTGACTTAATATTTTATCATAATGCTAATTATAACCGCGCTTGCCACCACTCGCGCAAAAAGCCCTGGGGATTGTTCTGCTCTCCCAGCATGCATCGATCCTCATGGTTTGGGGTGGTGTTGGTTGTTTATCTATCTATCTATCTATCTATCTATCTATCTATCTATCTATCTATCTATCTATCTATCTATCTATATCTAAACACATTCATACACACACACATATAAACACACAGGTTCCTTGCTGCATAGCTGCTTTGAACACCAGGGGGCGCTTCTAGATCTAAGTTTCCCGCCAGGACAATGAAATCTATCCCAGTACTGCCTGTCTTCATTTGACCTCCCTTTACCTGCAGTGCTGTCACCTAAGGACAGGTTCCAAGCAGGGACTGGAGAAGGATTATTCCTTTGCCTGAATACTGTAATGATATTCAGACAACACAAGTATCCTCTGGCTATTAGCAGGAGGGGGGTGGGATGTTTTTTTTAATGAAAAACATCTCCCCCCCTTGCATCTTAGGATGAATAGGAAAGCGATTTTTTTGGATTTGAAGTGGGTTGAATTTGTTCAAAAGGTCTAACAATAAGCTCTGAAGACCGAAAGCGAGGCAGGCGATCTAGCTACAATGGATGTAGAGGCTCTCTATACCCACATACTGCATGTAGATGGACTACAAGCTCTCACAAACACCATCCAAAGAAGGAAGAATCCAACATAATCACTAAATAAATAAATAAATAAATAAATAAATAAATAAATAAATAAATAAATAAATATTCTCAAAGGCATTCAAGGTAAGTGTTATATTTAAGAGGTGGTTTTTTTATCAGTTCCACGCTCACCGTTGTGCTCCAATGGCCAGTGGAGATTTGAACCCTGTTCTCCAGAGAAGGATGCTACCCAAATAAATAAATAAATAAATAAATAAATAAATAAATAAATAAATAAATAAATAAATAAAACCCCTTCTTTTGGAGTTTCCCAGGGGCTGTCCAGGTTCCCTAAGGCCATGTGGGTATGGCGTGTCCCCCCTCCCCCCGCTGGAAACCCAGTGAGGAATCAAAGTCCTGACTCTCTAACTTGCTGAACTTTCTAGCCAGGCAGCCCTAGCAAAACCCTGGAAAAACTGCTAGAATCATAAGACTCTTCTCTTGGGAAGCACGGTGAGGAATTGAACTCCCAGCCTCTGGCTCCGTAGCAGGAGACTTCAGCCACGGAGTTAGCCAGCCAGCTTTGGATGCTAAAAAGCCCTTGCCAAACCAATGAAATCTCAGCAGAACCAGGAAGGGGGCAGGTGAAATGATAAAACAGGTTCTCTTTCATATCCGTCAGTGGAGAGATCACGAGTTAAGTGGGTACAAAATCAAACCTCTGTTAAGGAGATGCTACCAGCGCATATGCAGATAGGAGCAACTTAAAAGTGGGTGGCTGCCAGGGGTATCGACAATAACAACAAATATCTCTCCCCATTTTCTGTTCCAGGCGTTCAAGGCCCCCAGGAGAGGAGGGGCAGGGGAGAGCACCCGAGGGAGGGAACGTTTGATAGATCGTTGTGCCAAGTTGAAAAGCGTTGGTAATAATTGAAAATTCTCTTCTCTTCCCCTTTTTGACAACCAACCTGACTGCAGGGAAAAGAAGGGAGACTGACGTATTTTTGGACGTCACCAGCTGCATGGAAGGGAAGCAGAAGATCTGAGAAGAATGAGATGCGAGAGGAGACGGAAGCCGGTGGTGGAAAAGCGAGCCGTCTTTGGAGAGCTAGCATTTGAGAAGCCAGAGTTACGAGAAAACTCTGTGTGTACTTGTGCCCGATTGGTAGTAAGGGCAATTATTACCAGACTTCTTGCAAAGCCAGAGGGAGGGAAATGAAGCTGTAGCTCTGGTACTGCATAACAAAGGGGGGGGGAATCAAGCATGCACAACAGATACTCAGCTAGTATAAGCAGGCATGGTGCCAAGGGTATGCTGATTTATGCCTGCCCTGTTATCCATGCCTTATGTGTGTGTGTTGTGTAATTACAGTCATGACAGACCCTTCGTGATTCCATGTCCATGGAGTTTTCTTGGCAGGAATACTGAAGTGGCTTGCCAGTTCCTACTCTAGACGCCTACAGCACCAGGTATTCCCTGGTGGCCTCCCATCCAAGTACTAACCGGGGCCGACCCTGCTTAGCTTCTGAAATCAGGCGGGATCAGATGTGCTTAGGGCATCTAGGCAGCTATCCATGCCTTATAGGCTATAGCTCCCAAGAAATTGTGGGCGGTAATGCCCTGCTCTACGTGGAAGTGTAACATTTTCTTAGAAGAGCTCCAATTCTGTTCAGAGTTCTTATGATTTTGCCAGTTTTCCAGTGTTTTGTTAGCTTTGGCCAGCTAGGCAATTCAGCAAGTCAGGGAGTGGAATTTGGTTCCCCACTGGGCCTCCCAGGAGAACAGCCAGCCTGTGTGGCCTTGGGCAAGCTGCACAGTCCCAGTCCCACCTCCCCCCCCCCCCAAGAAGAAGGGAATGGCCAACCAATATTTTCTAAAAAATACCTAGAAAGGGTCAATGAGAGTTAGCATTGACTTGACAGCACATCACCACCACCGCCATCATTATGGTTCCAGGGGAAAGGGATCATTACCTTTTTATTACTGCAAAATGCCTGCACTTGCCACAAAAAACATAGGGCATCAAATTTTGAAATGGACATAAACAAATAACAGGGACCTGAGCTCTGAATTATTATTATTTTTTTTAAAAAACCACTGGAATTTCAGCTTGTTATTTCATTGACTTTTCCCAAGACCTTCACCTGGCTGGAAAAAAGGACGGCGATGATGGATTTTCCAACGAAAATTCCAGCATTGGCACACTTGGCCGAAAAGGTTCTCAGCCAAAGGGGCTGTTTTCCTTCCGTCTCGTTGAACGAAGCTCACGTGTTTTGTTGGGAAGTCTGAGGGTATTAGATAGCATTTCACCTTGCAACAGCCAAGGCTATTTGCATAATTAACTGCAGGCGGAACGTGTCAAAGGACACCCTACGGTCATTAAGAAAATTGTCATATATTTTAACACATGGGTTCGTCTTGCCATTTGAAAGTCTTCCTCCTGACGTGTTGCTGACGCCTGCTCTGCTTTCCAACTAGATTGCCATCACAATCTCTGGGGCGAGAAGTTGAAGCAGATGACATGGCCAGGAAGTATAAGCAAGGTGTCTCGTGGCTCTCATTGTTGAGCTTCCAAACCTGTATGTGCTCTAAGAGGGAGAAATCAAAAGAAGGGTGAGACTCAGGAGGGCAGCACAGCAATGAAGGAGGTAGAAAAGATCGTCAAATGTAAGGATGTGTCATGGAGACTAAAACCAAGATCATCCACACTCTTGTATTTCTCATGTCCACATATGAGTGTGAAAGCTGGACAGTAACGAAAGCTGACAGGGGAAAAAACATGATTTGTTTCAAATGTGGTGCTGGAACGGAGCTTTGTGGATCCCTTAGACCAGTGGTGGTGAACCTTTGGCACTCCAGATGTTTTGGACTACAACTCCCACAGTCCTTTGTCATTGGCAGAACAGGCTTGGAATTGTGGGGGTTGTGGTCCAAAACATCTGAAGTGCCGAAGGTTCGCCACCACTACCTAGACTGCCAGAAAGACAAACAGGGTTTTTAAAAAATCTAATCAATCCTGAACTATCTCTGGTGGCAAAGAGGTTGAAACTGAGATTGTCCTACTTTAGAGTAGGGATGGGCACCTGAAGAAAAACGACACACCGTTTTGTCGTTTTGTAAGCTTACAAAACCTTACGAAACAAAACAAAACAAAACAGCAAACAGCATGTCGTCAAGAAATGAAACAAAACACCATTTTTTGTTTCGGAAATGAAACGATGCGTCTTAGCCTCTTGATCCACCCCTCTTGTTCAGGTTTTGCTTGAACGAAATTGTACGGCTTGGTGCTGAGGTCCTCCCAAACAATTTGGTTCCTTGATTTCTGACGAATAACAAGAACAACAGGTGTTGGGTCAGGATGGCGGCTCTGCAGAATGGTGGGCACTGCCTTTAGTAGCCCAGCCTTTGTAATGGACCATAAAAAGCCGCTGAGTGCAGACTCCTACAACTCTCGTGGTATCTGCCGTCATAATAAACCAGCTCCGGCAAGTGCTGGCTACGCAATCAACGGCCTACATGTTTTTGTAGCCTGCCTGCCCCCTTGCTTTAAATAAAAAGAAGAGACAACAAAATAAAGGGGGGAAACGGAGGCGAGCACTCAAAAACCAAGCAACCAATGGCAACCAATGCCAGTCCACAAAGCATGTGTGGCGTGCACATCATTGCGAGCTAGGGAGAGAACCCCAGCTTTAGAGTGAAGAGAGAGTGTGCATTCCCCCTTGTGGTGGCCGCCATCTTCTCTTAGCACATGGTGGCAAAGCGAATGTGCAACCCATGGGATAAGCAGCGGCTGGAGCCCGTGCCATCCTTGCTACCTAAAAGCAAATGGAACTGGCATAAACAATTTCGCTGTAGAAGGCGTCTTGGTTGCACCTTGCCTATCAGTGACAATTTACATATCATAGGGAAACCTTTGTCAGCCTCTGTCACGTCGGTACTATTATGTGCCTTTCTGGATAATTACCAGTTAATGTGAAAAAAGCAGATGGGGGGGTGGAGGGGGGGAGTAAAGAAAAGGGGGGGGGAACCTTGAAATTTCCGATAGAGAATCCTCAAACCATTCCTCTTATCTGCGCACAGCAGCTTCCTGATTTCAAAAGAAGTTTGAAAACCTTTGTTACAAATGTCCCCGATTCCCAGTTTGAATGAACTGAATGACATTCAGCTAAAATTATTCAGCTCTCCCCCCACACACACAATTAAATTCCATTATCGTGAACTGTCAGTGTTAAAATGGAAGGTCTCTTAACTAATGTGTCAGTTGTTTGCTTGCGTTCCACTCTCTCTCTCTCTCTCTCTCTCTCTCTCTCTCTCTCTCTCTCTCTCTCTCTCACACACACACACACACACACACACACACACACACACACACACACACACACACCTTTTTTCATGGGGTCCATTGTATAAAGCTATGTGAAGTCGGAAGAGGTGGAGAAGGAATGGGAGTAATTTGGCATCAACTAGTTTAGGTCATCTCTAAACCCTTCATAATAGGGAGGTAGCATCTTCTCTTCATTTCTCCCAAGAATGTGTTTTATCCGGCATAAGAATGGGTAGAAAACTCCTAACTGAAGGAGTTGACCCTTCAGCAATCTATTGTGTCAGGTCCCCCCTGGCTCACCATGATTCAGCAGTTCCCTGTCAGATACAGTAACCCCCCCACCTATTGCGGGGATTAGGGACCCAATCTGACCCGCCATAATTGAAAATCCGTGATATGCGGATGCTGGGTCAGGTCGGGACTGGGGGCCTGGCGTTGCCCTGAACAGGCCTCTAATGACCTTCTCGGGCTTGTCAGAGGCCCCAGAAGTGCTTTCTGGTGATCTGGAAGTCACTTCCAGATTTCTGGAAGTTACTTCTGGTTCACTGGAAAGCACTTCCAGGGCCTCCGACATGCCCGGGAATGCTACCGGAGGCCTCAGAAATGGTTTTCAGCAATCTGGAAGTCATTTCCAGTTTTCCGGACGTCACTTCTGGTTCGCCGGAAAGCACTTTTTGGGGCCTCCAACAGGGCCAGGGAGGTCATCGGTGGCCCGTATGGGGAAGCGCCAGCCCTGGGGCAAGCACAGGAGGCATGAAACAGGGCCATCCAGCTTACCTTAGGGGGCCTTTCAGCACAGGAGGCATGAAACAGGGCCATCCAGCTGACAAGGTGTTCCGGGCCTTTCCAATGGAAGTCAGAAAACCCATGGGTCTTGGAAGTCGAGCCTTCCCTTTCGTTGGGGTGGCAGGTCCACTGGGCACCCTCCTTGGCACCCTCATAAAGTGAGGAGAGACCTTGGGTGTCCTAGTGGTGCTGGCAACACTTTTCTAGTAATAATACATCAATCCATTCTGAGGTGTTCAGGTAGAGAATTCATTTTCCATTCCCTTCTCAGGGGGACAGCCCAGGAAACCCCACCATGGGTCTTGGAAATCACTGAACTACCATGACAGAGATATAAGTTCCAGGACCCCTCCCCCAAGTAGAAAGGAATGGGAAATCTCTTCCCAGCATGCTCTACCTAGAAAACACTGAAAAGCTGGTTTTGGACAACAGTACCCAGAATCCCCAGACAGCATGGACTGGGGAAATTCTGGGAGTCATAATCCAAAAGCCACTTCCTTAAACCATGGCCAGGCATTAATTCTTGCTTTCATCTTTTGCTGCCTGTAAAACAACCCTGATTATACCTGACAGTGGTTCTTCTAACAGATATCGGGCCAACAAATATGACGTCGCAGATGAAGAATAACATGTCAGGAGGAGTGTTACAGGATGGAAAGAAGGTTAATGCACTGGAATTGCAGGAAATAGATTTATAATCGAATGCCTATGTGTACATGATTATCACGCTGATTAAGATGGATGCAGTAGGTTCTTTCTAATTGGCCCTTAAGAGGCACCTTCCCATAGGAGGACATCTATGTTTCCTGGTTGCAATCAACCGTTTTATTGAGGAGGGGAAAGTTTTATCGTTCAAAGCCATTAAGATAAAAAGTGTCCCCGGGTCAAATAAATAAATAAATAAATAAATAAATAAATAAATAAATAAATAAATAAATAAATAAAGGAGCAAAGGAATCAGGGCACAGAGTAAAAGTGTAAGTATGCTTCCTCGTGGGATTTGGAGATTATACTTCTCCGATGCAGAGTGAAATAGCACTGGCCTTCTTTGCAGCCAAATCTCACGGTTGGCTCAACGTCAGCTGGAATCTTTGCCATGCTTTCTTCAATTTGTGCCAGCAGATGACAGCAGAGAACACCTGAATGAGAGTTCACGGTATAATGGCCCAGCACGAGGGCCCCTCGAGCTGATTGGATTCTCCAAGCTATTGGCTGTTGGTACATATCCACTAGTGAATGTGCTGATCCGTATTAAGAAATCAGCGTAGTGTTTTCCCACAGCACTACCTTAGTTGTAAAATGAATAGGGTCGTTCGATCAATATTTTGCAGTAGAGCAGATATGATTCCCAACAGGGGAAGGGGGATCCATGCTTCTCCTCCCCTTCACTGTTTACGGGGAAGATGGAAAGTACATTCGGACTGAAGACAGAGGGGCTGGCAGGTGATATCTTTGCCCTAGGAATCAACGGTGTAGAGGACAGGGGGATGGATTAGAGACTTGGGTTCAAATCCCATCTTGGCTGTAAAAACTCGGCGGGCGGGGGCTATAATAGTAAAACTCCTCACTAAATATCTCACATACCTTGGAAAACCTATTAAGGCCACCATAAGTGGGAAGGAACTTCACAGCACTTCACACCAAGCCATCAGCATGCGTCAGTGCTTCAATCCAAAGAACCTTGAATTGATGATGCAATTGTTTATACAGGGTGTAGGACTATCCACCCACCCACCCACCCACATTTGATACTTGAGGAAGCGCCACATGTAACACACATTTTAATGTACATCAGTAGGATCCCAGTCATTATAGAACACCCAGGGACAGGACCATCCTGAGATGAAGAATACATCAACAGCCATGGAATACAGAGGGACTCTCTCTTTTTCTGCTGTTGCTTATGGTTGGAATTTTATTTACACCCTTGCATGCTGTCTCTAGTTTGAGTGACTGGAAAGGACCTTTCTGGACTGCAGTCATTGTCTGTCTGTGCAGCACTAACCAATTGTTCTTTCCAACTTTTGAAATTCAGAGACCGCCCCACCTCTCTTCTGAGTGTTCTGTTCTGTTCTCTTTCATCAGTTGGTTGTTGTTTGCTGTTGATCTGTTCAGTTGATTGCTAGGATGTGTTCAGCAAAGAAAGCGGCACACACAAGTCTGTCATTTGAAGAAACTGTAAGTAAAGTATCTTTTAAAATTATCCCCTCCTCCAAAAATAACTCAGAGTAAGTTAATGAGACTTTAAGTACCTGTTAAAGAGAAGGGGGGTCTTCTGGGGAACCTAAAGTTGTTCTCTGTGGATTTCTGTACTTCTGAAGTGAAAAGGAAGGAAGGAAGGAAGGAAGGAAGGAAGGAAGGAAGGAAGGAAGGAAGGAAGAGAAGAGAAGAGAAGAAAAAAATCAAATATTTTTTTATCAGAAATTCAAAACTGCAACAGTTACCACTCCAATAAAACTGAAAACTGTGCTAGAGATTATTCCTTTTGTTTTCCTGCAATTTTTCTTAGTTTGTCATTGCGTGCATGTTTATAACAGATCACAGTATATGTGTGTCGTGAGTCCCATTGTTTCAGCGGAACATCTGTTGGGTACAAAGGAAGTTTATACACGCAGGATGGAGACAGCACCTTGACTTTGAAATAAATTAAAGAAATGTATCTGCCTCTGGCCATAGAGATCAATGGATAGCTGTCATCTGTGCAAATATGCAGAAGTCTAATGAGCTGATCTGTATTGTTATGAGGATAAGAATACATTCCTTCGGCATATGGATTATTCAGTTCTACCTCATTTCTTTTCTAGTTGATAGATGATGATGCTACTTACAGGAACTAAAGATAATTAAAAAGTTAAAGCGGAAGAGCAATTATACACGTGGAAAATGTGGACTGGGGTGTGCCTTCTCTAGAGACTTCACAATTTGTAACTCTCTAGATGCACAGAATTTTATATACCCCATTTCCTCCAACGTCCTGGCAAAAGTCCAGTCGGTTAGCCTTAGAGATAGTTGGACAAGAACCAGAAAATGTGTGGTTCCTGAGAGTTCATGCTTCATGGCTAACTACGAACCACCACGAACTCCAGGAAAAGCAAACCAGTGAGTTATATGCCGCGTGGATATAAATGGATAAATATTGGTTTTAGAGGTGGGCACTTCATATGTGTACCACTGTAGAGAACTGGTTAGTCCACTCATCCTGGGCTCCTTTCCGCATTGGGGCACCAGCAGAGTCAAAGGACTCCCTGCATCATGGCGAACCAGGCGAGTGGACCGCTTGGTTGTGGGTGGAGGGATGAAGCCCTGTGGAGAATACTGTAGACTGCAAAGTCAGCAGCTCAGCGGTTCGAATCCCGGGTGCCACGCAGCGGAGCAAGCTCCCGCTGATCACCCCAGCTCCTGCCAACCTAGCAGTTTGAAAGCATGTAAATGCAAGTAGATAAATAGGTACCGCCGTAAAAAAGCGGGAAGGTAAAACAGTGTTTCCTTGCAGCCATGCCGGCCACGTGGCCATGGACTTGCACAGCACTGGCTCTTCCGGCTTGAATACGGAGATGAGCACCGCCCCTAGAGTTGGACACGACTAGCATGCATGTGCGGGGGGAACCTTTACCTTTACCTTTAATTGGTATAAAAGAAGTAGGGAAATGAAGCAATTCAATAGCCTTGTGTGATTAGGCCCTCATTTAAAAACAACAAAAACACACACATACTCTAAACTTATACATTAAAAGTTCACACCAGGAGGTTTCATCATACTTCACCATCTCCTAAAAGTCCAGAGGGGCGGAGTCTATGGCACCTCTAATAGGAGTTCATTTTACTGCAAACCCCCCCCCCAGAAGGCCTGATTTCTCATAGTCGTCTCTTTGCCATCTCCCTATACAGCCACCCTTAGGGCCTGTGGTTTGGGAGGAGTGTGTCAAATGAGCAACTGTTTTCTGGAAGATGCATTCAGACAAATATCAAGGTCCAAATCCATTAAGGGCTTCAGAGGGCAGCACGACCTCATTGCATTAAGTACCAGTCATGTGAAAGTCCTTGCATTTGTACAAGTGCAAATCAGTGGTAATTTGCTACCAGGGCTGATATAACTCAAACTTGTGCCGTTGGAGCTCTGTAGCAAGACTATGGCCACTATATTAAATACACTCAGTGTGATTTGAGATGGGTGCATAATTGAAATAGGTTGCTATTTTTGTAGACGTCCTGTTCTGATAAGAGCTCAGAAAAATGACTCTTTTTTTTAAAAAAAATCACAATACCTGCAGTTCCCAAGGCGACCTGTACACTGCATAGGTATAGGTGGAACCCATCTCCATGTGAGTAATTAGATAAGTGGTGGAACCTGCTCCCTCTTAAGATGGTTGTCCTAATGATTGGTAGCTACTGGAAATGCTGGCAGTCCTCCCCCTCACACCAAGTCCAGAATGGTCCCTCCTAGCCACACCTACTACAGGATGCATGCAAGGTTGTAAAACTCTCCAATGGCCCAGAGCCTTTTGTAACCATATCCGCACACCCCATGGTTTCTCACAGGAGTTGGGTTGTCCTTTTGTTGACCAACTTCAGTCCTAATTTTGAGACTCCCAAATTTGCCATCTTTCCTAAACCTCTGGCATTCTGATTTGCAATTTCACCCATGGGACCATGGGATCTTATTTTCTACTTGCCGCTGCCGAAAATGCCTTGGCATGCTGATAATCAGAGTTGTAATCATTTTCTGGAAAACAGAGCACACCTCTTTTGGGGCAGGCACTTAGCCATCTATTATATTGTAATTAAGCTTGGTCATGTTTACACTGCTTGATGATGAAGCATAAAGATTAATTTACCTTTCTGACGCTGTTGCGAGAATGTAGCGCCATCCCATCCCATTAAGACACAGTGGTTGCAGCAGCAATAAAGCCTCCAATTATTTTATATTGCCCTGAAGTCTATCTTAATCCATCATTTTCTGCACGGTTATCTTCATTTATTGCTTTCCCATCTATTTATGCAAGGGTAATTATTGCAAATTATTTTGTGTATCTTTTATGCAAGACCGTGATGCTTTTCAGCCAAGAAAACAATGCTCAGATTGTATTCCATTGGCTGTTTTCTCCTGCACACGGCCAGATAGATGGAGCTTTGTTTATTAGTTGGGCGAACCCGACAGTTCCGGTCATCCTTGGCCAAGAGACACTGCTGCTTTGGTTTTGACTCCAAGGGACATACCACTCCATGACGCTGCTTAAGTTCGTTCTTCAGAACATCACTCCAATTGACGTCCTGCTTTCTTGTGTGCATATAGGTAGGTGGAAATCAACCACTCAACCACAACAAATCAGAAGTGAATCTGTTTCAGCAGCTGGCTTTCCAGTCCCCTGGAGGGATGGATGCATTTGCTTATTCGGCAGAAATGAGTGTGATGCTGCTCTCCTTTTACGAGATGGAGGGTTTGTCCTGATCAGGGATGGGCACAAAATGGAAAAATAATGTTTCGGTTCATTTCGTTTCATGCTCAACCCTGTTTCATTTTGTTTCATTCCTTATGAAAATTTTAAAAAATTCATACAAAATGAAATGAAACAAAATGATATAGCTCTACTGGGTCCTAGAGGCACCAGATTTGGTGTCTGGGACTCCGGTAACCATTTTTGAAGGGCTTCTGTTTAGCTGTGAACGGCTGGACCCCTTTAAAACTGGCCCAGTCGGCACCAGAGGAATCCAATGGTGCAGAAAGGGCCAGGTTTAAAGGGGTCCAGAAATGGACAGCTTGGCAGGAGCCTGAAAATGATAGAATGAAACAGTTCATTTCAATGGGAAAATGACCAGTTCATTTCGTCTAGTTTTGTTTTGTTTTGTTTTGTTTCGCAATGTAATGAAATGATGAAACAGCATTTCATTTTTTTAATAATTATATTAGTTTAAAAAACATATACAAATTACATAAAAGGAAAACAAACATCAACAACAGTGCACCCCTTCACAAACAGGATCACTTTTCATATTTACATTCGTCATCCTCCCCTCCAGAACAAAATTGATTGTTGCGCGGAAACCTTACCCTTATTCCGTACAAGTACATATTCAATGAACCTACCCCATATATCATAGAAAATATCTCTTTTTAACTCTCCTTTTTTAACCTTGAGATAGCAGGTCAATTTATCATTTAAAGCAATATTCCATACTTCACTATACCATTCTTCTAAACATAGTTCATATTTAGATTTCCAATTTCTAGCAATTATTAATCTAGCTGCTGTCAACAAATTTGTAATCAACTCTTTAGTTTTTAACATCATAATTATGGTCCACAAATATTGATAACAAAGCAATTTCAGATTTAGGCTCTATAGTCATTTCTAGTATATCACTTAGTTCTTTAAAGATACATTTCCAAAATTTCTGTATCTTTTTACATTCCCACCACAAATGATAAAAGGTACCAATCTCGTTATCACATTTCTAACAAAGCTTAGATAAGTTTACATTCATTTTATTCAATTTCACTGGCATCACATACCATCTTAAACTTATTTTAAATTTTTTTCCTTTATTCTTTCCTTTATTCCTGTCCATCACTTGTCATGATGCCTACAACCACCCACCGGATTTGCTTTGTGTAAGAGTAAGGGATCCTGACAAACACGAGCAAAGTACTCAAGGATCTCAGTTCTATTTTTTTTTCTTTTGCACTGTAGCATTAAAGTTTGACAATGCAAAGACACATACATCGAGTCTATCTGGGATGAAGGATGAGCTTTTTTTGGGGGGTGGATGCTTTGTATTACTAATCTCATAATTCTCCATTCTGGGCATTCCAGACAGGCACCTACAGTAAGTGTGGCTCATGTAGGATAAAGGACTCAACTGGAAGCCTTAGCCTGACCAAGGTTCCTGTTCCTACCCAAGTGTATGCTGGGAGATTTATTTCTGAACAGGATGCTTATCTAAAGCTGAGCCTAGCTCAGCCCCAGTGCCTCCCAGGTCAGGCCTGGTGCGGGCTGGGCCAGTTTTAAAGGAGTCCAGCCATTGACAGCTCGGCAGGAGCCCTCTGAAAATGGCTCCCTGGCACTAAATTCCCTGCCTCTAGGACCACTAGGACCTCAACTCCAAGCTCAGAAGAGGCCAGAAGCTGGGCTGAGAGGAGGCAGTAAGTGCCAAAGTGGTGGCAGTGACCCACTTCCTCCTCTTCCCTCTCCTGGGCTCCAGCGGCAGCGGCCATCCTGCAGGTAAGAGACCCCTTTTACAAACGGAACAAAATGGTTTGTTTCAATGAAAAAAAAACAACCATCTCATTTCAGCTATAACAAAATATTGCTTCCTCGTTTCATTTCATTACCTTTTATTTTGTTACATAATGGAACGACAAAACAGCAATTCATTTTTCATTTCGTGCCAATCACCAGTTAGACCTGCTAATGCCACCTACCCTCCACCTCAAAACTTCTCTGTGGTCCTCCCAAGAAGCAGACGTCCTGCCAATCTTCTATAGAGCTGAAAGGGGTGGCCATGGCTTTGCAATTTAGCTTTCTGGAACTAGGGCTTCTGTTCGATGAAGATGAAGCAGCAGCAAAAGAGATGGATTGACTCCATAAAACGAAGCCACACCCTTGAGTTTACAAGAGATGAACAGGGTTGGGAAAGTCAGGATGTTCTGGAGGTGAGAAGACTATCATCCTCTCCGTCATAATTATATTTCGTCAATCAACACAAAAAGGGCGAACACAACTCCTTTACAAAATGAAAGGTATTCTCAGAGAACCATTCTAAGTTTCCAAGGGCTGAATCTACCAAAATTCGCTCCTCGATGGTGGTGCACTTATTCTCCAGTCTTCCTAACCTACTTTTGAAAATCGTGCATTTTCAAAAATGATGTGCATTTTGTTCAATTCGTCTGCAACTTCCCCATCGGACTAAAGCATGTTTGTGCATACGTTCAAAAGATAAATATTTGAGTGCATTTATTTGTTCATAGTTCCAAAAGAAAAGAGCAAGAATGAACCCGGAGAACGGGATTTTGACGTGTTGATGCAGAATAAGAAATCCACACATTTTCATCTTTAGCTGTGATGATGAAAAACTGAATAAATTCACATAAATTAATGGATTCCCTGCATCTGTGTAGGTAAATTAAATAAACATTTGTGCTGTACTGCCCCAAAAGACAGATCTAGTGGGTTTAAGATGCAGAATAATAAAATTCTGTGCCATTAAAGGCATGCTGTTTGTGAGAGAGTAATCTGTGTTCGATTTCTTAGGGAATTAAGGATTGGGCTTGGGTAAAACCAATAGTCATGTGTTATAGGTCAGCTTTCATGTGGGAAACCTTTTATAAAGTACAAATGCTGCTGCTTCATTTTGTTTCGTTTCATTTTGTTACAAAATGAAATAACGAAACAGCATTTCATTTTTCATTTCGTGCCAATCACCAGTTAGACCTGCTAATGCCACCTACCCTCCACCTCAAAACTTCTCTGTGGTCCCCCCAAGAAGCAGACGTCCTGCCGATCTTCTATAGAGCTGAAAGGGGTGGCCATGGCTCTCCATTTTAGCTGTCTGGAACTAAGGCTTCTGTTCTATGAAGAGGAAGCAGCAGGAAAACAGGAAGAGCAAATATGTGACGGATTGACTCTCTCAACAGAACATGGCATTGATGAGTGGATGAAATGCAAAATGTCCAACCTCAATGAAGGGATGGATGGATGGATGAACCTTTAGTAGATCTTGAGGAATTTGTGGAAATCTAATATGACAGCCCAGCCGATACTCTTTCACTGTGAATATATCTTCCCAGCCCCCTTATCTCTAATTTTATGTTTTCAGCTGAATAAGACCATAAATGGTAACATATTTAGACCAAGTCCAATAAATTTAACTCTTGTTTATTTTGAATTCATTGGCACTTGGTGCCTTTATCATTGGCTGGTATTTTATGCCTCACTACTTTGCAGAGAGGAAAATGCTTTGTTTGCACTCAATCTAATATGAAAAGGGGAAGAAAGAAAGAAAGAAAAAACCTCTCTGACATTTAAACTTTTAGTACCCGTTTGCCTACAGTGTTAATATCGCTGGAATGACTTACACAGATTAAAACAGCCCACAGTCGGTAATGCAAAAATATGAACATAACACATTTGCTGATTCAAACACTTGAAGGAATTATTGCCATTGAGATATTTAAGGTCACCTTTACAAATCCAATAAATCAGGAACATGTCAAACAAAGGAGACTTGGACGAGGGAAAATATTGCATGCAAGCTGCTGAAAGGACAGAATCAGGAGGAAAGGCGCAGGGAATGACTAAACTTTTTGTGTGTGCAAAGTTTATTAAAATGCTACTTGCTAGATTAGCAAGAAAAATAAGAATAACCAAGAGATATATTGGGTGGGGCGGTTTTGTCTGAATTTGTGGAAGATTATTGTTTTTGTCTTTACAACTTCATGTGCTGCCTTTAGTAGTTATGTCAGGGAGGTATCTTTCTGGGATTGGATGACCATCAATCTGTCCAGCGGACATTCCCTCCTGCCTCTGAACTCAAAGACAGCCCTGTATCTCTGTTCAGTGTATCCTCCTCCATTCCATCCCAGTTGCCTGTAGGCAATCAATGAGTGGGTCCCTGAAAGCAGCCATGTTTGTCAGTTTGCTGTTTGATCTGTTTAATTGTGAGTAGTGAAACCTTTTTATTCTTCCTCTTACTAATAACTCAGAGTGGGTTATTGAGACTGTAAGTGCCAGTTAATGAACAAAAGAGGTGGACTAAACTGGGGAACTTGGAGCTATCCTGCTCTGTGAATCCCTATACTTCTTCTAAGCAGTAAATTAAAAAAACCCAAAACCCTGTAACAGGATCAAGGGTGAGAATTAAACAACCAGACAAATATCCAGAGTGAACCCTTCAAGATCCCCCTTAGTGACAAAAAGATATACAAATGGATAATCACAACCCTTACAAAACTCCTGGGGCAGTAACTGTCTAGTGAATTCTCCAGGGCCTCATGGACTTTTAATAGGCCAAAATAACTTTTCTGGAAACATGGAAATTTCATGTTTTCTTCTGATTTTGAAAAACAATGTCTGGGGCTTGGTGGAAATTGGGTCAGATACGGGTTGATCTTAGACCCTTTACAGCTACTTGTTTGTTTGTTTGTTTGTTTGTTTTTACCCCTCCATCTCTGAAGATGGTTTACAGCATCGAAAGACAATATTTGAGAACAAAGCAATGAGTAGCACACATCATTAAAGGGCAGCATTTACAGCTAAAAACACAAAGTGGAAAAATATTGAAACAGAATAAGCAAATACTACTGGGAGGAAGAATCCCAATTAAAAGCTGTTGTGGGTATGGCTGATGCACCACTGTAGGTTTGTGGTCTCAGTGGGATTTGGGGGAGACAAATGAATACCAAGCGAGGCATTCAGAGCAATGTATTCTACATGGAGGTGCGCTCGGTACAAAGCCAATCTGTACAAGAGTTAGAGCTTGGACGCTGACCAATGCATCTCTTTGCCAGTCAGCAAACTACATTTAAACAGTTACCAAATAAGCTGATGGGTTTCAAGCAGAAAGGATAATCTACCATACTCAGATGTCCCAACTCATACCAACTACAAAAACGGTTCATTTGGTTGGGAAGTTGGCGAAAGTTTGCGCTTTGTCATTCATGAAGAGCAACGAACCATGAACCATCACGAACATCCGGTTCATGCCCATCGCAAGCATTTGAGCACCCCAGTCTATCACTCCGAACAGATCTGACTGTGTTCATAGTTTTGGGAACTATGTAGAAAGGGTGGAGACTGATTAGATCTTGGAGGGGGAAATCTGCCGGAAAACTAGCGACCTTTGGGGGAATAGTTAGAGAGAGAAAAGCAGCCGCCACTCAGAGTTGACAATATGAGGCTACACAGATCAATGTGTTGGCTGTGCGCAGGACAACTCCTTGTGTGCATTTCTGTGTCACAGTCTTTCCAGATCCTCAGGCCATCCTGAAGTGTACACAGCTCTAAATTATTGCAAAATTCCCACCTGCTCTTGTCTTGTGCCCATTCTACAGCAGCGAAGTTATAAGTGGTTATAAACACAAAATCTATGTAATCATGTATGGTAGTTTCATATAGAGACACATAATAGGTAATTTCCATCTCCCAGAGTCTGGGAAGATCACTTCAAGGTCCTCTCTTTTCAGAACAGTGATGGGGAATCCCCGGCAGGTCCCACAATCCTGCACCTTGGCAATCAGGTTTGTAAACAGAGCACATGTTTATCCCTCAATGAACAATCATAAAGCGAACAAGTAAGAACACAAGATATGGAAGTGAACAGAACATGTACTACTAGGACAAACAGATGGCTTTCACCACTGGAGGGAGCACCTCTTCAAAAAACACAGTGATGATAATACCTTATAATCTAGTTTGACCCTTTGCCCAACAGAGTTGTTCTTATTCTTTTTTGGCTTGCCCTCTCTTCTTCAAGGTGGTGGCAGCTTATCAGGACAGAGGAGAACACAATGGGTGAAGTCCAGTAGTAAGTTGCAACTAGAGTAGGCTCACAGAATCAGCAGGGTATTTGCTGTGCATTTCGTTGCTTCCATGTGATTACTCTAGTTGTGATCCAGAAGGTGATTTCTGCCTTGATGCACATTTTGCTTATCAGTCATGCAATCCCTGACTATGTGCTAGATAGCTTGGTGATTTAGGTCTCTGGCTGTGAAGACAGAGGTTGGAAGTTCAGTTCCCCACCCTGCCTACTTGACAGGGCTGGACTGGATGATCTATAGCCATGTTGGTGAACCAACGGCATGAGTGCCAAAGGTGGCACTTGGAGCCCTTTCTGTGGGCACCCAACATCGCCCCTTCCCAGCCACTTGTACTCAGGTTAAATTGCTGTATTGGCACTTTGCGAAAAATTAGTGGGTTTGGAATCACAGTTTGGGCACTCAATCTCTAAAAGGTTCGCCATCACTGATCTATAGGGTCCCTTGCAGCGCTGCAGTTTTAAATTTATTATTGTTGTTATTGTTACTATTACTTGGGAGCAACCCTCTCCCCTGGCAACCTGTTGCAATAACAAATCAACTGTCAGAGAGTTCACGATTCTTAGGAGAAGTTTAAAAAAAAGGAAAAGAAATTTCCTGAAACCAAAACATCTGGAAGACACTGGACAGATGTTTCCCTGCATCACCCAAAGCAAGGAACGGTAGGGAAGGCAACAGTACTTGGGGAAGCGGGAAACCCCTTGAGCTAAAATGAAAATTGATTTTAGGTGGGAGGGGGACCTGAAGGATATGACTGGATCACCGTAATTAGATCAACATGTTTTGCCAGCTCCGGACTTCATGTCTTAACTCACAGATTTCTTCTGGAATTTCTCTCAAACTAAATACAAATGGGTTGATGGGGATAGGTGAAGCATTTGGCCATTGTATTCTTTCTATTTCTATTTCTATTTTTGTTATAAGGAACAGGGGTAGGGTAAATGGGGAAGGGAACAGGGTTCTTAGGAGAGGGGTGATGCATTTAATGCATCCTTGCGCACACTGATATGTTATAATCACTTTACAATTTTCCATCTTCTGTCCTGTTACATATAGTCTGATGCCCTTTCTCTGGATCCATTGTACATGTTTTTCGGTCTTATCGTTTCAAAGTGGACTTTCAAACTTATTCTGCATCCAATTTGGGAATTTGGTTCCCAAATTTCTCTTTGCTTTTTGGACTGATTGTTCTTTGAAAACCCCAGATAAAATGCCTACGAGAGCTTTTTGAAGGGGTGTGTGTGTGTCTCAATGGGAGGGAACATACCTTTTTTTTTTTAATTGTAAGAGATGACACCAGCAAAATAAGAACAGTCTGGAGTCGGAATTGAATGTCATCTTGTTAGAAGGAGTATCAAGAAACACTGATTGGATCTGGTAATCCTTAAATACAAATTACTCGGGGAAATTTAACAAGAAAACCATTTGTGTTCCGTTCTCTCCGGGCAAGGCCAACAGAGAACAAGTGTTCTGAAACGTTTATCATTTTATTAATGGATATCTTGAGTGTGTGGACTTCGCTGCTACAAGATTAACATAATTGGAAGTCAACGCAGTGCTGGGCTTTAAGGAAAAGAGAGGCAGCAGATTTTTTTTCCAGAGAATAATTTTTGAGTGGAAGGCCTGGGAGCTCACATAGATGTTGGTACTCAGAACTAGTTCTGTGTTCATATTCATAATACTTGTTTTACGACAAGCCGGTGGGTTGCAGAAGCCGTCTTGAGTAATAATGAAACACAAAACAGAAAGCAAAGTGTTCTGCTTATATACTGCCACATACCACTACAAGTAGTCTCTGGGCAGTTTAAATTTTTTTAATTACAGTGTGCAGGCTACACATTGCCCCCCCCAGCAAGCTGGGTACTCATTTTACTGACCTCAGAACGATGGAAGGTGAGTGAACCTTGAGCCTGCTACCTGGGATTGAACCCAGGTCGTGAACACAGTTTTACCTGGAGTACAGGCATTTAACCACTGCACCATGAGGCTCATCGAAAGGCTAAATTTAGTTCTTGAAACAGATACATAGTGTGTTGCGGGGGCGGACTTGATTTGGATAGCAAGAAGCCAGCTGTGAAAGCAGAGAGAGCTCACACAGTGGGTTAAATCTAATTTCAGTCTTCAATATTGAATCATCATCATGTGCGGTCCAGTACATTCTGACTTAATGGCAACTCTTTTAATGTTTTCTTAAAGGTAGGGAACACACAGAAGTGACTTACCATTCCCTTCTTCTGTCTGTGTGTGTGTGTGGGGGTACCCTGGGGCTGTGCAGCTTGCCCAAGGCCACCCAGGTTGGCTCTTCTCCCTGGAAGCCCAGTGGGGAATCAAACTCCCAACGTTTGCAAACCTAAACCATGAGCTCCCCAGCCCGCCCTTAAATATAGAGATCCACTGTAAATCAACAGCATGCCTTAATTCCGGTCAAAAACGAAAAAAAAAAATGAAAGAGAAAAACATGTGGCACCTTAAAGACTAACTCTTCTATTTTCAATGCAAGCTTCCATGGACACATCCACTTCTTCAGACATACAGCAGAAGAAGGATGCCTTAATGTTGATTAACAAGTCCAATTAATTCCAGTGAGAATCGTAGCTGACATATTACATCTCACCATGCATCATTATTATTTCTATTACATTACTGTTTTTTTTTTTTAAAAATATTTAATCCTAGTAATACTGGCAAAATACGCCAGCATTCCTGCCAAGAAAACTCCATGGACATAGAGTCACGAAGAGTCAGTCATGGCCATAACGTCACAACATACACATATACAATGGACCCTTGTGTAACAAACGGTTTGCATAACATAAAATCTGTACAACATAAAAAATTCCAGAGAGAGGGGAAATTTGCTTAACAGAATCATCTACGGGGTGAATCCATACAACATAAAAATGGTTGCGATTAGGGATTATTCTGTTTTCAATGCATTCCTATGGGAAATTTGTATAAAGGAAACTTTGCTTAACAGAATTTCATTTGAATGAATTACTGTAATTCCTTTATACAAGGTACCATTGTACCTGAATTGGTTTTCTAGCAGTTCTGTCCTGTGTACATTCTTAATCAGAAATAGGTCCTTATTGAGTTCAGCTGGAGTGAAACCCCCCCCAGATAGGTGAAGATAAGATTGCACCCTTAATGAAAATATTTAAGCAGAAGCATTGAAACATGTCCCTGTGGAGCCGGGGTGGGGCGGGATGGAATCATACATTGATGAAAGAAGCAATTGTTTTAACACAATATAAGTTTAAATGGAGAGGGAGTGATACTAATCGCTTGTCACTCCTCTTAGCCTGGCTGACGTCGCTTGCCGAGGGGAAGCCATCTCAGAAATTCTCATAATAGGCTGACTGCCCCCTGCCAGCGCAGTATTTCCACGTCTCGTCGTGCCAGAAGAGGGCACTTGTGACATTATCTCGGCTTCCGAGGGCGTGCGCCAGGATAAAAGCTCAAACCTTCGGCTCGCGGTTGGCTGGGTTGCATTTTGACAGCCCCTGCTGTCGTGGCTTGGAGGGGGCCTCTGCACGATGTAATAATTAGCAAAGGCAAAGGTTTTTTTGGGGTGGGAAGACCTTATTAAACGAAGTTGCTTTCTGCAGGTTGGGGAGGTAGCATCTTTGGCTCTTTTGCAGTTGTATGTAGTGTGGTGGCCAACTCCTTCTGGAATGCTGTGTTAGTGGAGATACAGCGGCCCCCTTCCCTCTTAAAATTCAAAGTAAAACACTGCTTTTCCAGGGAGTCATTTCAGGATATACTCCTTTTAGCAGTTCATTGCTTAGTCTTATTTCTGGCTGTATTTGTATCTAGAGATCTTAATCTTCTTTTGGGGCTATACAGTATTTATAGATAATTGTTATCCAGAGGTGGGCAAGAACCACTGGAGAAGAAGGGGCAGAAAATTCTGGGCTGCTATTGGGCACCCAACCACAGACCATCTGTTCAGCTGAACCAGCACGAATCACCGAAGCAGTGATTCATGCCCATCTCTATTTGTATCTTGTTGGTTGCTGCCATCTTGTCTCTAGCTGTCTCGTTCTCCTTATATTTTATATGTACTAGTTAGGTGGGTTTGTGGCTGCTGAGTCTCATGGCACAGTGGTTAAACTGCTGTGCGTCAACCAAAACTGCTCACGAACTGGGGTTCAATCTCAGCTTGCTGCCTTCCAGCCTTCCGAGGTCGGCAAAATGAGTACCCAGCTTGCTGGGGGTCGGGTGTGGGTTAAGCCTGTATAATTACTTGTAAACTGCCCAGAGAATGTTTTAAGCACTTTGAGTTGGTATAAACACAGCACCTCTTGGCTTTCTAAGAAAAACCCAAAAAGTTTATTTTACTGTAGAAAACCGGAGTAGTGCCAATGGCAATAGGTGGCAAGGTGTAGAAATCTTAAACCTGCTGCTGACAAATTGGAGGAGAAGCAACCACCATCTTTTTCAATGTTGTCTCTCTCCTTCCCTCCCATCATCTTCTGCTGTTTGCTGTCTGCTGTGTCATGCATCCGGAGCTAGAAAGGACTGTGCAAAGAATATGTAAAAAGTTCCTCTTCCTTTCCTCAGTGGAAAAAGTGGAAGCAAGACCCTTCGGAAAGACAACCGTTGGGGGCACACCCACCCAATAACCCGGGACACAATGACCACGCAGAGAGAATATGGCAAGGTGAACACAAACAGGATTAGATGTCCAGTGAGAGAAAAACCTAAAACAGAAAGCAAAAGGATTTAAACCCGTAATGCTCAGCAGGAGATAATGATATCAGTAGACAAATATTTGAAGTTCAGGTAAGTCAAGGAGGGCATAAAATAATTAGGGTGATATTTAATTAAATCCACTGAAAAATTAGGGAAGGGAGCTTTAAAGGAAGAGGCGATCACGAGAAACTGCCAGGCAGATTTCTCTGTCAAAGCAGTCCTTGCAGTATCAGTAGAAATCATATTATGTAGCATTAATTTTGAGAGCTCCACATGAAAAACACAGTTTAAAAGGGATATCTTAACTAGGTGTACTGTTAGACACATGCACATACTGGCACAGAAAAACAGACAAATAAATGACTAGGGGGTGGAACTGTTGTATGTAGAGAGGGGCACGTACTGGAAAACTGGTGGTTTGTGATGGTTCGTGGTTTGTGGCTGACCATCAACCAGAAACTATGAATCACCACAACTGCCCAGAAAAAAACCAGACCAGATTTTGGTTCACAATTCTGGTTTGTGCTGGAGGGGGCAATCTGTTCCTACCCTCTGTCTGGCCTTTGCCTCCTCTTCTGCCCCACGGCCTCCTTCCCAGTGCCCCCATTGCTTCCCTACCTGCTCCTGTCAGCTCTGCTGCCACCAAGGGGTGAAAAAGTTCAGAACTTCATTTTGCTTTGGTCAAATGGGATGCCCAACCGAATCACAAACTGAAAGACAAACCACCCTGGTCTGCCAGTTTTTGTATTATTATTCACAGTTCATCTTTGTGTCCATCTGTAGTAGAATATTACAAGCCTGTAGATGGCATGGAAATAGGGAGGGGCACCATATGAAAAAGGACATGCTGTTTTGTTGTTTTGTAAAGTTTCAAAATGTTTCAAAATGAAATAAAATGGCAGATAGTGTGTTGTCAAGAAGTGAAACAAAATGGCGTTTTTGGTTCAGAGGAACCAAACTGGGGAACTGCCACTGGACCTCACTTCAGGCAAGTGACCACAGCAAGATCCTGTGGCTGTTTCCCTCCTTGGTTCTCGTCACTGCCACTCAGCTGTTTTTGACAACTGGAGCTGTCAAAACCAGCTGGGTGGCAGTGCGGAGAACCGGAGAGTGGAGGAGAGAGGTTATTGAATTTCCTGCCCAAAAGCATCCCTGCTCTGCTCATCGGTTCACAGCAGATCTGAGAGGTGAGTGCTGATCTCAGTGCTCACCCTCTCAGACTGCTGCTGCTGTGTCGGAAGCCCAGGGGATTCCCGGGGCTTGCCCACACAGCAGCGATCTAAGAAGGTGAGCACTAACATCAGCGTTCACCTTCTCAGACCACTGCATTTTTGTGGGATTTTTTGTGTTTTTTCTTTGACAGGTCAGGGTGTGGAGAGGGGGGAGCCCTCCGTCCCCACACCCTGACCTGTCCAAAAACAAACAAACAAACAAACAAACAAACAAACAAACAAACAAACAAACAAACAAACAAACAAACACATGGGAGACGGTGGGATGGGCGACATGGCAGAAGGGAGCAGGCAGTGGTAAAAAAATTGCTCCCTGCTGCTGTGTCTACTCTCCCCTCCCCTCCCAGATTGGTTTTTTTGACAGTTCGGGGTGTGGGGAGGGGTAGCCCCCTCCCCACATCCCAACTGGTCCAAAAGCCCCAGTTGGGAGGTGGGATCACAAGGGAGAATGGAGCAAGTAGTGGGAAATTCAAATGGAGCACTGCTTGCTCTGTTGTGCCTTGCTGCTCGCCTCCAAGCTGGTTTTTTTTAACAGGTCAGGGTGTGGGGAAATAATTCGGAAGCTGCCATAACTCAGGTGGGTTTTTTGACACATAGGGCTGTCCGCCACCTGCCAAAAAACAAGAAAAAAACCCCACTTGGGTGGCGGCAGCTTCCAAATGATTTCATTACTCATTTCATTTCATTACAAAACTTCTATTAAAGGTTTTGTTTAGTGAAGAAACGAAACAAAATGCAATGAATAATGAAATGAAATGAAATGAAACACTAATTTTCCATTTCATGACCATCTCTACATGGGACCAGTACAAGTGAAGGAAGCCCTTATATAAATTTGTGTGTGTATGTGTGAATATATGCCCATGTCATATGTAAAATGCACTGTAATCATGTTTTAGCTATCCAAATCCTTGCCAATGTTGCATTCCTAATTGCAAATTAGAATGCATCTTTTTTTTGTCCCCTCTTTTAATCCTTTGTTGGTGAGGTGTATTTGCCTCTTCTGGACGTTCTTGGCCAGCTGTCCTGCCTGGGTCATCCTGGTCCTCACATCCTCTCATCATGGCCTATTTTCCTGCTCTCTCCCTCTGAGCCCAGGCGAAACCGTTGCCCAGAGAGGGAGCAGGGCAAGCCAAACAGAGGCTGATGGTCTTTCTCCCTGCTCTTGTGTCTGATCCCACCACACCTGGAGAAGGCAGCCGAGGGGCCAGAACCACAAGGAGGGCAGGGGAGTTCGGGTTAAACTGTGGGACCTTTTCTTGAATGACGGAC
Source organism: Phrynocephalus forsythii (assembly GCA_029282475.1). Taxonomy (NCBI): domain Eukaryota; kingdom Metazoa; phylum Chordata; class Lepidosauria; order Squamata; family Agamidae; genus Phrynocephalus; species Phrynocephalus forsythii. Next base: position 8,170,523 of record JAPFRF010000015.1, on the reverse strand, counting down.
ATTAGGATACGTGCAAGTGATGCTGATCATTTCTGCGAGCCTTGAGCAAAAGAGGCCATGGCCAATAAAGCAATACGAGAGGGTCTCCTAAGATTCAGAAGACCTCATGGGAAGCAGCCTATGATTCCTGCATTTTCAGGACTAATCTAGCTGTTTTTGGAAGAGGTAGCTCTCTCTTTGTGGGAAGGGACAGTCTGCTTTATTTTCCTCCCTCCCTCCCTCCTTTCCTTCCTTCCTATTTTACCCTACCTTACTTCTTCAGGAATTCAGATCTCTCTATAAGTGCCAACTTGACAAAATCCAGTATATTTTCTCTCTCTCTCTCTCTCTCTCTCTCTCTCTCTCTCTCTCTCTCTCCCTTCCTTCCTTCCTTCCTTCCTTGCTTGCTTCCTTCTTCCTTGCTTTGTTCATTTGTTTGTTTGTTTGTTTGTTCATTCATTCATTCATTCATATGTTCCTCCCTCCCTCTCTCCCTTTGTAGTTCATTCATTTGTTTGTTCGTTTGCTCATTTTTTCATTTATTCCTTCTATAGTAGGCAGGCAAAGGACTTATCAATGCTAATTTTAGCTATTGTTAAATAACAGAAAACACACACATTCTCTCTCTCTCTCTCTCTCTCTCTCTCTCTCTCTCTCTCTGTCATTCTCCTTAAGATGGCCCCAAGGTGGCTTGCATCATTACTCAATACTTAAAGCTAAAAATAGTAACAAATAGAAGGTTCAAAGAAATACCGAACTAAAAGACAGTAAACAAAAGCAACTCCAAACCCACATTCGGAGTGGTAAGGCACAACCATCAATTTAAAAACTGACTCAGGTAGTTAATCATTATGAAGAGAAAGGTCTTTTGCCGGCTTGCAGAAAACAGCAAAGATGGGGCCAGCCTGGCCTCCAGTGGGAGGGAGTTCCAAAGTCTGGGACCAGCCACAGAGGAGGCCTTCTCCTGTGTTCTCAACGAATGCACATGTGATGGTGGCAAGACCGAGAGAAAAGGTTCTCCTGTTGCTGCCATTCCTCCCGGGAGATAATTTTAACCAGGGGTCCTCAACCTAAGGCCCCAGGGCTGGATGTGGCCCCCCAAGGTCCTGAATCCGGCCCCTGGGACCAATTGCAACCCCCCCACCTACCCCTGTTTTGTGAGCAAGCCAACCTCTGCATCTGCTTTTGGACTGTCATTCGGCCCCCAGTGGTGTCTCGGGTGGTGGTGGACCGGCCCGCTGTTTGAAAACTTTGAGGACCTCTGATTTTAACCACAATGCAGAATGATGAGAATCAAGCTCAGTGGGCACAATCCGAGGCTGTAGTCAATCTGCTGCATAGTGACAAATTTGACAATGCATACGTGCCATCTAGAAGAAAATATACATTATGCATGAAATGAGGGAGGGAGTGAACAAACGGATCAATTAAGCTTTTTCTACTTTTTCTTTAGGAAAATATTGCTGAGGCAACCATCCCTTTTCAAAACTGCATAGGAAAATGCAACTGTCAAGAAGATTGGTCAACATCCTGTTTTTTGTTCGTAGTCCTGATAGATGTGTGGGTTTTCTTCAAAAATTTTTTTTACCCTTTTACTTCATCAAATCAGTTTTGTCAGTGGAACTGGGTGGGGTGGCATTTATTTATTTATTTATTTATTTATTTATTTATTTATTTATTTATTTATTTATTTATTATTTTGGGTGTTTGGGTAGTGCATGCATGTCTGCAAAAAGTGTTCTTTTTTTTTAAGGGCTCATTTCACGAGAATACCGTCAACACCCGGTGCAATTAACAGGCAAATCAAGTCACAAGTGGAAATGTGCGCTCCCGTTTGATTGATCGTAGGGGGTTGTCTGAATTGGGGTGTTGACAATTCACAAATGACTCTGTTAAGATCTGTGCATGGGGGGTGGGAAAGTGAATGATTGTAGTAAACGAAGAGCCATTAATCACAAGGCACCACCAGGCCTTCCATAGTCACGTACAGCCAATTTTAATGTATGTTTCCCTAATTGGAAGTTATGGCGGTGGTGCCAAATCCCAAGTGGATAACAACTTCTGTTGTTCAGGATGCGCCATGGATGGTTTCTTTCATTTCACTTTGGAAGATCAGCCGAAAAGTTGGAGAAATTTACGAGCCCCTCGCCATTGATCGTCCTGAGCTATAAAAATATGCCAGTGGAAAGCCCAGGAAAGGTTTAGTGTGTTGTCAGAGCACTAATTCCATTCTTCATTATCTTCCCCAAATCTACATTTAAAGCTGGGTCCCTTGAACTACGGCAGGCTGTTGTTTAATGCATATCTGTATGTAGTTCTCTGACAGAAACCATTTTTCTTATCTCTCTGGTGGCTCGTATAGAAAGATTTATGTGCATTATGCATAACTTCTTTGTCTTGGAATATTGCTGCGGCATAATCAGCAGAAAACCCAAGGAAAGACACCCACAACAGCCACAAAACAAGATGTGTGAACTGGGATAGAGGCCATCTTTGGTAGGCTGTCAGGACTCCTTTCCTTATCATTACAATAAAAGAGGATGCCTGTGAAGAAGACTGTGAAACTTAAATTTCTCAAGCAAGCAGGCATATTGGTGTATGCGCCCCTCAACTTGGTGTTTAAATGTGTATATTTCAATTCCAATCCATCTGTGTCATTTAAGGTTGCAATACTGTCTTCATTCACTAGTTGTCAGAGTTTCCTTAGTCCCAGGTTAGGCTCCTCCTCATACTGTATCTATCCAGAGAGAGGCCCACAAATCATCAATAGGTGGCAAGGCCTTCTTCACAATGGCAGTAACCTTACGGAACCAGATTCTGGAGGAGTTACATTTGGCCCCTTCCCTGTTGTCACTTAGGAGGCTACTTACAATGCTGCTTTTCATAGAGGCCTTTCGCACCAGCCTGGCTTGACTGTTTGCCCCCTGCCCTGCTATTATTGGGAAGTGGTGCTGTTTGGTTTTTAATGCTGTGAGTGTGTTAATTTGATGGCTTACTTGTTTAATATATGTTTGAGCTTGTTAAACCGCCCAGAATAGTGCTTCTGCACTAATGGGGCAGTATATACATTAAACAAACATGGATGGGGTCACCAGCCTGGTCCATCTCCTATAATCCAGATTTGACTCATATGGATAGACAGAGCCTTCTCATGTTTCTTTACAGTCCTTCCCAGGAGTCTCTACCACTGTTAACATATCCAATCTTGTCTGTTTTCTGAACCTAAACAGAGTAAGCCCTAGTTAGAACTTTGGTGGGAGATCTCAAGATAATAACCTTTGGACATGGAAATGTGAAAAAAACTGAAAATATGGAGAGGGTTAGGGTCATTATTGCTGATCAAAGTGGACAACACTAAGATAGAGCAACTCTAGTGGCCACGTGTGTGTGTGTTGTGTTGCGTCTGGAAGGTGGGCGGTCTATAAATACAACAAATATTTTAATATAAGTTTTTTTATTACTGCTTGATGATTTACTGATATTTTATTCATAACTTTTTAAAATTGTTTTAATTCTTTGATTGTAAGCCGCCCAGAGACCTTTGGGTAGTGGGCAGCATATAAGAAGAATAAATAAATAAATAAATAAATAAATAAATAAATAAATAAATAAATAAATTGTTACAGTTGTGACTGACCCTTTGTGACCATGGGAGTTTTCTTGGCAGCAATACTGGAGTGGTTTGCCAGTTCCTACTCCAGGCACCTACAGCACCTGGTATTCCCTGGTGGTCTCCCATTCAAAGCACTAACCAGGGCCGACCCTGCTTAGCTTGCGAAATCAGGCAACATTGGATGTGTTTAGGGCATCTAGGCAGCTTCTAGTGGCCACTTATGTATCACTAAAAAAGAAAAGAGAAACTATTTATTCTTACACATGCCAATTAATTTATAATTGACTTTCAAGAAGAAGGTTTTCCTCTGGAGGACATACAACCACCTTACTATCCACTGGTGAGAGAAAGCAGCAAGACTTTAGCAGCATTACCAGTTCCCACCCTGATGGGCTTCAGTGAGTCCCATCTCAACCTCCAAAGAAGTGGAGAGTCTTCTCTAGGTTGACTTCCATATCAGGAAAACCAGCAAGCAAAACTGAGGTTGATTCCATTTTCTTGAAGTCAACATTTCATCCCGTTTTGCACCTCTCCAAACACCCTAACCCTAACCCTAGCCCTAACCCTCTTAATCCCAATGAAAGATGTCCCTTTAGCACAAAGGAGGTTTCCATAAATAGTGACTAACATTTGCTTCAGTATTACATTCAGGTGTATCTGGTGGGGACACAGGAGAGGGCCTTCTCTGTGGCTGCTCCCAGACTTTTGAACTCCCTCCCACTGGAGGCCAGCCTGGTCCCATCTTGTATTTTTATTTTTTATTTTAGAGTATTTTTACATCACCTTTTTCCTTGGAAAGAGGACCCAAGGTGGCTTACAGAATGAGGGATAATATATACAGTCCAGTACAATTAAAACATATTCAAGTTCTGAGAACAGGGAATTGAGGGACATCTTACAGCATTAAAGCTACAAGAGAACACGAGCAGTTAAAGGGGAGTAAAGTTCCATGTAAAGTTATGAGCGATGGAAACTAACATTGAAAACATAGTGTCAATGTAAACCCATAAGGTTAAAAGTAGTTATAAATAGAGATGGGCATTTTTCATTTTCGTTTTCATTTTTTCATTTCGTTACATAACGAAATGAAAAATGAATTTTGTCTCGAAAATGAAACGAAACGAACCGAAACAACAGAAATTTTGTTGTGCGTTTCATTTTTGTTGTGGCAAATACATTGAACTGTAATGAATGCCAACGAAACAGCAATTTTTCGTTTTTGTTTTCATTTTTTTGTTTTGTTATTTGAATTTTTTTGCAAAAAATTGAAAACTCAATAAACGGACCAAACGACAAACATTTGGTGCATCAATAATGGCAAACGTAATGTTTTTAAGCTTTAGATATTGTTTTTTTAACAATGCAAGCCACCTTGAGTCCTTCTTAAGGAGAAAGGCAGAGTAAGAATGAATGAATGAACGAACAAATGAATAAACGAAGAAACAAACACACAAACAAATGAACAAATGAACGAACGAATTAAGACTTGGAACCTATACTGAATTTCGCCAAGCTGGTACTTATAGGGACATTTGAATTTGATAAGTACAGTATATTGCCATATAGTAATGCTCCCGCCACCAAGTTTTCAATATACCATCTTGTTTGAAGAGGGTTTCATTTTAAAAGAGTACTTCAGGGATGGGACATCAACCCCCTCCCCAATAATTTATTTATTTATTTAATTATTTTAAGCTGCAGCCTTCAAGAACCCTCCTTACTAAGGAACCACTCATGTAGTTAAGGTGCTTTGGGATGAGTGAGAAGGGTGTGCAGACAGATGTTTTATGACAATTCTGTTTACCATCTTGTTCGTTATTAACGGTGTGAAGCAAATTGAAATAAAAATTACAGCAATAAAAGAGCCTTAGCATAGAACCAGCTGAGTGATGTGCTTATATGGGAAAAGCTGGGGTTTTTTTTTTAATTTGAAAGGTCAGACATTCTATAAAAAATTACATGGAAGATTAGCTCTACACTGTTTCTTTCTTAAAATGTTCCTCATTTCTTGGTTATGGCGCTATTTTTTTTTCAAATTTCCCTCAGAAAAATCACATTTCTTCCCAATCAAATTGACTTCCCTGAGGTTGTTGACCTTTTATTTTGTCCATCTGGAAAACAAACGAAGCAGGAAGGCTGACCAAATGAGATACTAATCAGAGGTGCTGTTTGTTTGGGGGATGATCGGGCTTCCAACTTATATTTCTCCCTAGAGGCTGCGCCAGCAGTTCCATGGGTAGTTCAGTTCCTTGAAGGAAACCAAAACACAACAGTAGTGGGGCTCAATGTTCTTCTTTACTTGGCTTTATTTGTGAGAGAAAGATTTTGACAAAAGTGCTCGCCCCGCTGTGGAAACTTAAAAATGCTGGACTGGAACCATATGCCTTGAGAGGTGTTAAGTCTCCAATCCTGATTTAGAACACACAAACAGACACACAGACACACAGACACACAGACACACACACACACACAGACACACACAGACACAGACACACACACACACACACACACACACACAGACACACACACACACACACACACACACACACACACACACACACACACACTTGCATGACACCTGGTCCACATGTTCGTTTACCCCACCCCCAAATTGTGGCCCTGGGCAGGGGTGTGTGGAATCATTTCCTTCTCTTATCAGCATACCTGTCAAGTTTTGGATTTGAAAAGAAGGGATTGTGGTCACAGTATCCCCACCCCTACCACCTATTGAGCATGCTCAACGCTTCGAGCTTGCTATATATATATCTCCTTCACAGTTTTTTATAATCTGGAAATTTCCTGGAAAATAATATTTCTGGGAAGACAGTGGGAAAAGGGGATAAAAATGGGATTTCCCAGTGAATACAGGACACTTGACAGGTATGCTTATCAGTCTGGTGCTCTGCACAAATGACACTCCAAAATTAATTTTCTAGTCAGAGGCGCAATCTTCTGGAAATGATTTAGAGGTTGCCCTGACAAAATAAAAACTGTGGAGGATGCGGCAGCAGGATCTAAAGTCAGAGATCTGGTTCTGCCACGGGCTAGTTCATTCCTAAGATCCCTCTTGGCCAGTCAGGGGCCGCGGAACCATTGAAAGCACATCTGCCGGACAGACACAGCTAGTTATTTTTGGCCTTGGTTCTTCAGAGCACCAAGTCCAACTGAAACACATGTGCGACAGGGTTTAAAAACAATATGTGCCCCTCCCTCACCTGTCAAAAAGGGTTAAATTCCTCTTTTCTGTATTTGAAAGTGAGGAGGGAATAGGCAGGCCACTGACCTTTTAGTTGCAAATTCTATTTGTTTTTTTTTTTTTCATTTTTAAATATGTGTGTTATATAAGAATTTGTATACAATGGACCCTTGTATAACAAATGGTTTATATAAGATAAAATTTGTACAACATAAAAAATTCCAGAGATAGGTGACATTTGCTTAACTGAATCGTCTCACGGGCAAATCCGTACAACATAAAAATGGTTGCGATTAGGGATTACTCTGTTTTCAACGCATTCCTATGGGAAACTTTTATAAAGGAAAATTTGTTTAACATTATTCTTTCTTCTGCCTTTCCATTATTTGTGTTTATATCAAGGTGCATTGATCCTTAGGACTAGAGGTAAAGCAACCCACTACTTAACAATGAAACAAGTACCAAAATGGACAATTTCTAAAAAAGATTGATTAATAAGTTCCCTAAAATAGTTTTTTAAGGTTGATCAATAAGCTGCCTAAAAATAACCTAGGTGTAGTTCAAACAGTTTCTCGCATAAAACTTTTCTTATTTTCAATTTTGATGATGGTGGGGACACATTCATCTAAATGCTCTCTTCCCATTTTTTAAAAAGGAAACATTCTTGTATTTTTCTTGTATTTTTAAAAAATCAGATAATCTGCATACATGTGCGCATTGACTAAAACATCTTCAAGATCCACTTCTTCATGATGTATGCATTTTCTGGACTCACCTTTTTGAATTTTTTTTCCTTGACTCTTTTTTTTTTAAGTCCTGGAAGTTTTAGATTTTTGAATGCAAGATTTATGACTCTCATCTGCATTCATTTCTCAGTGCTGTGGCCTGGCGGGAAATCTTTTTAAAAAGAAAATCAGAACAGGTTTTCCTCTGTCAGACACCTTTGTGTTAGCAAAGGGAATGGTCACCGTGCCCTTTTTCTTGGCTTGCGAAATGTCTTGGGTTTACTGTACCTCTGAAGAATATCTAAAAAGGATATTGATGAGTTGTGTGATGTCATCTGTGCTCAGTTCAAAGTGCTGCTTATGACCTAGGATGTCCCATATGACTTGGGTCCAAACCTGGTCCCATTTCCCTTGCAGTTGGCAGGGATGCAAGACAGAGCCTGATCAGTGCCTGCCCCCCTCCTCTTCTTGTTTTTGTTTTTGTTTTTGTTCTTGTTCTTGTTCTTGTTCTTGTTCTTGTTCTTGTTCTTGTTCTTCTTCTTCTTCTTCTTCTTCTTCTTCTTCTTCTTCTTCATCATCATCATCATCATCATCATCATCATCATCATCTAATTATGCAGTCATTGAGTTGGGATGGGCTTGTAAGTCCAACCCCCTGCTCAATGCATGAATCCAAATTGGTTCCATTGTTGTACTGCTCTAACAGTTAAGAATTTTTCCTAAACTCCTCCTCCTCCTCCTCCTCCTCCTCCTCCTCCTCCTCCTCCTCCTCCTCCTCCTCCTCCTCGTCTGTCCAAGTTGGTGGTGGGGTTCGCAGTGCCTGCCTTTCACGTTATGGAATTATCTGTTTTAGGGAGCCAGCTTGGACATCTTTCTGGTTGGTAGCAAAACCATTTCTATTTGGGCAGGCATTTAACAACTGATAGCTGGCTGGATAGCTCAGTGATTTAGGTTTCTGGCTGTGAGTTTGGGAGTTTGATTCCTCATTGGGCCTTCTGGGAGAAGAACCAGCCTGAGTGGCCTTGGATCAGCTGCACAGAGAGTGCTTTTATATATGGGACATTATTTATTTATTTATTTATTTATTTATTTATTTATTTATTTATTTATTTATTTATTTATTTTTACAACTTATATGCCGCCCACTACCCAAAGGTCTCTGGACGGCTTAGAATCAAAAGAATTAAAACAGTTAAAACATCAAATATCAAAAAATAATTGAAACAATAATAAAAACCTTACACTGAAAAACATTACACTAAAATTGCCATCAGAGGACCCACAGTCTATATTGTATCAATTAAAAAACTTCTGGAACAGGAAGGTTTTTACCTGGCGCCGAAATGTCATCAATGTTGGCACCAGGCGGATCTCACTTGGGAGGGCATTCCATAGCTTGGGGGTAGCTGCCGAGAAGGCCCTGTTCCTACAAGCCATCCCTTTCACCTTCTTGAGGGCTGGCTCTTTCAAGAGGGCCCCCTGGTTTGATCTTAATTGCCGGGTAGGTTCGTATGGAAGGAGGCGGTCCTTTAGGTATCTAGGTCCTAAGCTGCACACTGATTTTTTTAAAAAGATACAGATTTTGTACATGCTGCGTATAGTATGCTTCAAAGAGAGGGCCGGAGAATCAGGAGCTTAAACCAAATCACTTACTATGAATGTCTTTCCCTCCTTGCGGGGGGGGGGGGAGAGAAAGACTTTCAAAAGGGACAAAAAAATTAATCCACAATATGGTCAGGAAGCAGCTTGCTAAAGCCATCTTGAGCACAGGAGATTTGAACTCACTGGAACTCTGTAATATGCCTCAGCAAGCCGTGGAACAATAGGAAGGGATGCTGCGTGATTAGGTCAGGAACTACAAATATTCAAGGCAGATGCTGACCTTACTGCTGCAGGGCAGAATCTCATAACTGACCTGAGGACCATTTGTTTTGAGTGATTGTTCACAGGGAATGGCCAGGCAAGGAGAACAGGCAGTAAGGTTGGGGTGGGTGGGTGGGAGGATGGCAAAGGTGCACTGAGAAGACCAAAGGTTTTGGATCTTCTGATTCGGGGGGCCTGTTGCATTAGCTTGCAGGAGGGAAGAACCAACAGCCAAGTAGGATCCTATGAAATAAAAGAGAAATAAGCACCGAGTGTCCATGTGTGTGCTCCCCCCCCCCCCGGGTTTGCAGCTCATTAGTGAAAATCCATGAGTATCACCTGTGGGGAACATCTACTACAAATCCTATGATAATAGAAACATCAAGTGCTGGCATATTGATTCTGACCTCTGGTGACCCTTTTCAAGGTTTCCCAGGTAGAGAAGACTCACCAGTGTTTTCCCATTCCCTTCTTCTAGGGGGGCGCCCTGGGATGGTGCAGCTTTCCCAAGGCCATCCAGGCTGGCTCTTCTCCCTGGAGCCCCAGTGGGGAATCGAACTCCCAACCTATGACTCCGCAAAGGATTTATAGGTTGCGTATTATACCTTGCCTCAAAAGGAGTTCCACTGAATCCATGAGTTCTAGGGTTGACCCATCAGCAGCAGCCCACTCACTGGGCCAAAATAATATATATATGTTTTACTTGTGATGACCAGCTGCCCCTTGGGCCGGGTTGGTGCATTAAAAAAATACATTTTTTAAAACTTGTGCTGACCAGCTGGCTTGCAGGACAGGTCGGCACATTTTTATTTTTATTTTTTTTTAAACTCGCACCAACCAGCTGGCCTATGGGCCAGTTCTGCGCTTTTAAAATTTTTAAATTTTAACTTTTTGAAACTCATGCCAACCAGCTGGCCCACAGGCCAGGTCAGCGCATATTTCAATTTTTTTATTTTTGTCCCCCACCTGATTGCGCCCGATCGGGTGGGGAAAAGGATGGGGTTTTAAAACATTTTTTTCCCGCCGAAGCCCCATGATACAGCTGATCGGCAATGGCTTCATTGGGAGGAAAAGCCTGCGTTTTCCGCTGCGTGGGGGGAACCGCTGACTTTTCCCCATAGGAATGCATTGCTTCAATGCATTATTGTGGAAAAACAAAAAACAATGCCAACGAAACATAAATTCCCGTTTCATTTCATTTTGCTGTTCTTTGATGGGTCTGTTCGTTATTTGTTTCATTCCATAACGAAACAAATAACAGATAATGAAATGAATTAAAAATTCATTTCGCGCCCATCTCTACTACCAACTATTCTTTTCTTTCTGGCGTTTTTCTGGCTTACACACTTGCGACCATTGTTTGCTGGACATCGGTGGTCAAACCAACGTTGGCTGGTGGCCAAGTTTGTGAACCCACATGGTGGAATCTAAGGGGAGAAAAGAGTAGCAGATGTATAAGAAAATAAAGACCGAACCCAGAGTAAGTAGGCATTTAAATTATGTATGGTGTTAAGGATTTTTTTTTTTATGGTTCAGCTGTGCCTTGCGCTCCATTAGCATTTGTACACAGAGGCCAGAACAGATGGTGATGTTCTTAGAAGAGTAACAACCATTAAAATAACCTGTGATGTTCAGAGATTGCTCCTGACAAGCAAGGGAAGTTTATAGTTCGAGGCTGGTCACAATAAATGCATTCCACTGAAAGGAAGTGTTAATAGAACTCTGGAAGGGACCAACAGTTGAAGGGGACCCTGTGGATCATAAAGTCCAGACCTTGTCAAGGAGGTGGAGTGAATAATTGAACTCCCAACCACTCCCAACTCCACAGCTACATTCCTAAAGCACCCAGCAGTTCTTAATGAGAACAACAAGCAGCGATTGTCATTGTGTCGTGCCTAACAAAGTAGTGAATTTAAGACCAGAGTAAGCTTAAGCAGTAGAGATGGAAAAGGTCATCAAAGTAACATTTCAAGCTCTGAAATGTACCTTGAAACATCACTTAATGACAAAACAGTTACGACGGAGTGACCAGAAAAGGAAAGAAATTATCAGGTTTGGCAAACTTTCTGTTTTGGACCACAACTCCCACAGTCCTTTGCCATTGGCAATACAGGCTTGGAATTCTGGGAGTTGTGGTCCAAAACATCTGGAGTGCTGAAGGCTCGCCACCAATGGACTAGATTGTCACAATCAACCAGAACTTTCAAATTCTTTTTGGAACTCATGTTCTTCTTTGTACGTTTTGAAAAAAACAATTAATGTGGAAAGATTTCCCTTCTCTTGTCTAAGATGTGGGTTCCAAAATATGAATCCCAAATAGTCTCTTTAGATCTAGATGTCTGTGTTTCTATTTGATCTATTTTGATGAAAGGTGGTTCTGCAACGTGCTTGCTCCATGCCACACGAGCGTGGACCATGTCAAATGGAACGTGTCATTAGCCCTGCCACTGAATGTGAGGAGTTCAGGGTGTAGCATTGTGCCAAGGACCATTAAGAATGATACAGCACACCGTCATTGTCAACAGCATTCAGCCAATGCAAACCTGAGTTAGAAATGCGCTTGTCAAAGAAAAATGCTTCTTTGATTCCTATTACACTTTCCTAGTAATTGCTGTCATCAGTGGCAGGTTATTATTACAGTTGAATAGAGTTTCGGTAATTACTTTTTGTGGAGATTCGAACAGCCTTTAGATTGAATGATATCCTGACAGTCTGAATACTCATGACAACAATTACCTTTTTCCTGGTTAAAACTGATTTAGGAAAATTAAAAATTAAAAATGTGCAGGGGGAAATACTTACTAATGGCGCTAGTAAGTTGGAGTAGACAAAAATGTATAAACTCCTGAAGTATGAATTGGGTGAAAGGAAAATCAGTTGGTCTCTCCTGTAACTTTCTGAAATGGCCTTTAGGAGTGCAGAGTCTTTAAGAAATCCTTTAAAGCAAGACGGTTACTTCACGTCCATTCTCGTCCCGGGAGGAAGTTCGTTGCGTGTTGATGTCGGTCGCGGTTACATGGTCTTCTTCCGGTCCTGTCCCTGATCCTGTGTACTCATGGGCATGATGGATGATACCAGCATGACTGCTACTGCACGTTCTCGTCCCATGATGAGATGTGAAATTCCATGCCTTTGTTCTCCATTTTTTGGGGGGGTCCGACCTTTTCGATCTTTTGAATCTCCTCAACTTTGCCTTGAATGCGTTACGGAGCTAAGTTTGAGGCATTTGTCTTTTAATATCTCTGCGCTGCATTACTGACTCCATAGGGAATGTACTGGCAAATGGCACTTTGGAGTCCTGCCATTAGATGGAGAATGGCACGTTGCGTGACGAGCCTTACCTCACAGGCACTCATCTTGGAATGAGAAGCGAGATGAGGAGATTCCCGAGGCCAGGGAGGGGAATCTCTCATCCCACTTAAATTGCAGTTCAGGGGGTGTGGTCGGGACAAACTCCCCCCTGTCCCGCAATGGATGTGCGGTTAGATTGCTTCATACCAGTCCCAAGTGGGACCGTGAACGGCGATGAAATGGACGTGAAGTATCAGCCCAAGACCACCTTTCAATAACTTGGTCAAAGGAAACTGCAATTTCTTAGTGTTCAGTGAAGGACTGTGTAGAATCAATTGTGAGTCCCTCCCACCCCTAAATTAAAGCCAAAGGCTACCAAACTGTAATTTTGGGTGGGAAACTTGCCAGAGGCAGACAATACAGCCTGAGTTATAGCTACCGTGGTCTGCATTTTAAAAGTAGAGTTTGGTCTTTTAACACAGAGGCTAGGAATCTGGACAGCCTCATCTATGAATTCACGCAGTCACGTTAGGTAATAGGCATAACGAATCTTTGCTTTTTTTACATTCTTGTAGGTAGGAGAAAGATTACAAGTTCTGTTAACTGCTGGGTCAGTTAATATGAACTTGTGTCCGTTTTTTGGAATTTCTTGACTTTTTCTTTTTAAAAGAAGCACATAAAGAGCCTTTTGTTTTGCACAAAAAGCTTTTTAACAATTGCAATTTGCACATAATACCAAGGCTTCCATACAAAATGCATAGGGTAGGGTTTGTGCAAAATACAGATTTCTTTGTCTACAGAAATGGAGGGTATTTTGCCAATGGCACTAATGGGGGTGGGGGAGCCAGGGCCTTTTTAGTTTCATGCAAGAATGAAAAATCTCTTATAGGCTGGCAGTTTCTTCAGTGGAGTGTTTCAATTTGGTAAGACATCCTTTTGTTACTAGGGGCAAGAAACATTGTGAGTGTTTGCTGACTCCTACTTTTCAGAGGTTCGATATTGTTCTATTTCCAATCCTTGTGTTATTGATGTCATGTAATATTCTGTTTTTCTGAGATTGTGAATGTGGGGTTTTCACAAGCTGTACACCGTAATCATCACAATTATACCAAAGTAAGGCTTGATATATTTTGCTTAGCATGTAATGAGTTTACCTCATATATTAGTTTCACCTTTTGAGTTGACTTACTGAAATAAATGAACATTTGCACAATATTCTAATTTTTCAAGTTTCGCCATAGTGTTTCAAGCGCTCTCTGGGCAGTTTACATTTTAATTATGCAGGCTACACATTGTATAACACAACACAACACAATACAACACACCATACCATACCAAACTGTGTGTACCAAATGAACTTTTCCAGGAGACGATGACACTTCAATGTTGAAAAGACCCTCTTCTCTTATATTTATTTATTTTAGAGTATTTTTACTCCACCTTTCTCCTTGGAAAAGAAACCTTGGGAAAGTTAACTTTGCTCTACATCAACAGGCTTGGGCATACCCAATCTTCCCCAAACTTGGATGGATTGTAGAGAAGAGTCAGAGGAAGCCTCCTGCCAAATTTGGTGTCTCTATGTGCCTCGGGAGCCATGTTATAGCCTAACGAATTGAGGAATCATAAGTTGCCAAAATTCATCACTTTGTTTTCTTCAGGGGAATTTGATTTATAACGGATAACGAATGAATGAATTTTGACAAACTGGTCAAATTCATCCGAAAAGGTGATTGGTTTTTTTCAATTCGTTCTCATCTCTCGTTGAAACGTTTTCTTTTTATCAAATGGCTTCCAATCCTTGATTCGTGAATCAGGCTGTGCATCTGGCTTCATTCTGATTTTGAAGTTGGGTCTCTCCACATTTGTCCCACTTTTCATTGGGTCACGTCACACTGTTTAGTCAGTGGGCTTTAAAAATCAGGATCTCTGCAAGTCAAGAAGAAGACAACCTACAGAAGGGCATTTCTACACCACAAGCATGCCTAGTATAAAGACTCGGCCATGCCCGTGGGCCACTAAACTAGCTTTGGGGATCATTTTTTGAGTCAAATGGGGAGACGATTCTTATCCAGACATGAGCTTGTTATTTTTGTGGCCAAAGATCCCCAAGTTTTAAAAAGGAACGAAAAGGACTTGATTCGGTCTTGTCTTTGGCGTTCACTGGTTTGTAGTTCTGCGATGTGATTCTCTTTTGAAAGAAGGGTGGCTTTTTCTGAGACAAATCCATCCCTCTTCCAGTAAGAGACTCTCTCTCTCTCTCTCTCTCTGTGTGTGTGTGTGTGTGTGTGTGTGTGTGTTTGTTATGTTAGAAGCACTAAAATGGTTTCTAAATGAATGCTTATCGGAAAAGGCCTGGCAGCTGGCAGAGTCCAACTCCCTAATAGCCTTTTCAAAGCTGCAATTTCCCCCCCTTCATAGAAAGTCATTTTCTAATGAGAAGGCGTTTCACCTTCGGATTTTCAGCATTGGTGACCTTATTGTTCTTGATCCATTGTTCTGTTTGCAAGGGGAAAGGAATCTATTTGTAAATATGGAAGGCTGCCTGGTGGTACTATTTAGAAGAGCTGATATCTTCTCTTGGTCTGGCTTCATTGATTTATGTTGGGCTTCGTTAGCATGAGGGATGAAACACATCTGGCCGCTGCAAATGTCTCTTGACTCCCTGCTTTCCGACTCATCAACATGGTTTCAAAACCCATCAGAAAGTTGAAAACTGTACACATACACACACACACACACATGCATACATGCATGCATGCATACATACATACATACATACATACATACATACATACATACATACATACATACATACATACATACATACATACATTTAACATGCCATTCAGTCCATCATCCAATCATCAGCATATGCATGTTTTTAATTAGGCTCCCTGTTCCCAATCTCCAGATGATTTTCAACAATTACCTATCAGTTCTAACAAGCACATTTCTGGGGTACTTATGATTAACCACTGAACGTTCCCTATAATGGAAAATCCTCAGTGAACACTAAACATAGGTCATCAATCACTGCTCATGAAAAGGTAACCACACACTCTGACTCTTAAAGCCAATTAACGTTTAGAATGTTGTACCTGTGGTATCTGTATTTCATTCCGTATTGCAATCTATTCCATATATCTGATGAAGTAGATGTGACCCATGAAAGTTCACATTAAAATACAATAGTCTTGAAGGTGCCACTTTTCTTTCTTTCTTTCTTTCTTTCTTTCTTTCTTTCTTTCTTTCTTTCTTTCTTTCTTTCTTTCTTTCTTTCTTTCTTTCTTTCTTTCTTTCTTTCTTTCTTTCTTTCTTTCAGGATAAACTGTGAAGGGAGGGGCCGAGGAGAGATTTCAGAAGCTAAGCAGGGAGTAGGAACTGGCAAACCACTCCAGTATTCCTGCCAAGAAAACTCCATGGACATGCGGTCACAAAGAGTAGGTCATGACTGTAATGCCAACACACACACACACATATCCAGCGCAGCACCTAACACACACACAAAGGTTTCTATCCTACAAATTCTGAATGGAATCTTTTTTGAGAGTGTTGGTGTAGGATGGCTGTGGGGGGCCACCAACAGTCTGTGAACTATTGCATTTTTCCACCTCTGGTCTAAGAGGTTTGCAGTAAAGTATAATAGCCTGGACTGTTGCTTACCTATTTTTTTAACATTCATTATTCTTGTTCTTTGTTTAATTAAGATTGTTTTAATTATCATTGACTTTGTTTTGAATCTCAAGACCCCTTACAGAGGTGAAATGCAAACTTCTCAAGCCAACATAAAGGGAGGAGAGCTTTTTAAAATAAAGCCATGAGCCCATTAGGAGGCTCTCAGAGTTGTCAATGAATTTTGGATGTTACGATTATTTATTTATTTATTTATTTATTTATTTATTTATTTATTTATTTATTTATTTATTTATTTGAGTATTTTTACCCTGCTTTTCTCCTTGGAAAAGGACCCATGGCAGGCTTAAAGTAAGGAGGGTTAATATACAGTCCAGTACAATTAAGTCATGTTCAAGTATTGAGAACAGGGAATTGAAGGACATCTTACAGTACTAATAGACAACATTACATTAAAGCTATGAGGGAACATGAGCAGTTAAAAGTAAAGTTATGAGTTATGAGTGATGGAAACAAACATTGAAAACATAGTGTCAATGTAATCATATAAGATTATAAGTATTTATAAACACAAAGTCTATGTGATCCTATAGAGTCATATAAAAGACATATAATAGGTAGTCCATCATTCAGGCAAAGCTTGCCTGAAGAGAAAGGTCTTTGTCTATTTCCGGAAAGACAACAGAAATGAGGCAGTCCTGGCCTCTAGTGGGAGGGAGTTCCAGAATCTGGGCGCAGCAGCCGAGAAGGCTCTTTCATGTGTTTTCACATGATGTGCCTGTGAGGGTTGCAGGGTGGAGACAAAGGCCTCTCCTGATGAACTTAACACCCGAGTTGGTTCATACTGTGAGATTCGATCTTTGAGGTAACTAGGACCCAGGTTGTACAGTGCTTTGTAGGTCAAGGTCAGCACCTTGAATTGTGCCCAGTAGCTGCTTGGCTGCCAGTGGACCTGCTTTTATAAGGGTGTAATGTGATCTCTGTACCCTGCCCCAGTCAGCAGTCTGGCTGCTGCATTTTGGACCTGTTGAAGTTTCCTGAGACTTTTCATCAGTAGCCCCACATAGAGCGCATTACAGTAGTCTAGCTGGGATGTCACTAGGGCATGTGTCACTGTGGCCAGAGCTGGTTTCTCAAGAAACAGGCAGAACTGGCGTACTAGCCTTAATTGTGCAAATGCGCTCCTGGTATCATATATTCACTATATTCATATATATTCACTATACAGTGAACATTTCCTTAAGGGTTTTGTTTCAGACTTGGCCTTCAGTGCAGCTGCTACTACTGAAAGCTATGGAAGTTGGAAGATGATGGCAAGAACATGCATAGATGCCCGAAATGCTTTTTCAGATTAATGACTCCTCATGAAATTCATCAGCTGTGGGTGAGCTGCTCGGTCTCAATTACCTGCTGAGAAATCTCTTACAAGAAGTAACATGTAATTCTATGCCATTTGCTCAGTCATAGCAAAAGGGGCTCTGCTTTGGCAATCATGGGTGTTCAGACTTCCTTTTCTCAGCTGAGGTGGTTTGCACAAGATTGATAGTATGTGCCCATGATTAAGGATGGATGGATGGATGGATGGATGGATGGACAAGTGAGGTTAGTTTTAGTCTATTAACCTCGCAGCAGTTAGTTTCCCCAGCAAGTGAGAGAAGAAGCTGAAATCTAATATTAAAAAATAATAATATTTAAAATGTAATGGTAGCAGGGATTTCCTTTGTTAAATACGCCAGTTGTGATGTTTCTTCTGCAAAAAGTATATAGCGGGGAGTTCCAACCTTAGGTTCTCAGATGTCCTTGGACTACAAGTCCCAGAAATCCTGGCCAGCACAGCCAGTGGTGCAGGATTTGGGGAATTTTAGTCCAAGAACATTTGGGGACCCAAGATTAGAGACCATATCTCTAGGGGATCCCGCTAACTTCCAGAAGTTGTTCTGCAAGGATATCAGGATTCTTGGAAGCACTGTGTTACTAAAAGAGCTAGGAAAGTACTGGCCACTTCCAACTATGTCTCCAAGGATAGAAGAACCCCCCTTTTTTTAGTAGAGCCTCAAAACAAGACTAGGATTGCAAATCTAGCTGCTTCTTGGCCTGTCCGAGTGATGGGAACCTGATTTGCAGGACTTGTCCAGCTGGACTCTAGTCACTGGTGACTTGACTCGGACTCAACTTGGTTGTCCCTCCCCCCAATGATTCATATTTATTTATTTATTTATTTATTTATTTATTTATTTATTTAGCCGCCCCACTACCAAGAGGTCTAAAGTAAGAATAAAATGATGCAGGGCATGAGTAAACTGGATAGAGGGTCGCTCTCCAGCTCCTTTGCTTTTTAAATCATCCGAATGGCTCCCCTTTTGGGCACATGAAAAGAACAAACTTCTGAGGGTGAAAGACAGTGACAGGCTTAAGATCACCCTGTGACCATCACAACCAAGTCAGTCTATAGCTCGTTAGACCCACCACTATTACAACGCAAGCTGTCTTAATCGTTTGATGGTTTTTCTTTCCTGTTGCAGACAAGCGTTGGACGACTATTATGCGGATTGGACGCAAGATGAGATAGGAATGCTCTGAATGAAGTCATCTAAAGAGGGCTAAATTCTGTCCGTACATCAGAATGGCACTCCCTCTTTCTCATGGTTTTAGTCTCTATTCAGCCTTCCAGATAAGCCTAATATTGACAGTTCAGAAAAAGCCTGCTGGATTTAAATTGCTTGTAGCGACACATTTCATTTTGGTCTGGATCCAAATCCGGCAGAAGCCAATGAAAAAGAAAGGCTCGTCTCATAATTACAGGCTATTAGTCTTTGATCCCATTAATCACTCAGGTGGCACATGTTATTCAGAACAAAAATGGGCATGTGCAGAAATAACAACATGCCGTTCCCATTATTTTACAGTCTGCGCCTCTGCCTAGGCCCATTATGTTAAGAGCACATAAGGTTGTCTGAAGGAGAGTTGGTTCATGTCATATACTGTAATATGTATATTCATTGGAGTGAATGCTTTTCTATGGAAATGGAACTCACAGCTGGCCAAAGAATTAAACCAGTGCACCTTTAGGGTGGTAACTTCACGTCCGTTTTGTCTGTGTAGTGTTGCGCGTCGGTCGCACAACTACTGAAATTTGTCTCAACCACGCACCCGGGTGCTAAGCGTGACAATCCTGTACCTGGTGCTGGGGTAGGGTTTTCCCTTGTCACTCTTCATTCCCGCTTTCTGTTCCAAGACAAGACACCATGTAGTAACGACTGTCACACAACAAAACATTCATTTCTCTCAGAAAACTGTGTCTGGGTGGTTTTTTTTTTAAAATTTTAACTTTTCAGAAGCAAAATATCAAAAAAGAATTTTTAAGCCCCCCCCAAAAAGGAAAAAGGAATCTATACAAATTCAGTGTTTGTCACGGTACAAGATCGTGAGGTAACACTCGTCACGAGGCAAGTTATCACAACCATGGGAACACTGAAACAGGGACAAAACCATGTGATCATGACCAACACTGTCACGGTACAAAACTAGTCATGGAACAAAGAAGTATGTGAAGTAACCACCTAGGTGTTTGACACCCAGTGGGGCATGTTGGATAGTGTAACGGGCTAGAGCACTCCAGATGTTTTGGACCACAACTCCCACAGTCCTTTGTCATTGGCAATACAGGCTTGGAATTCTGGGAGTTGTGGTTCAAAACATCTGGAGTGCTGAAGGTTCGCCACCACTGGGCTATAGCTTAGGAGTCTTGGGTTTGAATCCCCATATGGCCATAGGAACCCAATGAGGGTGAAACTGGTAAAAACCACTCCTTAAATATCACAGCTATTGTGAAAGTGCTGCAAGGGTCACTCCACGTCGCTTCTGACTTGAACACATGTAACAGCAACTGTAGTTCTTGAAGTCCCAAACTACAGCCGGGAAGATCCAGAATCAACGGGTTGCTTAGGCTCCAACTGGACAAGGCATGTTGCAGGTCATGAGCAGAGAGGGTCGCCGAAGAGGCACAGGGCACGTTTGCCTGTCTGGCTGGCTCTGCAAACAGTAGTTCACTTTTGTGTTGCATGTGGTGACCAGGAGAAATAAAGCGTGGGCAACATTTGCCGGTTCGTTTCTCGGCCACGAAGCTTTGAAGAATCTGGTTGCCCAGAGGAGCTGTTGGTAGGAAAAGGCAGCAGCAGCAGCAGCAGCAGCAGCAGCAACAACAACAACAACAACAACAACAACAACACACACACACACACACACACACAAAAGCACATGGGATGATTTAAAATTTAAATTAAGAAAGCCAAAACCTTTGCAGTCGGATATGAGGCCAGAAACGAAAGAAAATATTCGTCAGATTCTAAGAAAGCCAAAATAATAATAATAAATTAAAAATCACATGCTCATGTTTCTCCTAGTTAGCAAAGATAATTAAACGAATCACAACTTTCTTCCAGGTAAACATAGGCAGAGGATCGTAACATATGTATATGTGTGTTTCTGGGGAGCTGTTTGTCATCTTGTTGCTGTGTGCCCCCGATTGCTTGTATTTCGCTGCCATTACAGTGAAGGAAGAGAGACAATGGGAAAGAGCCTGTATGTTGCACATATGTCCAAGTAATATATATTTTAGTACGTGTGAACACACAATTCCGGCTCCTTTGCTTTTTAAATCATCAAAATGTCTCCCCTTTTGGGCACACGAAAACAGCAGTTCACCCCTGGAGGATGTTTTTCCATTCGGAGAGGGGGGGGGAAACACAGCAGATGAAGGCTGCCATGCACAAACTAAGCCCATGCATTTAAATCACTTACATTTTACTTTTTTATGATGCAATTGTGAATTATGTTGTTTTGCATTTATAACTAGGGGTTGAAGCAGATGGTAGAGGCACAGTTTCATGATATAGTGGAGTCGGCTGCACTCCCCATCAGCCCTGTTGGTTCTAGAAAAAACTCTGACAAATAAAGCATGTTTGGAGGAAAAGGTTTGGAAATCGGAGGATTTATGGCAGCAATAGTGATGACAATGGCAGCTACCAGAAGGAGAGATTTCGGGCCTCTGGGGAAATACTTCCAGGTGTGAAACTTGGGAAGGTGGAAGAACCGAAGCTTGGGACATTGTTTTCTGAAAAGGAACTAGTTCCGTTGCTTATTGCTTTGCAGAAGAACAGTTGATATTATAGTTGTTATTGCTACATCCACAAAAGTCATTTGTTGCATGAGCCCATAGCATGGTCACTCTCTTTGTGCTAGAAAAATATAATAGAAAGCCAAACCCCAAAGTTAAAATCAACCAATATTTCATTTGCCAATGAGGGTTGATTTAAAAAAAAGGTTATAAGCTGGAATTTCTGTGAAAATGCTATGAAAGTGCTTTAAATATTGTTTCAAAGTAACTTGTGATAGTAACTCGAGGATGTTTCTCATCGCAACAAGCGGGATCCTGGCAACAGCTTGTAAATTTGTTTTGAAATGTAACTTGGTTATAGTCACCTTTTGTTTTTGTTTTTAAAAACACAACTCTTTAGGTGTCAGGGGTGCTGGAGACATAGATGTAGTCCTTCAAAGTTCAAGAAGAGAACATATACTCCAAACCTTTGGGAGTTATCCACTCATTGTGGTCTTCTCTTGACCAGATGCAGTGAGAAGCGAGGACAAAATGTGGCCCCATGATTTGGGGAAAAGGATATCCTTGTCCTGTGGTTTATAATATATTTCTGGATTTTTTTCTGCTTCCTTGCAGTCTGAACACAAGGAATTATTAATGTACAGCTTATTCAGGGGGAAAGAACATAGTAATGACATATCAGTGATTTTTTTTTTTGAAAAAATAAATGAAATTGATCCATAGGGTTCCTTCTAGCTCTGCAGATCCAAGATGATGATGATGATGGTGGTGGTGGTGGTGGTGGTGGTGGTGGTGGTGGTGGTGGTGGTGATTAAGGAGATCGATCATTTAAAAAACAGCATATCTAATTCCAGTCATCCAGTCCTTATAGGTATATAAAATGAAGAATGGTTCATAGTTACTATGTGGAATATCCATGCTTTAAAGTGTTGCTTGCATGATCTTCTTTGCAACTTCACTTAGGTTGCACCCCGCCCCCCAAATCATTCACATTCACATTCTTGTTCTCTTGGCCAGATGAATGTTGGCAAAGAATATCACTCCGTGGCAATAATTTACATCCCTACCGGCCTCGTTTTCTATCCAGGAACTTTGGAACTGCTAAGAGCGAGCCAGAACTAGTGAGAAGAGAACACCCCCTGCACAACAGCTGGGTCCTGACCTTGGTTTCTTCAGGCATCTCCCATCCTAACTGGAAAAAGAATGTTTATACTCATGATCCAGTGGGAGGTTTGGTTGGCAGCAGACTGCAAGTAACCATCTGCTGCCAAACAAGCTCCCACTGGATCATGGGTGCAAACATTCTTAATGCATTTGGGTCACAGCTCAGCAATTATCCATGTTACTTTGCAGATCTGAACCTTTTTAGCTTTCTGTGACTTTGATGAAGGGGAACACTTTGGTTTTTCTAGGAACTCAGAGGGGGAAAACAGTTTTTGACCATGCTGTATAGGCTCTCATGCTTTTGAATCACTTTGTTTTTGGAATGCTTCTGCTGAATATATATATGGTAGGGCATTTCAGAGCACTTCTTGGTTTCACCTTAGACCTTAGTCATGGAAAGTCTTGAGGGCCTTCTGAGGAGACCGATAGCCATACGTACGCTTCGGTTGCTCTTTTCTGTGTGGTAGATGTCAAGAAGTAGAAGTCATTTCCGGCTTTGATTTCAGGATGCCCACTAGAGGGCAGGGCAGAACTGGCGCATGATGCAGCTGGAAGGGGAAGGCATATCATGTAGGCCAGTGGTGGCGAACCTTCGGCACTCCAGATGTTTGGGACCAAAACTCCACAGTCCTTTATCAATGGCATTCTAGGCTCAGAACTTTGGGAGTTGTGGTCCAAAACATCTGGAGTGCTGAACGCTCGCCACCACTGATGTAGGCACTCCTTGCTCCCTCAAAGGAGGAAGAATCACATTTGCCTCAACTTTGACAGCTTTCACACAACCACTAAAATCCGCTGCAAAGTGCTCGCAGATGCAGAGCATAAAATTGTTTCCCCATGAGCAGCAGACTTTAAAAATAAAAATAAAGTGCGACTACACCCACTTAAGCGCGACCCAGCACATTTTACAAGTACCTGGTCTCGAGGTGGTAAAATCCTTGTCGCTGTTCCGAAGCGGATTATAAACCGTTACTCGAGTCCATGGGAACATGGAAAATCTGCACCAAAACCTTTTTGCCACTGTTATGGTGTCTTTGCTGTGGTTCTCAGTCATGGGATCAGAACAATTGCATATTTTGAAAATGTGACCATGAGAACATCCGATCCGTGACATCAACTACATGACCACTCTGGGTGGGGTGGGGGGTTTGATCCGGATCAAAGTTTGCTGCAGATTTTAGTGGTCGTGTGAAAGCAGCCAAAACCACAACCTAGGTCTGGAATCAAAGTGGTGGTTCGCTACCTCATAACGAATCCTGACCCTGCCAGTCAAAGACGGGGGAGGGGGAAACTGTGGCCTTACATATATTTATGAACGGTAGGCTCCCATCAGCTCTAACCAGCATCACCAGTGATGGGAGATGTGAGGAGCCATAGACCGGCAACTTTCAGAGGGCCATATTGACTCATCATTTAGCTTAGGAGATAATTTGAACTAGACCACAAAATGGTAACCAGGACCATTTTCTCCCTCACTTCATCTTGTTAATGACGAGAAAAGCTTTAGCAGGGAGTAAAACAAAATAACAGCCTCTGTTTTCCAGTGTGGTAGAACAATTACAGTTAACCAGAAATTCCTCTAGCATTGATGGGATGTATACCACAGGAAGTGAAAGGTGTGAAAACACTCTTGATTGGATGTTGCCGGGAGCATCTGGACTCCATAGAGAGCTTCCCCATGTGGTGAGTCTATGTACAGAGCCTCGTGGCACAGTGGTTAAATACCTGTACTGCAGCTAAAACTGTGCTCACAACCTGGAGTTCAATCCCAGGTAGCTCAAGGTTCACTCAGCCTTCCATCCTTCTGAGTTTGGTAAAATGAGTACCCAGCTTGTGGGGGTGTGTGTAGCCTGCATACTGTAATTAAAACTGATGTGTAGCCTGCATACTGTAATTAAAACTGTAAGCCACCCAGAGACTACTTGAAGTGGTATGAGGTGCTATATAAGCAGAACACTTTACTGCAACACTGTCTACATGGGGCTTCTCTTGAGACTGATCCAAAGACTACAGGAGGTCCAGAATATGTTGGCCAAACGGGTAGCAAGTGTGAGCAAACCTGATCAGTCCAGTGCTGGCCAGCCTCCACTGGTTGTCTGCTGTGTCCCAGACCAGGTTCAAGGTTCTGACACTCATGTATAAAACCTTTCACAGTTTGGGACCATGTTACCTGTTGCAGCAGCTTTCCCTAATGTCATCACCAGATCTTCTCAGACGAGGCTCCTGTGTGAAGCCACCCCGAGAGAGGCTTGAAAGTAATTTACTAGAAGTAGAGTCTTCTTGGTGTTGGCCCCAGCATTATGGAATAAACTCCCAGAAACGCTATGCCTGGCCTTCTCCCTCTACTCATTGAGGAGGCAGTTTAAAAACATTACTTTTCAGGGAGGCCTTTCACATTGACCCCACCACAGGTCTTGCCTCTCCCCAATATCTGAGTTGCACCACTGATTTTAAGTTCTTAGATTATTAGCTTTTATGTTATATTTAGTGCTCTTTGTAGTTCTGTAGTTAATCAGTTGTGAACCATTCAGAATAGAGCTTTGACACTGATGGGCCTTTTGAAGGCATCCAGGCCAGATGCCATCACCACATCCTGTGGAACTCCCTGCCACAGGATGTGGTGATAGCATCTGGCCTGGATACCTTCAAAAGGGGATTGGACAGATTCCTGGAGGAAAAGTCCATCAGAGGTTACAAACCATGATGGAGATGTGTAATCTCCAGGCTTAAAACCGGGGTACTTCAAGGGCCAGATGCAGGGGAGTGCTATCAGGAGACAGATATCTAGTCTCATGCGCTCCCAAACGCACCTGGTGGGGCCACTGTGAGATACAGGAAGCTGGACTAGATGGGCCTTTGTCCTGATCCAGCATGGCTCTTCTTATGTTCTTATGTTCTCATGGGCTAGTATATAAGTTAAAGTAATAATTAAACAATAATGAATAGAAGTATGATTGTCTCAGGGAGGTTCCGTTCAACGGAGTCTGACCCAGGCTGTTCTCCGGATGCTCCAGGGCAAGAAAAACTTTTAGAAGAATTCCTCTTTCAGTTAATTTTTTGTTTGAAGGCCAGTGTCTTTTTGAGAGCTGGTGAACTCATGCCAGGCATGTTGGCAAATCTTCAGGTTCAAGTTTCAAGTCCGAGTCTTTACCATGTCAAGAGTTCAAGTCCATGTCTTTGATCCCAAGTATGACTATGAATCTTTGGTACCAAGTAGAGGTGGGCATGAACCAGAAAACCCATATATATATTTGATTTTCAGGTGCCGACCAGGCCACCTCTGAGGCCCGGTCGATGGTCCTTTTTTAATTTAATTTAATTTAATTTAATTTATTTTTTTTTACTTCTGACCACGGGGCCCGTGCTACAGCTGTAGCGCGGGCTGGTCGGCTTTTCCCACCTGCAGTCAGGAACACCAAAGACGTCCAGCACCAGGTAGGAGACATTGCCACCATTAATGAACCAAACTGAACCGAACCAAATTTTTTCAGTTCGGTTCATTTTGTTCTAAAATCACTCTGGGGTTCGTTATTCATTTCGTTATGTTACAAAACAAATAACAAATAATGAAACAAACGAAAAATTCATTTCGTGCCCATGTCTAGTGCCAAGCCCTGAGTCCCAAGGCCGAATCCCTATTAAAATCAAGCGTCTTTCCCCAGAAAAAAAGGGAAGGGTGGTTGAGTTGTGAGTTGTGAG
Source organism: Phrynocephalus forsythii (assembly GCA_029282475.1). Classification (NCBI taxonomy): domain Eukaryota; kingdom Metazoa; phylum Chordata; class Lepidosauria; order Squamata; family Agamidae; genus Phrynocephalus; species Phrynocephalus forsythii. The sequence continues at coordinate 8,144,244 of JAPFRF010000015.1, read as the reverse complement.
TCAAGGTGGTATTTTTTCTAAACTTTATAAAAAAACATTATTATGACTTAATTCTGAGTTGACAGCAAGTCCTGGGACTTGAATCTCCATCTCTGGTTCCTGCATCCTTTGCTGTCCTTTGGATGTGGCATTGGCAAGCTCCTCAATGTTGCCTCTTGGTTTGTCATTTGGTTCTAACCCACTGGAGGAAGGGAGGGAGGGAGGGAGGGAAAGAGGGATGGATGGATGGATTTATTTTTATCCTGCCTTTCTCCTAAAAATGGATCCAAGTTGGCCTATTCCTCTGCTCTAAGTACGACCTTGGTCCAATAGATTCTGGGTCTGGCCTTACCCTTAGATTGCCTTCCAAGGCAAGTTCATGGAGAACAAGGGTATCAATGGCTATCATTATGGATGCCTAAGGACAACCTCCAGGTTGGAGAGATAAACAGGATATCTCTCAATGCCATTTGCAAGGGAGTCATAAGCAGGTGAAGACGTGTGCTTGGGAATACCCTGAAGCAAATGGTGAGCCACTGTGTGAGACAGAATGCTGGACTGATTGGGCTCTGGCCTGTTCCAACAAGGCTGTTCTTATATGCTTATGTTTTTATGTTCTAAGGCCCAAGACTGCAGATATGTTCTCTCTCTCTCTCTCTCTCTCTCTCTCTCTCTCTCTCTCTGTGTGTGTGTGTGTGTGTGTGTGTGTGTGTTGTTACAGTCATGACTGACTCTTTGTGACCCCATGTCCATGGAGTTTTCTTGACAGGAATATTGGAGTGGTTTGCCACTTCCTACTCCAGGCGCCTACAGCACCCAGGTATTCCCTTGGTCTTCCATCCAAGTACTAACCAGGGCCGACCCTGCTTAGCAACTCTTCTAATCCTTTTTGTACTAATCAACCAACCAACCAACCAACCAACCAACCAATCAATCAAAACAACTCCTTCTAAAGGACCATACATCACAGAACTCCTTGGCAAACCAGGCTCATATTAAGCCAGTAGGGCCACATTTTAACTAGAATGTGACAGAGAATGGCGCCCAGTGCTTGTGCCTAATCCAGCTGCTGATCTACGGAGTACAGGTGCTTTTACACATCTTTGCTGACTAATGCAACATCCAGCAGGTTCTGTGAAAGGCGGATCGAGGGGAGGGAGAGGTTGATGCCGCCTACGATTATCTGACATAAACAGAAAGATCCTAGTCTATAGGCACAGTCAATTACTATAATTTACATGCCTGTGGCACCCACATTCAGAGGACTAATAATGCTTTGCAAACATTAAGCGAAGAAGGCTTGGGAGTGCCACTTAAGTGGAAAGCGTCTAGAAGAGAGTTGGAGAAACGGACTTCATTTGGAATTACAACGGAGATCTAGTTTTCGTTAGGGGCGGTAAGCCTGCATGTGGAGGCCACCAGGTCAGACGTCAGATGGTGATTCACTGAATTCTCTCTCCTGCAACACAAGCACAGCTAGATATCAGACGTTAGTGTTCAAGCTTAGCCTTCTCTCTGTAGTGCTAGAACTCCGTAGGGAACAATGAAATATTGTGGCTGTTACTGTTCGGATTTGTACAAGCATCGGTGTTAGCAGTTGCAGTGGAGACGGTCACTCCATGCCAATTTGAGGCACCCTCATCCTCATGCCTACGAGTTCCCATTTCTGTACCCATCTAGAAACAGACCAGTCCTTAAAAATGTGCATTAAGTCTGCTTGCTTGGAAAGGCAAACTGAGTGCATCCCTGGAGCATGCCCAACCATTTTAATATGCCTTGAAAACACAGACCATTTGCCACTTTGATACGAGAGGCTAAAAATAAATAAGACAGTGAGACATAAACTTTTAGGACCCAGGGAGATCTCCTATTAACAACGATTAATCAAGCAAGCTTACTAGAGATGGGCACAATCTGTCAGTTCATTGGTTTATGCTGGTTTGTTTTCCAGCGGAACAGGTCTTTGGTGTCTTAAAGCCCCGCCTCCTCCGGCAAGCACCCACTCAGAGTGAGGTGCCTGGGGCAGGTGTGGCTTAAAAGCCAGGCTGCTGCCTCTGAGTGGGTGCCTGCTGAAGGGGGTGGGGCTTTGAAGTGTCAAGCATTTGTTTGGCAGAGAAACAAACCAGCACAAACTGTCAAAACCAGTGATTCGTGCCCATCTCTAAACTATACATTGAAAAAGGTTATTGGTCTATATAGCCCAACTATCCTCAACTAGGTTTTGTTTCCCAGTGATTTGTAGCAGAACATAAACTTTATACCCTGAGTTTCATATCCAATATTTCTAAAAATGTCCGGGGAGGGCGAGAAATCTATCAACATCTGGCAAAATATGGCTGACAAATGTCCATAATATCAGGCTAGAGAGATGGATTCTCTGATGCAACGGAAACTAGCTTCCTAGCATCTCGTGGCTGTAGTCCCCATTATCACCAGGTAAGATGGTGATGATGGAAACTACAAGTATGAAGGGGGTTGTGGTGAATTTCTTTGCTTCTGTTAAAGGCATCATCATACAGTTTAGGTATGTGGGGGAACGACACCACCACTTTCATGCGTAAACAGAATACCTAAACCACTGAACCACCTGGCCAGCTGTCCAGTTTTTAGGAGCTACCAAATTTAGGAAATTATCCTTCTTTCAATTTGTTTTTTCTTCCCTTTCAGCTTCCTTTTCTCCCCTCGGCACGACCATAAATGATGCAATTCTTCTTCTATACCTGACACAGAAACCTCCTTAATTGCTAGACGCACGGCAGCACAACGAACCACACATATATCCCTTTGACATTGATACTGATTGCAGCCTTTCACACAACTGTCACAATATCAACTGCCTGTTTTCTTCCGCACGCCGACAAACCTGACAAAACTTTTTGTCACTCTCCGCTATTTAAATGTTGCTAATTTTGATGAGGCGCTATTAATAAATCAGGTTGGCACGTACAGCTATCTGTTGTTCCAGGAGTACGTGAGGTTTGGTAAGAGAGAAGTAACTTAACAGACGGCCACCCAGTAAACCTTGGACTAAAACCCTCACCCTCACCCTCTCACCGCTATCATCATATTTATGGAGATCACCCCACTACTGCTACCACCAACAAATAAAGATGCCAGCTGCTCAATCCTAAACCTTTGTGCTAAACTTTGGGTGTTCTGACACACATTTCTGTACATACTTTGGTGTGAGATATACCTTTTCAAATCAATACCTCTGATGAGTACAATCTGAGACGTCGGAATTTCATAAGGGCACCGTCTCAGTCGGTGTACAGTATTTGTTAAAAAGCAGAAGATTTGAGTGCATTTCACAGATAAGTGAATGAGATACATTTCCCTTACAGCCTCACCTAATAGGATGGACAGGTGGCTATGGGGTAAACACAACTGTTGCCAGAAGGGGAGATTTTAACAAAAAACCAACAATCACCTGTTCGTGATCCCCCGGGGTTCCACTTGTCTAGTGTTAATTCACACCTCATGGGTGCTCTTTAGTCACTCTTCATCACCCATTTGATACGAGCCTCTCTGGTTTACAAAGCAGAGAGGTCACTGGCACATCGATGCACCAGAATAAATATTCATTCCACTTTTCAAATTCTTATTATCTGTTTATTTAAAGAAGTCAGGTCTTAAACTCAAAGGAGATTTGGAAAAAAAAATTGGTGGTATGGTATGGATGTACACGCATAAAGAGATGAAGAGCTTCAAGCAAGCGGCATATTCCCCAAATAGATGGGACTCAGGAGGAATGAATTTAGGTTGACAGAGTTGTTTGATCTAAATTTCAAAGGGAAAATTGGAACCATACTTGGGGTACAAAGAGGTTTTGTAAATAAAATAATCCACCCTACATGGCTGCCCTTTCCATTTCCCCTCCCCCGCTTCCCTCGCCTTATAAAACGAGGCCGAGCGGATGAGTTCACAGGTCTACCTTCCGATTTTTGAATAGTCGCATACTGGGCAGCTCTATCTCCATTTCTGTTTAGATAGATCGTAGCTTGGCATACCTGACAGAAAGGGATGAGACTTTCCTCTTTTCATCCAAACAAAAGTAGTTGTTCTCACCTAAATGTTCAACTTGAGCCCAAATGGCTTCTAAACCCTCATCAAAGTGCCTTAGAATCCCTCAGTGATCTTACCAGCAATCTCTTTCTAGACCAACATGCTCTTGTATTAAGATCTCGAGAGAGCAATGATCCTTGGATTTCTTTACCAGGGACATCTGTTGTGCCCAGACTCAGCAGAAGACCTTCTCTGGTGGTAGAACCCCATCCCCATCTTTAGAAAACATTCATCAGTAAACCTTGGTCAGTCCTGGTGCTGCTTTCCTGGCTGGAATATACCTCAAAAATGCCAGATGCAGGGAAGTGGCATCAGGAGACATGGATCTAGTTGTCTCACATGTTCCCAAAGCATCTGGTGGGACCACAGTGAGACACCGAAAGCCAGATGAGATGGGCTCTTGGCCTGGTCCAAGAGGGCTCTTCTTAGGTTCTTATGTCCTTAAATCAGTGCCCGCTCACTAGGGAACATGTCCACTGAGACCCCTGCTGCTGCTCTCTCTGAAATTAGCAGTATGTTAGGAAACGAGGGTAAAACGAAAACACCCGCAACCACTTCAAGAAAAATTGTTGTTTTGTGTCATCGAGTTGCTTCTGAATCAAGATAGCCCTAGTACATCTTTTGAGGCTTGTGAGAAGTGGAAGGAGTGTTTTCCTATTTCTACTCTCCTATTTCTACTCTCTATTTCTACTCTCACTGTAAGATACAGGAAGCTGGATTAGACGGGCCTTTGGCTTGATCCAGCAGGGCTCTTCTTAGGTTCTTACTTGCTCAAATATTTTTTCTAGTGTGAACCTCAGCTCTTTTCATTTTTAATTTTGACATTTCTACTTTGTACTATTTGTTTGTGTTTTTATTGCATTATATTAGAGGCCAATTTGATTCCTAATTTGTTCCACTTGGTTTTGTTTTGCACCCTATTCTCTCAGGATAAAGAAGGGCTTGTATAACAATGCTTTCAAGAATACCTCTTCCCCTGCAGAGATGTAGCCAGGATTTGGAGCACATGGGGACAAAGTTCACTTTTGCAGCCTTCCTGCCACCACCCCACATTACACCCACCCGGGGGGTGGGTGGGTTGAGCCCTGCAGGCATGGGGTGGGTGAGTGCGTGCACATGTGCACAGGTGGACAGGTGTGTGTGTGTGTGTGTTGCATGTGTGCGTGCGTGCGTGTGCGTGCATGCATGTGCACCTTACACATCTCCCACCAAGGCAAGGAAGAGGAAGAGGAGGGTGCCACGGCAACACGGTCCTGCCTGCCTGCCTGCCTGCTTTGCCGCTCACCTGGCACACAGCGGCAGAGGCAGCGGAGGGCGTGCCATCACCAAGCCTTTGGGGAAAGGAGGACTGCATGGCTTCCTCCTTCTGCTCCCCCTTCAGGTACCCCCAGATTGCTGCACCTGAGGCAGATGTACCCTTCTGCCCCCCTAGATACACCCCTGCTCCCCTGGGAGACACAGTGAGGACTCAAATTCCCAACCTCTGGCTACTGAAACCATGCAGCTATCCAGGAAGCATTAAAATATTGATGCCAAAAATCGGTCTTATCTCTATGCATCCATGAAACCCAATATAAGCAGACCTGAACCCGATGCACATCTTGAAATCCAGAATGCAGCCAGATGAGCCTGATGCACATGAGTGGGCATTTATGTGGACAGTTGCCAGGATTTCTCTGAAATTTCAGCCTGATCATGCAGTCGCACCCACACTGCATGTTATGTACATGCAATTAGTGGAGACAGCACTCACACACATGGATGGAAGGTCATTCCTTTGGTGGAACCAGCACCCTGGATAGCCAAGGAAGGAAGGAAGGAAGGAAGGAAGGAAGGAAGGAAGGAAGGAAGGAATACAAGCAAGCTGGCAGATCATATATATTGAGATATAAATATGTATAGTACAGGCAAATGCCATGGATACTTTTATAGCATTCAAGAAGACCCAAAGGGAAAAAAAGGCCCACATAGCTTAAAGTAGGGTGAATTCCAGCATTTGAAACTCCATTCTGCTTTTTGTTGTAGCTTCACAATTATATTAAGTGCATAAACTGAGCCAATTAGAATCCACTTAATATCTTTCCTTCTCTCCTGGAGAGAGGGGAAGTTACCACTGCACTTGTCATAAGATGTAAATCCCATCACGGATGGCTATGGAAGAAGGCAGTCTTTTCCCTCCCAAGGATATCTGAAGGATTTGGTGGTCCCTGGATCCTAACCCAAGTCTTAACCAAGTCCTATATGGAAAACCAAGCAGACTTAATACCAGTCCATAAAGGGTGGGGATTACCTCTTACTTTCTGCAGGTAAAGAACAGGGAACAGAAAGGTTAAATAAATCATAGGTTCAGAGAATCACAGAACAATTAATTGGGAAGGGGTCTGGGAGGCCATCGATCCCAATCGCCTGCTCAATGCAGAAATGCAAATCAAAACAGGTCTGGCAGATGGCTGTGTTAGAGCAGAGGTTCTCAACCTGTGTGTCCCCAGATGTTCCTGGACTGCAACTCCCAGAAACCCCTTCAACCACAGTGAGTGGTGGAGGCTTCTGGGAGTTGCACTCCAGGAACAACTGGGGACCCACAGGTTGAGAACCACTGTTTTAGAGTATGAGTATAGGGCTAGTGGTAAAAGCTTGTCGGGAGTTTTAGTCCAAGAACATCCGAGAACCCAATGGTTGGGTACCATTGAATTGTGTCATACACTTCACAAACACTTAGAAAGGATCGTCATTATACTGATAAACTGAAGGAAGAGGAGGAAAGGAGAGGGTAACCAGAAGCAGAGGCCCAGCATGGTGTAATGGATAGAATCATGGGCTAGGACAGTGGTGGTGAACCTTCAGCGCTCCAGATGTTTTGAACCACAACTCCCACAGTCCTTTGACACTGGCAATACAAGCTTGGGATTTTGGGAGTTGTGGTCCAAAACATCTGGAGTGCTGAAGGTTCGCCACCACTGGACTAGGACTCCGGAGTATGGGGTTTGAATCCTCATTCAGCCATGGAAACTCACTGGGGGAATGAAAGTGTTAAAGCCAATCCTTAAATCCCAGCAACTTTAAAATCCCAGCATAGCCAGAGGTTGGGAGTTCGATTCCCCACTGGGCTTCCTGGGAGGAGAGCCAGCCTGGGTGGCCTTGGGTAAGCTGCAGAGTCCCAGGGCAGCCCCCCACCAACCCCCAAGGGAATGGGAACCTACTTCTGTGAATTATCTCCCTAGAAAACCACGGAAAGGGTCTCCACAAGTCAGAATTGACTTGATGGGTCACGATTATTATTATGCAACAACAATACAACCATTATGTTGCTTCGAGTTTTGGAGAATTGTTTATAATGCTGGTTTTGCAAATTGCACTGTTGTGGTTTTTGAACAACATATTTAAACTTACATGTTTTTAATTCTGTTATTTTTTAATACCATGGGCCACCCTGAGTCCTCTTCTCAGGAGAAGGGCAGCCTATAACTAACCAATCAAACCAATCAATCAATATTGGCCTTGCAAATGCTTTTTCCTGCCCATCAGAGAAAGAGCAACATTTTGCACTTTTTCCACTTAGTTCATGAGAAAGAGGTACATCAAGATTTGCCTCCTTGGATGGAAACTCACTAGTTAAATATCCTCCCCTTTTCTTTGTCTCTTCCTCGTGTCAATATGGAGACATCTGTAATTCAGTTTTGTCTATTTGGAAGGGATTTATTTTCCATTTTTCTTTTTAAAATTAATCTGCGGGACTAAGAAAGCTGGGCTGATCCACTGCTCTTCTGCTTCCCTTATGATGAAATTCTTGAAATCTCTTGATTGATGGAGAACAAGCAGCCTGTACTTAATACTGCATTCCAGGATGTAGAGATCTGTTTCGAACACAGCACAATGCTTAGATCAAGCTCATAAGATTAGAGGCGGCTTATAAAACATCTTCTTCCAAAGCTGAATTGTCTTATTTGCTTTTCTGAATTCCCCAGTGCAGGTACAGTTTTTGATTGGTTTTTTTAAAGCTTTCTAAAATTTTAGCAGGCTGGCTGTACGTGGAACGGAAGTGGCAGGAGCAAAGAGATGGCAGGGTTCCCTAGAATAATAATTATATGCTGTCAAATAAATTCTGATTTATGGCAGTCCTTTCCAAGGTCTTCTAGGCATTGATGACTCAGAGGTGGTTTATCCTTTCCTTCTTCTTAGAGTACTTTGGGAATTGCAGCTTGCTCAAGGCTTCACAGGCTGGCTCATCCTCTGGGAAGCACAGTGGGGAATCGAACTCCTGATTTCTGGCTCCATAGCCAGATGACTAATTCAAAGAGCTATCCACTCACCTATGCAGGGCCCCCTCATATGCACATGCAGAATTGATGTGGTGATGGCATCTGGCCTGGATGCCTTCAAAAGCGGAATTGGACAGGTTCCTGGAGGAGAAGTCCATCACAGGTGACAGGCCATGATGGAGATGTGTCATCTCCAGGCTTAAAACCAGGGTACTTCAAGAGCTAGATGCAGGGGAGTGCTATCAGGAGACAGATATTTAGTCTCGTGCACTCCCAGACACATTTGGTGGAGCCACTGTGAGATACAGGAAGCTAGACTAGATGGGCCTTTGGCCTGATCCAGCAGGGTTCTTCTTATGTTCTTATATGTAATCAAAACTATTCAGTGCCCCCCTCCCATTGCAAATCAGGTTTCTTGTCAAAATTCACAGATGTTCAACTGTTTGCAATAAACAAATCCAACAAAAATTTCCGTATGGCTTTATCTTGTACTGTTTGTGAACCATTTAGAATTTTTTTTTGGGGAATCTGGAAAATTATATAAATAGATAGGAAATTTAATTCAATTGGAGCGGCAGGTCAGGCTCTTTTCATTGTTAAGCTCTCCAGTCAGATTTCAGAGAAATATAAAATCTACAGGGTGATGTAATAATCATCATAGAAGACTCTAACTGGCTGCATTACATTTTTTTTCATTTGGGAGCAATTGGATCGCTAAGATAGCAATGGGTTAGACCCCTCTGATGCCAAATGAGAACATCCTTAAACAACATGCCGAAGAACACTGACACAAGGCCTGAAGACACTACAAATGACATATATACCTTGATATGCTATATAGCAGTGTTGGCGAATCTATGGCACAGGTGCCAAATCTGGCATTCAAGAGCCCTTTCTGTTGGGCACCCAACATCACCCGTTCACAGGCACCTGGATTCAGGTTAAACTGCAGTATTAAATTGCTGTGGGTCTTGTGTTGTTAACAGTTGTGACCGACTCTTCGTGACAGGACTACTGGAGTGGCTTGCCAGTTCCTACTCCAGGTGCCTAAAGCACCTGGTATTCCATGCTGTACTAGTAGCGATTAAACTAGTGGGTTTTGAATCACAGTTTGAGCACTCAGTCTCTAAAAAGTTCACCATCACTATTATATAGCATGAAGTGGGTTTCAGAGAGAGAGAGAGAGAGAGAGAGAGAGAGAGAGAGAGAGATTTCTATTCTTTGCATTTGTTTCAGAAATGTGATGTTCAAAAAGTTCCATGTCAGAAGTTACAAAGATTAAGGGTTCAGCATCCATACCCAATACCATACCGTACCACCCGGGGACAGATAAAGTTCATTTTGTAGGTAAATTTAGGAACATCATATTTAAATTTTGACTTTTTCTCCTGCTTTCTTTTTTAAAAACTGAGATATGACACACTTTACTTGTTGGTGTGTGTGTGTGTGTGTGTGTGTGTGTGTGTGTGTGTGTGTGTGTTGGGGAATGCCTGTCTTATACCTATGTATGTATAAAACTCTACATGATCAAGCCTGAATAGTTTGGCTAATGACTACCTTGAAAGGTGGGAGGGGAATTCTGATATAATGTTATCTGTAATTTATAGACATATCAGAATCACTTGATTCACAAATATATACTGGACTGGCAGTTTATTTCTAAATGGGCAATGGGACAGTGTTATCCATTTCACCCTAAAACCCTAACCCTAACCCTAACCCTAACCCTAACCCTAACTCTAACCTTTAAAAAACTTAAGCCCCACTCCCTCATGAATTCATAAGTCTGTCCCCTAACACTCACCTGCTTCTTTCACCTTGATAGCATCAGCCAACCTTTAGGCAACTGCCTCACTCTCCCTAATGGCAAGGGAGCTTCTGTGTGCATATTGAGCGCTGTGCCACTCACCTAAGGTTCATGTCCAGATTTGCTTTCCTGAAAAGCAGAGAAGCATGGCTACCCCTTGTAGCGCTCAGGTAAGAATTGCTAGGATAATGCCGAGATAATCATAATCCCAGAGTGTTAGACTGACGTTATGTGCCCCAACTTGACTTCCACTGCTCTTTGGCCTGGAAGAAATCCAATTTTCCATTATGTCTTTTAATTTGGTAAGATAAATGTTCAGTAGTGACGAGCGTGCATGCCCGCCCGGGGGAATCTGATGGCACTTAATGATTCAGGAACTAAAAAGTTCGACAAGTTCTCGGTTCCTGGATGGCAGCCATTGCCTTTCGCCAGCCAGGTTGAGTGCCACCACCACTGAAACAAGGCACCATTCCAAGTGATAATGGCAGGTATTTACATAAGTTCTTACAAGAGGTCACTGTTGAAAAATGATTCACCTGCAAGATGTGAGAATGACAGTGATGAATTGTCTCATTCAACGATGACTAGTGGTTGTGCCCTTCTGCTTTCTCGCTTTCTTGAATGAACACTGGCAGGTAGATCTATCAGTTGGTGGGAATAAGAACCATTGGGACAACAGATCACTTTTGAATCCCCTCTGATGTTTGAAAATGCAAGATGGAGATATATAGTAGTTGTCCATAGGTTGAATAGTTTAAAGGAGGAGGAGGAGAATCCCAGAGTACCAGACACACATCAATGGGCTGAAGTTACAGGCAGACAGATCTTGGTTGAATATCAGGGAAAACTTCTTAACTCTGAGAGCAGTACAAGAATGGAACCAATAACTTCAAGCAGTGGTAATGAGCAGAGATGGGCGTGAAATGAATTTTTAATTTGTTTTGTTATTCGTTATTCATTTCATTAGCTAACAAAACGAATAACGATCCAACCCATCAAAGGAAAACAAAACAAAACAGAAATTTCTGTTTAGTTTCATTTCGTTTTTCATCTCCCCCCCCCATCTCCTACCTTGTTGCCGCCAATCTCGCCTGGAACTCCGGCAGTGGGCCAGGAAGAATCTTTTTTTTTTTTTTAAGGAGTGCGCGGCAGCTAGCACCTCTCAGTTGGCATCAGGGACTTTTTTAAAAAAATTAAAAATAAATAAAAAATAAAAAAGCACTTGACCTCTGGAGGCGGCAGCGGGGCAGTCCACTTCCACCCAGCGTGGCCGCAGCTGGGGCTCCGGAGGTGGCGGTGGGGCCTCCCGCTGCCCATCGCAACTGCCACCACCACTTAGATAAGCCGAACCTGTTCAGCTCAGTTTGGTTCGTATGAATTTTTATTTTAAAAATTCATACAAATCAAACCGAAGCGAACCGAGGGTGGGCCTGAAGCAGAATGAACCGAACCATTGGTTTTCTGTTTCGTGCCCACCTCTAGTGGTGAGTGCTCCAACCCTGGAGGCATTCGAGACATTTGGGCCACCACCTGGCAGATATCCTTTGACTTGTAGTCCTGCGTGGAGCTCAGGGTTGGGCTCAATGGCCTCGTAGGCCCCTCCCAGCCCCACTTGGAGGAGGAGACTTCTGATGTTTGTTCCGCACATTTGGCAGCATGGTCCAGGGGTCATGTAGGACAGGAAGCCCTTTAAGAAAGCCAGCTGGTTTGGGTTCAAGACAATATTAGCATCATTGACTGTAGATCATGGGTTCCCAACCGGTGGGTCATGACACTCAGGTGGGTTGCAAAGTATTGTCTACGGGGTCAGCGGAGTGGCTTTTGATCCTGGAAGCCTTTTTTTTTTTTTTTTAAATGAGCAACCCTGAATTGTCTTTCCACATCCCCCTCTCACATTCACTGCTCTTTTCTTGAGATGGATGCATCTGCTTCCTTGGGGGAGGGGCAGGTAAGTGACATGCAGCTGAGGAGAGGTAAACTGCAATGGTGGGGGAACCTTCTGTATTTCATTTAATAGTACAGTGGTACCTCTACTTACAAGTTTAATCCGTTCCGAATGCATGCTCATAAGTTGAGCAACTCGTTAAGTAGAGCAGACCGCATCTAAAAAAGAAAAATAAATAAATAAATAAATAAATAAATAAATAAATAAATAAATAAATAAATAAATAATAATAATAATAATAATAATAATAATAATAATAATAATAATAATAATAATAATAATAATAATAATAATAATAATGGGGTGAGAGGGTGGCACTATTTGCATCCTTTTAAGCACTAGAATAGAAAAATCAGCTGAGTTCCCCACATGTAGACTCTGTAAAGAGGAGGATGAAACTATTGACCATATATTGGGCTGTTGCAAGAAAATTGCTCAGACTGATTACAAACAGCGTCATAATGTAGTGGCTCAAATGGTCCACTGGAATTTGTGTCAGAACTATCATCTGCCCATAGCAAAGAACTGGTGGGATCATAAGCCTGAAAAAGTGACTGAAAATGAGCATGCAAAATTACTTTGGGACTTCCAAATACAGACAGACAGGGTTTTGGAGCATAATACCCCAGATATTGTGATTGTGGAGAAGAAAAAAGTGTGGATCATTGATGTTGCTATACCAGGTGATAGTAGAGTCACCGAGAAACAACTTGAAAAAATTACCCAATATCAGGATCTGAAAATTGAACTTCAGAGACTCTGGCATAAACCAGTACAGGTGGTTCCAGAGGTAATCAGCACACTGGGTGCGGTGCCTAAAGACCTTAGCAAGTATTTAGAAGAAATTAGAGTTGACAAAGTCACCATCAGTCAGATGCAGAAAGCCACCTTACTGGGATCTGCTTGCATAAGTCACCGATACATCACATGGTCCTCAATGCTTGGGAAGCATTCGACTAGTGATTTGTATTACAAAATCCAGCATTGTGCGCTGTGCGGTTAATAATAATAATAATAATAATAATAATAATAATAATAATAATAATAATAATAATAATAATAATAATAATAATAATAATATATATATAAATTGTAAGTAGAGCAAACCACATCTAAATTTTTTAAGGCAGCAGTTAAAACGCCAATGGTTTTCCACTCTTAAGTTGAATTGCTTGTACGCAGAGCCGCTAGTAAGTAGACGTACCACTGTAGTTGGGGCTGGAAGGTCAATTAATCATGTTTTCTTTATCTCATTAAAATGCCCTTTGAATCAAATGTGGCTGGGCATGGCCGGTTACTTATTCCAGACCTAAGATGTTGTCGAGGAGCAAACCAGTAGGTGGGCTGGAAGGAAAACTGAAGCAAAAAAGAAGTCGAAACCGAAGAAAAGATGTAAGAGAACATCAGAGTTCCAGAAGAAGATGTGGCATAAACGGAAAGCTTGGGCACAAAAACTTAGTTGTTTAAAATTCTTCCTCTCTAACCTGCTTAGTTCGTTTTAAACTGGGCAGGAGCAATGCGGACAGGATTCTGTGTGCTCTGAAGGGGCACTTTCAAGGAAATCAGACCCAGCAAATTGGCCCTTTCCAGAGGGATCCAGCGTGGTCTTATATCAGTATTTCATCGCACCCTGTGAGAAGGCCGATCTAGGAAGAGTTATCCCATTCAGAAGTCAAGCAGACTCAATTCCTCTTGCCAGTTGATAGCACAAACCAGGCTCTTCAGAACCACAGTGATATTGGTACTCTGAAGTATGTCTTCAACTCTTGCCCAGGGGTGCATTCCACACAACATATCTAACATATAGACCAGTGAACTTTTTCTTGCGGGAGAAATGCATTTCCCAGCTGCTGCAATCATAGATATTGCCTGTGGAACGATGCAGCTGTATCCATGACAGGCACTGGGTCACGTGCTGGAGCCTCTCTATGAATTAATCCCCAGGGATGAACAGGGACATGTCTTTGCATTAATGCCTTTTGTCATTGCAATGTGCCGCTGTCACGAAAGGTGTCGCTGGCCATAAGTCATGGGCACTGCACCCTGGAGAATGCTTTGCACTCGATCCCATCCACACGTTGTCTCCTAGAGCAGACGGTGAGATTGGTGAGATTTAGCGGCATCCTTTCCACTGCTCTTGATTTGAGATTCCTGCATGGCCTGGCTACACAATGAAGTGAGGAGCAGCCCTCTCATTGAACATATGCATTAAAAAAAAAAAAAAAAAAAAAGACAATTCTGCATCTCCAGCCAACGGGAAGCTCCTGCCTATTGCCAAGGTTTTTGCAGTATCTCGTTGGTGTTGCAGCATGCATCCTTCTCCCACACCTCTCGGTGACACCTGCAGAATAATAATCAGTGGTATTGCAAGCTACCAAGGGCGGCATCACCTAAGCGGGACCACATTTACCATACACAATCTGCATCCTATCAGGGAGCATGATGGTCTCCGGACTGGAAACACAGCGTGGTGCTCGCAAAGCACAGCGTTCAAGCCTGAGCGGTGTCATCGTGCATATTGCAAGAGCCAGAGAAGCCACCTATGTACCCAGAGAGAGAGAATGAGAGAGAGAGAGAGATGCAATGCACCTAGAAGAGAAATGGAATAAATCTAAAGCCCATTCTTCCAACTCTGAGTGTGTCTATGCTATGTAATTATAGCCATTCAACACGTGTTTAACTGCCATGGCTCCACCCTGAAGGAGAATGGGATTTGTTGTTTTGGTGAAAAACTTTTAATTCTCTTCTGTATTTTGGTGGGAATGCTCTAGAGTAGTGCTTTCCAAACGTTGGTCCTCAGATGTTCATGCACTACGACTTCGAGTCTGCCCAGCTGGAGGTGAAGGCTTCTGGGGTTTTTAGCCCAAGACTATCTAGACAAATGCTTCCCAGCCTTAGGTCCTCAGATATTCTTGGACTATACCTCCCAGAAATCCCTTGTTTGTTTGTTTGTTATTTGTTTGTTTGTTTGGCAAAGAGGGAGAGGGGGAGGAAAGGTTTATTTAACCACAATGAAAAATGACATTTACTTCAAACTCATTCATTGTTGTCACTGTCTAGAATAGTGTTGGCAAACCTATGGCATAGTTGCCAAAGGTGGCACTTGGAGCCCTTTCTGTGGGCACCCAACATTGCCCCTTCACAGCCACCTTTACTCAGGTTAAATTGCTGTATTGGCACTTTGCGAAAAATTAGTGGGTTTTGAATTGCAGCTTGGGCACTTGGTCTCTAAAAGGTTCCCCATCACTGGTCTAGAATCATAGACTCATACAACAATGAAGTTGGAAGGGGCCTACAAGGCCATCAAATTCAGCCCCTCCCCTGCTCCATGCAGGAATGTAAATCAAAGGAAATCTGCCTCCGGTGTTGGACCACTCACCACCTCTCAAGGCAATTGGTGCAACCAGAGACCTGAGCCACTGGGTTACTCAGCATTTGTCCTCTCCTTGCCTGAAAAGCAAATTTCTTCTCACATATAATTTCCTACCTCTGTGTAGGAAGCATAAGTTTCCTGACCAAGTGATTTGCTTTATTTTCCAAGAGTTTGCTTCTGTGCTATTGTGACATCCAGTCATGCGTGTCTAAACTGCACGGTCTCAAGTCTGTTTGGCTACGTAGCACTGTGACATCACTGTGATGGTCCTAGATGGTCTTAGGACATCCAGGTCCCTGATCCACGGAGGGAAGAGCAAAAAGTATGAAACTGGGTAGCAGCAGGGAGGAAAATGATGAAAGCAGGATATGAAATATCACCAGAATCAGGTTGTTATTTGTGCCTAGGAAATATTTCCGATCTACTCTTGGAAACAGTACTTTTGACATCAAAAATCAAATAAGATATGTGATATTTGCTGGGATGGGGACAAAGGTTGAAGGATTCCCTGTTTGGGGTCCGGCTTAAATCACACCAATGACTCGACTTGGACTCAACTTTGTTTTCAATGACTTGGAATCAAAATGCACCTACCTCTCCCTTTTCATTCTGGGGCATACCTGTCAAGTGTCCCATTTTGCCTGGGAAACTCCCATTTTTTTACCCCTCTTTCCCACCGTCTTCCCGAATTATTTTTCCCCCTGGAAATATCCCATATCGCAAAACCTGGAACACAGCTTCTCTGTCAGATAAGGGGCTATTGTTTAGCCTGCCTATCTGACAAAAGGAACAACCTGAGAAGGGAGGGGGGGCGAAGTCCCCTCTTTGACTAAGAAGGAAGGGGAGAAATCGAGCCTCCTCTGCCTAGACAAAGGCTATCTCATTTGAACTCTGCTTATGCTCAGAGACTTACATTTTATTACAGAGAAACAACAGATGAAGTGGACCTATGTTTGTGATTGAAAGAATAAAATATTATAGCATGATGAATCTGGACATAAGAACAATGTAAGCCCTGTAAGGAGAAAAGCAGAATTTAATTACAGCTGCCTGTTGAACAAAGGAAGGCCTATCAGATTCTGATCGCATAATTGTAGTTAGTAAGTGGTTTACAAGTGGTTATTTTAGATTTCTTGTACACCTGTCTTAAAATCTGAGATATATTAGAGCTTGGTTGTGGTGATGGGATGGCTCACGGAGGGTGTTGGAATATTTCCCTTATTTTCAAATCCAAAACTTGACAGGTATGTTCTGGGGGAGGGGAGGGGAAGCTTGTTTTTAATAGAGGCTTGCACCTGGGAGTCAGGACTTGGTATCAAAGTTTCAGAGTCAGACCCAAAGACTTGACAACAGCTCTGGATATTTGATTGAGGCCTTGCAAAAAAACAGTTATTTTCTAGTTCCCTCCACTGTTGCCATTTGTAAAAGTAAACAAAGAACTGGAGGCCAATGTACACTGGGACAGTGAGACATCTTATATGATGACTGCAGTTCAAATGAAACATTAATTCCAGTGGCTTCCCCCACCACTCCACTGCACTGCCTTTTAGCAGGAACCTGAATGGAAAATAGCTACATCGACACACAAATGTGTATGTAGGTGAAATGGATCTGTAAAACATAGAGAGTGACATCCACTGAGTTCCATTTTTAGAAACAGAGAAGGGGGATGATTGACAGAACAAAGCATATGGAAAGGGAGAAGCATCTAACCCACATTTAGATCTAAGAAAAAAAATATTTGCCTGAAGGGAAAATATTAATTAGTTTGTCTACATGCAAGATAAAAGTCTGGAAGACATATCCATCAAAAAGGAACTGAATAAACAGCAAAATGGAAATTATTTGTAAATTGACAGTAAACTTGGCAAACATTGAGGGGGTAAACAACTTATTTGGCATGCAAAGCACTCAGAAATCATAGCCTCTGTCAGGAGGCATCTGTGCATATATTCACTTATTTGACAGAAATTAACATTTTGTGGGGATCTTTGGTTGCATGCAAAAGATTTCTTTGCCCTCCTTAAATATATTAATTGCTGCTTTGCTAGGCCCCCGATAAACATGACAAAGGCATTTCAATCAATAAAAGCCAGGTTTACATGATCAATAACACAGCACAACTCTGAGCAGGAATGGAACTCAACACACATATATTTAAAAAAGGACAGTGTTTACATACAACAGAGATGTTGGCTTAAATGATATACATTTGGTTTTTTCCACTGTTACACGTATGTGGCTGCACATGGGTAGTTTTGTGCATGGTGAGAGCTTTGGTGGGATTATCTATCTATCTATCTATCTATCTATCTATCTATCTATCTATCTATCTATCTATCTATCTATCTATCTATCTATCTATCTATCTATCTATCTATCTATCAGTTGCCTTTGTCCCAATAAGGGAACCCAAATGATTCACAGTATTTAAAAAGAACAGAATTAAAAATGAAGCCAGATATACATTAATGAACAATTTACTATAAAACTGATTAAAATAATACTGAATAATTTTTTTAAAACGGGTAAAACATTAAAAACAATCTTTAACTTAAAAATGCCATTCAGGGACTTAGTCATCATGATAGTTAAAATCCTGCCGGAAAAGGTGTGTGTCCTTTGTCATTGGCAATACAGGCTTGGAATTCTGGGAGTTGTGGTCCAAAACATCTGGAGTGCCAAAGGTTCGCCATCACTTTGCTAGAAGAACAAGACTCTCGGGAAGCATGCAAGCAGTGGTAACGTCTGTGTATGTTTGTGCTCCCAAGTTGAGAGCAACTTATAGTGACTAGAGATTGGCACGAACCATCAAAATAGCAGTTCGCTTGGTTTGTGGTTGGTCAAAGTCCATGAACCAGGAACCACAAACGTTCAAATTTCTTCCATACAAACTACAAATCCATTTGCATACGCTTGGCAGCTTCCACTAAACTGCCTCAAATAATAGGAATAATTTCCAAACAAACTGATGAAGGCAACTCAATGGCTGTCTTAAAAATACAGGCATACCTTGGTTTATGAAGTTAATGCCTTCTCTGGGACGTTTCATATTCCAGAAAATTTGTGAACTGGAAACACACGGGGTTGGCAGCAGCGCAATGTATACAGGGTATTTTTTTTTCCGCAATGCCTTATGGAAAGATTTGTAATCCAAGACATTCTTTACAATGGATTTCTTTTTGTGAACTGAAAATTACAATAACTGAGGTGTTTGTTAAACCGAGGTATGCCTGTATATGTATATAAGCCCAGATGTCTCATCTGAGAGCCAGGCTGAGCTGAGGCAGCTGGGATGTTTGTTTTCTGTGGCAGCCAGCCACAGAAGCTGATTGGGCTCCCTCTCAAGATGGTGGCAACAGCAGCAAAGGAGATGTCAGCAAAAGATAGGGAGGTGACAGGGGCAGTGGGAAGAGGGTGGAGGACTGTGGGCGAAGAAGGAACAAACCAGGAACTTCAGGAAAATGCTGAAAAAAATTTTTTTTGGGGGGAAGGGGTCAGTTTGGGTTCTCCAGTTTGGACAAACCCAAATGGACTGAACGAATGAACCAGGAATTTCCCACAGATTTTCCTGGCTTGCTGTTTTGGTTCAGGCCCATCTCTGATCGTGACCCTGGTAAGGCTTTCAAGGTAAGTGAGATAGTTAAGGAGTGGTTTTACCAGTTCCACTCCCTCAGTAGGTTTCGGTGGCCAAGTTACAAAGTTTACTATATGTTTACTTCTTTATGTTTACTTCTTTAGAGCCTCATGGCGCAGTGGTTAAATGCCTGTACTGCAGGTAAAACTGTACTCACGGCCTGGGTTCAATCCCTGGTAGCAGGCTCAAGGTTCACTCAGCCTTCCAGCCTTCCGAGGTCAGTAAAATGAGTACCCAGCTTGCTGGGGGGGGGCAATGTGTAGCCTGCACACTGTAATTAAAATTGTAAACTGCCCAGAGATTACTTGTAGTGGTATGGGGCGGTATATAAGCAGAACACTTTGCTTTGCTTTATGTTATTTTGATGTTCGTGTTCTTTAGTTTACTATTCATTTACAATGGTTGATTATTATTTTATTTTGTTGTAAATTGTCCATACTGGCCTCTGAAGCCAGATGGATGGATGGATGGATGGATGGATGGATGAATGAATGAATGAATGAATGAATGAATGAATAAGCAAACATGTAAGTAAGTAAGTAAATATGTATGTATGTATGTATGTATGTATGTATGTATGTATGTATACGTACGTATGTTGGCCATGAGCCATAAATAAATTTTACTTACTAAGTAAATTTTACTTACTTACTTACTTACTTACTCATTCATTCATTCATTCATTCATTTAATATACCAGCCATCTGGCTTCAGAGGCCACTATGGACAATTTACAACAAAATAAAATAATAATCAACCATTGTTGTTAGTGATTATTACCATTACTAAGTAAGTAAGTAAGTAAGTAAGCAAGCAAGTAAGTAAGTAAATAAGTAAATTCAAACCGTGTTTTGCACTTTTAAGTCGATCTTCTTGTTTTTTCATGTCCATTGACTGCAAAGAGTGGAGCTCTGTCCAATCTGTTTTCTATTTATGCCTAAGAATGATACTGTTTAATGCTGCCTCACCCCATCTTAATATCTCTGAAATTTTATCTTTATTTGTGGGAGGGGAGGAGGAAAGGCGGACCAGATTCCCACCTCCTGTAATTGTCGAACAATAAACAGCAGAGAAAGGGCATCCTATTTTTATGCAAATCCGACCAGCTGTTTGGCTGTCTCTGCTCCCTGCCTTCCGATGTGAGGATATTTCAGCAGCGGAAATGATAAAATAAAAGAGTCAAAGGCAGACAATGGCATGCAAATCAAAGTCACTGACTGGAAAACTGTGGACTCATTGTCACCAGAAAGCATTAGGTGACAGAGCAAAAGAAAGAGGGCCTCCCTGATAAAAGTAACAATGGCGTGATGGGTTAAAAAAATGTTCTCTCTGGGTGTGTTTGTGTGTGTGTAGGGAGCTTCTAAGAAAGCTGGAATCAGCCACTTTCTCCAGAACGTTTGCTTTTCATCTCCTCTTTATTGTTGTTGTTGTTATTATGACACATTGGCTGAAATCCAGTAATAAGTCATAACTAGAGTAGGTCTGTCAGATCAATGGACCTGACAGAGGGGTTGCCTCAGCCAGTCACCACTGATTCAACAAGCCTATTCTATCTAGTCATAATTTATTACTGGATTTGGGGCAGTATCTGCTTATCAAAAGTCATTTGTATCTCCTGTACAGGGTATACATCTTTAACTGTTTTTTTCCATTGCAAACAAGTTTATTGTATGCATTTTATTCATCAAAGGACCATCGAAGAGACCTCTGAAAGTGAATTGATGAAAATCACCTCAGGGCTCTATACACAGTGCATGTAGTTCAACGAGAAGCTTCTCCTATGGAGTTCAGACACCGTGAGATGATCTTTACCATAGGCCACTGTGGTGATCAGCAGATAGCTGTGTGACTTAAGGGGGTTTCTCCTCTGCCTTCTATGGTGGAAGTAATCCATCTCTTTTGACCTCTGGTTTTGTCCCCTCCCAGTATCAGAAGTCTGTCTGAGGGAATTCTAGGTGACCTCTGGAAACCGTTGGCTTAGAATTAAGACTGGTGAATACAAGATTAAAACAATGACAACACAAACATGGTGGCCCCTTAAAGACTGACTTTTTTTTACCATGAGCTTTCATGGACAAGTCCACTACATCAGCCTTAAGAGTAGGAGCATTAACATGGCAATTATTTATATGTGGCGTCAAAATATCAATATCAAAGGACAGAGATTGGTTGGGTAAGGTCAGTGGATGTTACGCCTTGTGGTGATAACACCTTTGATATGCACTGACCTTTCAAACTCTTCTCACCAAGCCACAAGTAAAAAAAAAAACCCTCTGCCTGAATAGCTTTATTTTATCTTTTCAATTTACTTCAAGCCTTGCTTCACACAATGGTTTTCACACCTTACCAGTATGCACTTTTACTCACGGAAATCTACTTTCCCCCTCATTGGTGTGTGTATTGCCTCACACACTACCAGGTGCCCATTACTCCTGTCCTAAAATGAAGACAAAGTAAGGCTTTGGACAATTTCCCAAGTGCTGTCATATTCCTTGAGGCTAAATTTTTTCAGTTTCTTCTCAGGACGACCAGACTTTTGAGATCCCAATGCCTGCTACCCAGTTTGCAGCGTTACCTATACAGAGCCCCCAGTCGTTTCATGGACCATTGGCCTGTGGCCACCATTCAGGGTTACCCAGTTGAAATATCCGAGTCCCTGTTAAGTTGCGATGTTAATAAAGTAAAATGAAGTTTATTGAATTCAACAAGCAGTTTCAGTTTCAGGGTTTTCTTGCGTGCCGTTAATTGAAAGTTCCTCTAAGCCAGTGTTGGCGAATCTATGGTACGGGTGCCAAAGATGGTACTCGGAGCCCTTTCTGTGGGCACCCGACATCACCCTTTCACAGCCACCTGGATTCAGGTTAAATGGCTGCATGGGCACTTTGCAAAAAAAAAAAAAAAATAGTGGGTTCTGAATTGCAGTTTGGGCACTCGGTCTCTAAAAGGTTCGCCATCACTGCTCTAAGCAGTTTACACTCAAATTCTGTCCTTTTACTATTCTCAAACCTCTCTCATCTGTCTCCCTTCACTTTTTCTTAATATTAGCTTCCTTATCTAATCCTTATCTAACTCTCACAACCCTCAGGCTGAGCCTTTTAAACCTGTGGGCTCTGCCTCCATACTTCCTCATTGGTCATCCGCATTAACCCTTCATGCCCTCCTGCACAAACACATTTAACTACAAAGAGGGTAAAGACCACACAAGCCTTTCATGGAAGCTTAAGCCTTGGAGTTTTGACATAAAAATAAAGATCCTATCCCTAGAGTGGACCATGACTGTGTACTCGCCTATTCTGTAGATGATAAAGACAAGGGGCACATAAGAAATTAAAAGTGGCTATGAGCCTTTTCACACGACCCCTAAACTCTGCGGCAAATGGCTCCCATCTCCAGAGCTTAAAGTTGTTTCCCCGCCAGCTCTGGAGTTTACAGAAAATTAAATGTGACCACGCCCACCTAAGTGCGTCCCAGCTCACTTTTCAGGTACCTTCTCTCCAGGGGTGAAAAATCCCTGATGCGGATCTAACGTAGAGAGTGCAGGGCTCTCCTGGCTTCTGTTTGTTGTTTTTTTGCCCCCTGCCCCTTTAAGAGATCTGAATGCTGCCGGGAACAGAGCGAGACTGGCAGAACGGAGGTAAGCCGACATTCTTTTCTTTCTTTTTTTCTCCCTCCCCTCACGCAGCCAGCAGCCAGGAGTGCGGAGGGGGTGGGAACACAGAAACAGTGACAAACCCCCAAGATCTCTGGTCCGAATTTAAGTGGCCAGCGGATCTTAGGGGTCGTGTGAAAAGGCTCAAAGTTTCAAACACCAGTGACCAAAAAAGATGGCATAAACAGGATTCACACTCAGAATTCTAACAGCTAAGCATTCCCCATGGTAAGTACGAGTAAGTCAGGGAGTTTATTTTTAGTTCACTCAGATTTGCCTCATCTTCCTTTCGACCCATCTTGTTTATAAACACATGTGCAAATTTTGCCAAACCCAACGGCAACCAAATTCTGACCCCTCTCCTCTTTATTGAAGCAAGGGCACCCTGTTTTTAAACAAGGCTGACATTGATTAAGAGTGGAGGCCATCAGGTGAGCAAAGCACTACATATGTTCTTAGTTGTAAACTCACAGGACAAACACATGGAGGTCAACAGACGAATCTTCGCTAGATTTGAGGGCTTCCCGTTTCCCTTGGGAGGAGAGAAGGTCTCTATAATCATGCTGAAACACTTCGTTTGCTCTCTTTCAAGTTTTTCCTGGATATAATAAAAGGAGTGTTATGCCTCTCCTTATCCCCCAGACATGTGCATGAGAGCTCCAGCCTCAACTGAAGTGTGATTATCGCCATTTTGAACCGGGAAACACAGCTGACACCTTGTCGAGGCTTTCCCAGTCTTTCTTTCTCTGTTCGAATAATAAGAGCTTTAACTTATTTATGCCACACATCCGAAGCTCAGGGATGCCTATTGAAACTTTTAAAAGCCTGATTACATTAGCGAACATTCTCCTTTTTTCTTTTTTCTTTTCTGTTTTTTTAAAATAAAATATATGGATACGTATTAAGGCTTCTATATATAGGGATAAAAGGTGACGACTTATTTTCTTTTTGTATCAAGCCAGGCGAAAGTAAAGTAAAAGCAGAATGCTGTATGTTAATACTTGAGGAAAATAAACTTGTGTAAAGATTTGCCTTCCCCATGTACAGTATAATTTAAATTTAAATCCTTTTCAACCCCAAAGCTTTGTGTTTATAATATGTGAACAGCGGGCAGCCATGCCCTTGACTGGAGGGCATGTCATCCGGTTCTTTCCTTCTCTGCAAAACCATCCGGCTGGCAGTAGTGACAGATGATCAGCTTAACATTAATTTCTTGCCTTTCATGCCTTCAATCCAAATGGTGCATATTCTCCACAGGGAGGCATCAAGGTCTTTGCCTTTATTTTTTTCCCCCTGCATGCTCAGCTCCGACTTATAAATCAACCGCAGATAAGACGAGAGGGCAAATATCAATCTTTTCTTCCCCATCCCGCCCCCTTCTCCTGCTTCCCCCATTTTTTGGGGGGGGCAGCAAGCCCCCTTTTGCCCTCACACACACCACCCACAACTAGGGGGGTCCACTCCCACACATGATGCACCAGACAGCAACGGGGAAGAAAGCCGGGAAGTCTTGATTTCCCAGCCCAACCCAATTTGCAAGCGAAGATGACCGTGTGTCTGAGGAGACCCACATCATCATGTGTAAAAAAGCAATAGGGATGGGCACAAAAATGAAAAATAAAATGCTGTTTCGTCGTGTCATTAAGTAACGAAACAAAATGAAACGAAACGGCACGAGGAAGCAGCATTTTCTTACAGACTACAGTAAATCCTCACCTATCACGGGGGTTAGGGACCTAACCTAACCTGCAATAATTGAAAATATGAAATATGAGGATGCTAGGTCTGGTCAAGACGGGGGGGCTCTCTGGGGGCTCTTGTACTTACCCCAGGCCTGACGCTGCTCCGAACGGGCCTGCAAGGGGATTCCTGGGCCCTCAGAAGCCCCAAAAGTGCTTTCTAGTGATCCGGAGGTCACTTCTGGTTTACCAAAAGTCACTTCTGGTTTGCGGGGAAGCACTTTGGGGGCCTCTGATGGGTCTTACCCCAGGAGGCCTCTTTTATATACTATGGACCCGCAATATACTGGGACTGCAGTATATGAACCGCGAAAGGGCGGGGGACAACTGTATATGAAATTGTGTTTTGTTGTTTTTGTGAAACAAACTATTTTGTTCAGTCTGTAAGCTGCTAGGGGGAGGGAAAAAAGTTTTTTTTAAAAAAAGCTCCGGGCTTTTACAAAAAACTTTTTTTCCTCCCCCAAGCCCCACCTGCCAGCTGATCCACGCTAGGGTGGGGAAAAAACTCCCCCACTCCAGCGCCAATTACTTTGCAGGCAGGGCTTTGGGGAGGGGAAAAAAGTTATTTTAAAAGCCTGGAGCTTTTTTTTTTTTTAAATTCCCTCCACCACTTTCCAGCCCCCCCGCCCCCCCATGAACCACTTCGTTAGTGGTTCATTTCGTTTGATTTTTTAAAAAAAAAACATGTATGAGACAAAACAAAAAATGTGAGGGGGAGAAGGAAAGGAAAGGAAGTTAAACAAAATATTTTTGTTTTGTGCCCATCCCTAAACAACAACCCAGAAGCTTTCCTTTGGCTGCCATAACATAGTGGGAGCACGTTTTAAAAGCCACAAACGTGTGTGAAAGGGGCCATTCCTTTATTAATACCTAAGAACTGCAACAGGGGAGACAAGACAGTGTGCTCTTAGCATTTATTTATGTATTTATGCATTTATGCATTTATGTATTTATGTATTTATGTATGTATGTATTTGTTTTTTGTTTGTTTGTTTGTTTTAGAGTATTTTTACCCCGCCTTTCTCCTTGGAAAAGGATCCAAGGTGGCTTACAGTTATTAGGGATAACATACAGTCCAGTACAATTAAGACATGTTCAAGAACTGAGAACAGGGAATTGAGGGACATCTCAGCAGCATTAATAGACAACATTACATTACAGCTACAAGAGAATGGGAGCAGTTAAAAAGAGAGTAAAATTCCATGTAAAAATTATGACTGATGTAAACTAACATCGAAAACAGTGTCAATGTAAAGCCATAAGGTTATAAGTAGAGATGGGCACGAATAGAAAAAATGGAGTTTCATTTGTCGTTTGTCGTTTGGAGGGTCCGTTTCGGTTCGTTTCCATTTTTCGTGAATTTTTGCAAAAAAATCATTTTCATTTTTGTTCGTTTGCTACCATTTTGTTACCATTTATTTCAATTTTTTTATTTTTTTTAGCATTTAAAGCAGTTTACTATATTGCAGTAACGGAAACGAAACACATGACAAAATTTCCGGTGTTTCTGTTCATTTCGTTTCATTTTGGGGACAAAATTCGTTTGTCGTTTCATTACGTAACGAAATGAAAAAACGAAAATGAAAAATTGTTCGTTTCGTGCCCATCTCTAGTTATAAGTACAGTGGACCCTCCTATAACAAATGGTTTGTATAACATAACATCTGTACAACATAAAAAAATTCCAGAGATAGAGGAAATTTGCTTTACAGAATCATCTATGGGGTGAATCCATACAAATGGTCGTGATTGGGTATTACTCTGTTTTCAATGCATGCCTAGTATTGTGGCAGCAAATGCAGAAAAGATGTAAAAACAAAAGCAAAGCATGCTGCTTAGATACTGCCCCATAGCCCTTAAAGCACTCTCAGGGCAGTTTACAAGTAACTATAAAGGCTAAGCACACACCCACCCTGGCAGCAAGCTAGGTATTCATTTTACTGACAGTAGGCTGGAAGGCTGAGTGAACCTCGAGCCTGCTACCTAGAACTGAACCCCAGGTTGTGAGCAGAGCTATAGCTTCAGTACAGCAGGATAACCACTGTGTCATGAGTTTCTTATAAACATTTAAACCATCACTTGCTGATAAAAACAGGGATACTGTAATCATAACAACAACCATCTTAGAACTGCAGAGTTGGGAGAGACCCTATGGATCACTGGAATTTAGGTCTCTGGCTGTGGAACCAGGGGCTGGGAATCTGATTTCCTGGATTGTGGGATTTATTTATTTTATTCCTGTGCTGTTCCCCCCCCCCCGTGACAAAGAGTTGGAACCAAAATGCAGCTAAAACGTAAGTTAGACCATTGAAAAGCAATTATAACATACAATGTAAAAAAGTACTCATAAAAATGCAAAAACAGCTGGAGAAAGTGAGGCACATATGAAAAGCAAAATAAATAAATAAATAAATAAATAAATAAATAAATAAATAAATAAATAAATAAATATGTGGAGCATTTGCAATAAAACTCAGCTATCCCTTCCCCTTCAGGAGCTTCCTTTGAGTGGGAGGCAAAGGCGAGGGTGGAAAGTATTCAACACCTATTTGGCTGATAAATCAACTGGGATGAACTGTTCGTGCCCACCTCTAGTTTCTAGCAGGAAGGATCACGTTGTACCTGCTTTTCTATGTTGCTGTGAGAGATGAGAAGATTATCCGGGTGGGGGTGGGGAATGAAGTAGCAAGTGCAACCCCGGATGGAGTACTACAAACATGGCTGAGAAAGTCCTCTTTCTACTCTCCCTCCCTCCCTCCCCCCCACCTCCTCATATTTTGGTATATATACTGTATATATATATATAAAGCATTCCTTTCAAACCTCTCTTATCCCATGGCCACCTCCTTTGCTCCTCCGCCTAGCACACACATGTTGTGTGCTTTTCACTCTGAGCAGTGCCATGGCAGGCCCCTGCATAAATATTCCCTTTTACCTCTGAAGTTTCGCTCGTTTCCTATTGCAGCGCTCGGGGGGTCAGAGGCACAAAAGGTGCCGTCCTCCGACTGTAGCAAATACTGCCATGTGTTGTATGTTTGATGAATTAAAAGGATGCTGCCAACTTAATTACACTGTAACCCTTCAATAAAGGAAGGGCAGAGCTGATTAAATAGTGAGTAATTGGGGGCTGATTGATTGCTTTCTCCCTCACTGCTAAAGGCTGTATATGTAATTATTTTGCCTTTGGGCCTAATTTTCCACTGTTAGCTTTCACTTTTTGTCCTCGGCTATAATTTATGGATGGGGCCCCCAAAGCCTTTTTTTAAAAAAGGCGAGAAAGCCCCTCAACCCCCAGATACATCACCTCTAAATGTCCAGCAGGCGACCAGAGACGCTAATATTTCAAGCCATTTGGTCACACACACACACACACACACACACACACACACACACACACACACACACACACACACACACACACACACACACACACACACACACAAACGCTCAGCAGGAAAGAATACAACCATTTGTCAACAAGCTTAAAAAATGCCAGATCAGTGTATAGGAGCTGAAGATAAAAAAATTTTCGTTGGGAAATAGGCTTCAAAAGCTTAAATTTCTCTCTCTGTGTTTGTAAAACATCATCTAGTGAGGGAAAAGTCCATACCCCTTCAAGAAGTCTCTGGGAAGTTTACAGTTTTAATTACAGTATGCAGGCTACACATTCCCCCCATCCCCCAGCAATCTGGGTACTCATTTCATTCACTTCAGAAGGATGGAAGGCCGAATGAACCTTGAGCCAGCTCCCTGGAATCGAACCCCTGGTTGTGAGCACAGTTACAGCTTCAGTACAGCAGTCTAACTCCTGTGCCCCGAGGCATCCTTTGTAGCCTTGGGAAGTGGCACAGTCCCAGGGTGCCCTTAAAGAAGGGCATGATCAACCCCTTCTATGGACTGTCTCCCTAGAAAGTGCCAACAGGAATTGGAACTGACTTGACAGCATGCGGTTCTGTTTATTATACAATGTGTGACAAAGCTATTCCAGAGTAGGGATGGAAGAGACATTTGTGCATTTTCTTCTCCTTGATGAAACAGGGTATCTTGACACAGTGAGATTTTTTAAAATGAAGTTATCTCTGGTAAGAGATTCTTTGCTCCTGTACCAATGTGAAAAGTCCGGATTTTTCCCCATCAGCGGCAGCGTTAGTGTCAGACTAATATACCTCTGAGGTGCAGACAGACCTCTTGTCTCATTCAAGGAAAAGGAGTCCTTATACAAAGGAGAACAGAGGCTTGGGTGTTTCTCTCCATCACTTAAGCCCTACCACACTTAGGTTTTGAATAACCTTTTGCTTAAAGTCAAATCACCTTAAAAATCACTTACCACATTTCCAGTCGCTTTTCCCGTGGAGCCCCCTTGGCCACGCCCCTTTTCGGCCGCTGAGTCAGTTTTTCTTGCGATGGCCACCAGGGATGGTGTTTTTTAAAACCGATTTCTAGACCGCTTTTTGAAGTGACTTGGCTCACACTGCAGACACCATGCACCGTTCCCCACCACCACCGGGTTTCCCCCTCTGTATGCCTTATCATGCCATCGGAAAAGCCAAAAAAGAAATCCTCCTGCAGTGTAATCATTTCCACTGACTTCTCCGGTCCTTCTACTTCCTCTTTTGGGTACAATTTTGCTTTTTCTGGTCACAGAAGTAGGCTATCACAATCAATGTGCCACGTTGTAAGTAATCTAAAGGGAGAACCGGAAAATTAGCTACATTACTTTGAATGGAAGAACAACGGCATGACATTATCCTAAAAAATAATTTCTGAAATTGAACCAGATAATGGGGAAATGTCGGACTAAATTGGAACAAAAAGCGGTTTAGCAAAGTGCAGATGGGGAAACCGGTTCTTGAGAAAACGCCCAAGTGCGGAATGCTGAATCACTTCAGTAACCACGAGACTGAGGAAGGGCAAAAGGTGATTCAAAACAAAAAGTGGTTGCTGTTTGAAGTGCGGTAGCGGCCTTATAGCTGAGGGTTGCCAGATACGCAGTGTCCAATTCAGGGTTCTGGGCCAAAACAGAGACAGGGGGAGGGACCCTTATGATGTCCCAGGGAGAGACCTTTCAGCAACCATTGGGAGTGATAGGCAAACAGGAAGCAAAACGATAAATATAAGGCCAGAAAAATTGTTCCACTAACAATCTGCCTCCTAGAATCTTTCAGGAGAGAATGAATGGCTAATAGGTTGCACAGGAAGCAAGTATGGGAGTTGAGCCACTGGAAACTGCACTTCTTTTCTTGTGGGATCAAAATGTTTCACTACTTATCCAAGTAGCTTCCTTAGTCTGAACAAGTTACTTCGATGAATTTTGATTCTGCAAGAACAGAGGTCCAGGTACCATGACTCAATTTTCAGATAACCTCATCCGGATGATTGAGAACCTTATATTTCCTCATATCTGCTATAAACAGAGGCCAGAGGTTCAATTATGCATCTGGTATGTACCACAATGCCCTAGTCTTCACCCTCACTCTTTGCTGGTGGACAATAAATGCCAGGGAGAGGAGCGGTGTCATGAATGAGGACATTACTTAAACCAGGATCCTGACCCAGGATTTGTAGTACTCATTTTACTGGCCTCAGAAGGATGGAAGGCTGTGTGAACCTTGAGCCTGCTACCTGGAACTGAACCCCAGGTTGTGAGCACATTTTTAGCTGCAGTGATTTCAGAAGCTAAGCAGGGTCGGGCCTGGTTAGTACTTGGATGGGAGACCACCAGGGAATACCAGGCGCTGTAGGTGCCTGGAGCAGGAACTGGCAAACCACTCCAGTATTCCTGCCAAGAAACCTCAATGGACATGGTGTCACAAAGAGTCGGTCACGATTGTAACGATGCAACACACACACACACACACACACACACACACACACACACACACACACACACACACACACACACACACACACACACACACACACACACAGCAGTTTAACCACTGTGCCATGAGGCTCCTGACCACTGGGCCACCCAATTGCCTATATATAAACATACATACACCTCATATAAACCTATGTCCCTCTCTGCCCATTTTCTTTTAGTGATACCTGACTGTCAAAACTTTGGCTCCAGATACAGTATTTTTCTCTCTGAAGCAGAGATGGGCTTGAAATGATTCACTCTGAATCGTCAGCATGGCACCACAGGGGCCAACTGTACCCTTTCCCCTCCCCTGGCCTCCCCACCAGCCAACAAATTTTACTCAATTCAGGCCAAATCACTTCAGGCCCTAATTGCATCTCTCTGTCAGCAAAATCCAATAAGAACACATGAATAACTAAGTGTTCATTTAGCTAGTGGTTTGGACAGCCCCACAGCCTGAGGTGGCTGCCCCACTCTGACTCATGGCAGGTTCGGCCCTTGCAGCCAGTCCAGAAAAGAGCTAGCGGCCATTTTTCTTCATCATCCTCGTTTTATGCTCAAGCATGAGGAAGAGTCTCATATAGCACGCTTAAACAAATCCTCATATCTTTTAACTCGCTCGAATGAACAAATGCGCAGTACATTTCACAGGAAACATCAAAGGAAATAGAAGGGGGGCAGCAAAGGGAACCTGGAAGCAAGGTGTTGATAATCAATCAATTTATTGATAGCGAGTTAATTAAAAGCAGAGACTTCAAAACATTTTTGGGCTGCCAGAAAAGCTTTTCATTTCTCCCAAAGCAGCTTGTTTCTTCTGCAGTTTTAATTATTCCAGAATGTTTCTGTGAACAAAGCAGAGTCATTTTATCCAAATATTTTAGAGGGAGATGCATGTGGAAGGGGGTGGTGGAGAAAATATTCCAAATACTTTTGTTTCAACAAAGTGAAGTTGGCATTTCCTGGGTTTGTGTTTCTTCAGTCTGAATGACGTGCCACCCAGTTGTTGTTGTTGTTGTTGCTGCTGCTGCTGTTGTTGTTTTGTTGTTGTTGTTTTTGTTTTTGTTTTTGTTGTTGTTTACCATCAGGTTGATTCTGATTTATTGCCAACCCTACATTTGAGCAGCTGCCTAGATGCCCTAAGCACATCCGATCTCTCCTGATTTTGGAAGCTAAGCAGGGTCGGCCCTGGTTAGTACTTGGATGGGTGACCACCTGGGAATAACAGGTGCTGTAGGTGCCTGGAGTAGGAACTAGCAAACCACTCCAGTATTCCTGCCAAGAAAACTCCATGGACATGAGGTCACAAAGAGTCAGTCATGACTGTAACGATGCAACACACACACACACACACACACACACACACACACACACACACACACACACACACACACACACACTCCAAAATCTCCTATCCTGAACAGACCTACTCACCTCTTGCAAACACAAGCCTTTAGGGCAGTGGTGGCCCTAAAGATGAGTTGGACCACAACTCCCACAATCCTTTATCCCTGACCATACAGGCTTGGAATTCTGGGGCTTGTGGTCCAAAACATCTGGAGGGCCGAAGGTTCGCCACCATTGCTTTAGGGAGTCAAAGTCTGTCTTATATTTGGTCTATCCAGAGAAGCATTTGCTGGTGGACGTATCTACGTGTGCATTGGCTGAACTTGCAACCTTCCTTGTTTAATCAGAACTGTGCTCTGGAGGGTGGTTGTGTTAAATTAATGCATTTTAAATTAATTCAAAATCAATATGGCAAACAGTTGTGACAAATAGATGAGAAGAACTGTAAATGTACCTGCTACAACAATCAGAATACTGCAGATGAAGGCATAGGAAGTGGGCACCCCATTATCTCATGTTGAAATATTATCAAAGTTAGATGAACCTTCTGATGGAAGGAATTCCAAATACAGGGAAATGCCTCAACGCCTGCCGCCGCTGCTTCTCTTGAAATATATGATGGTGACAGCTCTATCAGGTCTTCTCCCTGATTTTGTTTTAAACCTTTGGTATGGACCTCATCACATGAGACTGAAAACTGTTCAGGGAAGCAGGAGAACCTCCTCCCACCACCTCTAATATCTTTATGTGTACTTTTCCTCCTGCTCCCTATGCTTTGGTGCCCTGGAACATCAGCAGAAATCTCTGCTTGGAGAGGGGAACTTGGGCAGGACACGGCAGGGTCCAACAGTGGAAATGTGTCTAGATGGAACCCCTCTCTCTTGCTTGCTCACTTGCTTTAACCTTCTCTTTTTCATATTCCCTGCATTTAGAAAGCTAACATGTCAGGGAGAAGTCCAGATATAATCCTTCCTTCCTTCCTTCCTTCCTTCGTTTGTTTGTTTGTTTGTTTGTTTGTTTGTTCATTTGTTCATTCATTCATTCATTTGTTCATTCATTCATTCATTCGTTCATTCATTTATTTACAGTGTGCAGGCTACACATTGCCCCCAGCAAGCTGGGTACTCATCCCTCCCCTCCCTCCCTTTTGAACCCAGGTTGTTTTTACCTGCAGTACAGGCATTCATTCATTCATTCATTCATTTATTCGTTCATTCATTCATTTGCTCATTTGTTCATTTGTTCCTCCTATAGTAGGCAGGCAAAGGACTTATTATCAGTGCTAATTTTGGCCATTGTTAAATAACAGAAAATGCACACATTCTCTCTCTTATTCTCTCTCTCTCTCTCTCTCTCTCTCTCTCTCTCTTGCCCTATAGCAGAGGAGAATTGATAGACAGAAAAGAGAGATGAGTGATACCGGGGAATGGTTTCACATTGCAGGAAGATACATGCAGGAATATAATCATACCCAAGGTCAAACACTGAGGAGGGGGCAGAGTGGGAGGAAAGGTTGGGCGTTTGGGGCACTGGAAGCAAGGCTGTCAGATAGTGAAATCTCAGCAGGAGATTCAGCTCTATTAAAATGGAATACAGAATTACTTTCCACCCCGCGACTTTGTGTGCATGTATAACGAGTTTGTTCATTTGGCTGCCCCTGGTGTTATACAGGAAAGGTATAAGGCTGGCGCATCTTTAAAGAGGAAAAGCATGCCTAGCCTTCTGGTTGCAATTTGTATACATCCGAGGTGACCGACATGGAAACATCCAGGCTGGAAGAGGCATTTCAATAATTAATATAGATCTTTAAAAGTAAATGAAAGAACAGATCGAATGAGAGAGTGAAATATGAGGTCCATGCAGGTGTGGTTCTTAAGCAACGAATTGAAGTCATCTGAGAGGTGACAATAAGAAGTCTAGCAATGGGTCCAGAGTGTGAAAATGTATGTTACGAACAATGGGGTGGTGGGGTTAAGTGCCATTCCTTTGTCCCTTAATTTACAACACAGAGGTGGTAATAATGCAGACTTTTAATCAGTCTCGTTTTATGAGCCTGTATGAAAGGCCCTTCGCTCAGTCCCACCAACACTCACCTGGGGGCATTGAGTGAGTACGCAGGAGAGGGCCTTCTCTGTTGCTGCTCTCAGACTTTGGAACTCCCTCCCACTGGAGGTGAGACAACACTGTTCCTCCTCAGATCAGGTTCTAGGAAGGGTCTAGCACAGTACCTCCTAGCCTCGGGTAAGCCAGGTGTTCTTGGCCTGTCCCTCCCAGAAACCCTGGACAGAAATAGTTGGTGATGAAGGCTTCTGGGCGTGACAGTCCAAGAATACCTGGATCAGCCAAGGTTGGGAATTGATACTCTAGCTCATTCTCACTGGGCCAAAACAGTTGGGGTTGGGTTGTTATTATCTTGCCCAGCAGATTTAACAATGAGTGGGGTAGTGGTAGTACCAATAGACCTCCATCGCCATATTTCTAAGTAGGGACGTGATGAGTGGCTCAACCTTCTCTTGTTCTCTGTTATTGTCCAAGCCTTGCCAAGATTCCCCAGCAGGACATTCCTATGCATTGGTGGGACCTCTCAGTTTCCCATGAAAACAGCATCTTAGT
This sequence comes from Phrynocephalus forsythii, assembly GCA_029282475.1. Lineage (NCBI taxonomy): Eukaryota > Metazoa > Chordata > Lepidosauria > Squamata > Agamidae > Phrynocephalus > Phrynocephalus forsythii. The sequence goes on along the minus strand of JAPFRF010000015.1, from coordinate 8,109,971 downwards.
CTCATTTCCCCTTGCATTTAATTATTTTATTTATTTTCACTTGTGTCCATCATGCTTTGTGGCTAACTGACCCATTCTGTGCAGTGTAATGCCCTTTCTCATTCCTAATTTCTTCTGCTGGGCGCCTGGATATCACACCTCGACATATCAGAGCCACCCACGATGGATTTTAAAACAGCTTTTCCATTTCCCCTGTGCTTCTGAGTACTCGTAACTATAGTTATCGATTACCAATACCTCGATGCAGGAGTTTGACCAGTGTTTGCTGTACAGAAGATTTCACGAGGAATGCCACGGGAAACTTTGGAACGTGTTCTTTAGAAACTTCATTACCGGGAAAAGTTGCTATGACTCTCCAAGGCCCACAAGACTTTTAATATTTGGGGCTTTTTTTTTAAAAAAATGATGTTTTTCTTTGAAGTTTAGAATATCTCCTGCCTTATGCCTAAAACATTAAGGAAATAATTGCTGAACTATCTCTGCACCCACATATTGACGCCGGTTAAAATGGTTCTTTGCAAAACGGTTGCAGATAAATATCAAAAGATATACAGGCTTATTTGGCGCCTCTGCAAACATTTAATTCTCATGATGGTGGTGCTTCGATGCTCCAGGCCTTCCGCCGATGCTTGTGCGTGTTTCTCTCTCAGGCAGGAATCCAAATATCTAATTTGAAACTCAAGACTGGCGTTTATTTCTCCCCTTTGTTTCTGGAGACTCATTTCCAACTAGTTATCTCCATAATATGGCAAATCGCTGAGGCTCGTATGAGATTTAAGCAGCGGGTGGCCACGTTCATTTGCCAACACGCCACACTTTGCCACTCACATTTCTGGGGAATGAAAACAAATTGCGAAAGAGCTCCCAAAAATCATCTCAGCTCAGTACTTAGTGCAGAGATGCTAGGCAGAGAATCAAGAATCGGGTCGGTGATGAACATTTTGAGCTGAGCTGCCCTCTAATACTGTTGAGCCAATGATAGATATACAGTGGTACCTTTTATAAAGGAATTAATTCATTCCAAATGAACTTCTGTTAAGCAAATTTTCCTTTATCCAAATTTCCTGTCTGCTGAGCCACAAGCTGGGAGTTCAATGCATTGCAAACGGAGTAATCCCAATCAGATGACACTACTCTGACAGCTTTTTACGTTGAAAAAAATGGGCTGAAGCTCAACATCAAAAAAACTAAGATCGCCAGTTCCATCAACTCCTGGCAAATAGAGGGGAAAGAAATGGAAGCAATGTCAGAGTTTTCTTTCTTGGGCTCCTTGATCACTGCAGATGGTGACTGCAGCAATGAGATTAAAAGACGCCTGCTTCTTGGGAGGAAAGCAATGGCAAACTTAGTCAGCATCTTAAAAAACGGAGACATCACTTTGCCGATGAAGCTCCTTATAGTCAAAGCTATGGTTTTTCCAGTAGTGATGTATGGAAGTGAGAGCTGGACTAGAAAGAAGGCTGATCTCTGCAGAATTGATGCTTTTGAACTGTGGTGCTGGAGGAGAGTCTTGAGGGTCCCCTGGACTGCAAGGAGACCAAACCTATCCATCCTGAAAGAAATCAACCCTGGATGTTCACTGGAAGGACTGATTTTGAAGTGGGGCTCCAAGTGGGGCCACCTCATGAGGAGAGAGGACTCCTTGGAAAAGTCCCTGATGCTGGGAAAGATTGAAGGCAAAAGGAAAAGAGGACGGCAGAGAATGAGATGGTTGGATGGCATCATCGATGCAACCAATATGGATTTGACCAAACTCTGGGAGGCAGTGGAGGATAGGAAGTCCTGGCGTGCTCTGGTCCATGGGGGACAAGAAGAGTTGGACATGACTAAATGATTGAACAACAACAACCCAGGGCACCCCCAGAAAAAGGGCTTGGGAAGCCACCTCTAAGTTAATTTTTCCTAGAAAAACCTGAGAAGAGTTACCAATAGCATAACTCATAATTGACTTGACTGGATTGTTGTTGTTGTTGTTGTTGTTGTTGTTGTTGTTGTTGTTGTTGTTGCTACGTGAATCCCTGAGATACCTATGAATGTTCCTGTCAAGTAGAGAGAAGCTGGGAAAGCTTGAACATGAAAGAAAAACAAACTTGAACAGCTGTGAAGGGCTTTTACAAAGCAACATGTAAGATCCAGATTTATTCTCGTTTACAGCAAACCGGTGAGAGTGATTAATGGCTCGTGTAAATCCCATTTATTTCAATGGGCATGTTCTCAGCATCCCTAAACCTGGACCCCACCCAACAGCTTTTGATTGACAAAGGGGCCAAAGAAAAATGCCAACCACTCTGATCTCTCTTCATAAGTGTTTCCAGTGTCAAGCCCAACTAGATGGTGGTGATAGATTCCAGCTTTTACAGAGAGTCAAGGGTTAGTTGAGGATACTCGTGCTGCATTTCTACCACTTCAGCGATGCCTTCACCCTTTGTGGTTTTGTTTTATTCCACTCTTGGAATCTGCGGGAGGAATAACATCAGCTGGAGCTGGTGGCTGAATGTCACCTGTCATTTCACCCAAGAGCTGAGGTGACTGTCAACCCGCCAGCCTCTTAACTTATGGCTGTTTTCCTGAGATCTGCATTGCGGATGTAAAGACATCGCTACTGCCTGCAGTGTTTGGATCGGCCATTAATCCAACATGATATCCAGGGGGGATAATGTTGAATCTATGGGGTCATGAATTCGTACCTGCCCTCCATTATGATGGGCGCGGACCCAATGAAACCTTGGAAGACACTATAGACCTGTCAAAATGTTCACTCCACCCCTTCCTACCAAGTCTTCTTTGCTCTTTGGCATGTTGGAAAACATGGATTCTTTATGCTAATATAATATTTTATTTGGGGGAGGGGGAAAGAGGTTTTGGGATGCCTACTTCTCTTTTTCTCTCTTCCTTCCGCACGGCGTGTATTGTTCTTAATGGCAGAAGCCGTTGGACAAACCAAACACTTTTGTTGACACAAGGACCTATTGGCGTGTCTCCTTCCTCGCTCGAAAACAAAATCCCTCCTTTTCCCTGAGAGCTCTGTTTTCCCAGCCACTGCACAGGGAGAAGGGACAGTCTCATAATGTTATTTCTGTAACAGAAAGACAAAGTATAAGTTCTTTTTTTAATCGGCAAGCTTAATAGATGCCGGTTGGAAGCGGGTGAGGATGTCCTGGACATAAAAGGGTGCTTTTGAACCTGAATTTTAAGCAAGTGAAAGAGAAGAAACTTGAAAGTTTTTTTTAAGAAGTTTGCTTGTCTGAAATTCTTTATCCTATCGGGCTGAGTATACAGGTGGCCACTCCAGGCACAGAAAGTTCCTGTCAATTTCTAAAGTTACACTTTTATCCGCTAAACAAGCATCCTGATCCGGGTTACCTACCAGGGCACTCACTGGGAGCCTCCGAATGTATATATTAAATATCACTTATTCCACCGCCTCTGCCGTTCCAGCCCGCTCAAGCCTTGATCCAAGATGGTTTCGGCCTTTTTCCTGTGCTCCTCGGCTTTTGGGGTAATGGCTCTTCCCTAGAGGTTTGGCGTAGAAAGGATCTTCTTATGGAAGAAGGCCGGCACACATGCTTCGGGGGTTGTTGTTTTTTAAAAAGCCGTCCCCTCCTCCACGGCTCTTTCCAAAGACACATGTTCAGCACATTTTGCTTTTGTGAAACGGAATATGGTTCAAGTTTGCTTCAATCAGGGGAAGAGGGACAGAAAAGGGTGGGGGAAAAGAAAGGTTCCCCTGAAAGCCCTTTGTGTCAAAGTGCAAAAGGTTTTATACACAGAGATGCGATTTCCCCTCCCTCCCTCCTGCTCCGTGGAAAGGCCCTGATGCCTCACCCATGGCTACAATGGTCGAAGCACGTTACCTATGCCGAAGACTGTCAGTGACAGTGCTTGAGAGCACCGTCGATGTATTTATTTTGGATGAGAATGATTGATTGTTTGAGTCACATCAAGAGGCCCTGATCTGGCTGCTAATGAGAAACTTAATATGCATCCAAAAGGAAGGGGGAAATGTTGAGTGGAGGAGTAGGTAGAAGGCTGGTGGGGGGTAGGAAGCGAGAGGGTGGGTCCTTCCCACAAAATCAGAGTTTGTCCATGAAGCATTTCTAATAGCATGACAGAGGTGGAAGGGACCCTAAGGGTCATCAAGTCTAGCCCCCAGCCAAGGAGGCCCAGTGGGGAATTGAACTCCTGACTTCTGGCTCTATAGCCAGAGAGCTAAGCCACCAATAAGCTTTTCAGCAGTTGTTGTTATTTTAATACGAATTGAGCTGTTTGATGTCCTCCCTTTCTGCCATCCTAGCAGTCAGAGCCTATGTCTGCCCATTTGTTTGTTCGTTTGTTCGTTTGTTCATTCGTTCATTCGTTCGTTCGTTCATTCGTTCATTCCTTCTGCCATCCTAGCACTCAAGGAGCCACGTCTGTCTGTCTTTCTGTCTGTTTACGTGTACATTTACTTGCCTTTCTCCTTTAAAAGGACCCAAGGCAGCTCCCTATCATTAAAAGACAACAGTTAAAGCTAAAAACAATGAGCGTTCAGAAGGCTGACGAAAAAAAGAAACAAATGAGAGGGTGGGTCCTTTTTCACAAAATCAGAGTTTGTCCATGAAGTATTTATAATATAATTGTCTTTAAACTGTAGATCCAGAAGGGACCCTTCAGACCATCGACTCTAGACCTTGTCATGAAAAGGATAACAATGCTAGAAAAGGATCAAACAAACACCGCACTGAAAACAGTAAACAAAAGCAGCGCTAAAAACACATTCAAGGCAGTAAGGCACAACCATCCAATTAAAAACCCCACTCAGGGACCTGCCCAAAGAGAATATATATATTCTCTTCAACTCATGTATTGTTTCCTTTGGGCCTGTTTTGCCCTCTTTGTTCACCACCTGGAGTTCCTTCAGGAAGATGGGCGGTATAAAAATGAATGAATGAATAAATGAATAAATGAATGAATGAATGAATAAATAAATAAATAAATCTTCCACCCAGGTGCTCTGCAGCCGCACATTCCCTTAATTTCAATAAAGTTGCTATATTGTGTGCTATAAGCCTAGATTGAAATTCCTTCAGTTCTCATTTTCATATGAACCAAGTTAACCCACACTTGCAAAATATGAGCCAAAGTCCACGGATCCTTCATGTTCTCCATTTCCCTGAATTTTGAAATACAGTTGTCTGACAGAAGGAAAAAAAAACTATACAAAAATATGTATCTCAGGGGAAAGCAGGGGATCCAAATGATAAAGTGGGGAAACACCGGTATGTTTGCAGAAATATCCACGAGGTAAACTGCGTGTGAAAATGGATATCCATTTTTGGTATGCATAAAATTGCATTAAATGCTCATAAAATGCATTAAACACTTGTGTAAAGATAGAGAATGGAGGTGGAGTGAAAAGAAATGTCCACAGGTATGATTGTTAAAGGTTTTGTTAAAGGGCGGTTTTTAATTTCTCTATAGAGTGGTATTTTGTAAAAAGGGATTAATTTGTTTCCAATAAAATTCTGTTAAGCAAATATTCCTTTGTACAAATTTCCCATAGGAATGCATTGAAAACGGATGAATCCCTAATCACGACAATTTTTTTCTGTTGTATGGATTCGCCCCATTGGTGATTCTGTTAAGCAAATTTCCCCAGAATTTTTTTCCCTTTAAGAGGATATTCTGTTAAACAAACCACTTGTTATATGAGGGCTCACTGTACTTAAAGTCATGCCCTGGAGATTAAAATCTGTTAGACATTGCAGCACCTCGGTGGGAAGATATCTCTCTTCTCTGAAGGCCATATCCATTTTAAAAAGAGAGGTTTAATCTGAATAAAAATCCTGTGGAAGGTAAGTGGCTAAACCACCCGCTTTGGGTTTTAAAAGTTGTTTGCTCTCTGTTGAGAATGGGTTAGGGGTTTGATCACAAACCACTAAAATACAAATGTCAATGTCTTTCAGAATCCCCTGGGAAGACGTTCTTCCCACAAACCGGAGGACAGGCACAAGGAGGCTCTCCTTGCATCTACCCTGACGTGTAGGGATTTGGAACGACTCAGAGGTGGCCATGTCTGAGTTCTCTCATGCTCTCAGTCAAACCCCTTATCTGGCCACAGATGACAGACATAATTCATCAAAGAATAACGGGGGAAACGGCAATCCATCTTCTAGCTGGGTTCGCAATCAGATTAAGGGCAAGCCTCTTCCACATGACAAATCCCATTGACATCATGTCCAGGTGCTCCCAATGGCCATGTGAGCTGATAAGAAGGGAAGGAGAGGGCTTCCGTTATATGTGTCAATCTTGAACCCAGGACCAAATCAGTTAATCTTAACAGCTTGGTGACAATCTTCATGGAGGCTTATTTCTCCAAAGCAGAAAGACCAAAACATGCCTGGATTTCCATCAGCCATTTGGGTTTGGAGGGCCTCAGACACACAGATAGTTCGCCTCCAAAACTTAATACATTTTGCTCCAAGTTCTCTCTGCAAGAAAAACACAAGCTGTGTTTTGTGATTAGCAGCTCTCATAACTAAGGAGTATTATCAGGGATCACTAGTCTCCAGTACATTAAGGAGGCATGTAGATTGGAAGCAATATATCACAATAGATATCCAAGGCTGTTTCCTTCTTCTTTCTCCCAACAGCAGGATATCAAGGGTATTTATTTATTTATTTATTTATTTATTTATTTATTTATTTATTTATTTATTTATTTATTTATAATACTTTAATAAAAATATTTTTACCCCAGCTCTCTCCTTAGCAAGTACCCAAAGTGGCTTACATCATTAAAAAGACAACATTTACAAGCTAAAACGACACAGCATTGGGGCATTTATAAGACTATATTTTTGTCTAAAATTGTTAGACAAAAAAAATTAAGGGCCATCTTATACACAAAGTAACCACACAGGTGTGAAACTTTAATTCTGGCTTGGAAAAATAGGGGTCATTTTATACATGGAAGTTGTCTTGTAGACAGAAAAATATGGGTAAATATCTGAATATTTAAAGAGAACTAAACAATTCTATTAAAATTGTTAAGAAAATCAGTAGTAAACCAAATTTAAATCAACAATTTTAAGGGATAAATTAAGCAACTAAAACTGAGGCAGAGCTAGTAGACAATAATGACATTAATCAAGACAATCCATTTCAACTGAAGATATAACCCTTTCTAAGCCCAGAGAGGAAATATAGTCTCTCGCACATTTGAATCATGACTTTGCCAAAAATTAAACTTGATTTATTGGGTGGTGGGGGAGGGAGGGAGTTATAGACTGAATAAATGGAAGCCAAAAATATTATAAGATTTGTCTTTTTTTGATTTAGATCTCTTAATATCCTTCATTCATCTGGTAGATTGGTCCATACAGGTTAACAACCAAGATAACTTAACAATTTCCACCAGCAGCAATTTCTAAACTTGCCCCTGTCAGCAAAAGGCATGATCAAATCTTAATGCAACAGTCCTTTGTTTGCAGCACAGCATACGTCCTGCAATAATAAAACCTCATATTACAGTACTTCAAGATATTTTGGTGGCGTGTAGGAGACCCAGAGGAACGTAGCATCCTTTATTGACTGAATGTGAAATGCTCTCCTCCAGCTTGGAGACAAGCATAAACTTTGTAGAAAACAAAGCAAAACAACGTGCATTAAATAGCTTTTCATTCAACACAACTCCCCCTTTTTACATTTCTTACTCAGTCACATTCTTGTAATGCAACACATTGAGGAATTTATATCTCGGGCACCCAGAAAAACAGGCAAACCCGTTTGGGGACATGCTGCGTATTTATGACCTATTAAGGAGATCATTCTTTGACTACTGCAGCTTGCTTATACACATTTTGATTATGTCCATTTTGCCTTCTCGTTGGACTCTCTGCCAACCTTTTTGCCTTTTTTAGATGTTTGTCATGCTGAACCGTTGCTCATCTTTTCGTGCCATTTAAGCTGGCTGGATTGCTTTGTGAGTGAGGTTGAGAGTTGGATTCCCCACGGTGGGCCTCCTCCAAGTAGAGCCAGCCTGTGTGGTCTAGGGCGCCCCTAGAACAACGGTCAACCACTTCTGAGTACCCCAAACTACTCTCATTACTACTGCCACTACTTTGAAAACCGTGGAAAGAGCCAGAACTTACATGGGGGCTCATAATGATTATTTGTAGGGGGAAATGGCAAAAATAGAAAAGGAAACAATACCATTCCATCTGATTTCACACATTGGTCTTTAGGGTTGTTCAATCAATAAGCAAAGGCAGATGACTGTGTGCAATGACCTCATAACTGCATTAGTTTAGGAGATGTGCTCCCGACGGCTGATGAAAACTTAAACTTGGAATGAAAGCAGTCCATCCAGAGGAATTGCTCTCTCTCTCTCTCTCTCTCTCTCTCTCTCTCTCTCTCTCTCTCTCTCTCTCTCTCTCTCTGTGTGTGTGTGTGTGTGTGTGTGTGTGTGTGTGTGTGTGTGTGTGTGTGTGTGTGTGTGTGTGTGTGTGTGTGTGATCTAAACAGGCCTATAACCAGAAGAGAAAGCTGTTCCAGTCATCTTGGGGTTATTACTGGAATGGAATCCCACCCCAAGTCCACCTGGACCCCTCACTGGGAATCTTTAAATGGTCATCGGAAACCTGTTTTTTAAGAGGTCTTTTTCAAAAAGCCAACCTTTATAACAGCTTTTGATGTCTCAGAAAAAAACTCCCAGCTAAACTAGATATGTGGAGAGAAAAACAAAAGAATCCATTTCCCCCAAAAGCAATACTGATCAATGAAGTTTACTGCACCCAGGTGCACAATTGGATCCATTATCCAAATGGGGATTGATTTGTGTTTGTCAAAACCTGAAGCCAATTGAATCTGGTTTTCTGTCCTTTCACATGGAATCTCTCCTTCCCCAGGAAATTCTCTGCTTTTCCTAACTGGAACGGAGGTGTGGACCTGTGGTGAATATCTGGGCTGCATTGTAGAAGATCCTAGGTTCAAGTCTCCAGTGCTGCCATGCTGCTGGAAGATGCTTCTCTCTGAAGGTCAGAATGGATGAGAAGACAGCTTTCCCACTGGAAGCTGATGGTCTGGTTTTCCTTCAGCAATACCAGCATGCCATGCCTACACAATCTGACTTGCAAACAAAGTCTGTGCTTACCTCCCAATGGCCAATCACAAAACAGAAGCAAAGTAATCTGTGACCTGCGGAGGTAAGGAAAGCATCTGCTGGGGATCAACAGATGTCTTGTACTTCTCGTGTGAGTTCTGCTTCTAACAAGGAGCTAACCAGAAGATCTTGTTTGATTTTTCAGATCTTGTATGGGGCTGCCACTGACTATAGTCAGTTCTGAGCAAGGCAGACTGATAATATTACCTAGCAATACAGAAGCTATTTCTTTCTACATATAAGGTGGTGCTCCTTATGCCATTCTGTGTGGAGGCTAAGAAATCCCCCGCAAGCATTGAGGACTTTTGTATCAAAATATTATCATCACAAGACATCCACAAGATCTGTGCATACAATCCTTACCCTCTTAAATCATTTCAAGGCATATTTTAACATGCTTTTGACCAGTTTATTTATTCTGTTTTTGTCCTGGTTTTATTTAGTTATTTTCATCATTTTTCTCATCATTTTTTATCTGTTCTTATCACATTTCTAATGAGGTTATGTGGTTTTATTTCTTTTTATTATGCTGTATACCAGTTTGGACAATCCAAGTAAATCTGTAACCATGTCTGTATCTCTCTACCTATACAGACCATGATAATCAGTACTATTTAAATATATATATATAAACATGGGTCCCAGAAGTTAATCATTAAATTTTGTCCATTAAATAACGATTGATTTTACAACATGTAATTTAATTTAAGGAGCATGAATAATAGTAAGGTATGTGTGGTTATTTATCAAATTTTATTTACATCACCTGCGAAAATAAAGGCCACTGTCATGTCTTATCAAAAAAACAAAAACAGAAGCAGCCCAAGGAAAACAATTATGTTGATGATAATAATAGATAAAAGCAGACTAATTTTAGAAAAGCAACAGATTTAAAAGCACTTTTAATATTGAAGAAAATTTAATTAGACACATACAAATATGTAAGAAAATCCAAGACTACAGAGAACAACAAACATCTCAGAGTGGAAAATTCCATAAGGGATTGAAATGAAACCATGCAGTCAATCACAGTAGATCTCCCCAAATTACATTATGGTACAGAGGTAGTTGCAGTGTATAAGTAAAGCCAGTAAACATAACATTCAATCTTCATAGAGACAACCTAAAATTACTGTAATTTGATAACATTTTAGCTTGCATTCTCATTGCTTTCAGCAAAAAATAAAAATAAAAAATAAAAAAAGCAAATCACTGCAATTTCTGCAGTAGATCCTCGCTGCCAATAAGAGAGAGAAAAAGGAGAAAGCATTCGGATGATATTTCCAGATGTTGAATAGTCAAGGAGTCATCAAGCTCATTAAAGGGATCTCAATACTATTATAGAAAATAAAGTATTGACTTACTATGTCAGGTTCTGAACTGCACAGAGGCAGTCGGCCAGAGTTAAGGTGTCCACCTCTATCCATTAGAATAAGGTAGCTCCAGATTCCCCTTTAAACTATGCTAGACCAAGAGTGCTTTGAGATGCACTTTTTTTTGGCAAATGGTTAACCTAAGGACCAACAGAAATCTGATAGACGTTCAATGCAGAAGAAGAACAAGCTCTGTTTGGTAGGAGAATACAACTCTAAACATCTATGCCCTTGGTTTGCTGTGTAATTCAACATAATTTAGTTTAGGGTTCCCTTTGGAAGGAAGGAAGGAAGGAAGGAAGGAAGGAAGGAAGGAAGAGGAAGGAAGGATCAGACCCATATAGAAAAGTAGAAATGGAGAAAACCTAATGTACATTTTTTGTTCTTCCATATTTCCACTCGTGGTGTGCATACTGATCCAGATGCACCAGTGACAGATAGCCAAATAAAACATCAGTACAGGTTAGTTAAAGGCAAAGCTAAATTATCTTCCAAAAGCACATTTGCAATATTCTGATTAGTGTGTCATCCAGATTCCAGCACTGTATAAAAGCTGGGCTAATAGGTCAGCCACAAAAAATGTGAACATTTATTAATTTATTAATTTATTGGATTTTTATACTGCCCATCTGGCAATGAGGTCACCAACATATCAATTGGTCCAGAGTTGAAGAAATGCTGGCAGTTTTGTTGTGAAGTCAATAACATAATTTCTGTGGGACGTCCTGGATAAAAGACAATGAAACAATTCAAAATAGGTAACAAAATTCCTAACTATCTCTCTGTTGAGACCTCTTTGAGCGGACGCCTGTCTAACAAACAGATACATTTCTGAGGATACGAAAACTTTATACTTGTCACAATCAGTGGAAATCATGAGAAAAAATGTTTTTGGCAAAGCAAACCTCTTGGAGTTTTGATAGGAGAATCTCGTCATCGGCAGAAAATAATAAAGGCACCCCCGTTTCATTTGAGTGAACGAAATCCATAGAGAGCTGAGTCAGGAGTAAAATCATTCATGTAGAGATTAAACAGGAGAGAACCTAAAATGCATCATTTTAGAACTTGTCATGATGAAATAAGAGGGTATGAAAGATGAGAATTTGAACCGAGATTTTGTTGATGCTGTGTCTTTGTAAAACTGAGCAAACGTTTCCCAGTTCCACTCTCTAGTGGATCTCTCAGTAGCAGCTTAAAGATCGATTTAGGAGCTACAAACCTTAGAGTAGGGAGGGAAACAGACTCGTTACTTGAGGTGGACTTTTCCTTCCAGATGTGATAAAATAAAAACTGCAAGCTTTTCCCCTCATCTTGCCATTCCACCCCGAATGTTTTGGTCTCAAGACGACCCTCATATTTAGTACAAAGAAAACTGGTGTATAATTTTCCAATAAAAGATAACAAGTTTATTGGTCTATAATTGGATAAGTCAGATTTACAGCCCCTTTCTAATGGATTGGGATGATTACTTCCTTATGCCAAATTTTCAGCCAAGAGGCCAGTTTTACTGGCATATATATATATATATATATATAAAGGACAGACAAAAATGAAGCTTGTCAATCAGCCAAAAGTAATTTAAAGGGACATCAAATCGGGACCAGGTGTTTTTTCATAGTTCAAGTATAGGATCAAGACCCTAACTTCCTACACAACAACTGGACTCTATCCTGGGCGCTCAGAATCATGTTCTCTTAAATCCTGGAAAAGGAATGTATGAAAATACTGTTCCCGGACACAAGCAAAAAATATAATAATGTGGATTTCTTGGTGAACATTTTCGCCCATGTTATACCCTTTGCCAAAAGACCTTATTATCCTTGCAGCAAAATACAGGTATAAATAACTCCTCATTCAGTTGTTGTCGGTGAAGATTTATTTATATATTTTTATTTTTGCATTTGTATACCACGGCCAATTTTCCCCAAAGGGAACTCTGGGCAGTTTACATAAAGCACCACAATAAAGAACAACAAATAATAATAAAGGTTTAAAAAAAACAATGCAAGAGAATTAGACAAACAGCTACATGGCAAGAGGCCTAAAACACTCAACAAAACAGGCAACAAACACAGGGGAAAACAGAAACACAACTTAACAATTGCCAAAGGCATCCCTGAAAAGCCCAGTTTTTATGGCCTTTTTAAAGGTCGCCAAGGATGGGGCCTGGCCATGTCTCGCTTGGCAGTTTGTTCCAGGAAGCTGGGCCAGCCACAGAGAAGATTCTCAGTCATCCAAGTAAGTTTATCTGGAAGATGAGTTATGGCAACTGGACTTCTTTTCTTGAGAGATTGAAACGTTACACTACTCATCCAAGCAGCTTTGTCAGCCTTTCAGTGGTTTGTTTCTTATAAAGAATTGGGGAGTGTGAGGGTTCACTTGCTGAATAACGGGGTTCCGAGATGAAATGAAGATTGTCCATTCCCGTTGTAACGTTTGTTTTATTAACAATTTCAAAATGTTTAGTATTGTGTTTCATGTTCATTTCAGGCTCAGTACTTTCAACAGCTACTTCCAACATAAAAGGTTTACTAAGAGGACTTAAACTGGGTGGCTTAGGTTCATTAACTATAACTTGTTTTATTGATGAGATCCCCGGACGTAACATGGGCTGCCACAACACTGGTGGCAAGCCCATTGAGCCACTGGATTCTCCTTTGTCAGGGGTCTGCCTCTCCCCCTCGTTCCCCAGATATTGCCCGACCATCTTACTGGTTTTACATAACAGTCCATGTCTAATCCTTTCCAATGTTTACTTCAAACATCTCATCCCTCTCCCGTCTCTCGACCGTTTGTGTCCCAACGTCCCGTGTTGACCGTTTTTCTCCTTCCACAAACTCTCTCTTCGTGCTCCCTCCTCGTCTCACGCACAACTTTCCCCTAATGTATCACTCACTACCCACATGCTCCGTTCTTCATTCTCCCTCCTTTCTACCCAAAAGGCCTCTTCTACCACCTCTACCTTCTGTTCCTTTTTCACTTCATTTCCTGACTCTTTCTTTCTCTATCTCTTTAACTTTAGCTCCATCCTTCTGAGCTCTTTCTCTCTCCTGTACGGATGGCACACTTTCTTCTTGCTCTTTCAGTGCTGACTCCTCACAGGGAGTCATTTATCTACAGTGGACCCTTGTATAACAAACAGCTTGTATAACATAAAATCTGTACAACATAAAAAATTCTGGAGATAGGGGAAAATTGCTTAACATAATGGCCTATGGGGAGAATCTGTACAACATAAAAATTGGATTACTCCATTTTCAATGCATTCCTATGGGAATTTGTATAAAGGAAAAATTGCTTAACACAATTTCATTTGGAATGAATTAATTCCTTTATACAAGGTACCACTGTATTTGTTTATTGGTATCCAAGCCTCGTTCCATGCAGGAGACCCCAGGTGGCCTGCAAGAATTGAAATGACACGATGACCACGGTTTTTAAAATGCCATGACAATGCTTCTAAAACACTTAAAAATTGTGAAACTGAAAAACGAGATTAAAAAGCATTTGAAATATATTTTTGGAAACATTATCCATAGAGCATTCCCTAGACCACAGTAGGGGAATCTTTGGCTCTCCAGATGTTTTGAACTGCAACTCCCAGAATTCTGAGCCTAGATTGCCAATGATTAAGGACTGTGGGAGTTCAAGCCCAAAACATCTGGAGGGCTGACGCTTCCACACCCCTGCTCTAGACCCCCTACTTATTTTTCTTTGAAGCCTTCCTGATAGGAGGTATTTGTCTCAAGCTGAAAGGACAAGAGCAATAGCATATTAGGGCAGCACATTCCAAAACCTGAAACCGGCCACTGTACTTCTTTAAACAAATTTTCTTCCAAATATAGAAGAATAAATTTAAAGAAGAGCCAGGTAAAATTCTGGTACAGTGGTACCTTGTATAAAGGAATTAATTTGTTCCAAATGAAATTATGTTAAGCAAATTTTCCTTTATCCAAATTTCCCATAGGAATGCATTGAAAACGGAGTAATCCCTAATCGCAACCATTTTTATGTTGTACAGATTCGCCCCATAGACGACATCTCAACAGTCCAACAAAGCCAGAATTAGCTCACACAGTCCCAACAGCTTCTACATCTTCTTAGTTTGTGTGGGGCTAGCTAGATACTTGCACGTCCATCAATATGCTATCGCTCTACCTTAGCTGCTCACTTCTCCTTGGCCCCCAATGGTGGTGGTGGTTGTGGTGGTATGTTGTTTGTAGCTGTTGTTGATTCTTCTTCTTCTTCTTCTTCTTCTTCTTCTTCTTCTTCTTCTTCTTCTTCTTCTTCTTCTTCTTCTTCTTCTTCTTCTGGAGGAATTTATCAAAATTCAGAAATAAAGCCAAGTGTGATGCTTATAGTGCTTAAAGGGATACACATAGTGCCACCCCCTCACCCCATTATTATTATTATTATTATTATTATTATTATTATTATTATTATTATTATTATTATTATTATTATTATTATTATTATTATTATTATTGTTGTTGTTGTTGTTGTTGTTGTTGTTGTTGTTGTTGTTGCTGCTGCTGCTGCTGCTGCTGCTGCTGATGATGATGATGATGATGATGATGATGATGATGATGATGATGATGATGATGATGTATGGCTCCTTGGCATTCTAAAGTGTAGCAGCATGTCCCACAGAAGTATTTACTCTCTCAACATTTGCAGTTGTTTCCCCCCCCTAAAAGAAACTGACTTTCTTACATACAACTTGGACCCTCACCTTATTTGGTTGTGAACCTTGACTCCATTTTAAACTCTATTTTGACCCTTCAAGTGGAAAACAAAATTATGCTGCTTTCTCATGTGTGCCTCTCTGAACACCAGGAGGCTGCCTTGACTTAGATCTTCATGGAGAAGTGTACCAGTATTTGAAATGTAGCGACACCATTCTATTTGGAATGAACAGCAAGAGCACAGAGAATCATAAACCACTAATAAGGAGATTCGGAGAAAGAAGGCGGGAGAGGTTCATCTTAATTTGGAGCACCATTTCCTGGGAATGAAAAGTAAAATATCGAAGGTAAGGTGACATTGACAAATTGCTACTATTTATTTAAATAGTGTAATGCAATCTATGTGTAGTTCTCTAGTCTGTGTTTGAAACAGTTGACCCATTCTGCTAATATAAACAAATTAGTCTCCTGGGTATTAGGCTACATCGAATCTGCAATTAAAAGCAGTAACTGGCTGTTATTTAATTCTAGCAATATGACTGTCATGGGAATGGGTGGTATGTGCACCGGCATCCACAAGGTATCCAGAGACATTAAATCAGGCATGTCCAAACTTTGGCCCACCAGATGTTTTGGACCGCAACTCCCACAATCCTTTGCCATTGGCAATCTAAGCTTAAGAATTTTGGGACTTCTGGTCCAAAACATCTGGAGGTCCAAAGTTTGGACATGCCTGCATTAAATGTTGCATTCTTGAGGCCTTCTCTAGGACTTCTCGGGCTCCCTGTGAAAGGTGGATCAATACTTCAGCACACCTTTTCCTCCAAACACAGCTTATAATCCTTGTGATCTGCACACATTCTCAAAGTGGGTCCCTGACGGTTTCTGTCGGCAAAATTGCTGTACATAGGAGGAGTCCAAAGTTTCCCAAGCTTCCTTTTCCTCCAGTAGTAGACCAAACACTGGCAAGTTTGATCTGACAAGATGCTAATTGGCAATTTATTATTTATTTTCCAGAAACAGGTATAGCGACAATTTGTTCTGGCTCTGAAAGCCACCTTTAAAAATTTGCTTGGAGGCACCATGCACTTGACTGAGGGGCAACTGACCCGCTTGTGAGCTGCCCTTTTTAAAATGGATGAGGCCATCGCAAAGGGCATGAAGGAGTGGGGGGAAAGGGGTGCCAGTGTAGAGAAAAAAGTAAACTAAAAGAAAAAGGCAATTTCCTACTAAAAAAGACCAGACTTCCTTGCATTTAATTTTGTGTCATGTAGCCACAGGTTTTTAATCTGATTTCATCCATGATGGATCCAATGCAAAATATGGAGTAAATGACCAGTAGAGATGGGCACGACTCATCGAAATTTTCGTTTTCATTTTCGTTTTTCATTTCGTTTCGCAACGAAAATGAAAATGAAAAATTTTTCAAAAGCAAAACGACAACAGAAACGAAATGAAAAATTTTGCCGTGTTTTTCATTTTCGTTACGGCAGACACATTGTATTGAAAAGAATGCTAATGAAATGAAAATTTTTCATTTTTGTTTTTGTTTTTTCTTTTCGTTTCGTAATAAAACGAAAACGAAAAATGTGCAAAAAAACCAAAAAACGAAAACGAACCGAAACGGACCACTAAATGAAAAACGAAAAACAAAAATTATTTTTTTGAGTCGTGCCCATCTCTAGTGACCAATATAAATGCCTTCTGAGAACAGCACGGAATCATGAAGATTACTACTTCTAAAAAAGAACTGTTTGTGTTATCACCTTTCTCAGGCATAGGGCCCTTAACGTTGGTTGCTGCTGTTGCTCGGGAAACTAATTCCTTCCATCTCTTATTATTGAGTCTGTTACTGTTACTGTTGGCATTGCATCCTCAAAATAAATAAATAAATAAATAATTCCTTTTTGTCCCGCATAGTCCCTGTGACTGGAGGAGGTGGGGGGAAAGTAGAAAAAAAAAACACACCCATGTACAATGGTCTCAAAAGAGCCAAATGGAGAGAAGGGGGGTTGGGTGGGCTTTGTTTGGAGAGCTGGGGTTTGAAACCCAATCCGGGACTTTGATGGAGTTTTAACATCAGCTCTGCTTCCTGCCCCATCAGAAGAGCGCCTGACTGATATCATCTGGCCACGAATCTCAACGCCTGGCAAACTACTTCTTTTGCCAAGACTGCACTTTTGGTATAATGCTTTTGATAAAGATGGCTTGCCATCGAAGGCTGAGCTTGCATTTTTTGTTTTCTTAGTGACCTATAAAGGTATCATCTTGCTCTTTCAGAGAGTGAAACTGGGGTTTTTTAATTGCTTTATCACTTAGCAAGGCTTCCAAGCAAGGCCTATCAGCACTCGCCTCAACACCCCTCCTTCGCCTTCCACAGCACAGAGAAGATTGTGTTTAAAATGCACATTTTTCCTCTTCCTCTTTTTCCAGGGGGGGACCCACTTTGCAGTTTAATTACTCAGTGCCCTGAATCCCAAACCTCTCCAAATTTGGAGGGCTTAAAGGGAAGAGTCCAAGGAAGATTCCCACCAAATGTGGTGCTTCTAGGATGAGTCATTTTGTTTCTAGAGCCAAAAATGGCAGTTTGTTTTGCTTCATCACAAAATGTGTTCTACCATTTCATTTCATAACGAAATGATTTGTTACATAACAAAATGACAAAACGGTGCTTCATTTTGTGCCCATCTCTAGTCCCCAAGGACAATCCAAAACCCCAAATCCACAGAAAGATAATACCTTGGTAGTTTCAGCTGCATAGCCTTAATAGCCAGAATTTTTCTTAAGGCCAAGTGGTATAAACCCCCCACCAAAAGGTGGCAGAGGAGCAGCAGGATTCTACTAGGGTCTCCCTGTAAGGCAATCAGAATAAATCAGATGGCCCAAAGTACCCTGAATTACACAGACTGACAAACAGCCCAACATAAAATATGTTTGTCACAGGGAAAAACAAACAGACTTGCATTAATGTGAGCGATAACATGGGTGGTGTTTTAAATGAACTTTTAATTAAAACTTAGTAGGATGAGGATGTTAATTAAATACCAAATGTTTGCACAGGGCCAGTTATTGAGTTTAATAAGTATGTAAGAGATATTAATCTAATTGTCATGCAATTATCTCTCGGGGGGAGGAAGGGAAGCAGGAGTGTGGAATGAAACACTTTTATCAAACAAGAGTAAGACTGAGCAGAAAGTGGGGGTGAGAGAGGAAAGGGATACAATTTTTGTCCTTTCCTGCATTCCTGTACTGACTTACCTGGAAGTAATTTCCTTTAAACTTAGAGGGACGAACAGCTGAGTCAACATGTACAAGATTGTGTTGGCTAGATTATTTATTTATTTATTTATTTATTTATTTATTTGTTTGTTTGTTTGTTTGTTTCTATAATTTCTATTTAAAATAATATAAGCTGAAACAATTTAACCAAGAATCCGGAAACAAAAAAGAGAAAACATTTTTGAATAATATAATTATTATTCAAACAACACATCTCTTCTTCTTCTTCTTCTTCTTCTTCTTCTTCTTCTTCTTCTTCTTCTTCTTCTTCTTCTTCTTCCTCCTCCTCCTCCTCCTCCTCCTCCTCCTCCCCCCCTCCTCCTCCTCCCCCTCCCCCTCCCCCTCCTCCTCCTCCTCCTCCTCCCTCCTCCTCCTCCTCTTCTTCTTCTTCTTCTTCTTCTTCTTCTTCTTCTTCTTCTTCTTCTTCTTCTTCTTCTTCCTCCTCCTCCTCCTCCTCCTCCTCCTCCTCCTCCTCCTCCTCCTCCTCTTCTTCTTCTTCTTCCTCCTCCTCCTCCTCCTCCTCCTCCTCCTCCTCTTGCAACCCCCCTTGCCTCTGGCTTGCCAATGGGGGACAGCCCCAGCGGCCACCTCCGGCCTCAACCCTCCCCCCATGCCAGCAGCCTTATATGAACCCCACCACGCCCAGCTCAGCATCTTTGTGCTGCCTCCCGCAAGGAGGGGGCTGCCCACAGGGAGTGCTGTACCAGCCATCTAGTGTCCCCGGGTGGCTGGGCATCTTTCCTGCCAGCTCAGAGATGGACCCTTATGGGGGCTGGCAACGCCGCTAGCACCACCACCACCACCACCAAGAGGAGAAGGAGGAGAAGGAAAAGGAGGAGCACGAAGTGCCACTGCCCTTTCCTGCCTGAGGGGGGACCGCAGTGCTGGGCCAGGTGGCCCCCAGATTGCTGCACCCGGGGCAGATGCAGCCTTCTGCCCCCCTGCAGATACTGACTTGGGGCTAGACCTGGCTAAACCTGAAGGCCGGTTGAGGTCTTTCTCAAGAGTGAGCCTGTAACATGTCTATCTGTTGGGTAGAACTCCTAGAATGAAGACATGGGATTTGTAGTCCAAGCTTTCCAAAAATCCCACCCAATTCATGGACATTTCCTCCTACAGTTCTATTGGGGGGGGGACCCTTTCACCATGTCCTGAAATCCGTTCCTTTCAGTTGTTATGTCAGATTTCCACATTTATAATAGAAACAGTTACGAGTGCCTGAACCACACTTAATCATCACAAATGCGCCTCTATAATTAACACTTTGAAATTTTAAAGAATGCCTAGGCATTTATTAAGAGAGCTTTAGCTAGTTAGATATCAATTACTGCACTTATAAATGTCTCTTAGCACTTTAAAGAATTATTTGATAATTTAACTTGCCATGGGCGATCGCGTTCATTAAAGCGTCTCCTACATAAAAAGAAAGTCTTTGGGCAAGTCTTTAGGATTTACGCATTAATGAAGGCATTTTACCCCTCTAATATTTTGGGCATGCTTAGAGGAACCCTGCTCTTTCTCCTCCTCCTTACTGTGCCTCTGTTATTATGAATTGCAACTGAGGGTACAATTTGAATAGGAAAGACAGGGATTAAAAGAAGATGGTCAGCTTGTTCATTAGATGGGCCTCCATATGGAGCTGGACGTGTGACAGAGTTGACTCAAAAGCTTGGAAAAGTTACTTTTTTTGGTTTACAAAAACCATTATGGCTGGCATGCTCGAATCAACCACACACTTAATGTGAACTCGGCCGTTCTGTCATTAATCACAGATTAAGCGTGTGCTCTGATTGGTTAACAGTCTGGGGGCTATACTGAAACAGAGTTGTATAGAAACTACTTTTAGGCTTTAATCTTTAGATTAAATTTATTTATACAATGTTTCTCATAGCTGCATGCAAGATATGTAAAGACTCAATGGGTAATAATTTTCAGCTATAACTTTCCTTTAACTTTCTCCCTTTAGCATTGTGACTGCCTTATAAATTTAACCTGCATTTTGCTTATTTGTTTCTTTCTTTATTTAAAATATTTTACCTTGCTTTTCTCCTTGGAAAGGACCCAAGATGTCTTACAACATTGAAAGGCAATATATACAGTTGGAGACAATGAGTGATACATCAGTCATTAATGCATTAAAGACAATATTAAAAGCAAAGAACAATGAGTGTGAGACATCACCTTACATCCTTAAAAAAAGCAATATTAAAGATGACTACAGTAAATAAAAAACTATAGAGGAGGAAAAAGGTCTCTGTGAGAGATGGAAAACACAGGTACTACTACAAAGCCATTTCAAGTGGTAATGTATAACAGTCTGTCTAAAAATCACATAATAGGTAATGTTTTGATAGCCATGGACTGTAGTAGTAGTAGTAGTAGTAGCAGCAGCAGCAGCAGCAGCAGCAGCAGCAGCAGCAGCAGCAGCAGCAGCAGCAGCAGTAGTAGTAGTAGTAGTAGTAGTAGTAGTAGTAGTAGTAGTAGTAGTAGTAGTAGTAGTAGTAGTAGTAGTAATAATAATAATAGTATCACGTTTATTAGAATAAAAAGTGGTAAAACATACTCAAGCTGATTTGTTACATACCCATATTTAATAATAATAAACTAAAATGATAAACCTAAAAAAACAACATCAGCAAACGTTTCCAGTTTCAATTTTCTGTGTCAGGTTATGAAATTCTTTGTTTCCACATATGGAAATTGTATTTGCCTACGAGTGCCTATCTTTCTGAACCTACAAAATTCCTTCATGTCTCTCGTAATTTACACATTTTTCTCCACTGCTGCTGGGATTTTTCAAATACGTGGGGTTTGTTTGTTTGTTTTGCATGTTTTTCATGGGTACTGCTGTTTTTCTGCACCCTTTTGGCTTTGCAAAACCAGAGTTGGCCATCAAGGCTCGATCATTCCCCAAAGTCTCCATGCAAAACAGACTACAAGTTTTGGAAAGCTATAGATATTCCCGTCTTTTCCAGTCCTGCAATGGAAGACGTGGAATAGATATTTCTGAGTTCGCGTGAGCATTTTCACTCGTCTCCCTCAGTTCAGCTCGGAATTAATGACGGGGAAAGGATTCTCTCATGCCTGCAAAAAAGCAGAGTGAAATTCAGTGCAAGTTCTCGGTGACATGAGAGCAAGCCGAGATAATGAGGGAGGTCAGACACACCGCCAATGTCAGATTTCCAGTGTTTATGGATTCAGAAGAGCAACCCTGGAACCAGCCAACCATTTGGGGCATCTCATTAGGTAAAAAGGCCGTTAACAAGTGGCACGTTAACTTCTTTGAGATCATATTGGGGATTTTACCTGCCTGGTGAGCGCTTTAGCTCAAAGGGGAGCTAATTCTACCTCAAGCATACCAGATTCTCCATGAAGCGAGGAAAGGAATGGTAATAATGAGAATCTCTTGGATAAAACCAGCAATCCGGCCTGGGAGGGGGGAAAAGTGGTAAAATGTACCTTATCAAGACAGAAGCTAGTGGGACAGCAGGGAGGGAAACAGAGAGGTCTACTGGAAACCACTTTGAAACGTGGCCATCTCTAAGAGAGAAAGAGAAATATTCCTGGTGGCACTAATGAGGGAGGTTTTCACTCTGCTTGTCATGAAAATAAGAGTAGATATTAAGAATTACTCAATAGATTTAATGTGGTGTTAGAAGAGGTAGCTGTGGTAGTCTTTGCTAGCAAATCAGGCAAGAAGGAAGGAAGGAAGGAAGGAAGGAAGGAAGGAAGGAAGAAAGGAAGGAACTGATGACAGCTGGATGGACAGATGGACAGAGGGAGGGAAGGGAGGAATGAACGAACGAACGAACGAACGAACTGATGACAGATGAATGGAAGGAAGGAAGGAAGGAAGGAAGGAAGGAAGGAAGGAACTGATGACAGCTGGATGGACAGATGGATGGAGGGAAGGGAGGAATGAACGAACGAACGAACGAACTGATGACAGATGAATGGAAGGAAGGAAGGAAGGAAGGAAGGAAGGAAGGAAGGAAGGAAGGAAGGAAGGAAGGAAGGAAGGAAGGAAAAGAAACATTAAAAATAAAGAAGATTGAAATGTTATGGCACCTTAAAAACTGCCTCCTGCTATGTGTTAATGTACATTTTCGTGGACAGGTCCATTTCCTCAGACTTTTTTTTAACAGTATAACCGTTTAAGAGAAAAGTGATGGGACTGTTTGCCTTTCACCTTGTAAATTGCCCAAATCTAAAGACCTACCTTATCTGAGAGCAACTTGCTCCATCTTAATCTTCACAGGGTTTCGTGTCACAGCTGTCAGCGGCGTGATTAGTGTCATCTAGATTGAAGGCATTGTGATTCTGAGTAGGATGTTCGTGGTTAATAAGGAACTATTGTCATCGCTTTTAATTGCACATTTTTGTGCGACAAACTTGAAGGATGTGAGAAGCATTCCCCTCTCCCCCCAATTAAAAAAGCAGTCAAGGATAGACGTACAACACCTGCAAGGTCACACAGGATTAAGTTCTACAGTATACGATAGCTGTGTATGTGGCTATGTCTGATTACCCCACTGTGCCTTCTGGGGAGAAGAGCCAGCCTGGGTGGCTTTGGGCCAGCTGCCCAATAGTCCCAGGGCTCCCCTAGAAGAAAGAAATGGTAAACCACTCAGTCAGCACTCTGTAGCTAGTAAAGGGTTGCCATCAATCGGAAGCAAGTAGATGGCAGTTAATGATTAGTATTATTATTACATCCAGTCGGCATTAATGCCAGGAAATTGCACATATCATTATGGCCAATCTCTAAGAAAATGGGTATTAATGGGTAGATTTTAATTAAAATTATTAATATTATGATTTGGTGTTTACTGAGCTGAAAAGGCTCCCAGAGTGGCATACAAAGTTCCATAACAAAGGATACAATCTAAAAGAAACAGCAAGAGAGGGAGATAAATTCCACACTTGCAGAACACAGGCAATGCTGACTGGGGGATGGATATCCATCCATCTATCTATCTATCTATCTATCTATCTATCTATCTATCTATCTATCTATCTATCTATCTATCTATCTATCTATCTATCTATCTATCTCTAGTCTGTTTATTTTATTTCTAGGTCACCTTATTCCTGATAGGGGACTCAAGGCTGCCTACAACATTAAAAGGGAATAGAATAAAAAACATTTAAAGTGTATGATAAAGCCAGCTGAATGAAGCAAGTAAACGTTAGAAGCTGCCTTAACTTTGAAAAGGTGTTCAGGGACTGGTTTGTGGTTGTTAAAGGCCTGCGTAAAGAGATCGGCCATCAGTTGTCAGTGGAAGGATCAAAGGGAGGAGGCCAACGTCATCTCCTGAGGGAGGGCATTGCAGAACTTGGTGCAGACACAAAGGAGGCCCTGTCAGTGCCTGCACTGGCAATGACATTGATAGGATCACTTCCTGTGACGATCTTAAATGCCAAGACACTCGGATTTGTTATTCCAAAAATCGACTTTTCTAAGTCCTGGGTTCAAAACAGAACAAAAATACTGGAAACGACCACTGGGCACATAGTGAAAATTGGTGTTTCCTCTCCACACTGTGGCTGAGCACAATGGGAATGGAAGTTCCTTTGACATGGTGCTGCCTCCTGGTTGCTGGCTTTCATCCACTGCGTTATATTTCCCCTCGGCAAATATATCTCCTTGTCAAAGGAGAACCTTTATTCCTGAACTAGAGTCGGGCAACAAAACGATGACAGCCTTTTCAATGCATTTGGGAAGGAAGGCCGGCGAATGCCGGCCATCACCGCTCCCGTTTGCTTTCTGTTGGAAGTGTCGTTTTTTTTTTTTTCTCGCCATTTTACCACCGCATTCATCAAAATAAACCTCCCTTCTTTTTTTACTTCACAACATTTCAGGCCCATCTTTCTCTGAGTAAGGGCAGACAGGAACAAAAAAAAAGAGAGGAGTCAAAGTAAATGATAAAGTGTTCGGGAAATCCAGGTTGACATATTGGCCCTGATTCACATCAAAATGAGGGCCAAAGGGAAAAACGTAAAAACACTGGCTGTTTTATATAAGCGAGACCCTTCCCTGCCTCTTCTTCCCCTCCTCTGCAACTCTGTTGCTTTTGTTTTGAAAGGGGGAAAAATATCAGGAAATGACCTTCCCTGCTGTATATTGTGAAAACATCCTGATTCCCAGTCTTGCAGACTCATGATTTCAAATGACAGACAAAAGGGATCATGTGGCATTTATTATCCCACATTTATTATCTATGCTTACATCTTGACCGAAAGCTAGTTGGAGGGGCTCAGCTGCTTTAGAAAAGCTCCATAAGAAGGGTTATACACCGTTGTTGTTGTTGTTGTTGTTGTTGTTGTTGTTGTTGTTGTTGTTGTTGTTGTTGTTGTCCTAATCCATCATTTCCTGGAATATGCTTTAAAAAATCATGATCAGCAACCTGGGACATGTAAATATTTCTGCACCATTAAAAACAACAACCCTGCCCTTTCCTTTGGGTAGATATCCCAAACTGGGTAGATGATATAGTACATCTGTCTCTGCAAAATGCATTTTAACCCTGCCAGCAATCCACGGTTCCATTTTTTTTGTCACCCTCATTTTCTAGCTCTCCAGTTCCTTCTATGCATGGAAAACTGCTGGTATGAAGTAGGGAAGGTCATCATTTGAGAGGTTTTATACCTTTCCACAGTCCCAACCTGTTTGGATAATCTGCTGAAACCTGTTGTGTTTGTCAGTTTGCCATTTGATCTGTTCAGCTCTAATAAACAGATAATTCAAGGTGCAGACCTTAATCTACGAATCACAAAATGGCCTGGGTCCAAACTACCTCAAAGATTGAATCCCACAATATGACCCAGCACAGGTATTAAGATCATCAGGAGAGGCCTTTCTCTCCATCCCACCACCTTCACAGGTGTGCCTCAAAAGAACACATGAAAGGGCCTTCTCCCAGACTCTGGAACTCGCTCCTGCTGGAGGCCAGGACTGCCTCATCTCTGCTGTCTTTCCGGAAGCAGGCAAATACCTTCCTCTTCAGGCAAGCTTTCCCTGAAAGATGGACGTTGTACTATGTAACTTTATATGGATTACCATACATGATTGCATAGACTGATTTCATAAGAACACCAGGGTTTTCCATGGTACTTTCCACCCCTCATAATGGATTTTTCTTTTCTTTTTGTGTGCTCTTTGTAGCTCTGCTCTTACCTTTTAATGTTCTATGATACCTCTTTTAATTCCCCATTATTAACTTGAATATGTTTTAAATGTTCCGGACTGTATACTGCCCCTCATTATTGTAAGCCACCTTGGGTCCTTTTCCAAGGAGAAAGGTGGGGTAAAAATATTCAAAATAAATAAATAAAACCTATTATTCTTTCTCCTACTAATGGCTCGGAGTGAATTGGAGAAGTGCCAGTTGATGAGGAAAGGGGTGAACTACTTTAGGGAACTTGAAGCTTTCTGTTTAGTGAATCCCTGCATCTCTGACAGGTAGCTAGAGGAATTTAAGCAGTAGTCAAAACTCTGTAGCTGTTCTGAATGCAGGAGGTTTTCCACTTCATAACTTCTTCCCCCATGTCAATGGATGTTATGAAAGAGAGAGAGATGCAAAGAGGTTGCACTCCTTCACCTTATTTATTTAAACTATATGATCAGGGAATGCCTGCATTGGGCTGTAGGTCTACACATACACGTACAAATCAACAAGGGAAAAAGAGGGGAAATGCAATATTCTCAGTGCAGACTCTGTATGTTCCTTCCCTTGAATAAACTTCCAGGCCATTAGCATGTTGAAATCAGATCTCATTTCCGCTACTTAGGGATCTCTGAAGGAGGAAGCAGGTCTTTGTCCCAGTAGGATCTAGGTCTTTAGTCCTCCTTGTGCCTCCTTTTTCAAGGACATGGAAAATCTCTTTCTTATCTCCAGATGTTTCTCGTTTCCCACCGAACCCCCTCCGAAACCTTGCCATCCGTCAGTGCCTCTTCTTGGGACCACCCGGGTGACTCCACCATTGTTTGACCTTCTTATTGGTAACCCTTGACTTCTAGGGGAGACCCTTTAGGAAGCTTTCTTCATGGGAGCTTTCATGCCTTACAAAAGCTCTCTTGGCCAATTGTTAGCAAAGGAGAAGAGCGGTGAGATTCTCTGTCTCCGCTTCACTGTTGAGGGGGATATGTTGGCCGGCAAAATAAGTGTTGATGTAGGAACAAAATACGTTCCTGTAGCAACAGCTACTAGTCTCCATGATGAAATGCTGCATTTAGTGGTAAATGCCACGTCCACAGTGTGAAGAATTAGGTCTTCTTCAATTCAGATGTGTACTGATCCAAAGTACCGCTTCTGCAGCACATCTATGATGAGGCCCCGTTTGGAATGCATGGCTTATGTTAAGCACATGATGTGTCTTCTGGAGGAAACACGATGAAAAATGGTATTCAAATATGTGTATGTATTATAAAAGGGGCATGGTGGCTCAGTGGGCTAGAGCGCTGAAATGTTGGCTGCAAAGTTGGCAGCTCAGCGGTTCGAATACCAGGTACCATGCAGCGGAGTAGGCTCCCGCTGTTAACCCCAACTCCTGCCAACCTAGCAGTTTGAAAGCATGTAGATAAACAGGTACTGCCATAAAAAGCAGGAAGGTAAACAGTGTTCCATGCGTAGAAATGTATTCAGCAATGCCAGCCACATGGCCATGGACTTGCACAACACTGGCTCTTTGGCTTGGAAATGGAGATGAGCACCGTCAGACATAGCTAGCATGCAAGTGCGGGAGGACCTTTACCTTTACCTTTCTGTATTATATATCATGTCCAGAATGATTCTTTAAAAGAACAACAGTTCCAAACATTAACAAGGAAATGGAACAAAACAGAATTATAAATGAAAACATTAATAACTTGAAGTGGACTGATTTCTTCGTCTGTAGCACCAAATTCCTGGGAAACAAAAGAAGCAATGTGAATTTGTGCTCATGTGTTGGTTTTGCACTTCTCATTGGGTTGGTACCATAGGAGCCATGATGCTGGACTACATTCTAGTGTCTGATGTATCTGCCTCTTAGGCTGATACTTCACATCCATCTCATCGCTGTTCGCCGTTCCGCTGGGGACAGGTACCAAGAAATCTAACTGTACATCCATTGTGGGACGAGAGGAGTGTGTCCCGACCACGCCCCCTGAATCGCAATCTAAGTGGGATGAGAGATCCCCCTTCCTGGCCTTGGGAATCCCCTCATCTCGCTTCTCATTCTGAGATGAGCGCCCTTGAGGTAAGGCTCGTCACACAACGTGCCATTCTCCATCTAGTGGCAGGAGTGCGAAATGTCATTCGCCAGTACATTCCCTATGGAGTCAGCAATGCAGTGCAGAGAGATTAAAAGACAAATGCCTCAAACGTAGCTCCGTAATGCATTGAAGGCAAAGCTTCGGAGAATCGAAACATCGAATAACGGAAGGTCGGGCTGGGAAAAAAAGGAGAACAAGGGTATGGAATTTCACATCTCATCATGGAACGAGGACGTGCGAAAACAGTCATGCCGGTATCATCCATCATGCCTGTGTGTACACGGGAACAGGGACAGAACCACAAGAAGACCATGTGACCATGACCAACATCAACACGCAACAAACTTCCTCCCAGGATGAGAGTGGACGTGAATCTTCTTTTAAGGGCTTCTAAGAAAATCAACTTCTCTTGCTCTTGTTCTCTGCTCTTGTCCCCACCAAACCATTGCTAGTCTCCGGGGTGGCAACTCTGAGGTGTTTTACAGGGTATTTCCCTTGTATCTCAACAAGTGACAATCCATTATTGAGTCCAGTTGTGCTGGTAGAACTTCTCCATCCTATTTTACAGCTGCTGCCTTCTGTCCTCACCTGTCTCTTTCTTTTTCTCTTTCTCCCCTACGTCTTAGATCTAGCTAAAAATCTAGTTGGATGGATTAAAAAGTCCAATGGGATTCTTTGTTTGCTCCTAACTACAACATCTGGCTACTTGTAAGAACAATGATGTGCCATCAAGTCAATACTTCCTTATGGTGACCTTTTTCAGGGCTTTCAAGGTAGACAATCTTCTGAAGTGATTGTCCATTGCCTTCCTCTTGGGGGGGGGTTTGCCCTGGGACTGGGCAGCTTGCCCAAGGCCCCCCAGGTGGGCTCTTCTCTGGAGGCACAGAGGGGAATTGAACTGCCAACCTCTGGCTAGGTCTGATAGATCTGCCAACAACTGAGCTATCCAGACAGCTCTCAACTGGCTGTGTTGTTGTTGTTGTTGTTGTTGTTGTTGTTGTTGTTGTTGTTGTTGTTTCATTACAGTTGTGACCGACTCTCCATGACCCCATATCCATGGAGTTTTCTTGGCAGGAATACCAGAGTGGCTTGCCAGTTCCTACTCCAGGCAACTACAGCATCTGGTATTCCCTGGTGGGCGCCCACACAACTACTAGCCATGCCCAACCCTGCTTAGCTTCCGAAATCAGGTGAGATTGGATGTACTCAGGGCACCTAGGTAGCTCTCAACTGGCTGTGGGGCTATATAATTATGACAAGTTACCAAAACAAGCCATACAAGCATAGGGTGTCAGACCAGTGGGAAGAAGAGGAGCACCCCCATCTTTGGAGAGCAGAAAGCTAATATAACTAGCAGGTTGTGTCTCTGTGTGTGTTGTATCGTTACAGTCATGACCGACTCTTTGTGACCCCATGTCCATAGAGTTTTCTTGGCAGGATTACTGGAGTGGTTTGCCAGTTCCTGCTCCAGGTGCCTACAGCACATGGCATTCCCTGGTGGTCTGCCATCAAAGTACTAACCAGGGCCGACCCTGCTTAGCTTCCTAAATCAAGTGAGATTGGATGCACTTAGGGCATCTAGGCAGCAACTAGCAGGTTACAGTTGGCTTTTTCCATTTCTTTCCTTCTTTTTCTTTCCCATAATAATCAGAACTTGTGATGGAGGCCCTGCCACTACGTGGCAGCTTGATTGCTACTTGCTTCCAAAGAAAAGGCATATAAATGAGGTTCACACACTCTTACTTGGGGTAAAGAGAAGACTCTCCAGCAATTTATAGCATAACAATACACTCATCAACAGTGCTGTGCTAATCAAACAATAAAGCACTTTTCATTAGATGACTACCCTTGCCCGAGTAATGCACTATTAAGTGGCTGCGTTTAATTAGAAAGGTAATTGATGAGATCTTGCTTTAAATGAACATAGGTAGGCACATGTCAATATCACTTTGGTGATTCATGCTCCTTTTCCTCCTGATACGCCACCCTACTCAAGGAGATGGTGAACAATATATCATGGGCTTGCCTGTCAACCTGCAATTTCTGAAGCACTTTTCATCTGAATGACAGAGGCTCTTCAGGTGCCTGATGAGTTGATCCTCTTAATTGAAAATATTGGGCCCGGGGTAGGGGGGAAGCTGTGGGCCTTTTGTGTGCAATGCATGAGCTATGATCCTCCCACAATAAGCAGACAGTAGGGTGGAGACCCCATTGTCCTGGGAAGTGATCTCTCTTGGGTAGTCCTTCTGATTTTTACATCCTGTAACTTAGTCGAGTCCCTGTAACTCCATCACTTGAGCTCCAAGATCTTGAACCTTCAAGGTTAGAAGCTTGGCTGTGGGATAAGGGACAGTTGGTGACTCGGGATGGTGAAGAACCTTCTGGGGGCAGTAGAAAAGGCTGGGTGTGGACCAGAGAAATTTGCTATGCCATCAATGCGGGCCACTGCACTTAAACTAGAAGACCTGTCCTCAGAAACTCCGGAACCAGCTCAAACTGTCCCATTTGGTGGGAACACAGGAGAGGGCTTTCTCTGATGCTTTTCCCAGACTTTAGAATTCCCTCCCACAAGATATGTGGCTGGTCCCGTCTTTGCTGTCCTTTCACAAGCAGGCAAAGACTTTTCAGGCAAGTTTTCCCTGAATGACTGGATTTTTAAACAGATGATTGTGTCTTACTGCTTTTAGTGTTGCTTTGGTTTCCCCATTGTTGAGGCTGGCCTTTATATGATATTTTTTTACTACTGGTAGACTTATTATTTTTACCTTTAAATATTGTCTCTTAATGATGTAAGACCCCTTGGGTCCTTTTTCAAGGAAAAGATGGGGGTTAAAAATAAACAAGTAAACAATAAACAAACGAACAACTCTGGCTCACATTTAGCCTGGCTTTTATATTCAAAATCATTGGAAGACAAAATGGAAAGAAATAGTGATGAAACAAGACAGAAACAACAGGACAAAGAGCTATCTAGTTGCTCCCTCAGAGTCTGAAAAATTAATTACTGTTGAGTATGATTTCACAACGCTCTCCTTCCAGCCTTTATATTTTCCAAGCTTTGGTCTTTCTTGTAAAAACCTGTATGGCGCATGAGAAAATACCTTTAAGAACTGTACAGAGGGCTAGCTATGTTATTGCTTAAGGCATCCTAAGATGTTATTTTAATAACCAGGCAATGCAATAGTGCTAAGCCCTTGAAACGATTTTTTGGCAATTCCTTTTTTTTTAAAAGTAACTCTTTATTCCCCCCCCTCCCCAGTTAACTAGAATACATTATCTTTCTGTTTGCCTACTTTGTTTCTCAAAAGTACCTAAGATGCATTATTTTTCCAAGGGATCAAAAATACTTACAGCATTTTTCTGTGCATAAGACTATATTTTTTGTCTAAAATTGTTAGACTAAACATTGAGGTTTGTCTTATACAGGGGCATAAGCCGAGGAGAGAATCACATGGTTGCAAAATGGTATTTTTGGGTTGGAAAAGTGAGGGTCGTCTTATATGTGGGAGCATCTTATAGATGGGGAAGATGCAGTACTTGTGGTTGTTATTATTTTTAAAAATCTAACCCATTCCCAGCCAAGACACCATATCCTCTCATCCACCTTGCTGCTTCCTCAACACTTCCATGGCATTGTGAACCAAGAACATAACATTTCGTTATGTAATGAAACGAAAAACGAATTTTGTCTCCAAAATGAAACAAAATGAACCGAAACAACAGAAATTTTGTCGTGCGTTTCGTTTCCATTGCGGCAAATACATTGAACTGTAATGAATGCTAACAAAACAGCAATTTTTCATTTTTGTTTTTGTTTTTTCATTTCATTATGTAAAGAAACGAAAACAATTTTTTTTGCAAAAAAATCACAAAAAACAAAACGAACCGAAACAGACCCCCTAAACGACAAATGACAAATGAAACACCATTTTTTGAGTCATGCCCATCTCTAGTCTTAATTGTACTGGACTGTATATTATTCCTCATTACTGTAAGCCACCTTGGGTCCTTTTCCAAGGAGAAAGGCAGGGTAAAATATACTCTAAAATAAAATAGATTAATAAATCTTTAAAGGGGTGAGTTTGTGGATAAAAACAGAGTGGCTGAACTCAATCTGCCAGAATGCAGCCAACCACCTGAAAATATATGTACAGCGTAAAAGCATTTCTTCTTTGGGATCTTTTGTGTTTGCTCTGCTAGCTGATAGATAATATATTTATACAACGATCCATGAAAGATCACCTTAGGAACAATGAAAAGTGCAATATTCTACCCCTCTTTTAATTATTTTATTTTTAAATTAATCAGTATCTCCCCCATTGCTCTTAGACAAGGGTGTTAATGTGATAGTCTGTTAAAAGGGGAGGGGTACATAAAAATAAAAAAGAGATCTGGGAAGATCTAACAAAGGTTCCATTAAATTAGGGAGCAATAAACAAACACAGCCAGTTTATGCATCTGGGTCATTAAATGCAGATCCATTCCTCGTTCCTTTTTCCTCGCAGACAGTACTTAGACCTGCCACGAGTGATCCTCAGGGAATGGTTGTCTTAATTATGAAATTAAACACTTCTGCTAATGTAGCCTTGGAATGTGGCCCAGGATGGGTGAAGGCAGGCCTCACTCTTTGATGTTGTGTGTGGCCGTCTGTGCCTTCCTTCCTATATGGATGTTTGTTCGTTCATTTGTTTGTTCATTTGTTCATTCGTTTGTTCATTTGTTCATTCATTTGTTCATTTGTTTATTCATTTGTTCATTTGATCATTTGTTCATTCATTTGTTTGTTTGTTCATTTGTTCATTCATTCGTTTGTTCGTTCATTCATTTGTTCTTTCATTCATTTGTTCATTCGTTCCTTCCTTCCTTCCTTTTAGTTCTCTTCCATTCTCTCTCTCTTTCTCTTCTGCTCTTCATTTGGAGCGAGGGAAAAAATGCCAAGAATTTCCTGATCCATCTGAGTGCATCATCTCCAACCCATCCCTGGGCAGCAACTTTTAGAAGGAAGTGTCTCCCTGCTGATGACCCGTCCCTCGGGTCGACAGTGGTCTCTCTCTTTCAGCCTGGGATGAGCCTTGCAGGAAAAATTAAAAGAAGAGGTAAACAGTAAATGCAGGCATTTTGCAACATAGCTAAAAATAAATGGCACTACAGGCAATTATGCAAGTTTTACTGGATACATTAAAAAGACATTAAATGCACAGCTGTTTTAAGTGTCTTTTAAGCTGATAAATTAACTGTCTAATAAATTGTAAGATTTGTCAGCTAATAATGCTATTTTATCTGCTTTAACATATGCCTTCCTAGTTCATGAAGCATTATTGTAAGTGCCAAAAGGAGATAATGTGCATTTTACAGTGTTATGTCTTAAGTGGAATGGATCATTGGCCGTGAAGAAGTGTGTTAATAAATCTCCCAGGCTTTGTTAATTGCACTCAATGAAGTGTCACTGTTAAAACACAAAAGATGTGGTAGAGAAAGCTGAACATAATGTCTTTCAGTTTTACAATTAACAGTTCACTAAGCAAATCGACCAAAAAGACCATAATTTGTTGAAGCCTTATTAACTTACATTTTCCTAGTCAAGGTCATAATTGTGAATGGCTTAAAGCTATCTTTTTGAAATGCTCGTCAAGAAGAGTAACCTTGCCAAAGTGGGTGAACTTTTCCGTCGCTCATGGGTGTGTGTGTGTGTGTGTGTGTGTGTGTGTGTGTGTGTGTGTGTGTGTGTGTGTGTGTGTGTGTGTGTGTGTGTGTGTGTGTGTGTGTGCTTATCGCTTCCCGGCAAAGAAAGTGGCCTCTCTGAATACTCCGCTTTCCAAAACCAGTTCTGCGATGTCTGAGGAACTTCTCCAGGAACTGAGGGGTGGACTTCCTAATGGGTATACGGCCACCTGTTTTTCACATCTTGTTCTGTACAGTAGCTCCAGTCTGTGGCTCGTGTGCTCTCTAGGGAAATGATGAGTGTAAAGCAAGGGGCAGAATTCAATGTCCCTGAGTAAAGAAACAGCCCGAATTCCAGGCAATGCTTAGCAGCATTTGAGAGCAGTGCTACTTGGCCTAAGAGACTTGGCAAAAAAAGACATAGTGGAACTGGAAAAGGTGCTGAAGAAAGCGACTGAAATGATTGCTGGGCTTGGGGATTTTTCCATTTCGTTCGCTTCGTTTTTCGTTACCCCCCACCACCACCTTGTCCTTGCTGCAGTCCTCCTGGCCCTGGAACTTGGCAGGGGAAGGTAGGCCTGTAGAGGCGCTGGCCCCAAGCTAGCGCCTCAAAAAGCCCCCAGCTGGGGACTTTTAAAACAAAATGAAAAAAGGAACGCTGACCCGGCCCCAGGGGCTGCATTGTCAGTGCTCTAAAATCAAGGAAAAAAAGAAAAAAGAAACACGGACCTTGCCCCAGAAGCCGTGCGGTTGGTGCTTTAAAACAAAATAAATAAATAAATAAATAAATAAATAAACTGAGCACCAACCCAGCCCCAGGAGCACGTGATCGGTGCTCCAAAACAAACAAACAAGTAAAAAATAAAAAGAGTGCTGACCCGGACCCTGAGGCTGAGCGGTCAGTGCTAAAACACACACACACACACACACACACACACACACACACACACACACACACACACACACACACACACACACACACACACACACAAACTGAGGCGCTGGCCCCAAGCCAGTGCCTCAAAAAGCCCCTGTCACTGCCACTGCGGACAGGATCGCCACCACTTCCACCGCCCGGTAAGTTGGACCCGAACTGCTTCGGCTCGGTTTGGGTTAGCATGATTTTTTAAAAAATTTGTACGCACCCAAACCGAACTGAACCAAGGTTGGGTCCGAAACAGAAGAACCCGAACCATCGGTTTTCTGTTTTGTGTCCACTTCTATTTATGCATGCTAAGACATTCTTATAAGATATGAACTGGAACAAAATCTTGACCCCACCTGTAGTTAGGAGACCTTTGATCAAAAATTTGCCCTTCCCACAGACACCTAAAAAATTGACTCAGCAACAACCTCTATCTTTTGCGTTCATTTTCAAAAGAATGATTCCCCTCTTATGCCAAGCACTAATGGAGATTAAGATCACCACAGTGAAGGAATGTATCCTTTTAATAGTGTTTTATTATCTTGATTGCACACACAGCAGGGTGGTTCAAGGGTGTTAGCTGGTAATGGGTCTACCTTAAGAAGATGATGCAAACATTTTCCTTGTCTGGTACAAAAGATCGAACTTGGCTCTCAGCAGCATCATTCTCGCTGAAGTCTCGCAGTAAGTCATATCTGGAGTCGGCCCCTTGAATCAAGGGAACTTACAGAGGAGTTGACTCACTCACTCCCTGGCGATTCAGTTCCTCTACTCTGTTGTTGTTATGTGCCATCAGGCAGCCTCCAACTTAGGGTGATGGAACGAAGGAGTGATTTCTAAAATGTCCTGTCCTCGAATCCTCTTTTCAGGGCTTGAAACTTCTATTAGGGAGCTGGTCCATCTTGGATTTCCTCTTTTCCATCTGCCTTCCACTTTTCCCAGCGTTATTGTCTTTTACAGCGATTCCTACCTTCTCATCATGTGCTCAAGGTAGGACAGCTGCAGGTCCAAGCTTTTTGCCTTCAAAGATAGTTCAGGCCCAGTTTGATCTCGGGCCCACTTCTTCGTCTTTCTGACAGCCCAGGGTAGATGCAACTTAAGAACATAAGAACATAAGAAGACCTGTGCTGGATCAGGCCAAGTGCCCATCTAGTCCAGTTTCCTGTATCTCACAGGGGCCCCTTCCCCAATTCATCTGGGAGTGCAAGAGATTAGATATCTGTCTCCTGATACCACTCCCTTGCATCTGGCCTTTGAAGGACCCTGTTTTTAAGTCTGGAGATGACACATCCCCATCATGGCTTGCAACCTGTGATGGTCTTTTCCTCCAGGAATCTGGCCAATCCCCTTTTGAAGGCATCTAGGGCAGATGCCATCACCACATCCTGTGGCAGGGAGTTCCATGGGTTAACATCATGCTGGGTAAAAAAATTTTTGTCTGTCTGTTCTCACTCTCCCAACCCTCAATTTGAGTGGATGTCCCCTAGTTCTGGTATTTTGTGAGAAGGAGAAGAGCGTCCCTCTCTCCACTTTACTGCATAATTTCCTGCAAATCCCCCTGTCAGGTCTTACAGCTGGATGTCAGCCTTTTGGGGGAAACCAAAGAGCAGTGCAACGTTACACCGTGTTGTGTTCAAATCTCCGTGGCTCCCAACGTGGAGGGCATTTAGGGGACAAAAGAGCCAGCTTTAAAAAAAGAAAGATCCAAAAAACTGACAAGCTCTTTATGCTCCTACTTAGTATGCAAAACACATGAAGCAAAAATCTGATGCTGCAATTCTTTATTATTTCATGGAGAAGAGGGGACCAGAACAGCAAAAAATAAAAAATAAAAATCCCCATGCCGATGTCACATTTAATTGACTTCAGAGGGAAAGGAACCAAAGGCAGTTTAACAGGTGTGTTTATTTTCAGAAAATAAAATCAAAGGTGTCTCCTGTCTCCTTTTCATGGCTGCTAAGTTCCCTGGTTGCAGTGGGATGCCATTAACCAATGTACTTTTAAAGTGGGGGTGGAGCTAGCTTCCAGGGTCATTTAATCAGGATCTAATTTACTGGCCCTCATCAGTGCACATTTTAATTAAAAATAAATAAAGCTTCCAGCCCCTGCAGTTGCTAGGAATCATAATAAAGATGCATAATCTTGCCAGTCCAATGTTGAGTGTTTGCACCATTAGTGGAGCGGAGGATGCATCTCCTTCTGTGGTGTGCCACGTGGAGGCATCAGGCAACACCACTCAACTGTTTCCCATCAGCTTTTATTATGATGGACAAGCAGCAGCACACCTAGATTCTACGTTTCAGAGGTGGAGGAGAGCCCACAGCCCACAAATCAGAGGGGCAAGCAGTCAACTAAAATAACATGTAGGGCAGGGCGATGAAGAACCCTAGGTGTGAGGGTGGAATCTGCCCCTTCTGGGTTACCCAATCTGGCCCTTTTGGACTTGCCAGTTGAATGCACTATACACTACTATGGTGTGCCATATGAAAATTGATTATACCCCTGCAATGATAAAGAAATTGAAACATTGCAACACATTCTTTTTACAGTATATGTTATTATGGAGATGATTGCTAGGGATGGGCACAAAAAAAAAAATAATGTTTCATTTCATTTTGTTTCATTTCATGCTCCCCCTGTTTTGTTTTGTTTCATTTCGTTTCTTATGATTTTTTTTTAAAAAAATTGTACGAAACAAAATGAAACGAAATTAAATGGCTCCCCTGGGTCCTAGAGGCATCATATCTGGTGCCCGGGACTTGGGGAGCCATTTTTAAAGGGCTCCTGAACTGTTATCGGCTGGACCCCTTTAAAACTTGCCCAGTCAGCACCAGGGGGACTCCCTGGTACTGACTGGGCCAGGTTTAAAGGGCTCCAGCCATTGAAAAATCAACAGAAGCCCTCTGAAAATAGTGGGGAGGGCAGCGCAATGTGGAACTGCCCTTAGTCCCAGCCATTGACAGCTTGGCAGGAGCCCAAAAATGATGGAACGAATGTGGTTCGTTTCAAAGAAAAAAATGACCATTTCATTTAGCCTATGATGAAATGCTGCTTCCTCATTTCATTTTGTTTCATTTTGTTTCATTACGTAACAAAACGATGAAACAGCATTTCATTTTTCATTTCCTGCCCATACCTAATGATTACACCAAACTCCTTTACCCTGTCATGAGAGGTCTCCCAGGTAGATCCCTGGACTGGTATACAAGATCTCTTCTAGAAGACATAAGTCCATTACAGAACTTGTGCCCAGATTCATTTTCTCTGTCCAGAAAACACAAAAGAGAATTCTTGCACTTAATTAATTTTAAGATTCCTTTAATTATTTTTATGAATGTTTACTATTGTATTTTATTGGGCCTTCAGCTTTAAAATACAATAGATTGATTGAACTGGATACACCCCTTCTTGGCATAGTCGAGTTTAAAAGCTTTTTTAATGTTTTATCCCCTGTTTGAGAATGTTGGGATTATTTTATTTCTTTGTTGTTGTCATTTATACACTGTTCCATTAGCACCAAATGACTATTCAGGGTGGTTTACAATAGAACTATAACAAAGCCAACACTAAGATATCACCCCAAGCAAAGATATTATATCAAACAACGTCTAAAAACTTGAAACTGGAAATCTGTTGCTGCAGTCCATTCTCAGCCTGAAATGGAAATAGGGTAGGATGTACAGCTGGGGTCAAATCAAGTTAGTTTTTATTATAGCCGATGGCCATTATATCTATATACATATACAAGTACAATAAAAACAGTATAGCAATCAATCAATATCCAAGTACAGTGGACCCTCGTATAACAAACAGTTTGTAAAACATAAAATCTGTACAACATAAAACATTCTGGAGATAGGGGAAATTTGCTTGACAGAATTGCCTATGGGGAGAATCTGTACAACATTAAAATGGCCGTGGTTAGGGATTACTCTGTTTTCAATGCATTCCTATGGGAAATTTGTATAAAGGAAAATTTGCTTTAACATAATTTCATCTGGAACGAATTAATTCATTTATACAAGGTACCACTGTATCTATATTCAAGGGCAACACATAATCATAAAGGATTACAGTAGAAGCCGACTGTATTTATACCTTATTGTTTAACAATACAAAAGTTAAAATTCAAGTTAAAAGTGTATACAAATATGTCAAAAATATCTAAAATGGTAGTACCATAGTCATAATTATACAACCTATAAGAAAAACTGTCTGTAAATAACTTAATACCTGAAAATGCGAGAAATTAGACAAGCAGTTCTCGTGTGTGAACACAGCCCATTGAGATATTTAAGGCAGATTTTTACCAGTACCTTTCCCATTTGTATTTCTATGTCTGAGAAGATATTTTAACCCACATCCTCTAAGTTCTAGTCTGTCATTCTATCCACGGCACCACGCTCAGCCTTGCAAACTTGCCTTTCCATGACCAGTGAAACACCTGCATATTGTTTCCTCATTTCTCTTTGCCTTTAATTCTCTCCCTTCATTGTTCATCAGAGAGAGGGGACATAAATACATACATCTTTTATTTGATCACCATTAAAGCCATACTGCACTACACATCTAATCTATTCACCCACCCACCCCACCCCCCGGAGGTTTTGGAAGATTCTTTCCTGGACTGTAACCCAAAAGATCCTGTAGCCAGCACAGTCAATCAAAGGGCGCTTTTACAGGACCCCTAAGATCCGCTGGTCATTTAAATTCAGACCAGAGATCTTAGGGGTTTGTCGCTCTTCGTGCATCCCCACCCCTCCGCACTTCCTGGCTGCTGGCTGCGTGAGGGGAGGGAGAAAAAAAGGGACAAAAGAATGCAGGCTTACCTCCAGTGCCAGTGGACGCTGCCCCGTCATTGTGATTCCTTCTCTTAAAGGGGCGGGAGGCAAAAAACAACAGCAAAAAGAAGTGAGGAGAGCCCAGCACATCCGCATCAAGATTTTTCACCCTTGGAGAGCAGGTACATGAAAAGTGTGCTGGGACGTGCTTAGGTGGGCATGGTCGCACGTAATTTTCAGTAAACTCCGGAGCTGGTGGGTAAACAATTTTAAGCTCTGGAGCTGGGAGCCATTTGCGGCGGAGTTTAGGGGTCGTGTAAAAAGGCCCTAAGGTGCAATGTAGTTTGGTTTTTATATGAATTTATTATTTTAGCTTTGAACTTTGTTTCTATTTCATGCTGCAAGCCACCTTTGGACCCTTTAGGAGAGCAGAAGCATGTAAATATTTTAAATAAATTATTAATAAACTTGTAACATATGTGCACGGAAACTGAGTTCCTCATCTAGCTAGCTAGCTAGCTCTTCCTTCTTTCCAATCTGTCTGTCTGTCTGTCCATCTGTCAGTCTGTTCATCCATCAGTCCATCAATCTGTCTGTCTGTCTATCTATCTTTTCTTTCTTTAAAATCAATCAATCAATCAATTGATTGATCAAATTCCCTGCAAGGGAATTTAAGGTGGTTCACAGGATTTAAAAAAAAAGTAGAATTAAAAATACATTAAAGTATATATTTTAAATGTTTAATATATAATAGTCATTAAAATAAATCAGTAAACTATAATAGCACAGTATAGTAGTAATTAAAATGGTTACAAACATTTACAACTTCAAAAACTCAGGTAAAGTCTCCAGCATTCAAGGACTCAGGTATGATTGCTGAATGCCTGCCTGTAGAGGTTGGTCTTGGAAATAGGAGTGGTCCAATCTAACCTCCTAAGGGAGAGCATTCCATAACCTCAGAGCCACCACAGAGAAGGCCATGTAGGCAAACCTGGATCTCTTGTTGCATGTACATTTCTCAAAGGTAAAGTTTTCCCCTGCACAGGCATGCTAGTTGTGTCCAACTCTAGTGGCGGTGCTCATCTCCATTTCTAAGCCAAAACTGTCATTGTTGTACAAGTCCAACACTGGCTTCTACTGTAATCCTTTATGATTATGTGTTGCCCTTGAAAATAAATACAGTGGTACCTTGTATAAAGGAATTAATTCGTTCCAAATGAAATTATGTTCAGCAAATTTTCCTTTATACAAATTTATACAAATAACCAGATTTTTTAATAAACAAATAAAATGGAATTATCTAATAAGGGACAAACGACTATGTTTCTTCTTCTTCTTCTTCTTCTTCTTCTTCTTCTTCTTCTTCTTCTTCTTCTTCTTCTTCTTCTTCTTCTTCTTCTTCTTCTTCTTCTTCTTCTTCTTCTTCTTGTTTAAAAAAATCAAGAGTGTTTTAGAAGTGGTACTTTTCCCTTCAGTTTCACTTCCCCTCCCAGGTCTGTCAGGTTGGCTCCTTTCTTTGCTTTGATATGCAAATTGGCAGATTGCTTTCCTGCCGAGGGACACTGGACGCTTTCCAAACAACACAGTGTGAATGTCCTGTTGGGTTGGAAGTCTAAAACAGCCTTTGGATCATAGTCAAAGCCACATTTGTGTTTGGGTTTTAAAAAGAAAAATACCTTTGTTAATGGATCTGATTTCCAATGTAAATGTTTATACAGTTACTTTGCTAGTCATCTGGGTTGGCCCGTCACTGGAGAACAACAGTTCAGCTGTTCCCGAGGAGATTGGTGCGTTACTAAGCGTGCCCTCAGTTTATGCCTCCTGATTCATATTCTGTAGAATAGCCAGCTCTTTGAATAACATTTACCTCTGGAAGCACCAGAGAGGCATTGCAATGTTTTCACCTGGCCAAAATCAGCCCAGGGTTTGACCTCCTATTGCATTGCCCCAGGGCCATGTTGACTGGTTTGCTACAAATATGCATGAAGAATCGCATCCAAGCATTGCTGATGGCTTAGAACAACACTTAGGAACAATAAAGTATTCCACTACTCAATCCCATGGCCAACAGAAACTAGGAAAAGGGTCTCAGTCTTTGGAAAGACTCAAAAGGGTTCC
Organism: Phrynocephalus forsythii; assembly: GCA_029282475.1. Lineage (NCBI taxonomy): Eukaryota > Metazoa > Chordata > Lepidosauria > Squamata > Agamidae > Phrynocephalus > Phrynocephalus forsythii. The sequence continues at coordinate 8,068,754 of JAPFRF010000015.1, read as the reverse complement.
GGGTGGCCATAGCTTGATGGTGGGGAAGGGGGTGGCAAGCTCTCTCCCTTGCATCTAAATGCAGAGCTCAAGATGCTCCTAGTTGATAGCTTAAACTAGGAAAATGAGTCTGCTCTTGTCTCATCCCAGCATGGAACTACAATGAACCAGGGATGGGCTATTTGTTTTGGAAGCTACTGGTTCCAAAACAACACGCGCTAGCCCAGGTGGTGTTTGGAAGCCTTCAAAATGCAATCAGCCAATCCCTTACCTTGCTCTGTGCCTGCTCAGGGCTGAGCTCCAATGAGGAAGAAGCCTCCGACAGACATCATATTTCCTCCTCCCTGGTGCTGACCAATCAGACAGAGAGGTGGGAGGAGGCATTTCCCTGCACAGATCCTGATTAGCCAATCCCTACAATGAATGTCAACATTGTTTGTCACACCCTGGAGGAAAGGGCAAAGTATTTTCCTTTCAAGTGCTGTACAGTGGACCCTCGTATAACAAAAGGTTTGTATAATATAAAATCTGTACAACATAAAACATTCCAGAGATAGGGGAAATTTGCTTAACAGATTCGCCTATGGAGCGAATCCGGACAACATAAAAATGGGTCACGATTAGGGATTACTCTGCTTTCAATGCATTCCTATGGGAAATACTTATAAAGGAAAATTTGCTTAACATAATTTCATTTGGAATGAATTAATTCCATTATACAAGGTACCACTATATTTGAAAAGTTCTGTCATACCTCTCCTCAATGTTCTTTTCTCAAGGCTAAACATGCCCAGTTATTTCTGTTTTTCCTCATGGAGGAAATAAATATATCAGGCAAAATTTGCACATCATTTAACATGTCAGCACCAATTGCACCAATTGCACAAAATGGAAATGGCCCAAATCCTGTTGCTTAGCATAGTAAATCACACCAGAGTAGGCCCACTGAACCAATGGGAATTTGGTAAGTCATTTCCTCCATTTATTGCATGAAGAAATTTTGGAGTTTTAAAAAGAGCCTAAGGATATTCTCAGAAAGCGTCAGGGTGACTCAGCAGGCTAGAGCGCTAAAGCTGTCAGATGCAAAGTCGGCAGCTCGGCAGTTCAAATCCGGGCGCTCCCCTTGTTAACCCCAGCTCCTGCCATCCTAGCAGTTCGAAAGCATGTAAATGCAAGTAAGATAAATAGGTACCGTCATAAAAAGTGGGAAGGTAAACAGTGTTCCGTGCGCAGAAATGCATTCAGCCATGCCGGCCACATGGCCACAGACTTGCACAACACTGGCACTTTGGCTTAGAAATGGAGATGCGCACAGCCCTTAGAGTCAGACACAACTTGAAGGCATGTGCAGGGGAAACCTTTAGCTTACCTTTAAGGGCATTCTCACCAATCCAGGGAGTTTTACCATTTGGCGGTGTCCCTCCATTCCAGTCACTCTGGCCTCCGGGAAGGATCATCATGTGCGACTGTGAAGCAATGCCAGCAGTGGAATTGAGAGGTGACATTGAAAAACTCCTAAATCTATATTTTAAAAACTTGGCTTCCCACTGATGGGGGTGGTGGAGACCATGAACAATTCTAGAGTTTAGGACCCTTCAACATCCCCAAGGTGTCACCTCCTTTCACATGTTGTAGTGACTGCTCATCTTGCTGGTTTAATGTAATACCTATAAAAGAAGATTAAATAGCACCATAAAGTTTTATGAATGCCTTACATCATTGATACCTTCGTTGTATTGATAATGCATTTCCATTAGTGCTACTTAGACATTTAATTAGCTATTCATACAGTATGTTGTAAACTTCTGTATTACTGCTAAGTGTCTATATTAAAGCTCACATTATGTAAAAACCTTTACCAATATCATAATTGGAGCAGAGTTATCCATTTTAAGTGACTTGAATTAGATTATTATAGATTAATTTTTAAAGGAATGTTACTTGTAAAGGACATTGAAGATCACAGACTATTAAGAGCGGGACTTCATTACAATAAATTGGGCTCAGAGAACAATGGTATTGTTGCAATGTTTCATGACGATCAATTACACACACACACCCTTCTTAATATGAACACTAACCTTTTTTATTGGACAATTCAGGGAAGTGTAAGAGAAAGACAGATTGTAAGAATGTGTGTGTGTGTGTGTGTGTGTGTGTGTGCGCGCGCGCGCGTGCGTGCGCATGCAGAAGGAGCAAATGAGAGAGGGAGAGGGGGAATGAGGGAGAGAAATATAAAAAGCAAATATCAAACCATAGAGCCATGGAGTTGAAAGGCACCTTTAAGATCATCCAGTCCAGCCCCTTCTTCAGTTCTGGGATCCAAAATGAAGTCTGTGTGAGAGATGGCTGTCTAACGTAAGCTTGAACACCTCCAACATTGGAGTGCCCAGCACCTCTTGAAATCATTGGTTCCAGGAGAGGACTTTCTCTCTGTGCATCTGGTGGGGGCACAGGAGACTTCGCTGCGGCTGCTCCCAGACTTTGGAACTCTCTCCCACTGGAGGCCAGGCTGGTCTCATCTGTAATATCCTTCCACAAGTGGATGAGGCCATTTCAATTCAGGCAAGCCTTCCTGCAGTAACCACCTACATGTATGGGATTGGTTGTTTTTAAAAAAAAGTTTAATAAATTGTTATGCATTACTGCTTTGATTGGCCATTTAGTACTGCTTGCATTTTCCAAATTTGTATTTTCCATTTCTTAGAGTGACACAAACAACAACAATAACAAAAATAACACCAACAGCAACAACATTTTGCTTCATCAAAGCCCCTCACAACTTGTCAAGTTTTCCCCCTCTTTCCTCTTCAAGCTTTTCCAATTTCTTCTTTGACAGAAACCCTCACAGGTATTTCAGGTAACTATCTCAGACCCATTCATTGTTTTCAAAATGAAATATAAATAATTGTATATAAGTTGTTCTTTTATAAACTGCCCAGAGTTCCATTCTGGAAAATTGGTGTGGTATTTAAATAAATAAATAAATAAATAAATAAATAAATAAATAAATAAATATTTCAGCGTTCTAAGCCACCTTGGGGTCTTTTCAAGGAGAAAGGCAACATAAAAACAAACAAAAATAGACAGACAGACAGACAGACAGACATCCTGCTCTAAAAAATAGGAAGTTTCTCCTCGTATTCAGCCTAAATCTGGCATCCTGTGTCTTGAGGCCCTTTGTCTGTGTCCTGCACTTTGAAATTTATGGCAATGGATGCTGCTCTTCTGCAGGATAATACTTCAATTATTTGAAAAGCACTCTACTATCTCCCCTCAGTCTCCTTTACTCAACAGGGCCAAACGTGCTCCGTGCTTTCCATCTTTCCTCATAGGGCTTGGCATCATCCTTCTCGCTCTCCTTGGGGGGGGGGGTTGTTCGAGGAAGAAATATTAAAACTGACCTTTGGAAAGCAGACCATGAAATCAGGATTGCAGCTGGAAGTTCGCTACCCTTGAACATGACCGGGCTTCCCACCATGTAAGCCAGGAATGGGCAGCTGAAGGGGTGGGGGTAGGGAGTGGGCTCCCCTTTTCCACCGATGAGTTCAGTTGCCTCTGAAATATGGGGGGGGCAATGATCATGGCTTTCTGTTGTTCAGGGGGTGGCACAGTGCCCCCTGGCATCGTGGAGTGGGTTGTTCCCATGACCCAGGGCATTGCCTTTCTCAAAGTATGTGTGTGTTATGTCGTTACAGTCATGACCGACTCTTCGTGATTCCATGTCCATGGAGTTTTCATGGCAGGAATACTGGAGTGGCTTGCCAGTTCCTACTCCAGGCGCCTACAGCACCTGGCATTCCCTGGTGGTCTTCCATCCAAGTACTAACCAGGGCTGACCCTGCTTAGCTTGCGAAATCAGGCGAGATCGGATGTGCTTAGGGCATCTAGGCAACAAAGTATATTTAATGCCAAATCCAGCAGTCCTATTCATTTTGGATGACAACATTTCAGAAATAAGCAGCAGCATGGGGGGATGGGATGGCATTTCATGTGTGTGTGTGTGTGTGTGTGTGTGTGTGTGTGTGTGTGTGTGTGTGTGTGTGTGTGTGTGTGTGTGTGTGTGTGTGTGTGTGTGTGTCTTTCCTCATGAAACCAGGGTTTCTCATTCCCGGGTGAGATGCCACAGGATCTCACATCTTTTGTTCCCCGGGATATGCAGACAATCATCTATTAATTAACATCCCATTCAGTTTTCTTCATTTCCATCACATGGACCATTTCAAAACCGGAGGTACCCTCCCGATCCAGTTGTGAGTGTCGATGAGGCACACGCAAGATGTAACACATAACACTCCCCGTATCATTTATTGAGTCGTTTGCTGGTCATGAATTTTATGAGAGGCTAATCAGATGCAAAGCACATGAGCTGGAGCCTTCAGCATGCGGGATGCCAAGGGGCAAACAGCGAGTGCAGCAGCTCATTTGTGATTTTGCTCAGTGATGAACCAGGAGCCATGGATCTCATTAAAATCCAGACTATGTTTGGAGGCAAAAAAATCAACAAAAAAAGGTCCATGAAGGATTTTAGACCCTTAAAACTAAACAGAGTAAATAATTCATATGCTTCCTTCTCATGTATAAACAAATAAACCAAAAAAGAGGCAATGATACAGGGGATTGTATTCACTGGTGTTGGGGTGCTTTTTGTTGTCCTCGTTAATGATTTTATTAATTTTGATTAGTCTACAAAATAAATAGATAAATACCTCTTCTTTTTCTTACTGTTTGTCCCACTTGGTGGTGGGGTCTGCTAAACAAACAAACAAACAAACCCACACATATATAAACATGCAAAGCCCGGACAACGATTACAGAATCATCTGAAATTATTTGCAAGCAGTATGTTCTAAAAATAGTATATTTGATTATCATCACTGTTGGTGGTGAATTTAGCTGTGGGTTGGTTCTCAACCCAACATTTGTGACAAGTAATAGAAAGGAAAAGGAAAATCCCACTCATTTTGCCCTCCTGTCTCCCTCTAATTCCTGTTGGAAGTTTTAATTTTAAAAAAAAAAGTTATAAGTGACGAAGTGCAACAGCACTGCCCTACCAGAGTCTTTTTTAAAAATAAACTTCCACTGCCCTCCACCGAGCACAGGAAGTGTTTGATTTCCTAGTAGTGGCTGTCTTCTTAAGCCACTTCATGATATAGTAAAAAAAAAAAAGAGCCATGCGGCCATTAAAACAAAAGCAAAACTATACTATGGGTGAGAACTTCATAGGCTGCTAGAAGAAAACTAATTTTTTAAAAAGTTGCTGAGCTTTCATGAACAAGCTCTCTTTTTCAAAGTAGGTATAGAAGTCCAAACATGGCAAGGAATGTGATTTTCTGGGAGAGAGTTCTTAAAAGTTCACTTGGCAAGATGGACACCAGGCTTCTTCTTGGAAGGGACAGGGCAGGATGGTTCGATGAGGCTGGACTTTACGGGCCAGGTCAAACAAAGAGCGGCATGGTATGGTCAACTCCCTCTTGCTTACAACCATCATCCCCCCCTCTTGGCTAGATCTCCCACTCAGAGAAAAGGGTGGGTCAAAGGAGTCTGTGCTCTTGCTCATGACGGGGGGATTAGCCCAGGAGATGGGAAAAGCAACCTCGCCATCTGGGCCTGGTGAGTGGCTGATTGGCAGAGGAGGTGGGGGTTGAGAGCAGCAACATCTGTGCTGCCAGCCTTTATGAACTGGCATGAACTGGCATGAACTAGTTCGTGCCCACCTCTGCCCATGAACTTCCATGCCTGCAGAAGGAAACTTCATGAAGTGGCAAACCTTTATCTGTGACGGCATTCCGTGTGACTGTAAATCTCTCCGGTGCTTTTCCCGGTGGGCTCAACAACACCCAGCCCCAAAACTCCAAGAAAGAAAGGACACCTTCTTAAAATGCAGCTGAATATCTGTGCTCAGTGGAGCACACCAGTACTTTAAGAATTCAAAGCAAGGGAAACACAACAGTAGCACAATATTGCTGAATCTCTGGGCTTTCCATGGCTGTATTTTGAAAAGCTCTAAGCAGGGATAGTGTATCGCTTCTGTAAGAAACTTATCGTTCCTGAGTCCCTTAAAAGTGTTGTTTGGTGCCCCTCCAAAAGTTCTTTCTTCTTCTTTTTCAGTGTCCATTGTTCATCTCCTTCCACACCGCAACTCTCTCTCCCCCATCTCTGTTCCTTACAAAGCCTGACTAATGTTGAATATTTGAGCCTTTATTTTTTTCCAGATGGACATTTTCTTTCTTTTCCAGTCTCTGGTTTCTTCATTTTCCTTTTGTCCCACAGGACACATCTCCAGGGCTGCATGAACTGCATCCAAGACCATCGAAAGAACCAGCCGAAGAACTCGCAGAACTGTTGTCCATTATTTTCTTGAAATCGTAGGAAATGGGTGAGGTACCAAATGACCGGAGGAGGGATAATGTTGTTCCTATCATCAAAAAAGGTATAAAGGGGGAAATCTGAGAATTATAGACCCACCAATCTAGTATGTCCTGCTGCATCTTGCCGAGGGTATTTCCCCTCTTTCTGGCTTATATTGTTATTTTAACTTGATGTTTTTACCTTTTTTATTCTGTAAACTGCCTAGAGTTCCTGAAGGAAAATGGTGCGGTATAAAAATGAAATGAAATGAAATAAATAAATAAATAAATAAATAAATAAATAAATAAATAAATCCCAGGGAAAATCCTGGAAAAGATTATAAAGTGGTTCTAAAGCAGGCACCTAGAAAACAATGCAGTTACAAATAGAAGGCAACATGGATTTTTCAAGAAGAAATCATGCTAAACTAATTTGTTATTTTTGGGGGATGAGGTAACCTCCCTAATACAGAGAGGGAATGCTCTAGAAATAGTATATCTTGAACTCAGCAAAGCTTTTGACAGAGTTCCCCATGATATCATGATTAGCAAGCTAATCAGATGTGGGATGGATAAGTGTAAGGTGGATACAAAATTGGTTACAGAAATGGACCAGAGGGTGATGATTTTCTCTTTCTCTAAGCAGGAGGAGGTAACAAGTGGGATATCCCAAGACTCTGTTCTGGTTTTGGTGGTCTTCATCATTTTTATGAATGTCCTGGATCAAGGGGTGCATAGAATGCTAATCAAATTTGCAGATGGCACAAATTTGAGTGGAACTAATTTCCTAGAAGATGGAAACATAATTCAAAATGATCTCTAGATAGGCTGGAGCACCGGGCTGAAAAAAATCAGAATGAACTTCAACAGGGATAAATGTATTACACCCATGAAAAAGAAAACCAAACACATAGTTACAAGACGGGAGGTACCTGACTCACCGATACGATGACTTAGAAGGATCCTGGAATCGTAGATCAGAAGCTGAATATGAGCCAACTAGCGGATGTGGCCACAAAAAGGTAAATGTTATTTTCAGCATTAACAGAGGCATATACCCCAAATCCAGTTCTGCACACCACACATCAAGAAGGATGCTGACAAACTGAAACAATTTCAATAAATACCTGTTGGAGCATAAAATTGAGGATGAGATAGATAAAGACTGTATGATCAAATGGGCTCAGAATATAGGACATAATATTGAGATAGATCACTGGAAACAATTATGGGAAATTAATATTAAGTATATAAAAGTGATAAGATTGAAAGAAAATGTATACAAAATGTTCTATAGGTGGCATATAACACCACAAAATTTAGTGAAAATATTTGGAAATGGATCTGATAGATGTTGGAAGTGCAAGGAGAAAGAAGGGACCTTTTATCATATGCGGTGGGCATGCATGGTGATTAAAAACTATTGAAAAAGAAGAGTACATGAGATGTTACAGAAAATATTGTGTTGTATGGTACCATTCAAGCCAGAAATATTGTTGTTAAATATTATGCTGGAAATCAAAGGCCTTGACAAGAAGCATTTATTAATGTATTTGTTAATTATAGCTAGGATTTTTGTTGGCAAAATCCTGGAAAACAAAGGAATTACCAGAATGACAGGAACTTTTGGACAGATATTTGGAAATAGCGGAAATGTCATTTTGTCAGAAATACTCAAGGAGAAAGACCTATGGAAGGCAATAGAATGTTGGAGACCTCTTTATGGGCCTTTTCACATGACCCCTAAGATCCGCTGGCCACTTAAATTCAGACCAGAGATCTTAGGGGTTTGTCGCTGTTCCTGCGTTCCCACCCCCTCCGCACTCCTGGCTGCTGGCTGCGTGAGGGGAGGGAGAAAAAAGGAAGAAAAGAATGTCGGCTCACCTCCGTTCTGCCATCCCCGCACTGCATTCAGATATCTTAAAGGGGCGGGGGGCAAAAAAAGAACAAACAGAAGCAAGGAGAGCCGGGCAGTCACTACGTTATATCCGCATCAGGAATTTTCACCTCTGGAGAGCAGGTACCTGAAAAGTGCGCTGGGACGCGCTTAGTTTCTCCTTAGTACAGGGGTGTCCAAACTTCTTGCAAGGAGGGCCAGATTTGATGAGGTGAAAATGTGTGGAGGCCGACCATTCAGCCACATTTGGCCCCTGGGCCGGACTTTGGACAAGCCTCTAGGACAGGCATGTCCAAACTTTGGCCCTCCAGATGTTTTAGACCACAACTCCCACAGTCCTTTGCCATTTGAAATACAGGCTTGGAACTCTGGGAGTTGTGGTCCAAAACACCAGGAGGGCCAAAGTTTGGACATGCCTGGTCTAGGACATGCAAGGACACGGGGAGGATGCTGCAGCAATGGAGCCAGGGTGGGTCGGCTGGGCAGGTGGTTTGTGGGACAGATGGAGGCAGGGAGGGACGGCAAATCGTAAAACTGAAAGGTGACATCTCCATCCAGTATGGGAAGAGGCCAGCTAGTGGGGATGCATGACAGGTTGAGCTGGTGGGGAGAAGAGGTTACGGGCTGCTCAGAATTTGAAAACGGTCTGCATTTGGCCCCCTGAGCCTGACTTTGGACATGCCTGCCCTAGGGGGAAAGATTGATGGAATTGGGCATGTTTAACCTGGAGAAAAGAAGATAGTAGTTCAAAGTCAGGTCTACAGGTGAGAGGCAAGGCCTGTCTTTGATCAACCCAGAGTGAAGGACATGCAATAATAGGCTCAAGTTACCAGAAGCCAGGTTTTAGTTAATATCAGGCGGTAAGCACTCCAGCGTTGGAGGCATTTGAGAGACATTCGGAATATAATCTTGAAGTTGGAAGGGGCCTGGAAGGTTATAGAATCATAGAATCATAGAATCATAGAGTTGGAAGAGACCTCAAGGGCCATCTAATCCAACCCCCTGCCATGCAGGAACCCCCATCACAATATTTCCGACAGATGGCCATCCAGCCTCTGCTTAAAAACCTCCAAAGAAGGAGACTCAACCACCCTCCACGGCAGCATATTCCACTGCCGAATAGCTCTAACTGTCATGAAGTTCTTGCTAATGTTCAAATGGAATCTCTTTTCCTGTAGTTTGAAACCATTGCCCCGAGTCCTAATGTCTGAAGCCATGGAAAACAAACCTGTTCCCTGTTATGGAGCCCAACCTCCTGTTCAATGCAGGAATATAAATCATAGGATGTCTGCCACGTGGTTGTCTCAATCACTCTTGAATGCCTCCAGTGTTGGAGCACCTCTTGAGGTCATGGGTTCCATTGGCGTAGAACTCTTAACAGTTAGGAAGTGGGTTTCACCACCACCCCCGATATTCAGCCGAAAGCTGGTTTCCTGAACTTGAGCCCATTGTTGCATGATTTGCCTTCTGGGTCAATCAAGTAAATATCTTGCCCCTTCCTCTGTATCAATTTGATGGCACCATGTTTGTGACAATGTCTACCACATCTCTTTAAACCAGGGCCAGGCAAATGTAGCCTAGGTCTACCCGTGAACCTCTGGGCTTTTTTGTATCTCAAAGGACTGCAAAACTGTATTAAAAGTCATCCCATTGAGTAGGTTCAAATGCACCCGGAGGGCTCAGAAGAAACCTCCAATATAAACGGCACCTGGCATTTTTGTTTTGTTTTGTTTTGTTCTGCTGTTTTGCCTCGAACTGGAGAAATTCAACATGAGAACTTGTTGGACCACAGGCAGAGAAAAGAGAGAGGAGAACAGAAGTGTGTGTGTGTGTGTGTGTGTGTGTGTGTGTGTGTGTGTGTGTGTGTGTGTGTGTGTGTGTGTGTGTGAGAGAGAGAGAGAGAGAGAGAGAGAGAGAGAGAGAGAGAGAGAGAGAGAGCAAATAAAACTTGTTTTTTCCTAATGCTTTTCCTAATGCTATTTCACTTCCAGATAAAGACTGTCCCTCCCCCCCCCCATTTCCGCTCCTTTCGGCTGTTATTGTAAGTCTTTATGTGCATTTAAGGCTAAATGGAAGGCGGGAAGTAACAAGCATCTAAATTCATTGGTGGATCTTTTGTTTGCTTATCAGGTGAATCTGTTGTTAACAGCTAGGCCTTTATACACTGAAGTCCATTTGCTAATAGACTTGGCGTCCTTATCAGGGAGGCTTCCTTGAACTTGAACTAGGTGCAGAAATGGAAAGATGGGGAGGAAGGATGTGGGAAATAACTAAATTACACAGCATCCCTGACACAGCGCTCCAGAGAAATTCTGATATTTTTCGCGGGAAATATATATATATATATATACATAGCCAATTATAAGAAATGTCAATTCAACAATGGGCTTATTCACTCTGGTGTTTGATTAATGTGAAATTATTCAGTTGGCTACCTTGTAGTTAGCCTATTTTTGTGTCCAATTAGTATGCTAATAATGGTAATTATGTTCTATACTGCATGTCTCATCACCTAGAGGGTTTTTAAAATGATAAAATAATGAGAATAAACAAGCAGAGGCTGACATTCACTGGGCCAGTCTAATTACTGACTGAGAGCACGCTGGGGAATCAACACTCAACCAAATAAAATGATCCTCGCTTACTTTGTTAAAACTAGTCTTTTCAAAAGAGCCTTAATAGTTTGCCACTGTTTTCCTTTCATTGTGGAGGACCACACGGCTTCTCTGTGTCCCCCCCCTTCGTCTCTCCTCGGGGCTCTGTTGCTCTGTTTATGTACAGCCTGGGTTCAGAAATATGTAACACAGTCATATTTGGCTTTCCTAATAGCTGTTTGCTGGTGGCGTCAGCAAAACAAACGGCGATAATTGCCAAATTATGCACCTCTGTGATGGCTGCCATTTGTTTCTTCCACCTCCGCCGAGAAACGCAGCACCACATGCCGCCCTGACAGTACCTGGTGCATTTTTGGCTTTGGCGTGTGGCTAATTGGTGCTCGCTGGGCTAGAGCGTGTGATGGCACGTGGGTGGTTGGCATGGGAAAGGGAAATGAGAACCAAGGGACGAGATGGGAGGGAAGGAAATGGGGAGAGACGATTCCTTGCCAGAAAGGTGAAGAAGGAGGGTCCTAGATCAAATCAAGCCTGAACTCTCTCAGGAGGCCAAATAAATAAATAAATAAATAAATAAATAAATAAATAAATAAATAAATAAATAAATAAATAAATAAATATCACTTCAACATCACTTCAGTCTCTCAGAGATATACTGAACATAGTTTTCATCACCATCATCTTAGAACTTAAGAACCTAAGAACTTAAGAAGAGCCCTGCTGGATCGGGCCAAAGGCCCATCTAGTCCAGCTTCCTGTATCTCACAGTGGCCCCACCAAATGCATCTGGGAGCGCACGAGACTAGATATCTTGTCTCCTGATACCAATCCCCTGCATCTGGCCCTTGAAGTACCCTGGGTTTTTTTAAGCCTGGAGATGACACATCCCCATCATGGTTTGTCACCTGTGATAGACTTTTGCTCCAGGTATCTGTCCAATCCCCTTTTGAAGGCCTCCAGGCCAGATGCCATCACCACATCCTGTGGTAGGGAGTTCCACAGAGTAACAACACGTTGGGTAAAAATCAACACGCTGGGTAAAACACAACACACTGCAGAGCCGGAAAGGAGCTATCCATCATCATCATCATCATCATCATCATCATCATCATCATCATCATCATCATCATCATCATCATCATCTTAGAGCTGCAGGGCTGGAAGGGACCCTATGGATCATTGAGTCCAGGCCCTGTCAAGGAGGCCCAGTGGGGAAGCGAAATTTCTCTGCAGCCAGGCACCTAAACCATTGGGCTATCCGCTAGTTCTTTCCGCATCCCTTTGGCTAAATCCGATCTCAGCGAAATCCAGTTTCAGACCCAAATGAAGTGGGCGCATTGGAATCAATAGGACTGGCATTAATTCTGAACTGCAGTTTATTTTCATTATATTTCATTTTTTATTTTTCTGTGCCACCTTTCTCCCAGTGACTCGCAAATGAGTGAAAACAAGTTCGATTAAAAATGCAAATGTTAAAAAAAAAGATTAAGCAGACAATTGCAATTAAATGGTCACCTGAACACTTAAAGGTAGCCCACTCGAGCCAACATTACATGAGCATGTGCTTTCTCACCTTATGAAATGTAGTTTTAGCACATCGGAAAGGAATAACAGAATAGAATCATAGAATCCTAGAGTTGGAAGAGACCACAAGGGTCATCCAGTCCAACCCCCTGCCATGCAGGAACCCCCATCACAGTGTTCCTGACAGATGGCCACCCAGCCACCCCCCAAAGAAGGAGACTCCACCACCCTTCATGGCATCTTATTTCACTGCTGAACAGCTCTAACCATCAGAAACTTTCTTCCTATTGTTCAAATGGAATCTTGTTTCCTGTAGTTTGAAACCATTGCTCCTAGTTCTAGTCTCTGAAGCCATGGAAAAACAAATCTAAAACAGGTAACTTCCCCTGTTCCTATTTGTTGCCTGAACCAAGTTTTGTTTTCACCACCACAACCACCACCACCACCACCACCACCATCTTACACCTGCAGAGCTGGAAGGGACTCCTTGACTGACTGAATCCAATCCCTGTCAAGGAGGCACAGTGGAGAATCGAACTCCCAACCACTGGCTCCGGTCTTGCTTCATGGGGTCAAGGAAGCAGTGCTCTGCTTGAGGTGGTACAGCCCCTGTTTAAGTCCACACACAACCAGGGCACTACCTAGCTGTTAATCTGTCAGCCATGAGACTGAGAGAAGATGGAGATGAGTTTGAGAGGGAAAGGGTTTTTGTTTTTCAATTGGTCCTTGAATATTTACATGGAGGGGGGGCAGTCTTTGCATTCAACCAGCAGGCTCCCCTGTCTGGTCTGAAAGTAGAAAAGTGATAACACAGTGAGCTGGGGTGTGTGAATTAAAACAACTGCTGAAAAGGATTTGTGATGCTGCACAAGCAGGATCCCCAAGGGGAAAGATGGTCAGCAACAGACCTTTCAGCACCATGGACAGCATCTAGAGGGCACTTGTGTTTTCTTCAACAAGTTATTGCTCAGCTTATTCACTCAGGGAAAGCTTGCCTGAAGTGGATGAGGTGTACAGTCTTGGCGTAATTTTGGACCCGCGCTCACTATGGAAGCCCAGGTGGTGTCAGTGGTCCACACTGCACATTGCCATCTTTGGTGGCTTACTCAGCTGCGTGCCTTCCTGGACCCTGGCACTCTCATTATGTTGGTCCATGCACTGGTAGTCTTGAGATTAGACTACTGCAGTGCTCTCTAAGTGGGGCTGCCTTAGAAGTTAATGTGGAGGCTCCAGCTGGTGCAGAATACTTCAGCCATACCAGTATTGGGTACTAAAAGATTCCGTCATTGGTTGCACTGTACTGGCTCCTGATCTGTTACAGCATTGACTTCAAGGTTTGAATGTTGACATACAAAGCCATGAATAGTTTAGGACCTCGCTAACTGTCAGAATGGCTTCTACCCCAGAATACTGCTCATAGCACGTGCTCATCGCAAGTAGGTCATCTGATGGTGCCTACTCCAAGGGAGGCCCGCATGACAACAATGAGGAATCGGGCCTTCTCGGTGGTGGCCACCTGACTGTGGAACCAGCTCCCCTGAGAGATCTGCAAGGTCCCCATACTGGGGACTATTGAAGACCTGGTCATTTAAATTGGCTTTCCTTGGTTATTAATTGCTTTTGCCGATCTGTTGACTCTGCAGTCTGTCTCTGTCTGCCCTTGGTTTATCTTGCTTAATCCTGACGTTATATTGTTTGATCTATGAATATGTATTGTCTGAAGGTTGATCTATAGATCTTCCAATGAAGGCATGGGGAAACTCAAGGAGAAGGCCAAATGTCGATCATCTCCTCATGACAAGTGTGTTTCCCACTGCAGAGAATTTTGCTCAGGGAGGGCTAGGAAAGTTGTTGTTGTTGTTGTGTCATTACAATGGTGACCAACTCTTTGTGACCACATGCCCATAGAGTTTTCTTGGCAGGAATAATGGAGCTGCTTGCCAGTTCTTATTCCAGGTGCTGACAGCACCTGGTATTCCCTGGTGGTTGCCCATCCAAGTACTATCCAGGGCCGACCCTGCTTAGCTTCCGAGATCAGGTGAGATCGAATGTGCTCAGGGCATCTAAATGTGTTAAAAGTCCCCATTGGGGTGGGGAATCAAAACTCCCCCTTGCCTAACAGCCACATTGCCTTAGTGGTCCAGTGTGTGTCGAGATGACTTTCGGGACCTTTTCTCGACCCTGGTGAGTTGTTCCGATCAAAAGGCCCAGGATCAGTTACAGCATCGACTTCCACCTAGCCGTAGCTCAGGATCTAACAAGATGTTAATTCATTTCTACCTATGAGCCAACTTGGGATGCTTCCTAGTGCATGAGTAATGTAAACATTGGGGCATTCAGTTTTCTCCCTAGGTTATTGCTTTCAGAATGTAATTAAGTCATGTTAAAATATACATTTGCAAAACAGAAGTCCAGGTAGGTCTGCCTGCTTGATCGTGCCAACAGTGATTCCCCCTACTCTTCAACCCACCAAAAATGGCATGCACAGAACTAGCTATTCACCTCATTGTTCATATTTTATTTTCATGGGATACATGCCTAGCCGTAGAGGATTCTGATCACAGAGGTAGCTAGAGAAAGCTCTCTTAAACCTCCCTGCTGCTTCATGAATACTTATTGGTTTGGTTCTTCATTCATTCAGCACCTTGACTGAATAGGTCATCTATTGTGCTTTAGGAGGGACAGTCCTTCATTTAAAGAAGTCCTCTATTTAAAGAACTCTTGAATCCATAGTTCATCTGAACAGTTATCGTTAGGGGCACAGGAGAGGAAAGACATTTGATCTTAAGCCACAGGTGGACATCTCCTCCCCAGTCCATCTGGCACCCGTGCTCACTGGCCCATCACACAGTTTGTTTATTTATTTATTTATTTATTTATTTATTTATTTATTTATTTATTTATTTATTTATTTATTTGTTTGTTTGTTTGTTTTAGGGTATTTTTACCCCACTTTTCTCCTTTGAAAGGACCCAAGGCAGCTTAAAGTAATGAGGGATAATATACAGTCCAGTACAATTAAGACATATTTGAGGATTGAGAACTACAGCATCCTACAGCATCAAAAGATGACATTACATTAGAGATGGGCACAAAATGAATATTTGTTTCATTATTTGTTATTTGTTTCATTATGCATTATTTCTTTCGTTGGGTAACAAAATGAATAATGAACCCCAGGGTGGTTATAGAACGAAATGAAACAAAACAAAAAAATTGATTCGGTTAGGTTCATTTCGTTCTTCCCCACTGGTGATGACAGCCCTGCTGTCATCACCCGTGGGGGAGGACTGTCTAGAGAGAGCCCCATTCTCGGCTCTGCAAGTGAAGGCAGGAACAGGGGTCTCTTTAAAGGGATCTTCCCGGCGGCAATGACAGCGCCCAGCTGCCACCGGCAGTAAGAACCCGAACCGTTTCGAATCGGTTTGGGTTCGTACGAATTTTTCAAAAAAATCATTCGAACCCAAACTGAACCGAACCAAGGGTGGGCCTGAACCAGACGAACCCAAACCATGGGTTTTCTGGTTTGTGCCCACCTCTACATTACATTAAAGCTACCAGAGAACACGAGCAGTTAAAAAGAGAGTAGAATTCCATGTAAAGTTATGAGTGAGGGAAACTAACATTGAGAACATTGAATCACAAAGTCTATAAACACAAAGTCTATAAACACAAAGTCTATGTGTTTGTGTATGACAGATTCATATAAAAGTCACGTCATAGGTAGTCCATCATTCAGAGAAAGCTTGCCTGAAGAGAAAGGTTTTTGCCTGTTTGTGGAAGGACAACAAAGATGAGGCTGTCCTGGCCTCTTGTGGGAGGGAGTTCCAGATTCTGGGCACAGCAGCCAAGAAGGTCCTTTCATGTATTCCCACAAGACATAAGTTTGAAGGTGGTGGGATGGAGGGAAGGGTCTCTCCTGATGAAGTTGTTTGTTTGTGGCCCTATGATTGAAGAGGAAGTGCAAGCAATCCACATTATTTGGTCCATTCTCTTTCACATGCATGGGGAAGACATATGACTGTGTTATTTTCATACCTAGGCCTGGCCTGTATGACACCTCAAGGGCCTCACCTTCTGCCTGTGAATACTCAGGAAATGGGGAGTTGCTGAGATGGTGACTGAAGGCTACTCACCCATTGTTTCTGGAGAGCTGACTGAGCAGGAATACAATTTCCCCCCACAAGTCCATTAGGAAACATGTGGCCTCAGGGCTGGCACGCCCATTAAGGTAAACTAGACAGTTGCCTAGGGTGCCAAAATGGAGAGAGGGCGCTGGCCAGCCTGCTGCCCCCTCACTGCCGCCCCTGCTGCTGGCCCCCACTGTCCGGCCCCCCGCTGCCTGTCGCCAGCCACCCGCCGCCTGCGCTCATCGCCGCCCACCCCCGTGCCTGTTGCCACCTGCCCGCCACGCCCGTCACCGTCCCCCATCATCCTCCGCCCCCTGCCACCCCACCCCCTGCCCCCCACCCCACCCCTGCCCCCCTGCTGCCCCGCCGCCACCCCGCAGCTCTGCCGCCCCCCGCCGCCCCCTGCCCCACCCCTCACCTAGGGCACAAAAAAAACCTAGCGCCGGCCCTGTGTGGCCTATGCCACTTTGAAGGTCTCTGTGGCACCACCTGTCAGAACACTGACATAACATTGATGATCCTCCTACTCATTCTACCAGGTTAACCTTGACATGCCTTGTGAAGAATGAGGAGCTTATTTAATCTTGTAGGAGCCATTGTCCCTCATACTAAAAATTATTATTGAACGGCTGGATAGGTCCATGGTTTAAGGAGAGGTTGGGAGTTCAATTCCCCATTCTGCCTCCTGAGCAAGGCTGGACAGCATGTACCTTGGAACCCTTTCCACCTCTTACAGTTCTAAACAGATGAGGCCAGAGATCTACTTTTGAGGTTCTGTTCTTCCACCTGTCAGAATGGCACTGACCTAGTCTGGGGGTACTTCCCTCCAGCCTGATCCTCCAGGAATCTGGGCATGGTCCTGGATTCTACCCAGGTGATGGCAGTCTCCAGGGCCGCTTTCCATCTCCGCATGCCTTGTCCCTGAGGACAGTTGTGCAATCTCGAGGAGCTATTGCAATGCCCTTAATCTTGACCCTAGTCCGGAGGTTACAGCATGCAGCGTCCCTGGTGGGTGCTCGTAAAGCACATCACCCCAGTTATTGAACTGCCCGTTGGATCAGGTTCAAGGTCCATGGTTTTCAAGGCCCTCCAGACCAGGATTGGGGAGTTCAATTCCCCCCATTCTGCCTCCTGAACCATCTGCCTCATGCTGGGCCTTGAAGACAGCATGTACCTTGGAACCCTTTTGCCACCTCTTATTTTTTAGCAGTTTTTATCTTTTTAAACAGATGGAGGCCAAATAAATAAATAAATAAATAAATAAATAAATACTTTTAGTACTTATTTTAATAATTATGTGAATGTGCCTGTAGTGAACCTGGATTTTAGAAACCTATGACACCCATTATAAATATGTGTTCTGATTCCTTTTCTGCCGCCACCATTTTCAAATAAATTATGACATATCTAATAAATCAATAGACTGATACTTGCTATAATGTTTCACAATAACACTATAGTTTATTTAAATTGCAGCATAAAGGATAATCAAAGCATACTCTGTAATTAAGGCTTTTTATTTCGCAATATGAATCTGTCAAGCTTTATTGTTATGTTATTTCTCTTTAACTTTAAACACAGGAGTCCATGTTACATGTCCATGTTACATGTTACAAGCTCTATCCAGAGCCCATCCAGGCCCTAAATGTCTTTTCTATGCATACTTGCTTATATACTGCTTAGCCCTGCCTACAGACCATGTGATTGGTTCAAAATATTTGTTGTTGTTGTTCAGTCATTCGGTTGTGTCCGACTCTTCATGACCCCATGGACCAGAGCTCACCAGGCCTTCCAGAGTTGGTCAAATCCATATTGGTTGCATTGATGACACCGTCCAACCATCTCATTTTTTGCCGTCCTCTTTTCCTTTTGCTGGTTCAAAAGAGACCACTTCAAAAATATTCATGGCCTAGCTTTACATTCCATTACAGTGTCGTTTTGGAAAATCTGATAATGTTGATCTGGTCACCTTCGTGAATGTGAATCATGTTCTTTTCATCATGGGAACATGACACATCAACTTTTAATGCTGTACGGAAAAAAATGTAAACTGAGGCATTCCATTGAAAAAAATTCTTAAACCGAGGCATCCCCATTTCCAATAACTCCTTTTCTTAAACCGGCCTTTGGTTAACCAAGGCATTCTTAAAACCGAGGTGCCACTGTACTTCAGGTGGTGGTGAGTGTTTCAACAGTGGAGGCATTCAAGAGAAATTGGGACAACCACCTGCCAGATATCCTTTGATCGGGGGTTGGACTTGATGGCATTGTAGGCCCCTTCCAACTTCACAAATCTAAGATCCCATGGAAGGTGAAACATTTTTGCCCCAACCCTGCGTCTCCTACACACACTGCATTATGTGCTCAGGAATAAAAATGCCGAGTCACCTCCCCTTCCCCTCCTCCTCCTCCTCTCCTCCTGTCTGTGGCAATTAATTAGCTAGTTAAAAAACAACTGCCATGCATCTGCTGGATGCATCCAATGCTTTCCCAATCCCACTCCGCCCCACCGCTTCCATGCAAAAAAATAAAGCTCCAGGACCATCCTTGGCAGAGAATTTCATCTTGCAGAGAGGAGCGTGCAGGGAGGTCCTGACAGCATGCAGAGCAGCTCTTGCCAAAGTAATTGAGGTTTTGGGGCGGGAGTTCCCAGCCGTTTAGAAACCTGGATCCATGCACAGGGCTGAAAATAGAAAATAAAAATGGTTTCAGGCATGAGTGAGTTGTCGTTAATTGTTCTCTTGATAAACGATCGTCGTGAAGGGAGAATCCCCAAGTTTACCTGGGAGTAATTATTTTCTGCCTCCCCTAAAATGGCACGCCACGCAGCACAAATTGCTGATTTAATTTTCCTCCTTGTCGGCCAGCAGAGGGGCGCATGCTGTGCATGTGTCATGGAGCTATTAAAATCTCGGAATGCCCCACAGCTTGGGGGGTGTTGCATTCACCTTTTTCTCTCCGGAGGCTCACTTCTGGATCCTTTCTCTTCCCTCCCCCCCCTACATTTTTATTTCACTGTCATCAGAACTTGCCAGCACCATTGGAATGCCATTTTAAAAAGAGGAAGAAAAGGAAGCACAGAATGGGGAAAAAAGCAAAAAGAAAATGGATCAACAAGTTTGCCACTGGGAGTTGCATCTTGGTCATCCTTGTTTTCTGCCAAGACCTAGTTGAAAGTGGGGGACTTGGACGAAAACAAATTAATGGACATGCGGAATGCCCATTTTGAGATTTACGTATGAACAACGGCCATTCCAGGCTGAAAGCACCAGAGTCCCCACGATCAGTTAAATGAGACATTGAGCACTGTGTGTGCATTTATGGATCATTTCCTTAAATAACACAGGAAGTATCCTGCTGAACAATGCAGATATGTTCTCTGACATCCTGTCTCACTGAGTATTCATCCTGTGGATTATGGGGAGACATCAAGCTCATATTTTCAAGATTATAACTCCTGTGGCTTCACTGGAAGAGTCCCTCTCCATACTGCCATGTTTACAATTAGAATCATGAATCCAACAGCAACATAAGATTCGTGGATACCATGTGCCACCAGAAAGTCAAACGGGTGTCAGCCACATGCTGGTGACTAGTTCTAGACAATAGATAGCAGTGTTATTTTTGTGTTAGGGGACCAAACCATCAAGGAAGGAAGGAAGGAAGGAAGGAAGGAAGGAAGGAAGGAAGGAAGGAAGGAAGGAAGGAAGGAAGGAAGGAAGGAAGGAAGGAAGGAAGGAAGGAAGGAAGGAAGGAAGGAAGGAAGGAAGGAAGGAAGGAAGGAAGGAAGGAGAAGAAGGAAGGAAATTGTTTCTTATTCATTTTATTTATAAAACATGCATTGGATTATAAAGTGGAATGCATTGTTTCTGGCCAGCCAAGTTGGGGTTCCTATTTGAAGGAACTGTTTCTGGATGATACCAGTTTTCAGGGATTACAAAGTCAAATGTTTCACTCTGCTGGGGTCCTTGATTGTTTTAAACAGCCCAGTGCTAGAAAATGCAGGACAAAGTCCTGCTAGAATTATTTTTCCTGGCTTGTTGGCTTTTTTTTCTGCACGCTGCACTTTTATATGACAGAGTATTCCATCATTTAGGACTCTAAATATGGTGATTAATTGGATGCAGTTCCAGCAAGCCACATAGAATGGAAGGGGTTTACAGATGATGACATGCCTAATGCATTCGCCCAGGATGTGAAGAGGCAACAGAGTCGTGCCATGGCAAATGTCTTCCTGTTATTGGCCTGTTTGCCCTCCACATGCCTAGGGTTGTCAGGTCTTAGATGGAAGGCAAAGTTGAAGGACTGGGTTAGGCTTCCCTCCATCTCAGGAAGGCAGACAAATTTCAGGCAGTCAAGAAGAAAGTTTGATTTTTGTCCCTGAGGTGGCTTTAAGTCTTGGGCAGACACCCACGTCGACTGATTCTTGGTTGTCCCAAGACCATCTCGTTAGGCACAAATGAATTGTGCTCATTGCCTCAGTGGTGTTTAAAAAAATGCCAGGAGGGAGGGTGGGAACCTGAAGAAAGAGACCATGAGTGGACACCCTTGAGCTATGGAGTGACAGTATTATGCCTCATGTGTCTCCTTGTTGCACATATCTTTGGAGTCCTAGTGCAGAGTTTGCAGGGGGAAACGCACACACACACACACACACACACACACACTCCACATGGATTGGATTTGAGCTCCCCAGGAGCTCCACCAGAAGTGTAAAGTGTGCACGGGGAAAAAGCTAACATTGTGTCTTTTGTGCTGTAGGTAATGCCACCTAATGGACTTGAACTTTTCATCCAAAGGAAGACTGATGGGCACAAACCATCCGTTTGGCAGTTCGTGCTTCCTAGCCCTGCCAGTGTCAGGTGCCTGCTCTTAGGCAGCACCCTGGCGTCCCTGCCTACACTGGGAGCTGCCTTTGATTGGGCACCCACCAGAAGCACTCAAATCCTGTTTGGCCAAAGAACGGATGAGCACGAGCAGCCGAACCAGTGGTTTGTGCCTATCGCTAGAAGGCTTCTCTCGATAAAGGAGGACACGTGCAACCTTGAAAAGACTTGAAGCACTAGACTTGGAGGATGTACTCAACACGGGGCTTGGAAAGGTGTGTGTGTGTGTGTGTGTGTGTGTGTGTGTGTGTGTGTGTGTGTGTGTGTGTGTGTGTGTGTGTGTGTGTGTGTGTGTGTGTGTGTGTGTGTGTGTGTGTGTGTGTGTGTGTGTGTGTGTGTGTGTGTGTGTGTGTGTGTGTGTGTGTGTGTGTGTGTTTTCTTCCAAATTTTATACAAAAAATGTATCTTTCCTCATCTCTGATGCATTCTGAATTTATCGCACCAGGCTTTTCTCCTGCCATTTGGTCATCCTTCTAAGGAGTTTTTAAGTAGTGTTTTAAATTTTGTAAGTGGTTTTAGGAGTTTTTAATGTCTTGCATGGTGTTTTATGTGTTTTGCATGGTTCCTTGTTTTGAGTGTGTAGTGGAACAGCACTCTAATTTCGTTGTGCATATCTTGCATACACATATTGACAATAAAAGTCTATTCCATTCCGTTCCGTTCTGTTCTGTTCTGTTCTGTTTGCAACTATCTCCCAGAGAAAAAGACAGAACTATCAGGATTGAATGCCATGGCCTGGTGGAAGGGGTGAGCGACTGTTTTGCGGCTGAGCAAATGGATTTCGTTCTGCTTGCTTCCCGCTGGGGGTTTCCTCCGACATCTCTGCTTCACTCCACCTGCCCAATTGCCCTTCTGTGTTTGCCATAGCAATGGCCGGGAGATGATTGCTCTACTCCCAGCATAAATAATGCTGCGGTTCAGCCATGTGCCACTGAGATGGTACTGCTGCTGCTGCTGCTGCTGCTACAGAATGGTTGTGATCACACACCCTGGGCCAGGAGGGTGGGGGAGGCAGGGAGAGAGAAGAGGGGACGTCAGGCTCCATGTTTGCTCAGAATGATTTGAATGTAGGCTAATGGGGGTGCTCAAATATAAACCCAATTAAGAGCGTTACTGTCAGCATAGATTTCCCGTCTAGGCCTCCCTGCTCTGGTAGATTGTTAAATGTATCACTCTTGCAGCAGTTGTTGTTGTTGTTGTTGTTGTTGTTTTTCTTCTTCTTCTTCTTCTTCTTCTTCTTCTTCTTCTTCTTCTTCTTCTTCTTCTTCTTCTTCTTGAACATTAGGAAGAACTTCATGACAGTTAGAGCTATTCGGCAGTGGAATATGCTGCCGCGGAGGGTGGTGGAGTCTCCTTCTTTGGAGGTTTTTAAGCAGAGGCTGGATGGCCATCTGTCGGAAATATTGTGATGGGGGTTCCTGCATGGCAGGGGGTTGGACTAGATGGCCCTTGAGGTCTCTTCCAACTCTATGATTCTATGATTCTTCTTCTTCTTCTTCTTCTTCTTCTTCTTCTTCTTCTTCTTCTTCTTCTTCTTCTTCTTCTTCTTCTTCTTCTTCTTCTTCTTCTTCTTCTTCTTCTTCTTCTTCTTCTTCTCCAAAATACCAGGCACAGTCAATAAATCAAATGGACCTTGAGCTTGTTTGGAGGTTCTAGCAGGGGAGTGCAGCTATTGTATACCCTTGACCAAAGAATGGTACACTCCTTCTATCTGGGATGGTCGTCCTCTTCCACTGAGTGTGCAGCTTCGGGAGGGACACACATGGAGCAGTGAGGGAGGGAGGGGACACCCGCCTAGCCAGCCAGATCAGCCTAATCAACCCTGGCGATCAATGGGGTGACAAATGTCGCAGCCAGATCACCCTCACATCCAGTAAATCAAACCTATGAGAACACTGATTGGCATTATATAACAGATACATGTTTTAACAAACTTTTAAAAAGCTATGGAAAACTTGGCATTACCAAATGACCTTTTCTGATTTCTCAAACATCTAGTAAGGTGCTATTCTTCTTTTTACCACTTATCTCCCCCCCCATTTTCTTATTTAATCAATCACCTGGTTATTATTTTTACTTTCATTTTAGTTTTGTTTTGTTTTATTGTTGTTGATTTATGTAGTTATAGTTTATATATATTATGTTGTTTAAATGTATTATTTTGTTATATTGCTATTCTATGATGTAAACTTCCCAGAGTAACCTTGGGGCTAGATGGGTGGTATAAAAGTCCAATACAATAAACAAATAAATAAAATGATTTCCTGAACTCTGATCAGCTTTCCACAGGTACTAAACCCAACCAGTCACTGGAGGTTACTTCATACCATTACCCTGTCCCCAATAAACCATTCCCCAAAATGATCTTTTGCAAATCTTGGGCATCCTTCCTGTCTGTTGCTGCTCTACTCATGAGTGAGAAGAGCACCATTTATGGCAATATGCAATACAGCAATGGTTTCCAAACGGCATGCTGGAACGCCCCCCAAGACATTGCCAAAACCAGCTGGTGGCTCGGCTGAATTCATGGAAATAGTCAAAGAGATGGCAGCATTGAAAAAACATCAGTGTTCGAACGCACAACACATATTTTAAAATTCTTAGCAGCTGCTGCCACTGAACTAAGGACCTTTATGTTGGATGGCATTTAAGTCCTTAAGAAAGCCAGACCAAATTCATGGAAGTACCACCCAAGGTAAGTCTTTCCCCCTTCTCCTCATCTCACCCAAAGTATTGTATTCAGGGAGCTATGTCCAGTGGTCAATAAGTCAAGGGAGCCACGCGTTGAAAAACCACTGTGCTACAGCACTCAACGTGTAACAATGCGATAATGACAACAATGACGACAACAATCACCACTGCACTGCAGAATTGGAAAAGACCCTATGGATATAAGAACATAAGAACATAAGAAGAGCCATCATGCTGGATCAGGCCAAAGGCCCATCTAGTCCAGCTTCCTGTATCTTACAGTGGCCCCACCTAATGTGTCCGGGAGCACACAAGACTTGATCTGTCTCCTGATAGCACTCCCTGCAGCTGGCCCTTGAAGGACCCTAGTTTTAAGCCTGGAGATTAAGAACATAAGAACATAAGAAGTGCCCTTCTGGATCAGGCCAAAGGCCCATCTAGCCCAGCTTCCTGTCTGTCACAGTGGCCCCACCAAATGCATCTGGGAGCAAACAAGACTAGATATCTGTCTCCTGATACCACTCCCCTTCATCTGGTCCTTGAAGTACCCCGGTTTTAAGCCTGGAGATTAATCATCTCAATCGTGTTTTGTCACCTGTGATGGACTTTTCCTCCAGGAATCTGTCCAATCCCCTTTGGAAGGCATCCAGGCCAGATGCCATCACCACATCCTGTGGCAGGGAGTTCCACAGACTAACAACAAGGTGGGTAAATATATATATATTTTGTCTGTTCTCATTCTCCCAACCTTCAATTGGAGTGGATGTCCCCTAGTTCTGGTGTTTTGGGAAAGGGTCATGGAGTTCAGCCCCTCTCAAGGAGGCCCAGTGGGGGGAATTGAACTCCCAACCTCTCGCTCTGCAGCCAGAAACCTAAGCCACTGAAACCATCATCATCTTGCAGGTTCAGAGCTGGAAGGGATCATGGAGTCTGGCCCCTCTGCAAAGAGACACAGTGGGGAATTGAACTCTCGGCCTATGCCTCCACAGCTAGAGTTTGCTGATGATGAGCCAAACGTTGCATGTTACAAAGGCAAGTGCATGCTATTGTTGCCAGTGGTTATTCGAAAGAGCTGGGGCCAGGGGCTGAGAACTGGTCCGAACAACTGGGCATTACTGAGTTTCTTAGGAGGGTACTTCACGTCCTTCTTTGTTCCGCAACTAGTTTTGTGCCGTGACAGCGTTGGTCGCGATCACATGGTTTTGTCCCTGTTTCAGTGTTCCTATGGTCATGATAACTTTTCTCGTGACAAATGTTACCTCACGGTCTTGTACCATGACAAATACTGAATTTGTCTAGCTTCCTTTTTTTTTTTTTGGGGGGGGGGAGCTTAAAAATTCTTTTTTGATATTTTGCTTCTGAAAAGTCAAAATTAAAAAAAAAACAGTCACAGTTTTCTGAGAGAAACAAATGTTTTGTTGCATGACAGTCATTACTATATGGTGTTTTGTCTCAGAACAGAAAGTGGGATCAAAGAGTGACAAGGGAAAACCCTACCCCAGCACCAGGTACAGGACTGTCGCCCTTAGCACCCGTTCCAGGGGTTGTGGTCAAGACAAATTTCAGTAGTTGCATGACAGATGGGAGGTAACTTTTTTTGTACTCCTCCTAAGCGCAACACTAACAGAGACAAAAGGGACATGAAGTAACCGCTTTACTGGGATTAATGCTTAACTGAAAAGACAAGAGTGGTTGAAAAACAGTAAGGAATTCATAAGATTTCAGGAGAGTGGAAACTTGGAAAGGGGTGGGGGGTGGGGGAAATGACCAAGCAGGAAGTGCAAGGTGAAATTGGAGAGGACAAAGCAATGATGTGAAAAGGATGCAGAAAGGGAATTGAATGCGTCCAAAGACAAATTAATGTGTTCCCAAGGGTTATACATGCCGTCGAGCTCTGCTTTCTGGGGCCACAGCCAAGGAAGGGAGAAGTGTAAAAGTAATCAAGAGTGAGAAAGAGGCAGGCATGAGTTATAAAGCATCAGATGCAGAACAGCTCTGGACCGATTGCATAATGAAGTTTAAGGGAGCATGAATAAGAATAGCAGAGGCACCGGAAAGAAGGGGAACTTTTTTAAAAAATGCAAAATTTCCTCCACCGCTCTCCTTCCCGCCTCCTCCTTATAGGCACAATGTTATACGCGCAGGAAAATATATGCCGATAAATACAAATCGCAGAAGCAAAATAAATAAATGCTGCACCATCAGAGAGGTGGTGATGTTAGAGGTCCATCATGAAACAGAGGCTTGTTGGAATATGCCACTGGGGCTGAGGCCCAGAAATTGGCCAAAAGCAATCGTGATGAAATTACCACGGGGATCGATCTCAGGTTTTCGACAGAGATGTTCTCGAAACAGCCAGTCACCAAAACCTGTATTTCCTCTGAAGTGTTTAGAGAATTCTTTGGGGAATATTTTAAAGAAAGTATCTTCTCTAAAGTAAAAGAACATGGGGGGAGGAGGAATAATTTGCTGAAATGGGGTGCTAGAGAAGAGTTTTGTGGGTTTGTTGGATGGCCAAAAAGACAAACACAAATCAAGCCTGAACGTTTTCCAGAAGCAATAAGGTTGAATGTGAGGGTCTCCTTCTTTGGCCACATGGCAAAAAGGGAGGGAGACAGAAATTCTCAGGGGGGGGATAGAATAAAGGTCAAGTGCAGCAAGAAAAGAGGAAGACCAAATACAAGATGGATTGACTCCCAAAAAGGAAGTCACAGACTTGAGTTTACAGAAGTGGAGCAAGACTTTGTAGGACAGGATAGTGTCATCTGTCGTGTCATCATAAAGCAAGGCAATGTGATGGCACATAACAACATAAAGTGTCAAGATCTTCTTTATCAAGGAGAGGTATTTATCTGAGGGGCTCCAAGAGGACTGCATGGTACTTGAGTTGTCTTCTCTTTGAAGCCATATCCAGTGTTTCCTCTGACAGCAGCTCCAAGAGGACTGCATGGCACTTGAGTTGTCTTCTCTTTGAAGCCATATCCAGTGTTTCCTCTGACAGCAGACTGAGCAGATGTGTTGGTCATCCAAGCCCAATCTTCCTTGTATTGCTCTTTAAATTGTTATTATTATTTCTACATTCAGAATTAGAGATAGGCACGAACTACTGATTGAGTGGTGCCTGCTGGTTCATTTACCAGATGAACAAGTGTTTGGCACTCTAGAGTCTCACTTCCACTGGTGGGCATCCACCCAGAGACAGCAGCCTGGCTTCCCTGCCCCTCCTCCTCCAGGTGCTGCCTCTGATTGGACGTCCACCAGAGGAGGCAGGGCTCTGGCATGCCAAGCACTTGTCCAGCTGATAAAGGAACTGGCACGAACCATCAAACTGCAGTTTGTGCCCATATTTGCTCCCAACTACATATATATCGATGCTTTTGAGCTGTGGAGCTAGAGGAGAGTCTTGAGAGTCCCCTGGACTGCAAGGAGATCAAAGGTATCCATCCTGAAATAAATCAACCTCAAATGTTCACTGGAAGGGCAGATTTTGAAGCTAAGGCTCCAGTACTTTGGCCACCTCATGAGGAGAGAGGAGTCCTTGGAAAAGTCCCTGATGTTGGGAAAGATGGAAAGCAAAAGGGAAAGAGGACGGCAGAGAATGAGATGGTTGGACGGTGCCATCGATGCAACCAACATGGATTTGACCAAACTCCGGGAGACAGTGGAGGATAGGAAGCCCTGGCGAGCTCTGGTCCATGGGGTCACGAAGAGTTGGACACGATTGAACGGCTGAACAACAACAACATATATAAGTGGCCCGATGAGCATATTAATATGTTCAGTTATTGCCTAAAGAATGTGGATTACTTACAAAGATATCTTTTAAGATCGGTTTGAAGTCACTTTTGATGCCTTTGGGCAAAAACGTTTTTCCTTGGTATCCCATTCGCTTATCACGCCTAATGTTGTTTGTTTCTTTCAGTAACAGAAAAAAATAATAGAAAATAAGCACAAGTAGCAAGGCAACAAGTTCCTTTTCAGCTTGGCACCAGCTCGAAACCAAATGTCTTTGGGCCATGTAATGAGTACTGGAAATTTATTACTTTTTTTAAAAATACAATTTTCCAGTTTCCATCCAGAACAGCGATTAAGACTGGCTAGAAATAGGGATCCTTAGAGGCTCTTGGCCAAATTTTGCTAAAAACAGAAACCAAATCAATATTTGCAGCTCAACTAAAGAGAGGCAATGCTCAAAAAGAATTACGTGATGCGCCTGAATCTATAATTTCCCATTTGGCCGAGTGGCTATTGATTTAAAAAGGAACAGGAAGAAGCAAAGTGTGGCCTTCTCAAGATATTTTTAGCCTGTAATTCTCAAGATTCCTCCCTGCTGGGTCTTCCAAGTCTAATGACGGTTGCAGACCAACAACTTTTAGGAGGGGCGTTATCACTGCACGAGAGTGCATAGATGATATTGTGCGGGCACAGCATATCAGCATTCTATAAGGCAGTTCTAAAAATGGGGGGAACCCAAACATAACATTATAGTGATGAAATTAGGGTTCAGACCTCCATCGAATTTGACACAGTGGGAATAGACAATATGATATTGCTCGGTGCTGTAAGCAGCCCTGACTACTGCTTTGTGTTTGAGTGAGTAGCAGTTAACTGATGGGGGTGGTGGAAAGAAGCCAGTTTCTTGGATTCCCCCCCCCCCGGCTTGGTATCTCTTTGTGAATGGAAGTGAGCACAAAAGGATATCCTGTAGACCACCTGAACTGCTGCCATTGGTGTTGTCAACATTGCTGTGCAAAGTTTGGCCTTATTTTTACTGCTGGCAATACAGGCATGATATTATGTAGCAATAATAGGCCATTTCCTGGTGGTTTGGTTTGTGGATACAGAAGCACAGTACCACACATTAGTGATGGACACGAAACGGACATATAGTGTTTTGTTTGGTTTTGTTTCATTTCAGTCTTCATTTCGTTAATAATGGATTTTTTAAAAGAATTTTTGTCATGAAACGAAATGAAACAAAACGCTTTGTAAGGCTATAAATAACGGGGAGCTTTCCTTTGTTTTTTTTATTATCTCAAAGGGATCCTACTACCCTAAATCAAAGACCCTCAAACCTTCCAATCAATTTGCTTTCAAGCAAAGAACCCTCTGTAAACAAGCTAGAAACCTAATGGCTAGCTGCTGCATAGAGAGATCGGAGAGTTAAGCTCAACAGCTGATCAGTGGTACAGCAAATTCAACACATTAAGGTGTGCACCCAAACAAGGAAGCAATCTCCTAATTCCCATTTAGAATAAGGAACAGGTACCTTTCCATCTATCTTACCTGACAGAAGGCATTGATTTATTGTCAATTGCACCTGGGGGGCATGATAAGAACCAGTGGGTGGAAACTCATCAGAGGAAGAGCCAACCTGGAAATAAGGGGACCTTTCCTAACAGGGAGAGCCATTCAACCATGGAACAGCTTGCCTCCCGATGCTGTGGATGGCCCATCACTGGAGGGTTTCAAGAAAAGATGGGCCAGCCATTAGTCCGGTGTGGTGTGAGGTCTCCTGCCTTCCACAGGGGCTTGGGCTAGAAGACCTCCAAAGTTCCTTCCAACCCTATGGCTGATACTTCACATCCATCTCATTGCTGTTCACGGTCCTGCTTGGGACTGGTATGAAGTAATCTAACTGCACATTCATTGCGGGCTGAGGGGAGTTCGTCCCGACCACGCCCCCTGAACTGCGATTTAAGTGGGATGAGAGATTCCCCTCCCTGGCCTCAGGAATCTGCTCGTCACACTTCTTGTTCCAAGATGAGTGCCTGTGAGGTAAGGCTCGTCATGCAACGTGCCATTTTCCATCTAACGGCAGGAGTGCAAAGTGCCATTTGCCAGTATATTCCCTATGGAGTCAGCAACGCAGTGCAGAGAGATTAAAAGACAAATGCCTCAAACTTAGTTCCATAACGCATTGAAGGCAAGGCTTCAGAGAATCAAAACATTGAAAAATGGAATGTCGGGCCGAAAAAGAAAATGGAGAACAAAGGCATGGAATTTCACATCTCATCATGGAACGAGGACACGTGGTAACAGTCATGCCGGTATCATCCATCATGCCCGTGCGTACATGGGAACAGGGACAGAACTGGAAGAAGACCATGTGACCGCGACCTACATCAACATGCAACGAACTTCCTCCCGGGATGAGAATGGACGTGAAGTAACCATCTATGATGATTCTATGATTCTATAATTCTATCTCCCAAATGAGTCAGAAATAAAGGTCTTCTCCCTTCCTTCACAAGACATAGGATCGATCACATCACTGAGAGCTGCCAAATCATGGCACATCTTCACGGTTAAGAAATCCACTTCCAATGTCACCGCTCCTTCGCCGAGCCCACCCTGCTTGCGTCATTAAATATTTGCAGCCGAGCGATTCTTTTTTATTTATTCATTTGCAAAAGAGTTATGCGTGCCTTTACGAAGGACTGTAATTTTCTCTGTGGCAACCGTGGTGCCTGGTAAGCAATGTTTCCATACCAAAAAAAAAAAAAAGCTTTAAGGAAAGATTCCTGGTGGGGAACATAATAGCAGCTCCGCTGGAGTAATATTTCATCACAAAATGGCTTTCTCCTTTCCATCACTCGGTATAGAAGTTATAGGGTGGATACCGTAAACATGCCGTTTACAAACATCTCTTTTAATTGCAAAGTTTCAAACAAGCCACACTTCACATAAATGTGAGTTACAGGTCTGGCCGTGATTTAAAGTATAAAATGTGAAGTGAGATCATAACAGTTAAATCATTCCATTTCCCTCCCTACCTTTCCTTCTTAACTCTGTCAACTCACTTGGCAGACTGTAGTCAATGATCTCACAGTCTCCCCCTTGTGAATACAGCCCCCCTTGTACCAATTGCTTTCCATTAGATTAAAAATCTGCTTCTGAAATGACACGAGTTCAGGTTCTCCAATGTTTCTCGATCTCTTAAGAAGGATGACTCAGGATTTCAGGCGGTCTGGAGTTCTGCACAAGCTGATCCTTCAATTCCCAGATTTAAGTGCAAATAGGAATGCTGTTATCCAGAGTGTTCTCTGAATTTGCAGTTCTGTGCATTTTTGCTGTGGTGAACTGTGCAATAAAAGATCGTGTCCTAACCCCAAAGGGAAGTAATTTGGTGCCCTGACCCACCATGCCCCCAGAAGTTTCACCAACGTTTTTTAAACCACCACTAGGGGTTGGTTTAAAAGCTTCCCATAAAGATGTGCAGTTCTTTGCTACTCTAGCGAGGTGCGACCCCAGAAAATA
The DNA here is from genome assembly GCA_029282475.1 of Phrynocephalus forsythii. Classification (NCBI taxonomy): domain Eukaryota; kingdom Metazoa; phylum Chordata; class Lepidosauria; order Squamata; family Agamidae; genus Phrynocephalus; species Phrynocephalus forsythii. The sequence goes on along the minus strand of JAPFRF010000015.1, from coordinate 8,037,425 downwards.
CGCAGTAATTAGCTTCATACCCCTTTTCCTGCCACTTCCTGCAACGGAGACTTAGAAAATCCACCCAGAAAAAGGGAAAAGATGTGCAGTAAGCAAGTAGAGATGGGCACAGAGCAGTAAAATATTACCCTGTTGACAGGACACTAACTGCACATCAAACATCATGTGACCACCTGGAAAAAAACTATGCATCAAATTAAGATACGCAGACAACTTTAGTGAGACCGCAGCCTAGGACCACTGGTTTTCAGCAGAGTTTCATGGGATTAATTGCAATCCTACAACCCCTTTCCCCACAACCAACACTTGTTACGTGTCATCAAGCCACAACTGACCTATAATGGTCCATATAAGCCTTTCTAGGTTAGTGTGATATTTAAGGACTCATTTTGCTGGTGCCACACCCCCAAGTGAGTTTCCATTGGCTGAGCAAGGATTTGAACCCAATTCTTCTGAGTTCTAGCTCCTCACTCTCTTCACATCACCACATTGGGTATCAACCAACACTCAGTTGCACTGAAATCTTCTCTCCCCCCTCTTCTCAGGTCCGTTGCTCATCATTGATTGGGAACCTCCCCAAGGATCATTTCATTTTATAGCTCTGGCTTAAAGGTTTTGCTTAGACCTGCATACTTCTGAATGAGAGTGGTGGGAGGAACCATGTCTATACTAAAAATAAAAGGAAATAAAATAAACCACAACTCTCAAGTGGCTTAATCAAATGTCACCAAGTTTTTGGTATAGAGCAACTGGAGACTGTTTAATTTTATTGTGCCCAATTTGGTCCTGATCCAAAGTTTAAACATTGTAATTATTTGGGGTGTCTTGTACAACACTGACTCATCTGCTTTGCAATATCATTTCCTGCATTCCCGTGCAGCAATACTAATTCAGAGGAATGTGATTGTGAAACATTTATGGCCATTTGGGGGGTGCCCTCAAATCACAGTGAGTAAACCTGACCTATTCCCAGTGTGGATTAGCATTGTCTGGGATTAGGTGGGGAAAATTTAGCAGACAGAGGATAAAACATAGGAAGTTAAAGAAAAATAGCTGCTCCATACAAGGGAGATGCTGAGCTAGAACCAGGAGGGGAAATAGAGAAGACGGAGAACTAAAACCTCCAATGAAAATGGAGGGTGTTACTTGAACTCTCCGGTCACTTGTGGTGTAGGGAGAATCCATGAATGACATCATAGGAGTCATAGTGCCAAATTACCCCATATGCTGAATATCAGTGACCCATTAGCTTAGGATAGAGGTTGGGAACTGCAATGAATCCAGGAATCAGTATTCAACATTTCTCAAGGTCCATGCCTTGTGCAAATTCCCTTGCCTTCTCCCGCTCTCCCACCACTTGTCTAATTTGGTCTCTGAAATACTACCTGAAATGCCATCAGATACAGATGTAGCCCTCTTAATCTAGTACAATATTACAAAATCATTGTGCTGCAAGAGCACCGTGGGTTATTAGCAACAGATTTGCAAGGTTTCAATAATTTTCAATTATGCCGTTTCTTATTAATTCCTGTGCTGTCTTGCTGTTATTAAATTTAAAGAGCAAGAGACTTTCAATCTGTCCGGCTTCTGCAGTATTATTAGTGGTAATTATTCCTATTTTCCAATTTGTGTTACTCTTGTGACTTGCAAAAAAAATTGTAATTAACAAGCAAATAATTATTGCTGTACTTAGCAGAGCATCCTTTAGTTAAAGCTGTGTCAGCTCTCCAGTCGGGGCCCCTCTTTTAATAACTTAACATAAAAACCACACACTGTTCAGGGTGTTCTCATACAGGCTGTGTAGCATGACCATTTTCTCTGCTTTATATGTTACCGAACAGCATCATTGGGTAGCTCCTATGTTCTCAAATGCTATAAAATACCGGCAGGGAAGAAGTGGGATTAACAAAGCAAGAAGTTTATGGCACGCTCACCGTTTCCTTTGCCCTAAACCTAAAATGGCTATAAATAGCACCATACCTTTAAGTTTTCTTTATTTGCTTGCTCATTGGCATTTTAAAGTGCCAAAGGTGACCAATATCTCCCATAAACCATTCTATTCTGTAAACATAGAGTTCCCAAAGCATGGCATTTTTCAAATGCAGTGATGAGGGAGACCAGTGATTCCCAGCCTTGGGTGACCCAGTTGTTCTTGGACTGCAACTCCCAGAATCTTCCACCACTGGATCCATTGGCCAGGGTTTCTGGGAGATACAGTCCAAGAACACATGGGTTACCCAAGTGGGAACCTCTGGGGTAGATCTTTGACTCTCACGCTGCTACACCCAGACTCTGGAACTCCTCCCCACTGGAGGCCAGGACTGCCCCATCATTGCTGTCTTTCCAGAAACAGGCAAAGACCTTGCTCTTCAGGCAAGCTTCTCCTGAACGATGGACTACCTATTATGTGTCTTTTGTATTAATCTACCATACATGATCAAATAGATGTGTTCAAAACCCCTTATAACCTTGTGGGATTGCATTGACACTATGTTTCCAATGTTAGTTTCCATCCATCATAACTTTTACATGAAATTTTTACTCTCTCTTTAACTGCTTGCATTCTCTTGTAGCTTTAATTTTGTCTTTTAATGCTGTAAGATGTCCCTCAATTCCCTGTTCTCAAACTTGAATATGTTTTAATTGTACTGGACTGTATCTTGTCCCTTATTACTGTAAGCTGCCTTGGGTCCTTTTTCAAGGAGAAAGGTGGGGTAAAGATACTCTAATTTTTTTAAAAAAGTATTTTAACACATACTTCAGCTGAAGTTATTTTTCATAGTGTAGTAAGCCACAGCTAGAGTAGGCTCATGGAATCAATGGGGATTTGGTGAGTCAACTCTTCCACAGTAGTAGTATAGAGCCTCGTGGTGCAGTGGTTAAATGCCTGTGCTGCAGCTAAAAAACTGTGCTCAGGACCTGGGGTTGAATCCCAGGTAGCTGGCTCATGGTTGACTCAGCCTTCTATCCTTCTGAGGTTGGTAAAATGAGTACCCAGCCTGCATAATTAAATTGTAAATGGCCCAGAGAGTGCTTGAAGTGCTATGGGACAATATATAAGCAGATTTAGAGGAGGATATTGTGCTAGTCTGTGCTAGCATATCAGCTGAAAACAAAAGAAAAATAAGAAATGAAGAAGACAAAAACATGGTGGCATCTTAGACAGCTTTAGTTTAAATGTGAGCTTTCATGGACAGCGGCATTTTCTCAGACATAAGACAGCCCTTATGTCAGAGGAAGTGAACTTGTCCACAAAAATCTTACATGTGCTTGTATGCTCAATGGATTCAAATGAGCTTACTCAAGTTGCAACAGGAATTCAACCAATATATAGAAATCCACACATGACAACATGTCAAATTAATGGAGCATATTGGTACATGTGGATGTTTATTCATTAGTTGAGATCATTGGATGGATAGATAGATAGATAGATAGATAGATAGATAGATAGATAGATAGATAGATAGATAGATAGATAGATAAGAGAGTCTGAGAAGCTTAAAAGTTTTTTTTTTTTGCAAAGATCACATCCCTGTTTATTTCAAAACCACGAACACACTAAGGCAGAGACACATCCACCCAAAGGACCCAATATCAAAACACAAAAGGAGCAATATAGTACATGCGGTCCAATGCAGTGAGGATTCTGAAGACCTCTACATTGGAGAAACTAAACAGCCATTAAACAGAAGGATGGCCCAACATAGGAGGGGTAACAGCTCAGGACCAGAATCAGCAGTACACCTCCATTTGAAGGACAAAGCGCACTCTTTCAGAGATGAGGATGTACACATATTAGACAAAGAAGAGATGTGGTTTCTCAACCCAGTAGAGAAACCCTTGGCTGCTTCTCTATCCTCATGGTTTGACACTTGTCTTTCTCTGCCTCATCCCTTCCCCAGACCAATCTGTTACTCCAGTACTCATTAATGTGTGTGAGTTTAATTAACCCCATTATTCAGTGTAGTATTCACAGGACAGAAATGTAGCTTCCTTGAATTCCCAATGCATATGTCACTTGGGGTTGAATGAAAGTTTCGGGGCATAGCAATCAAATGAATTATCCTTCACAACAGAACTGGATTTGCAGCTTTTCTTGTCACCCATATTTATGAACGGAATGGAAATCTGAAGCACAGAGTTGGCCTCAACGCTTACAGCTTACAGCGGTTACACTGGAAACAGCTAAACCATGGAAGCCCTCAGTAGGGTGATGAATATGGTGATGGACACAAGCAGGAAAGATAAGAGTCCAAGCAGGGAAATTAACCCACAACATTAAGACCATCCAAAGGTCTGGGGGTGGGTGGGGAGTGGTACCTTACTTTTAAATCCTGAAAGAGAATATTCCAAGAGCTCCACTCAATTTCCGAGGCAAGCATAGAGCTATCAATAACTCTGAATATCCAGTTGGAAAGTGACATCTCCATTGGCATAAATTTCAGCCTCTAAGAAGTTTACGAAGCCAGGATAGACATTTTCTGGAGTTACCCCAATGGGAATCATTGATAGGATTAAGGCCAGCCTCATAGTCTGGTCCTGATTATTCTTCCCTTCTTAATGTTGCTTCCCTATTTCCTAGCTGGCCCTGCTATTTGGTAGAGTGGGGCAGTCTCCCAAGGCAATAGATACTTGATACCTTCAGCACCATAATGGAGGGAAGGTAAAACATGCCATGTGCCCTTCCTGGTTTCCTTCCATGCCATCCCAGTACTGGAGCTGAAACAAGATTCAACGGCCAATCCAAACCACTTTGAGTATGGAATGGGGTGTTGTCACTTTTTTCTTTGCCTCGGGCATCCTGATATCTTTGGCAATACTTAGTCTTCAGGTCAAATGCCCATTTGAGGCAGAGGGAGCTAGTCTGCGGCTATGCAGCCCAAGGCGAGTCCTTCAACGTCTTTAAAAGACTCGCAAGTTTCGTTTGCGGTAGAACTCAGCTACAGTCCGCAGCCGTTCAAGCCAAATAAAACTAGCTGGTCCTTGTGCTAAGGAAAGACTTGTTCCTCTTTCTGAATGCAGCTCATGATTTGTAAAAATAAAACAAAGCATGTCCAGAGTGCCACATTCAAGACCTTTTAATATGACATCTGCTTTTTATCCTATTATTAGTATTCGTACCCACTGCAGCTATAAACCTCTGTCTGCCGCGAGAATACTGATGTCTTGATTTCTGCAAAACACACAGCCTTACATGGCCTAATAAATACCCAGGACTTTATTTTCTAATAAAAGCTTCCTCTAAATGTCAACGCTTCCTTCCTCAGCCCGAGAAAAGAGATGGCGACAGTGGGAGAAACTTCTATCTTTTAGGTAAATATTTTCTCCCACTGCTCACCTAATAGTACCATATGTAACTTGTTCCCTCTGTTTGGATTGCCCTGCTATATCTAGTGAAAAGAAATGTATATGCCCTCATATTCTCTAGTCACTGGGGGCGAAGCGCTGCGACAGTAGCCATGGCACGGCTGGATTTATTGTGCCTGCAATAGTTCACCAAGGACCTCGTTATTCTTCCGTGATAACTTTTTTTTTTAAGCGTGCAAACAAATCCACATTTTTCAAGCCTCTGAATGATAGCTCCAACCAGCACTATGACCCAGGAACAGAGGTTTTATGCAAATTTTAATTAAAATGCAAATCCCAATCCCCATACAAAAATGTAACAACATTGCCTGTGCGTGGTTGGGCTCATATTCCCTTTACTGGGAGGGGGAAAGAATTAAAATAAATAAAAAAACCAGTGGAATTTTGTGTCCCCCTGGGACACATTCCTGGAAATATAATGCACGGAATGATGCTGTATAACCTTGTAAGTGCAATAAATAATCACATATATAACTCTCAGTGGGTTATGCGTGTGTGTGTTGATGGAATCGGGGATAAAGTTTACTTCAGTTGCTCTCTGCTCTCCTTTGTATTGTGTTGCACTCATTATATTCCGATTGCAAGGTCGACTTCTTTACTTTTTTAAAAATATGTATTAAGTGTCTGGCCTGTGTCTGCAAACATGAATCGGGTAATTCTGCAGTTCTGGGCATAGGGAGGAAGCAGAGTTAGGATCCATTTCCCAACCTCATGGTGAAGCCATGGTACAGTGGATTCTTTTTCTTCTGTGCTACACTCAGCAAACTGAACGAGGGGGGAGAGGGAGGGAGGAAGCTGAACATTATACAGTACATTGAGGGGCTGGTGGCATAAAGGAAGCACACCAAAGATTTGGGGCTCTTTAGTCTGGAAAAAAGGTGCCTGAGGGGGAATATGATTGAGACGTACAAAATAATGCAGGGCATGAGTCAAGTGGATAGAGGGACACTCTTCTCCCTCTCACAAAATACCAAAACTAGGGGGCATCCACTCAAACTGGGGGTTGGGAGAGTAAGAACAGACAAAAGGATTTTTTTTTTACCCAGCGTGTAGTTAGACTGTGGAACTCCCTGCCACAAGAGGTGGTGATGGCATCTGGCCTGGATGCCTTCAAAAGGGGATTGGACATGTTCTTGGAGGAGAAGTCCGTCACAGGTTACAAACCATGATGGAGATGTGTAATCTCCAGGCTTAAAACCAGGGTAATTCAAGGGCCAGATGCAGGGGAGTGGTAACAGGAGACAGATATCTAGTCTCATGTGCTCCCAGAGGCATTTGGTGGGGCCATTGTGAGATACAGGAAACTGGACTAGATGGGCCTTTGGCCTGATCCAGCATGGCTCTTCTTATGTTCTTATGCTCTTATGTTCAAACCCTCTGAGAAAGCTCCAGCTTTTCCCTACACAACCCACCCATGCTAGGGAGGGATCAGTCTGAGGTCACTGCATAATATAGATAATCCTTTGGAGCTGCTGTGCCAACCAATTTGTGGAGACTTAGGACAGGGATGGACCTGATATGAAACTAACAAAGTGTGAACTTCAGGGCCCTTAATCTTGGATGGGCCCTGGAGGCAACTGTAGTCCAATGTGGTGATCTTGATCAGCCCTTGCTCCTGGTTACAAAGCTACCCCCTCACCAGTTCAAGCTTCAGGGCCCCCCAAAATTTATGTCCAGCACTGTCGTAGGACAATAATTCTTTTCATTGCTCCCTCTAGATCCCTTCCTTCCTTCCTGGAATATGTGGCTTTTCCTTTGTTCTCTCAGCATGATCTACTGAGGAACACACACACACACACACACACACACCATATCTGGGGGACTAATATCCACTGATTCACTTATTTGTTGGTTGAAAATATTAAATTAAAAAACCCCAAAGAATCCATGTGCATTCTCAGGATGTATCTGCCACTAGAAGGAGCTAGAGGTCAGGCAATGTTCAGTAAGACCCCACAGGGGATTGAGCCCTGGTGGATATTGAAATCAGTGGATAATAGCAAATGCTAAATATATAGCATAGTAATGCGGAAACAGGAAAACATTTTTAACATGTATTACCAGAAATGGCTACTAGATGGAGCCAAATACCAGGATGTGTATAATAGTTTCAGACTGCAGATAAATGAAACTGCAGATATGGGCGTCCTACTGGACAGTGTTTGATACAATCACACTTTTCTGCTTTTGCCAGCACGGGGCTTGGATCTGAGCTCCCCACCCCCAATAGATACTGAGGTCTTACTATATTAAACATTACAGACATATTTCATTGTCAGCACTGATTGTGTGAGTATCCGTGAGAGGATGATTGCTGTAAGGGCTTGAAATGGAGAAGTCATACCAGTAAGGCAATGCAGGCCATAAATGAGTTTCCCCTATTCTCAAAAATGTCATGTGAGAGCGTATGAACCAAGGATGTCCTGAAACATGCTGGTAATGTCAGATGACAGGGGCCATAAGGTCTCCTCTAGATTAAGAGTTGGCCCTGATTGGGATTCCTTTTGTTTGGGACCTGACTATATCTAATTCATCTATTCCTTGTTTTAGTTCAGTCTCTGGAATCAAAATTATTTGATAGAGCCCTGGACACTAGCTCAAGGGAGAACAGCAGAGCAAAAGGTGAACTGTCATGAAAAGAACGAAAGGGTAAATTAAAACGGAGCTTTGAAGCACAACCCGAATTCAGGAGGCCCTCCTGACATCCACAACACCAATGGCGAAGGCTTGGATGGCTGGAGATGCTCCTGTACCTGGAGAGCGGTGCCGTTTTCAATGGTGAAATGTTCCTTTTCAATCAAGGCGTGAAAAGATCGGGAGACAAAACAGGACGCATCAAAGGCAAGCCACCTTTGGGACGTGCTTTTGGCGCCTTCCTTCACCCATCGCTTTCTTCACTGCCTCTTGGGTTTCTATCGAGAGCGGAACTTTAACAGAGGCTGACAGGTTGACAGAGCCTGCTAAATGGGCTCGGTTCGTTGATGTTCAGTTCCAAGCAGCGAAGGCAGCTCTAAACAACACAAACGTTTGAACTTCATGTTAGGGAAAGTTTTCAGGGCGCCGGTGTTGATTTTCTTTCTTTCTTTCTTTCTTTAAATGCAGCAAGGACATGGTTTTCAGCTAGGTAGAAAGGTTATGGTTCCGCTCCCTAATTAAGTGAGGGAAAGGAAAACCACACAGGTAAGCAACGCAAAGTATGCACAAAGGCATCCTGGCCATGTTTACCTCATCCGTACAGAACCATGGTCCCCCAAGCTGGTACAGCGGCCACTTAGCCAAAACCAGAAAGTTGGCCATGACCTCCTACACCAATGGGAGGGCAAAATAAGGCACTTCTTTGCATAATGATGGCAAACGTCAATTTAAGCACAAAAAAGCAGCCATAGAAACAATTTGTGTAGCCTAACTAGAAATACCTCCACAAAGCCCTTCCTCATCAACTCACCTTGTTTGAAGGCGATTCCAGTTTCTTGCATGCTGAGCGAGCCTAGTTGAGGTTCTGGAAGATTCTAGCAAGCCTCCAAGAAAGTTCTCGGTCCCAAGTTGCTCGGACCATCCTAGTTCATCACCAGATAATTGGTCAGAAGGGAATAAATTGGTTCCAGTGATTGAGATCCTTAATGGAATTATGAAATAGTTGAGAGGCCGTAAGGATTACTTGCACCAATGACCCCATGAATTTTTTAAAGCATTCTGCTTATATACTGCCCCATAAACTTGAAGTAGTCTCTGGGCAGTTTACAGTTTAATTACAGTAATGCAGGCTACACATTGCCCCCTCCCCAGCAAGCTGGGTACTCCTTTCACCGACCTCAGAAGGATGGAAGGCTGAGTGAACCTTGAGCCTGCTACCTGGGATTGAACCCCGGGTCGTGAGCACAGTTTTACCTGCAGCACAGACATTTAACTACTGCGCCACAAGACTCATTTAAGATATTCACAAGGCAAAGAAATATAATAAACCTCGCCCTATAAGGAAGAACATCAATGGCTGAAATCCAGTATTAAGCTGCAACAAGAGTAACCCCTTGAATAATGGAGTGTTAGAGTCACATGTGTGGAAGCCCCGTTGACTTAATGGGCCTCCTCTATTTGAGACTCCCAACTGGATTTCAGCCACAGGCACTCCTCACTTAATGAAGGAGTTCCATCCGTATGTCTTTAAGTGAATTGGTTGTTAAGTGAGGAGATGAAGGTGGGTGTCTTGAGTTGAGGTCACACACCCCTTTGCAGGCAGGCCACAATGAGGAGTCTCTTCAGGAAGCCATGGGAAAAGCAGAGATGGGGGGGTAGATAGTTGCTTCCCACTGACATGTAAAGTATTTTGGATAACAAGTCTTCTTTAATGTTTATTCATAAATTGTTGCTAAGATCACTGGGTGGGAGACACAATGGTACAAGCAGTTTGAACATGAGCTATAACACGCAAGGCACATGTTGCTGCCTTGTCTGAGGATTATGTTCAAAAAGCTTCTGAAAAATTTATAACATCCACCCCTCTGTTTGGAGAATACCCTAAGCAAGTACTAAATTAAAGGAGGACACAAGAGATAGACTGAATCATATTAGTCATCTGTAAATAAGTACATCCTCCTTACTTTTCTCTGGAATGGTGGATTGGATTGAAATATTTTGCTTCTTAAGCAGAAGTCACCTTTTCCCCCCCATGTCTCTTGCTGGGAAAAAAAGCTTCCAATAGATAAGTGTTCATTCAGAACAGCCTTTCATGGTGAAAATCCCTAGAATAATAGCATCAGTTGTGTTGGTGGGGCCAATAAAGGCCATTGGGTGCAACCCTTTACTCATCTGGCCTGAATGCCTTCAAAAGAGGATTGGACAGATCCCTGGAGGAAAAGTCCATCGCAGGTTACAAACTATGATGGAGATGTGTCATCTCCAGGCTTAAAACAGGGATACTTCAAGGGCCAGAAGCAGGGGAGTGGTATCAGGAGACAAGATATCTAGTCTCGTGCGCTCCCAGATGCATCTGGTGGGGCCACTGTGAGATACAGAAAGGTGGACTAGATGGGCCTTTGGCCTGATCCAGCATGGCTCTTCTTAGGTTCCTATGTTCTTATGTTCTTAATGCAGATAATCCAAATCAAAACAGATCCAACAGTTGTCCAGTTTCATCTTGAATGTCTCCAGCACTGTCTTCCATGGTCATTGATTGATTCCAAACGTGGCTTTTTAAGGCCACTTTTGGTGAGCAAGGAGGTTGATTTATCTTTAGTGTTGTTTTGGTTTTTCTGCCGCCATCTTGTGCCTTTGCATTTTACCATTTACAATTTGTAATTTTACTGGCTTGGCCCTGATGCTTCTTTTAGGATTTGTTGTGGCTGGTTTGTTTTATTGTCTTCCATATTGCTTATTTCATTGTTCACTTCTTCACTTACTTTATCTTGTTCACCACCCTAAGTTCCCTTGGTGAAAATTGGGTGGTATAAATAAATAAATAAATAAATAAATAAATAAATAAATAAATAAATAAATAAATAAATAAATAAATAAATGTAGTCCTTAACATAGCTTAGGGTTTGGAAATTAACTTAAGAAATGATTCACCTTCGCGTACAATGGCTGAAGTCCTGTTACTTAGCATCACAACTAAAGGAGGTCCATTAAATCAATGGAGATTTGAGGAACCAACCCCTCCATATGTCACATTCATTCAACGGACCTCCTCTAGTTGTGACATACACTAAGCAACAGGATTTCAGCCAATGTAAACCATGTCATATTTATGCGTTGATGCACAAACACCCAGTTCAGTTTGTCATCCCACCTCTTTAATCAAAAGCCATCTGTGTTAATTTTATGCATGTCATTATACCAGCCTCGCTTGTTCGCCTGGATTCTGCCTGCGAGATGTGAATGTTTAAATGGAATGGATGCAATGTACTGAAGAGCAAACCACTTTCAGTTCAAATGCAAATAATCGGCTAAATCCGATTTCTAGCCCAGCTGGACTAGATCCACCAACATCGATGTAAATTATATTATTTGTGGCCAATGTGACCCACTTATATTAATAGGTCTGTATATCATAGTGTCTGGAGGGGCACTGTATCCTGAAACAAGAGTTTGAGGTGCCATTTGCCCCAAAAGTTAACCTGACAGCTTTCATTGAGTTAGGTCATAGAACCATGAGTCGGTTCATAGAATCATGGAGGCAGAAGGAGTCTACAAGTAGTCCAACCTACTGCTCAGTTAAGGAATCCAAATCAAAGCAGATCTGACAGATGGTTGCCCAGCTTTCTTCTGAATGCCTCCACCTCTCAAGATCATTGGTTCCATTGCTGTACCCCAGGCATGTCCAAACTTCGGCCCTCCATATGTTTTGGGCCACAACTCCCATAGTTGTGGTCCAAAACATCAGGAGGGCCGAAGTTTAGACATGCCTGCTGTACTCCTTTAACAAATAGGAAGTTGTTAATAGAATAGAATAGAATAGAATAGAATAGAATAGAATAGAATCATGGTTGGAAGGGGCCTATAAGGTCATCGAGTTCAACTCCCTGATCAATGAACAAATCCAAATCAAAGCAGATCTGACAGATGGTTGTCCAATGTTCTCTTGAATGCCCCCAGCATTGGTTCAAAAAGTTCATGTCTATAGATGGGATTTTCTGGATCAGAAACACTTAAGTCTTCCTTCTAGGAGTTCTACATTCCTTGCAGGCAGATGAGGAACACCTCAATGTTATGCACCTGAGAGACAGGCCTAAAGTGGAAGGTGCTTATGCCTAGCTTGGTCCAGACTAGGAATGGGCACAAAATAAAAAAAAATGTTTTGTTTCATTTCCCTTAATCCCCCCCTAACACATTTTCCCCAACACATTTTTTCCATTTCATTTCATATGAATTAAAAAAAAATCATATGAAATGAACCACTAACTAAATGGTTCATGTGTAGGGACCAGCTGATCGGGGCTGGGTGGAGGAAATTTTCCCCACCCTAGCATCAATCAGCTAGCAGGTAGGGCTTGGGGGAGAGAGAAAACTTTTTTACCCACCCCCAAGCCCCACCTGCCAGCTGATTGGTGCTAGGGTGTGTGGGGGAGGTTTTTTCCTGCTTCGTGCTGCTGGCCAATCAGAGAGGGAGGCAGGATGATGCCTGTCCCTGCTTGCACAGCTCCTGATTGGCCAGCATCACAGATCTAGCCCAAATGACATCACAGCGTGCTTCCTCGTTGGATTTTAACCCTTTGCGAGGCAGAGAAAGGTAAAGCAACTGGATCTGTGTGTATCAGCCGGTTCCAAGGTCCACCTAGTCTCACATGGTTTGTTTCATAACCTACTGGTTCCAAAATGAAATGCCCATCCCTAATCCTTATTCCTTTCCACCAATGGAATGATGGAATAATCCTCTTTCTGAGGTCAGGAGATGATCCTACGGAAGCTCCTCCCAGCAGAGGAAGGCCCAGTTGCCGAAGGAAGGCACTTTTCCCTCAGAGGAAGGCAAACATTAGCTCAGACCCCATATCTTTACCCAAACAAAGACACTCACGGCCATTGAGTGTATTTCAATATTCTTACATCAGTAAGCAAGATGATCGTCTTACCCGTCAAATTCAAATGTAACTTCATTCCGGCTTTATTGTTGCAACAAATCAAAGGGAATTCTATGCCATTTCCTCCATTCCCCTTGCCGGATTTCATCAAACAATAACAGCTTAATGCATCCGAACCCCGGCAAGGAGCCTGGCTTCCCTCTCCATTTGCACAGATGACGATTTAGACCAGCGCCGGCTCAGCAAGGGATAACAGCATTAAAGACACTGCACGGGGACGTCTCCCACTCCTATCGCTCAAATCCTCCTCAAAGCTTTTATTGCGACAGAGGTAGCAGGCACCAGATTCCCCACCACAGGGCTCCCGTGGCATTAACAAGGCGAGATCAGCTCCTGCCAAGGCAGAAAGGCAGGGAAACTGTACAGCTCTAATGATGCAGAAAGCCCAACTGAACTGATGCTGCCGCTTCCTTCTCTAACAAGGCCAAGGTTGCCCTATACGGAGTCAGAGGCATGGCCTGTCTATTCCGCCATTGTCAGCTTTGAGTGACAGCAGGTCTCCAGGGGTTCCAGCAGAATTCTTTCCCAGACCTTCCTGAAGATACTTGGTATTCCTTGGGAGGCTGCCTCCCGTCTGAGCAGTAACCATGAGAGATGGGCCTAAAGCAGCTCATACCAGTTAGAGCAATGGTTCTCATCCTGTGGGTCCCCAGATGTTCCTGGACTGCAACTCCCAGAAATCCTGGCCAGCTCAGCTAGTGATGAAGACTTCTGGGAGCTGCAGTCCAGGAACATCTGGAGACCCACAGGTTGAGAACCACTGATCTAAACGGAGTTAGCCATATATGTGGCCCAGTTGCTCTCTGGTTCCCTCTCCTGACCTCTTTTGCTTTCTAGAGTATGTCTGGCTTGCTTGGAAGACCTCCAGACATCTCCCATTCAGAGGAATCAAAACCAGTGATCACTGTTCTTGGAACATTTCACCACTTGAGAAGCGGGGAATAACTGACATAGGGCGTTTATACACGACCCCTAAACTCCGGGGCAAATGGCTCCCAGCTCCGGAGCTTAAAAATGTTTCCTCACCAGCTCCAGAGTTAACAGGAAATTAAGTGCAACCACGCCCACTTTAGCGCGTCCCAGCACACCTTTCAAGTACCTGCTCTTTGGAGGTGAAAATTATTTGATCCGGTGTAACAATAGTGAGTGCGGGGCTCTCCTTGCTTCTGTTTGTTGTTTTTTGGCTCCCACCCCTTTAAGAGCTACTTTTACAGAGACTGAAATGTTGCCGGCAGGAGCGAAAGGCAGAACGGAGGTGAGCGGCATGCTTTTCTTTCTCTTTTTCTCCCTCCCCTCACGCAGCCAGCAGCCAGGAAGTGCGGAGGGGTGGGGACGCAGGAAGAGTGACGAACCCCTAAGATCTCTGGTCCAAATTTAAGTGGCCAGCAGATCTTAGGGGTCGTGTAAAAAGGCCCATAGTCAGTCATAGTAAGAGAGACAGTTGCTGTGCATTATTTCTCATAAGATATTTAGAAACGTGGCTTCAAACAGGACCCTCCCATCTGCTCTCCCAGGTGTTCCCTCCAGGTGGAAGTTCCCTGTGGGCAAGGGTCACATGACTTTATTGTTTTGTGTTGTCTTTGCATGCATGTGTGTGTGTGTGTGTTTTTCTTTGCAACAGAAGCCTCCTTTCTTTCCTCTTTTGCACCCCATTAAAACAGTGTTGGTTTTTTCAGAAGCGCCTAGGGAATTTTGCCCAACCCTTTTGGTGAAGACATTTTAAAAACCCACCATCCTTTCAATGAATGGTCTCTTTGGTGCTCTTTGCTCTCCTCTTGTCCACCTGTGTTGGCCTGCTTCCCTTCGGTCGCTTTGCTACAGGCCCTGCCTCAGCCTGTTGGCCTCCCGTTGCAGTCAATAACTTCTCCGCATCATCTGGTGTCAGGCTGCATATGGAATGCAACCGTCCTTCATCTTATGTGTCATCACTTCTGAGTCTGGCAGCCTTCAGTTCATCGCTGCTCTTGAGATGTATGATGACTCGGTGAGAAAATACTGGCCTTTTGCCACCCTTGCCATGCAATGTATTACATTAAGGCTGGGAATCATAGGAGGAAATAATCATATATCTCTGGGCCCTAAGGGTCATTTTAGGGCAACCTTCCACCATTGCTCAATGAAAGCATCCCTGATGGATGGACCCAAACTATGTGGTAAGCCAAAATTGGGTGGACATCACTCCCCATGTTGCAACAATCACAGAAAACAAATACAAGATAAAAGTAAATTAAATGAAATTAAAAAACAACACATAAACCAATTTTAAAAAAAATCATGTTCAGCAAGATAGTGGAAGAGAGCAAAACAAAACAAAACAAAACAAAACAACCTAATGGTTGCCAAATGCCTCTCCAAAAAGCAGGGTCCTAAGTGCTTTTTTAAAGGCAGGCAGGGATTGTGCAGAGTGAATCTCACTCGTCAGTTTGTTCCAAAGTGAAGGGGCGGCCACGGAGAAGGCCCGGTTTTGAGTGATTTATTGGGGCCTGAAGTCTAGAGCCTAGGAAAAAATGGTCCCTGGATTTACAGGGCTCACCCATCTCTGTGTTGAGCAGATGTTGACAGGCTTGCTCTATCTTATTATTCACCCGTGATACAGACAATCATGTCAGCATTAGGCACCATCACATCCTTTTTGACAAGATTACTGCATTGATTACTGCAATGCGCTCTACATGGGGCTGCCTTTGAAGACGGTCCGGAGATTGCAACTGGTTCAGAATCGTGCAGCGCGGCTGGTAAGTGGTGGAGCCACCAGGGATCACATCACGCCGATTCTGCGTAACCTGCATTGGTTACCAGTTGCTGTCCGAGCCCAATTCAAAGTGCTTGTTTTGACATATAAAGCCCTAAACGACTTAGGACCTAGATACCTGAAGGACCGCCTCCTTCCATATGAACCTACCTGGCGATTAAGATCGAGCCGGGGGGGGGGGCTTTTGAAAGAGCCATCCCTCAAGGAGGTGAGAGGGACGGCTTGTAGACAAAGGGCCTTCTCGGCAGCTGCTCCCAAGTTATGGAATGCCCTCCCTATTGAGATCCGCCTGGCGCCAACACTGATCACATTTCGGCGCCAGATAAAAAACCTTCCTGTTCCAGAAGGTTTTTAATTGATACAATATAGATTGTGGGTCCGCTGATGAAAATTTTAGGATGATGATTTTAAAGAAGGTTTTTATTACTGTTTGATGATTTACTGATATTTTATTTATAACTATTTTAAATTGTTTTAATTCTTTGATTGTAAGCTGCCCAGAGACCTTTGGGTAGTGGGCGGCATATAAGTTGAATAAATAAATAAATAAATAAATAAATAAATAAATAAATAAATAAATAAATAAATAAGATGGCCATTCTCACTTCCCTTGTCAGAAATGAAAGAAGGGCAAACACGAAACATGAGCCTCCGATTGATTGGTTAGCTGCTAGCTAGGAGGTTGTTGACTCACGTCATTGACTTGGCTATGAGCTATGACTCCAGGACAAAAAAACCCACACAAACAAAACCAACAACCCTCATTTGCAAAAGGTTAGGGACACAAGCCAGAACATAAGGCTGGAACCTAGATAGCACATCTGGATTCCTTGACTCACGGTGCCCTCTAGTCCTAAAAAATCCAAAATATATCTGCACAAAAATGCTTCCAGAATCTTCTGCTCATTTCTGAACGTATTTATGGATTTGTTTTCCTCAATACAAGGGATGAAAAATGTTGTTTGTCTGACACTCCCACAAAACGATGAGAAACTGCAATGTTCTCTTCACAAGCCAGTAGTCACACCTTGATGAGAATTATGTTTATGTGCTTGCTAACTTATTTGTTTGCTTGTTTGTTTACTTATTTGATCTATATACCACCCATCTGGGGACATGGCTGTTCTGGTTGGTTTACATCAAGATAAGTAACAACTAAAAATGAAAACAGTAAGCACAGTGGACTCAAATCAAAATTAAATAAGTAAACAATGAATAATCGCATACCAGAACTCAACTCATGAATCAATAGAGTTTAAAAACAGGTTTGCCTAAAAACGCCCCCTTGTTCACCCAGAATTGTACAAAATGGCCAACACCCAGCAATGCTGCTTTGCTTCATCTTCGAGGTTTCCTGGTTTTGTTTTGTTTTTGTTTTTGGCCTGTTTGGGAAACAAGGGTGGTTAAAATCTAACTTGAAAAGAGCTTCGGGTAGCAATTCGGGGAGCAAGCCGAGCACTGAACTGGTTCACTGTTATTAACCTTTCGCCTTGGTCAGCAAAAGGTTAAGTTGGAGAAGCCCAACACTTTCTTAGTAAAGGGGGGGGGAGAAAATGCTGCCACACATGATCAGTTAGAGGATCAAGGACTAAACCCAAAATCTTTATTTGAAATTGTCAGTGTTGGAAATTTCCCAGTAGGTATCAATCAGTAATTGTTAGGAAGACTGAGACGTGACCAGAAATTCTTCTTCTTTCCTCCTCCTCCTCTTCTTCTTCTTCTTCTTCTTCTTCTTCTTCTTCTTCTTCTTCTTCTTCTTCTTCTTCTTCTTCTTCTTCTTCTTCTTCTCTCTCTCTCTCTCTCTCTCTCTCTCTCTCTGTCTCCTGCAGAGGAAAGCAAGGAAACAGCTGGAAAGGAACTGTAACAAGGGTCTTGCAGAGTGTAGAGGAATATGCAGTATAAAGAGGTGATTATTTCCTGTGGATATTGATGATGAATTGAAGAGGATTTGGAGCAAGTAACGGTGGTGGTGGTGGTGGTGGGGGAGAATCTGCTCTTATAAAAAAAGTCTGTACTAATGTTGAGTTTAAACCAGGGGAATAGGGTGGAGGCAATGTCATTCCTAGAACATAAGAGGGACCAGCGTAAGGAGAGTGTTGAATATCTGGGTCATAAGTTATCAGAAGTTAGAACTTTTTCTTGGCCCTTTTCATTTAATTAATCCTTCCTGCAAGTCTGCCAATGTAGCGACAACGTTAGTTATTAAAGGGGACGTTAATTTGCGCCAGAGAAATGGCAGAACTGCTATACAGCAAAATAAATAAGCAACCTCTCTCCCCTACCCCCAACCCAATTTTTAAAAAAATGGTAAGAAACTGAGCGTGGGCTTCCGTGCTGAAAGCCTATACCCAACCGCCATCAACATCTGTAAATCAGTTACTGTGGCAGATACAATCTGAGTTTGTGTTTAAACAGCTCCTCCTTGGCTTCACCTGGGCTAATAGCTTCTGCACACCATGAAACGCTTGATTGTGAGAAAGTGCTGGGGCAAAGAGGACCCCAGGAGGGTCTGCTATCGGCAAGTCATTCTGCACAGAATGGGGGAGGGGGAGGTTTTTTTAATAGCAAATTGTGTTTGCCAAAGCTTATGCAGTGTAAACTTCTCTCATTCGTTCACTGGTTCAAGTACTCCCAGCCTGCAGAGCAGTGAGACAGTCAGGCTTAGATCACAGCTGACATAATCCTAGGAAGTGGGAAATACCTCTGTTTCCTCCTACAGTGAGATTTTTTGAACCTCATTGTTTTTAGTCCCAAGGTACAGTAATACCTTGAGGGGAGTGGTGGCTCAGTGGACTAAGGCCTCCGAAAACTGTCGACTGCAAAGTCGGCAGCTCGACGGTTTAAATCCCGGGTGCCATGCAGTGGAGCGAGCTCCTGCTGATAACCCCAGCTCCTGCCAACCTCGCAGTTCGAAAGCATGTCAATGCAAGTAGATAAATAGGTACCGCTGTAAAAAGCGGGAAGATAAAACAGTGTTTCCTTGCAGCCACGCCGGCCACATGGCCATGGACTTGCACAACACTGGCTCTTCAGCTTGAATACGGAGATGAGCACCGCTCCTAGAGTCGGACACGACTAGCATGCATGTGTGGGGGAAACCTTTACCTTTTACAGTAATACCTTGGTGTATGAGCATAACGTGTCCCAGAAAGAGGTCTTCATCATTCCCTTCATCAAGGTTCCCACAGTTTGAGCACTCTGTCTCCATGTAAAAGCAGTATATCTTCCCTTTGAGAAGCCATGTGCATGGATGCCCAAATAACTGGGCATGTTGCAGGGGGAAGTGTGGGGTTTTTAAAACTGTCTTTGAGCAGATGAGGCAAGTGGCGATGGCCGCAGTCACCGCCTGCTTCGGTGGCTCAAAGACAGTTTGGAAGAGAAATGAAAAATGAAGTGAAACCAACCAAAAATCTCCAGTTCGATTCATTTCGGGTTTTTTTTTAAATTCAGTTCATTTTTTGTTTTGTACTGAAATGAAATAAAAAATGAAAAACAAAATTAAAAAATTCATTCCATATCCATCTCTAATGGCCAATATAACTTCAGTCTCTTAGAGCGATACATATTTTTCATCTCCACCTTAGATCTGCAGAGCTGGGACCCTAAAGATAATCAAGTCCAGCTCTTGACAAAGAGGCATAGCGGGGGGATTGAACTCCTAACCTTTGGCTTCACAGCTAGAGAGCTAAACCTTTGAGCTATCCAACAGTCCTTTAGTACCTGATCTGCTTTCCTCTGCCAAACCTAATTATATATACAGTATTGTGTTGTTTATATATAGTATGTACACAGACACAGACACAGACACAGACACAGACAGACAGACAGACAGACAGACAGACACACACACACACACACACACACACACACACACACACACACACACACACACACACACATGAATATCTAGTTTCCCCATACACATGGGATTGCAAGTTTTTAATTTGACTTGAGTCTTGATTCTAAACTCGAGAATCAGATGGTACTAACTCCCAAGTAAACTTGGGGGGGGGTAGGGCACAAAAACAGGCACACACATGTACAGTACAGAAAGCCACAGAAAGATCCCAATCTGCTTCCAGGCACGGCCGCCCCACCTTTTAATACCCTCACAAGTGCAGCCTGAGCATCTGTTGGCAGAAAACAACCTGAGTTATTTTGCTGTGTAATGCAGCTCTTAAATTTACACTCTGACCCTCCCCGCATTCAACGGGGCCGGGAAACACAACCCCTTCCCTGCTGTTTTTTTTTTTCAAGTTGACATCCTCCCGGATGAAAGATAAGAGCTTAATCACCCCAACCCCTGTGCCATTTCAATATTCAGCCATAAGTTATGGATACAGCAACCGATCAGCACATCTTGGCGGTATATCATTGGCTGTGGTTCACTGCTTGAAAACCGTTCTGAGTCAAGGCAGTGCTTTAATGCCGTATTCCCTCTATTCAGATACCAGTATGACCACATTTTAAAAGCCATGCTGTACCACTTCATTGCGGCAGATGTGCTATTACATCTGGCGAGGGCCGTTTCCCTGCGTGTCAACAGTAATTCATTTTAACAGCTGTCAGAGCCTAAAATGACAGGGTGACAGTTCCCCTCCCCCTCGAAACAGAACGTCGTTCAAATTAACTGTTTGAATGCAGGATCCCCTTTCAAAACGCAACCGGGCTCCGCCCTCACTGAATAGGTTTTAGGAACCGTTTGCATTGTAGAACTAAAGGGGTAAAAAGAAAAGGGGTGGAAAAAAGATACTCAAGTGAGTTGAACAAGCTAGGGTACTTCTCATGCAATTCTGATTCATGCTTCAAATTACAGAGCTTTGAGGGCCCGGGAAAAAGGAGAGAGCAAGAGACTAAAATGCAAATGAAACACGATGTGTTAAGTAAACACTGGGAATTTGCAGAATGGAAGAGCGATACAGGAAAAAGAATTTAATGCCTTGTGCTGAACATGTTTGAAATGCCTGGAGTGGGGAGTGTGTATCCTTGTATGTGTGAGAATCGGTGGTTTCGTAGATCTCTTCCGAACAAGGCTTTGCCTGCATCATTTTTCACGTAACCATACACACATGCTCAAAAGAACCATTCAGCACAGTAATCATATCATTTCCATGTAATGGCGTCCAATGTGGCTGTAAACTAGAGATGTTTGTTCCCTTTACCTTTCCTGAAGTGTTGGAATGTAGTTGAAAATAATGCTGTCCATCTCATTCTGTTTATCAGCTCTCCGGGACCAAGTGTGAGCAGCTGTTTTAGAGGTATATTTTAGGGCCCTCCCTCTTTCCTTGGCTTATGTTGGTGTTCATGGCGTGCTCTACTGAGCTGGTGTCTTTCCAAAGAACAACCAGTTATTTAAACATGATTCATGTTCTTTATGCACCACCTGCAGACCCTGAAAGCTTGCACAGATTTGGACTCTGGCGAAGCAAGGGAAAGCTAGTAAGCTACCATGAACCTTTCTAGCTACCGATACAAATACAATTAATCAGTAGCTTTTTCCTCTGACAAAATATTTGAGCTTTTCTTTTTCTCTACTTCTTCCTTCTAAAAGAAAAGATCAACTTGTGGAATCTACTACTTTGGTGCCTGTGCCAGTAGGTCAATCCACTGACTTTGTCACAAGGTTGAATTCTGCATTCAGTGGGAGCTCTTTGCAAGGATCTAAGTTCACCCTTGTTGACGGAAACAACTTGGTGGAGCTACGAACCATTCTGGATTGTACCAGAATATTAACATCCCAGAGGTTCCTTTCCAGCTCTATGGTTCTAAGATTATAACATTATTTTTGAAACACTAAGCAAAGAAAGGAAAACTGGAGGAGATGAAGTAAAAAAACAAACTGGGGCGACAGAGTACTCCAAAATTTGAAAACACACATTGAACTGTCTCTTTGTAACCTATAATCTTACTAAGTTTCATAAGATCTAAATTATAGACCTTTATGTGTGCACCCGTTCAAGTGAATGAGGGTTCCAGATATCTAGAAATCCAAAGCTGGTCCAGATTCAGGTCTGTTTCTGCTTTGAAGAAGCACCCGCCATACAAGCTCACATTTGATCGCAATGTGAAGAACTGAGTTAAGACTTGCTGCTGATCAGAGAACTTTTGCACATCCTGATTAGAGATGGGCATGAATTGCAGGTTTAGTGGTTTGTGATGGTTAATTTCCTGTCCAAAGAGTTTTTTTCCTGGCCAATTCACCAAATATTCACCCAGAAGCAGGCCCTGGAGGAGACAGGACAAGGAAGCTGGGGATGGGGGCATATCCTCTCCAGCTGTGCAATTCTAGGATTATCAATACAGTCCTCCCCCGGTATACTGTATTGCCGTTCATGTACTGCGGTTGTGGTATATCGCTGGATCACAGTATATGAAGGCAAGGGCTCCTAGGGCAAGCGGTGTGGACCTGTTTGTGGCCTCTTGCAATTACTCCAGGCCTGGCGCTGCCCTGAGAGGGCCACAGATGGGCTTCCTGGGCATGTCAGAGGCCCCAGAAGTGGTTTCTGGGAAACCGGAAGTCACTTCTGAAAAAAACTGAAGTGACTTCTGGGCTCCTGGAAACTACTTTTGGAGCCTCTGACGGTCTCGAGAAAACCTGTTGGAAGCCCATTTGGGGCAGCGCCAGGCCTAAGGTAAGTGTAAAAGGTCCCAAACAGGTTCCTCAATCCTGACCCGACTTTGTATTCACATAATGCAGATTTCCCTTTATCGTGGGCTGGGGCGGGTCCCTAACCCCCACTTTAAATGGAGGATTGCTATACTGTCAGGACTCATCAGTGCTGAAATGCCTGTTGATAATGTAGGAGAGGAATGGAAATCCTTAAATAAAAGTATGTAACTGAAAGTGTTGCTGCAATCTTTTTTTCTTTTTTGTTGTTGTTGTTGTTGTTGTTGTTGTTGTTCTGTTTTTAATAAATAGAGCAAAGGATAGTGTTCAGCACATTGCAGAACTTGGGAAACCACAAATATAATGTATGCAGATATGTTTTTCTCTCTCTGTTTGTTAACATTTTTATTAAAGAATTTAAAATACAAAAGAAAAAAGAACATATTCAAAACATTAACCATATAAAGTCAATCTATCACTAAAGTTCGGCTTCCCTCTGTTCTTCTTGCGGTTTTAACGTTGCTCATCTCCCAGCCTTCCTTTCCAATGAACCCATTCTATATACTTATAGAAAAGGTTCTAAAAGTAGGTAATAGTCCTTCGAGTTCTATCCTAATCCGGAAAGAGTCTTTAATTCATTACAGTTGATCTCCATGTAGTTCTTAAATTTTTGCCAATCATTTTGGAACCTCTGGTTGTCTTGATCCCTCAATCTGCAAGTCAGTCTGGCCATCTCTGCAAAGTCCAGTAATTTCGCCCTCCATTCATCCAAAGACGGTATATACATTGTCTTCCAATTCTGGGCCAGGAGCATTCGTGTGTTGCATATAAAAATAACGTCCTGTCTGCTCCTTTAATTTCATTATCCACCAACCCTAACAGAAAAAGTTCAGGTCGTTTTGGGAATGTACACTTTAACATCTTTTTGAGTTCATCATATATCCATGCCCAATACTCCTTCACTTTCTCACAAGTCCACCACATATGATAAAAGTCACCTTGTTTCTTTTTACATTTCCAACAATAATCATCTTTCATCCTGTACATCTTTGCTAATTTCGTTGGAGTAATATACCATCTATACATCATTTTCAACAAGTTTTCTTTTATCAAAGTACATGCGGTAAACTTCATATTCTTTTTCCACAATCTTTCCCACACATCTAACTCAATATTATGACCCAAATCCATAGCCCATTTTATCATACATTCTTTATATGTTTTTCTCTCTCTCTGCTAATTGAACAGTTGATTGAAGTACAGTGGCCCCTTGTATAATGAACGGTTGTATAACATAAAATCTGTACAACATAAAACATTCTGGAGATAGGGGGAATTTGCTTAACAGAATTGCCTATGGGACGAATCCATATACAACATTATAATGGTTGTGGTTAGGGATTACTCTGTTTTCAATGCATTCCTATGGGAAATTTGTACAAAGGAAATTTTGCTTAGCATAATTTCACCTGGAACGAATTAATTCCTTTATACAAGGTAGCACTGTATTACTGATGAAATAATTTCCACTGAATGATATATGATCCAGCTGTGCGTTTTTACTGCTGCTTCTCTGAAACAGAGGGCAACGTGAGATTGTCTCACCTCAGCTGGTCTTTCCCTCAGAATGAATGTCACAGATTTCTAAATGAAACCTGTGGTCCTCCACCTAAATTCAGGTAAGAACTGCAAGGAACCCTGGGGATCATTGAGTCCAGGCCATCTGGGAAGCAGAGTGGGGAATCAAAAGGAATTTAATTCTTAGCCTCCTCAAACTGCCAATGCCTTCCGAAAGCTATCAGTAAACCCTGCATGGTTTCCAAAAACACTCTGTAAAAGGAAAGAGTCAGAAAGAGAGAGAGATCCAAAAGATGAATAGAGAGGGCAGGAGGGAGGGAGGCAGGGAGTGGCCCCACCTACTTTTCACTTAGACTCCACCCACTGGGTGGGGCCACTGTAAGATACAGGAAGCTGGACTAGATGGCCCTTTGGCCTGATCCAGCATGGCTCTTCTTATGTTCTTATGTTCTTGTGTACTGTTGGCTTAAGCCATGCCCGCAACTAGCATCTGTCCCCCCACCCAGTTAGATTACCAGCAAAGAAAAGCTGAATAACACAGCAAAAAGGTTGCCCAACCCCGGCTCTGATTTTTCCATTAAATAAGATTTTGTGAAAGCCAGGTAAGATGGAGCTAAGAAGAAAACTGACACTCATAAAATAAGATAAAATATTGCACCTTCCCTTTTGGAATGAGTAATTTAAAAAGTGTAGACATATTATAGCTATGTGAGAAGTACATGATATAAAATCAATAGGTCATCGGGATTGCATCCATGTGTTGTCACTACCCCAAATATTTAGAGAGCACCAAAAGATAAATCTTGGCCAAGCGTTAGTTTATGTAAGAGTTAAAGCCATACGTTCAAAGTCATTTTAACGTACAGTGATGATCTTCTAATCTACACGGTCACAAGTTACGGTGTGTGTCCCCTCTCCCCCCAGTCTTCTACAAATTCCAACATGGAAAGATAGTTGAGTTACTCCTAACATGGGGACTGGACTTTACTGGTCATTGGTTGCTGTTCTCGCTAGTGTTGCGATGGACAAGAACCTGGAAGTTGAGTCATGACTACTGGACTTCTTTTTCTTGAGAGATAGAAACGTTTCAATGCTCATCCAAACAGCTTCATCAGTCTGAACAGACGAGAACCTGATGGCAGCAGAGCCACGTCTTTCAAGATGGGGTGCGCCAAACAGCAGTATAACAGAGGGTTGGGTTGGTGTCGTCTGGCAAAAAAAAAAAAACACAAGAGAAACAAGGGATATCAGGACCTTCCCCTTCTCATGGTTTCACTAAGAAGGAACTACAGTGGTCCCTTGTATAAAGGAATATAATTCATTCCAAATGAACTTTTGTTAAGCAAATTTCCCTTTGTACAAATTTCCCATAGGAATGCATTGAAAATGGATTGATCCCTAATCGCGACCATTTTGTTGTTGTACGGATTCGCCCCATAGACGATTCTGTTAAACGATTTCCCCCATCGCCGGAATTTTTTTCCTTGAAGTGGATTTTCTGTTAAACAAACCACTTGTTATATGAGGGTCCAGTGTATGGCCTTACAGATCATCAGCTGCAACTCCTGTGATCACCACAGAGATAGTCATAAGTGAGCAGGGGGCAGGTGGATTGAAATGGCAGTCCGTCTATTCTGGGACAGCTACTTCCCTGCCCTGGCTTCCACCTGTCTAGCTTTCCATTAAAAAAGAAAGCTCCCAACTAACACCAGACAGGAACAGGAAGCTTGGATGGAACTAGACAGAGACCACGGTCATACCTGGGTTTCCTTCGTATTTAAATATCCTGCGTATTCTTTTTGGGAGTGGTCATGTGGTTTTTAATGAGCAGTTGGTGTCCTCTCCTCTGCATCGTAGGTTCCTATTCTGGTTCTGTCCTAACCTGTGTACTACGCATTTTGTCCTACTTTCTGGCTCCAGTTTCCAAGGCTCTGTCTTTTAAGCCGGGCAGAAAGGGGAGAAACTGAATTTACTGCGTATTTTCAGTGTCCTGTCATTGCAACAGAAGCAAACAAGTAAGCATTTTCGAGCGAAGTTTCTAAATCCAGCCCCTGGCGGTGGTTTAGGAAACCTCACTGAAACTGCTGTTCAAGGGGCGTGGTCGGCCGGGAGCAGAATTTGCTTCTCTTCCTGGTTAGCACGCGATCTTTTACTGCGTAGTTCGGCAACAGCAAACTACACAGAAAACGCAGGTATAACCGCAGTCTAGTAAGCCACAAAGGCTTCTGGTTTAGGTCTTTCTCTCACATGAGCCATGGTGAGGTGCTTGAAAGGCGTGTGTGGGGTCAAGTAGAACTCCCAAAATTGGGGGAGGGGTTGTTTTGCGATGTGCAATGTAAGAATGACAAAAATCTCATCCCAAACCATGAAGTGCTTCCTCTTATGCAACCAGTCACTTATGCTCCCCAAGGTTTTTATTAAATTGATTCAAAATATTTTTATTCCCCCCTTGCTCTTTTAAAAGGATCCTGAGAGATGGGGGAAGGATTGTTGTTGTTGTTGTTGTTTGTAATATGAGTGAATATCCCACATTTGGGGGTTTATTTTAGGGATGGGTTGCAGCTCGGTGACCAGACGGCTATGGTTTCGTTCCGAGGGACTGTGCACCGGTGCTGATCTGACTTGAGCCATGCTAGAGGGATGAAAGCCAGCCAAGTAACTCTCAGTGTGGTCTGTTTCTACACCTCCTTTTAAACTAAGGCTCTTCTCATCTGATCTGCCAGGGGACCCCATGCTGAGCTCACATACTGTGACCTATAAATAGCAATGTCTTCTCTCCCCAGCAAATGCTATTGGAAGGGGGAATAATTTCGTGGAGAGGCCATGCAAAAGGGAATGGGTCCCATTCCCTGCCCTGCAGGGAAGCTAGTGCCAGGAAATATGATGAAGAGGAGAAGGGTTGTGGGTGGGGCCGTTGGGAAGAGAAGCGGGTTCTTGCTTTGCATTCCAATTATAGAGGTGCAATGCCCCATTGCTCTT
This sequence comes from Phrynocephalus forsythii, assembly GCA_029282475.1. Classification (NCBI taxonomy): domain Eukaryota; kingdom Metazoa; phylum Chordata; class Lepidosauria; order Squamata; family Agamidae; genus Phrynocephalus; species Phrynocephalus forsythii. The sequence continues at coordinate 8,010,565 of JAPFRF010000015.1, read as the reverse complement.
TATGTCTGTTTAAAAGAAATGCATACATTCTAAAGTGAGAGATAGACGATGGTTCAATTGTATGGCACAAGGAGCCCCCAGGTTTAATTGTTGGATTCTCCAATTTAAGGGTCCCAGTAGCTCTTGGATTATATTTCATTGTATTCTCCAAATCTCTACAGCATTCTTGACCCTCCCAACGGACCAAATCCTACTGTGCAACAGGCATCACTTTTTGCGAAAAATGGATATAAATGAAGAAATCTCTGCAGACCTTCTCTGGAAGTTGAGTCATAGCAACTGGACTTCTTTTCCTGAGAGACTGAAATGCTTCCCTCGTCATCCAAGCAGCTTCCTCAGTCGGCTTGGGTGAGTAGCGAAACATTTCGATCTCTCAAGGAAAGGTTGCCATGACTCAACTTGCAAATGACCTCTCCTGGATGACTGAGAATCTTCACAGACACTCTGCAGACCTTGTCCGTTGCACGTTGTGTCACATGATTCCACGTGCAATGGGCAACGGCAGCAGGCGTTGTTCACAATATTTTGCCAAAGTTACCTTTTTCTAACTGCCTAATGGGATGTTGGCCAAGGATGTGAGAAAATGTGGATAATTTGTTTTGGAGTTTTTCAAAACTTTATTAACAGCATAAAAACATCAAACAAAAAACAAATTGAAGTTGTTCCAACAGAAGGAAAAAAACCCAATGCAGTTCAGACATTGCATTACTTATTTGTTTGTTTGATTAATTAATCTTTTAAAATCCCACACAGCCACCCATTCCTATGAAAATAAATATATCCAAAATCCTACCAAAGTATGTTGGGAAAGTGATAGGCCTGTTGTGAATCCATTTCTGAAACCAATAATCTCTGTACATGTCTGGGAGTCATGTAAACATCTTGTTTTGTAAACATCTATGCACATGTGTTCACATACTATTCCTCATGTATGCTTTTATGCATTTTTGCACACATCCTCCCATTGACTGGAAAATGTGAACAGTAACACATGTATGATTGGGGAAAAGGACAAACACCCTTCCTTCAGTCTTGTGATAAATAGTAAATCTCAAGGGTAGATTCCCTTTCGCAGTCATATACAATATAATTTTCTGTGTATAAGACTATATTTTTTCAAAAATTGTTACACTACAAATTGAGGGTCATCTTATGCAGGGAAGTAAGCCAAGGAGGGAACTATGTGGTTGCGAAACTGTAAATTTGGGTTTCATATACTTAGGGCATCATATAGATGTGGAAATACAGTACATTTTGCTTTTCCCATCTTAAAAATGCAGACATAATTGCTTGCATGCAAAATGACCGAATTTTTCCCAAATTTCTGAAATTCTCAGGAAAGTTATACTTTGATTTTCAATTTGTGTGGAAATTTTGCAGTTTTGGTGAGGATCGTGAAATCATTAAAATAACTTTGTGATTTGGATGTAATTCAGTCTGTCTCTGGCTTTTTCCACTCTCTTCTCTTTCTGGCTGATCCTTGCTGCCAGAGCTGTACTTCCCTGCCAATCCTCCTGCAGGGCAGATTTCTGAGACCAGTCAATAGAAAGAACTCAATCAGCAGAAAGGTATTTTTCTACTGACATAAGGAGATTTCTGTGTGCAGAAGAGACTTCTGCCTATTCTGAACCTCCTATCACTAGCACGTCTTTAGTTATGCTTCTAATTAGCATTCACATGAAACTAGTCTCTTTTTTTTTGAGTATTTAATAGCATTTGAGCAGCGAATTAACTTATTTTATATATTTTTGCTGATTTAGCTGAATGGGTTGTATTATTTTTGGATATGTCTGTGTTTTTAAGGTTGCAAGCGGCCCTTGGTATAATAGGCTCCACAGATGGCAGAAAAAATATTTACATCCATAAAATAATGACACAAATAAAAGAGCAGTGGTGATAAGCTGCAAAGCTAAGAATAGGCACACTATTTTCCCCTCCCGGGGTAAGAAAGGGATCCATGTTAAACACATGACTCATATTATGCAATTTCCTGGCTTGTTTGTATTACAGCTGAGCCAAAACAAGTCAGAATTATTTCTGTAACACTTTCATCTGGTACTGAAAACCTGTCTCTCCTATTTTTATAACATTTGCAACTCCTTGCAAAAATACTTGCTGGGATTTCAGTGCAATGTAAAATTGCACTGAATTGACTAAAACTGGATTCACTTCATTTGTCACCTTCACCTTCCTCATTTTAGAACTTCAGAGCTAACAAATAATAAACAACATCTTATTTACCGATGCTCAGTGATGGCATTGTCTCGTGTACTGTATTGTGACATCGTCCTGTATAGAGTGGGATTGTATATTCTTCTACTACAAATGTCTCAGAGTGAATTACTGTGACTTTAAGTGCCAGTTAATGAGAAAGGAATGGACTCTGGGGAACTTGTAGCTATTCTCCTCTGCAGGTTTCAGTAGTTTTGTTGTTGTTGTGTCGTTACAGTCATGACTGACTCTTTGTGACCCCATGCCCGTGGAGTGTTCTTGGTAGGAATGCTGGAGTGGCTTGCCAGTTCCTACTCCAGGTGCCTACAGCACCTGGTATTCCCTGGTGGCATAACAAAAAGTAAATTTTACTAGAAATTCAAAACTGCAAACAACACATGCCTCAGGATGACATTTATCTTGTTCTAGAAAAACGAAATGAAAAATGAAATGAAACACCATTTTGGCGGTTCGTGCCCATCTCTAGTTATGTTTTTTAAACAGAGAGGCATGGCTGTCTTTGAACTCTGAGGCAGGGAAGGAACCATTGGTTACTGCTGAACTGATTGACAGTCACTCCTGCCCAGCAAGGCCTCTCCCAGCCAAACCCACTGAAGGCAGCATGTGAGGTTGCTAAAACTCCAACATAATATACAGAGATATGATATGGAAGTCTAATCTAATTCTGCCACCACCACACTGGATGAATCAGGATCCGCCCTCCCAGAAGAAACCCTGAACACAATCCAGATGGACTGCAGATGGGAGTCAAAAACATCTGCAGGGACCCTGTTCAGACACATGTCTTCCCATGCTGTTCCTCTGGGGGAATCAGGAAGTGATTTCTCCCAAGTGAAACAATAACAAAACTGGTAAAAGATTTGATTTTGATGTTTCTTCACTGTACCAAAAATGAAATCTCACAAATCATGCCTGTTGGGTTCTGTTGAAATACTCACACAAGGGTTACATTATTTGGAATCTGAACACATTTATTCCCAGAGTCACAAACAAAGGATTGTGACAAATATGAATCCAGGAAGACCTACTGTACTGTCTTTGTAATACTTCTTAAATTAACTCCTAGCAACTGGAAAACACAATTGCTGTCATCCAAAGGGATAACACAATTTGATTTCTCGCTCTGTGCATTAAATATTTACTTCTAATTACAACTGTACAGAAGCCCCAAATAAAACCTGATTTGCATTATTAATGACACAAGAAATGCAAGTGGAGGGAAATATATACATATCTATTTGGAAATTTACTGTATTTTTAGGTGTGTGCTTCTGTGCATCAAGCAAGCGTGTGTCCTTGTTTTATTATTTTAAAAGCAGAGATAAAATGTTTTTTTTAAAATTATTTAATTAGCAGTGCCTCAGCTTATGAATTACTTGCTTCTAGACCAGTCGGAGAAAGGGTGGGGGCTACTGCTGGGTTCGGGGTGGAAGTCGGGGGGGGGGGAGCAACTCCACATCTGAAATGAAGCAGAGACTACAAAGGGTCCATTTTCGACTTCAGCGTCTCAAGGGGGAAATCAAAGACTTTCTTTCTTTCAGCGGTTTGGGGGAGAATGATATTTTGAGATGTTGACAGCTGCCAAACTGCAAAAAACAGTGAAGAAGTACCAAAAAAATTGAAATCTTTTTATCTTGCTGGATTTCTTTCAATATTTAAGCTCAACTTTTCTCTTCACATCATCCAACTGCTGGTTTCTGCCACGTTAAGAGGGATTTTATATATATATATAAGCTGCCCCTACAAGGAGTCGTGACTCTTATCTACTACTGCCAAACAGAAAACAACAGACCTTCAAGGACCTTGTTTTGCGTTTCTAACAAAGCCTAACCAGTTTTAATCAAGAAAGAAAGATGAACCTAAAAAGAACAAAAATTATGTTTTAAAATCAGTTTAAGATTGGGTCATATTTTTATTTAATGTTTAAATTTCCATTCCACCTTTCAAACATCTCCCTACTCTGAAAAGTCACTGGGATAAAATATAAATAGCAATAACACCACAGGCAGCATGGAGGCAACTATGAATGTGCCAACGGTTAGTGGTGTAGTTCATTCATTTTAGAATAACTGTAACACAATCTCATGAATCCCTTCTCTAATCTATAGAGGATAACACATAAAATATTGCTTTACTCATTTCAGCTGTTTGCTAGATCTTCTTTGGTACACATGGTGAGGCATAAATTGCATGTGCATAGTGCTGTACATTCTAAGATTGGCACCAAGGCCCATTTTAAAGGAAGAAGGTACAACCTCTCAGCAAAGCACGGTCGGTCCAGATCTAGAGCCCTTGTGGCAGAATGAGGTGGTGAAATGAATCTGGGTCCTCTCTGTCTTGCCTTGAGGAAACACTATTTTTGACATGTCCTCTGTGCAAAGAATTACCTGTACATAAGAAACACACATGCATTAAAAATTAAAGAATACAGCTTAAATAGATGGAGTGCCCAAATAAAGGAAAGGAAAAAAGAAAAAGAAAAAGAATGACCCTTTAGTCTGAAGCACTGTGAACCAGATTATTCTAATACCCCAAGGATAAATAGAGGTGGGCACTTGGTGCTTCGTACATGTTCAACCACTCATTGGCTGCATGGGGAAACTCACTGTGCAAACTCCTTTTCATTGGCTGCCTGAAAAAGCGGGGAAGGGCTGCCAAGGTTGGAGTGCAGGTACAGAAGGAGGATCCCCGGCGCTGTGTAGAGCCCAGGAAGTGGCCCAGACGAGATGAGGGGTGAGCTTCTTCAACACCTGTCATGCTACAGACACGTGAATGTGTATGAAGCATGACGTGCCCATCTCTATTCAATGTCGTTATGTTAGCTGTTCTGCATAATGTAGTTAGACCATCATATAGCAGGCAAGAGAGACTAGAAAATGAAAATGCAGGAAAAGTGTGGGATTTTAGCTACAAAAATAAGGGTTGGGGCATGAAAAATGCTGCCTTTAAATATCAGTTAAAGACTTAGATTCATTTTCTTTCTCAAACTAGATTTCACTCACCTCTTTTCTCTCTAGAAACACCTCTGTGCACACTCTGTTAACAGCCGGGTGTGATAACCATTCCCATGGTTTTATTTTTAACTTCCAGCGTGTATGTTTATTTTTCATTTCTGCTTGCTCAGTGTATTTACCACTAAAGATGAAAAGTGGAATCATTAAAAAGAAGGAAAAGTGCCATGAAACATCTTCACAGTTCCCAGTCAAGCTTCCTTCTGTTATTCGGTAGAATTATGTCACTCCTACAGCTAAGATATTGCAGCTCAGATGCATGATTTATCAACTACCATTTATGACTAAGCAATGGTTCCTTTTAGATGAGAAAAAAACATCACTTTCTCAGTCTCACTAGAGAAGAAAGGAACTTAAAGCAACTGTGGTCCTACAGAATCTTCGAGTATTCAATAAACCAGTTGATTTTCACATTACGAGTAAGCAGGGACTTAAATCAGATTTAAGACAAACTGATGACTTGGTTCAGAATTGACTCTTGGTCCCCCCCCCCACCAATAATTTCAATTCAGAGTCTACTTACCCCCTCCCTTTTTAATGCTTGGGTTGAAAAGCTTGCTTTTAATAAGCAGGGATTCAGACTTGGGACTTGGTAAGACTCAGACTTTGGACTTGGTACAAAGGACTCAGATAAGTCTTGGACTTGGACTTGACACTTGCACCGAAAGACTCGCCAACATCCCTGGGAGTAAAGTTACTTTTGCCAGGATCTCCCAGACCATTTGTATCAAAAGCTAAATCTGAACAGTCGATAATTCTCCATTCTGGGAGTTCTACCTACCTTGCAGACATCTCAAATGTTATCCATCTGAGGCCTAAATCAGAAAGCACTGTGGCTTAGCTAGGCCAAGCTTCCACTTCGGAAGGAAAGCCCCCAGCTAGCACTGAGCCACGAAAAGGAAGCCTAGGTGGAGCTAGGCCTGGCTTAGTGGCAAAACCTTCCAGGCCTATCTCATTTATTTGAAAGGTGACCGTAAGGTAGGTAGAAATCTCAGAATGGACAATTGTGGTATCTATAGTCCAGAAATGTCGAAAATCATATCTCTGCAGATTAGAGATGGGCACAAACCAATGGCTCATGCTGATTCGCCCTTCAGACAAGCAGGGATCCAGCACTTCCCAGCTCCACTTCCACCAGCATGTGCCCACCTAAAGGCAGCACGAGGAGGTGAGGAAGGGAAGCCACAGTGCTGCCTCTGAGCGGGGGTGCCCCCTAGAGAAGGCAGGTTGGGAAGGCACCGGACACCTGTTCATCTGAAGAACACACCAGCGCAAACCGCCAAAACAATGGTTTGTACCCATCTCTACTACGGACCAATGTATGCAGTACTTTCATAATTCTTCCTGTTTTTTTGATCACACAAGGAGCCCCCATAGCGAGAGGCTGGTGTCCTTTTTAGATATCATTTTCCACACAATGGTTAGGTCTGAAGAACATGGGATAACCTGTACCCTTAGTGTCTAATAGATTAAACCCTTTTATTGAATGTCTGAATGACGCTAGAAGAATAAACTTTTTTTTAATGCTGATTTGCAAAAGAGTGGGAAACAGTTGGAAATTATACTTAGAATTACATAAATATTTAAAGGGAAACCGGGAGTCATGATTTCAAATCCCAGCTGTGCCATGGAAACTCACTGGGAGTGGAACTGGCAAAACCAATCCCTAAATATTTCATTTATCTTAAAAGCCTCTTTAGGGTTGTTCTATGTTCGTTCCAACCTGACAACATTAAACAAGTTTTAAAAACTTTACTCTGGTTCATTCCTGCCCTACCAAACATGAAAATTGGTTTAAATTATTATGCATATTTCTGTATCTCATACAGATTCCCTTTTCACACTCAGGAAAACACACACACACACACACACACACACACACACACACACACACACACACACACACACACACACACACACACACATTGTATGGCAAGATAGGCACAAACTGACAGTCTGGAAATATGTCTGAAGATTCTCAGTCATCCAGGTGAGCTTATCTGGAAGCTGAGTCATGGCAGCTGGACTTCTTTTTCTTGAGAGACTGAAACATTTCACTGCTCATCCAAACAGCTTTCTTCAGACTGACGAAGCTGTTTGGATGAGCAGCGACAGGTTTGCCTCTCTCAAGAAAAGAAGTCCAGTTGCCATGACTCAACTTCCAGATGACACTCTGGCAGTTCATTCTAGTTTGTTTAGCAACAATACAGGTGTTTGGTACCTAAAAAGCCCCATCTCCTTTGATAGGCACCTACTCAGAGGGAGTGGCCTGGCTTCATCACCTCTGGATGCTGCCTTTGAATGAGCTCTTCAGGGAGCAGGCAGGGCTTTTAAGCACAGAACACCTGAACGGAACTGTCACGAACCGCTGAACTGCTGATTCGTGCCCATCTCAAATGGTGTGATTAAATATGCTGTAAGTGACGAGCCTCATCCTTTTGTGATCCAGAACAGATCCACTTGAAGTGCAGTTTGATTCTTGAAAAATTGACTTCATCTACCCCTGCATCAGTCAATCATTTTTGATTTTACAGCCAATGGCTCATTAAGGCACACCTACATTAATCCATACATAATGAGATGTACAAATAAAGCCTGCTTCAGTTTAGTCTAAATTCTTGGCCTTACAAATCACAACTTAATTTAGACTTCTGCCACCTGCCCACTTTATTTTTCTCTGAACATTTACAAGGTTAATTTGATGTATTTGTATATGTTTCAAATGGTGGTAAAAGGGAGGAGGAGACATGAAAATAGAGGGAATCAGAGGCTATGATCTGGAATAGGGGACTTAAATGCAGTCCCATCAACTACTGCTTGCCCTCCAATGTGCAAGGATCCTGAATACAATAGGCTCCTAAGATGGACAATGGCCAGGGGTGTGTCACACAATAGGAGACAGATTGTGTGTGGGACCTCCAGTCCTGTTGAGATACTTCCTTAACACATGTCTCCTGCTTATCCTTCTGCCTTTTCATCTGTCCCCAGAAAAATCAGGAGTCAGGACCACTTCACATCTCCACCAGGAAGGCCACTATGACCCATGCTTTATGGGCATGACAAGGGCTGCTGAGGTGTGACTTTCACACAACCCTGGCTATTGTCCATCTAAGGGGTCTATTCAGACTGGGATAAAGTGAAACCAAAGTGGAGTATAAATTGGAGGTCTCTTACCCACCTTGCTCCGACTGAAGAAGCTACTTGGATGAGTAGAAAAAAGTTTCAATCTCACGAGAAAAGAAGTTCAGTTTGCCACAAGTCATCTTCCAGGATGTCCTCACTTGGATGGCTGAAAATCATTACAGACCTAAATGTGAGTATATACTGAAGTCAGGGACAAAATAGATGAAATGGAATGTTTGTATAAACTCCCATGAATCATGGAACTTTAGAACTACAAAACCTATGATGCAGTGTAGTTCCAATTGAATAGATGTATAACCCACCATATCCTGTTTGTTTTTTTAATTAAAACCTTCGGTAAAATGACCAGAGCTTCACTAACATTTAAATGGACAGCTGAATTTTCTGCTATTCGCCATCAGGAAAATGGAACTCAATACAGAACAGAATGTCCCCAATGGGTTTCCCCCACATGCCTCACTTTCTGTATTTATTTTTGTAATTACCTTTTCCCTTGCGAGATCCCCCACACACACACACACTTCTTCCTGTTTTCTAAACCTATTCATGATCCTGTCAGCTATTTGGTGTTTTATGTGGCTCTCCCCGCCATGCATTTCTGACGGTGTTAGATTTTTCCGTTCAAACTCCAAATGCTTTGCACTTTTCTCTCTCCCCCTACCCAGCTCCTGTTAACACTTTGAGGATCAAACGAGGACTAATGTGTTTTCTCAAAAAATAATCATTAAGTGAGCCAAGTATTTGGCTTCAAGTGACAGCTAAGTACTTTTGTTTCATCAATAAGTAATTTGTAATTAATTTAACTAAGCCAATTCCAGAAGAACATTGTTATATTTTCACCCTTTTATAGCAGTAAAAACATAACTTGATTTTTGACATCAGCAGAAATTGCACAGAGGTATTCTTTCCGGCAGTTTGATCTTTGAATAAGGATACCTACTTAGAGCACAGGCATATTCCCTCTGTATTCTAATCGTTATTGTAATCAGGGATTAAGTAGGCCAACTGAGAGGGCAGTCTTTACTCAGCAGAATTGAATCAGATGAATGGACGTTTCCTAACAGGGCATTCTAGATTTATTTATTTATTTATTTATTTATTTATTTATTTATTTATTTTTATTTATTTATTTATTATTGCACTTATATCCTGCTCATCTTCCAGAAAGGAACATCTTCCAGAAAGGAACTCCGGGCGGCTAACAATAAAACAAGGTTAAAAACAAACAAACCACAAAATACAATACAAGAAAGAGAGGCAGAGCCCAAAAGGGATGACACAGGTGGGAAAGAAAGAAAGAAAAAAACCAATAACTTAAGTAAAAAGGTCGCCAAATGCCTCCTTGAAAAGGTAGGTTTTCAAAGCCTTTTTGAAGGCAGACAGGGACTCTGCAAGGCGCAACTCACTGGGGAGATGGTTCCACAGCGTGGGGCTCACCACAGAGAAGGTGCGGTCATGCGTACGTGATTTCCACGCCTCTCTGGGCGTGGCCACCCTCAGTGAGTGCGCCTGTGCCAATCTCGTGGGTCTGGTCCTAGTTGATCTCTGAGAGATACGCTCCGCCAAGTACTCTGGTCCCAAGCCGTGGAGGGCTTTGAAAATCAAAACCAGGACCTTGAACCTTATCCGGAGGACAACGGGGAGCCAGTGCAGGCAGACCAGAACTGGGGTGATGTGTTCAAATCTACGAGCACCCACCACCAGCCTGGCTGCCGCATTCTGCACCTGCTGTAACCTCCAGAGAAGGGTCAAGGGCAACACCAAGGGCAAAATCATTCAATTGTGCAACCCTAAGGAAAAGATGCACCAGCCACAAGCTGCCCCTTTGTTGGCAGAAACCGCTTCTGGTGCGAGAGGTATTTGAACAGAGAAATCTGCCAGTAGAACCACTCAGCTGGCCAAGATCTGCCAGCAGAAGTCCAATATCCAGAGAAAAGCCAAGATATGGGAGGAGCTATGTCATCATACCCAAGCCAAACTTCCCCTACCAGGGACACAACTGCAGGGCCTACATAAAGTTAGATCAGAGTATCTTCAGTGCTTTTGAAATCTTGGATGATGTACTTCAGCAAGAAAAGATTGAGAAGTCCTCATGCAGCATTTCTAGGTTGGGGTTTCTCAGCCCAGCCAGTTTTCCAAATAAGTGGTTAACTTCTACATCCATTTGTGGGAAGAGCGCTGGTTACACTCTGTGGTCCCCTGGCTTATTGAGTTTACTGTATTCAGTAACCTTGAACATAGGAGGAACAAGAGACGCAGTCTTTCACAGTCCAAAGATAGATTAAATTGGAGGAATCAAGGGCAGATTGTATCCAACACACAGAACTGGAATGTCATCTATGATCATCTCCCTAGTCACGGTGCTTGGCAAACAAATATGCACTGAATCGGTTGCAAGTCTTTACTGGAGACAACGACCATTAAGGATATTATTGTTATTGCAATTTCCCCTTCATCGTTTTTCTTCTTATGAGGTCCCACAAAGCAATGCACAACAGCACAATTTGGGTTTGTTTATTGGGGGGGCTTCTAGGTACCCATGGATAAAATGCATCAATAGGTAAGCATTCTGTCAATACAGCTAGTCTCAATGGAAAGAAGTGTCTTGAGAATTCTTGAGGCAAGTGTGTGGTTTTGTTTTTTATAAAAAGGACTAACTAAGCAACCTCTTTGAAAACAATTTATGGGTTATGATTAACTAATCATATTGACATTTTATTTATTGGCTTGTTTGTTTGTCTTTCTGTCTGTCTCTTGTAGGCCACCTTTCTTCTGGAGAGGAGACCCAAGGCCTGTCTATTCTGTTTGGTATATTAAATTCTGCTGCTACTATTTTTGTTAATTAAAACATTGTGGAGCTAGCTTGGTCTGTTCACCAGCTAATATCTTCCTAAGGCTGCTCTCCAAGTATCTTTTGTTTCAGAGTTCAGATGGGTAAAGGTCCTAGATTAGACCTTTTTTAGTGGTATCCCCTGTCTATTCCGGGGCCAATCAATTGCTGCATTTATTATCATGTGCTAACTGGCAGTCCAGGTCTTTGCTTCTTTTTCAGGGAGATACTATATTAATATACAAGGCACTCCCAGGGATGTTGGCAGAGCAGGAACCAATGCATCTTTGGCCAGCCTGGGAGCTTTGCAAGGGAATCAGCGATCCACACTTCCCTTGCAATGAACATTCTCCATCAATCAAGGGCAAGCAAAGGCTGCTCTCCACAGCTGCACCAGAGAGATGATTTTGACAGGTCGGATGTATCAAAATCAGCTGTCTGGCGGGGCTGTGGAGAGCAGCCTTCAGCTGCCCTTGATTGAGGAGGGTTGGGACAGCCTCCCCATGGGAATACACTGAAAACCAATTAATCTATTCCCTTTTTTAACCTTTTGTACAACCCCCGGAATGGATTAATTGATTTACAATGCATTCCTATGGGAAACTGTTGTTCAGCTTACAAAAAATTGACTTCCGAATATGCATTAGGAATGGATTAATTTTCCGAGTTGAGGTACCACTGTAATTTGTTACCTAACACAATGAGGAAACAGTGTTTCATTTTTCGTTTCATGCCCATCTCTAATTTTAAATTAAAAATAAAATAATTATTTGCAACAGAGCTCAGGCATACAAAGACAGTGGCAGCTGGAAACTGAGTTCTCATATAGATCTGAGACTTTGCCCCAGTGGAAACACACCAAGTGCGTCTCTGCTGAATCCCACCCAAAGGGAAGCAACCATTATAGTGAAGATCCTTTGTGAGATCCCCCCACCCCCTTGACCTAAGGGGATAAGCACTAGATTTATCGTTGTCTTCTTCTTTGCCTTGTGATGGGTACATTCATCTTCAAAGCACCTTACATATACGTGGGGAGCCTCAGAAGCAGATCAGGGACAATTCAAAGTCTTCCCGCACGACACAGGAGGGGGTCTTCCTTCAAAGTCGTTGGCTTGCATCTTGCTGGAAAAAAGAGCACGATTCAAAAAAAACCGAAAGGTCACAGCACCATACTGGAGTGTAATATTCAGGTGACTCTAACTAAAATAATGGGTAGACTGGTTGCCCAAACCTCTAGGCTATGTTCCTTCTGTTAGGCAGAAGGAGGGGGGGTCACTTTAAAACCAAGGTACAAAGGTCTCTCTACAACTCTTCTTCATAGCAGCAAACCCACCCGAGAGCGTCTTCCCACCATGAAGATCAATAACGCTCCAGTCTGTTGAAACAATGAATTGGCGACTTCTTTTCATGTGTGATCTCTTGCAGAATGGCACGCAGATAATGAATACAGTATTTGAATCAACTTTTACTGCAGAATGGAGGGTGTGATGCAATTTGAGTATGGGTCTACGCTCCTATTCCTCTTTTTGTGGTGCTTAATGGTTCAACTTTCATTCAGGCATCTTTTTTTTTTTTAGACAGGCCAATGTTTCCCTTTGAGATGGGCCAAGACCACCTAAGACAGGGCAAGGGTCTCCCCTAAAACCACCCAGCATTTAATTGTCTTGTTTTATTGTTTCTTTTGACAATGGACAATGCTGTATCCCTTTGCTCTCCCGTCCTCTTCTGGTTCTTTAGCTTCCCATTGGACACCGATTCAACTGCTCTTCAAAGACAGGACCACTCCTTGTCAATAGGGTATGTGGACATCCTAGGGGCATGGACACTCTACATTTTTACTGGCCCTATAAGAGGAACAATTCCACGACATGCCTTCAATGCAAGCCATGGAGTGCAAGGGCACCATTGTTCTACCACTGAACCCCTCAGTCCCATTTGAACTGATCTCATTTGAGGTTCGGATTTGTTTGGAAATTGCATGGGAGGCTGTCGTGGAATACCAGGTAGAGTCAGGACAGAATTCTGCCCCAAATCCCTGGAGCAGTGCTGCCATTTGGTACTAAGAATTCTGGGCAGGGCGAGCTGTAGTCTGCCTTGATATAAGACTGCTTTCTTCAGAAAAAAAAAGTGGTGCCTGAGGTGGGACATGATGGAGACATACAAAAATATGCAGGGGATGGATAAAGTGAATAGAGGGAAACTCTTTTCCCTCTCATGCAATACCAGTACCAAGGGCCATTCACTCTAATTGAGGGCTGGGAAAATGAGAACAGACAAAAGAAAATATATCTTTATCCAGAGTTTTCTTAGTCCGTGGAACTCCTTGCCCCAGGATGTGGTGAGAGCATTTGGCTTGTTGTTGTTGTGTCATTAACAGTCATGACCAACTCTTCATGACCCCATGTCCATGGAGTTTTCTTCTCAGGAATACTGGAATGGTTTGCCAGTTCCAACTCCAGGTGCCTACAGCACCTGGTATTCCCTGGTGGTCTCCCATTCAAGTACTAACCAGGGCCTACCCTGCTTAGCATCCCAAATCAGACGAGATCAGATGTGCTTAGGTATATTATTATTATTATTATTATTATTATTATTATTATTATTATTATTATTATTATTATTATTATTATTATTATTATTAATAATAATAATAATAATAATAATAATAATAATAATAATAATAATAATAATAATAATAATAATAATAATAATAATAATAGGCTGGGGTTCTTTTGAAGAGGTGGAGAGCAGCAGAGCTGTATCTGGAGTCAACGGATGGAATTTCAACTCTTCTCTCACATGCCCCCTCTCCTGTGTTTGTATCTAGAATAATATATTTATTTATAATACTTTTTTTTTATTTAGAGTATTTTTACCCTGCCCTTCTCCTTGGAAAAGAACCCAAGGCGGCTTACAGTAATGAGAGATAATATACAGTCCAGTACAATTAAGACATGTTCAAGTATTTGAGAACAAGGAATTGAGGGACATCTTATAGCATTAATAGACAACATTTCATTAAAGCAGCACGGTTATAAGTAGTCATAAGCGCAAAGTCTATGTCAGTGTTGGCGAACCTATGGCATGGGTGCCAAAGGTGGCACTCGGAGCCCTTTCTGTGGGCACCAGACATCACCCCTTCATAGCTACCTGTATTCATATTAAATTGCTGTATTGGCACTCTGTGAAAAAATAGTGCGTTTTGAATCGCAGTTTGGGCACCCACTCTCTAAAAGGTTCACCATCACTGGTCTATGTGAACCCATAGATTCATATAAATATAGATTATATATAGATTAAAGCTGTTTAAAGCAGCCAATGGGAAGGACCTCATTCTACCCTAAGTCCTGGAAAGGGGTTCCCAGTCAAGGTAATTTTTTACTGGGATAAATGGACCAATGGCTCAATCCCTCAGTACTCTGAAATTTGGGAAGCCTGCAAAAGGAATGTACTGCTGTCCACTATAACCGGCATCAACTTCTCGGTCAACGGCTAGTAAAATAAAGGCAAAGTGTGCTTTTTCTAACCCTATTCAGAGACACAACCGCACTGCCTAAATTTCTCTTTGTGTGTGTATATTGGGGGGGGGTTATTTCATTAAACCTCTTGCCGCTATGAAGGATATTCACCCATTGGCAGCATTTCCATCCATATTTCATCCCGGCTTCTGTGTTGCCGCTTCGAGCTGCCTCGCTAAGCCCCTGCCCTGAAACCCTTCCACAGCCTGCTCAGAAGGAGTGATCCGTTTATACCCCATATGGTTCCTGGGTTGTGAAGAAACATAAAAAGCGCAAATGAAGAGCCCGGCTCACTGCTTTCCTTCCCGCTGTGTGCAATGAAGCCAGAAAGCAGCTCCGACTCGGTAAAACTACGGCCTTGCAAATTACCTCAAGGTACCTGAATCAACAATCCAAATGTGACCATGGGAGCTATTTTCTCCTCCTTTACATTGTCTGTTTAGAGCTGCTACCGTCCCCCTGCTGTGTTCTTTTAACAAGTACATCACATTTATATCCTAGCTTCCTCTGTGTGTGTGTGTGTGTGTGTGTGTGTGTGTGTGTGTGTGTGTGTGTGTGTGTGTGTGTGTGTGTGTGTGAGAGAGAGAGAGAGAGAGAGAGAGAGAGAGGATGGGTTCTCCATATAGTATTTTGAAATTCTTTATGGTGGATAAGGCAAGAGACCTTTGCCACAAATGTATTATATATAGCCTCAGTTTTATTCAAGGCATTTTTATCCAACCCTCCAAGGAACATGGGCATTACACATGAATTGTTGTGCCTGGAGTGTTCTCACAAGGGCCCTACAGCCACCCCTGACTTTTCACCTGCAATGAAATTTGACAGATTTTTGAAGTAACTTTATGAGGTTTTTTTCCCTCAGGTGAATTGTTTCCTGACTTTGTTGAGGAAAGTCGAATATTCCTGATAAAATGTGCATGTTTTATTTTATTGATACAGGGGTATACACCTCCCCGGAGTGTTGCTACCATTCATCTGATGTGCGGGAGGGAGAAGGGATGGATTTGAAATGAAGTTTGCTTATGCCAGAAGAATCTGGAACAGCTACAAGGGAAGCAAGCTGAGTCTTGGACATACTTCTCCCTGGAGAGAAGGGCAAAGTGCTTCTACTGAACTACCTGAGAAGTCGTCGGCCAATCCTCACAAGGAAGGGCTACCACATTTCCAAGGAAAGCTCCAGAACAATGATCATAGAAGAACTCATTGGCTTGATCGCAAGCAAGACAACCCAGCTGTTTTTGGACTGCCGTTCCCAGAATCCTTCACTGCCAGCTGTGCCGGGTGGAGTTTCTGGAAGTTGTTGTCCAAAAACACCTGGATCACCTGAGGTTGGGAATCACTGCCCTAGACACACTAGGGCTTATTTTCAGGGGATGTCTTACTTTTATTAAGTATAATATGCTTGAATGTCAGCCTTGCACACAACCATAGCCACACTCATCACTAAGTCTTATTATCAGGGTAGGGGTTATATTTAACAAATGCATAGAAATCCTGCTAGGGCTTATTTTTTGGGGAGGTCTTATTTTCGGGGAAACAGGATATATCCTGTTTCCCCAAAAATAAAACCTCCTTATTTGTTCCCTGTTTGAAGCACTATCCAATCAATTCCTGGTTTGAATGTAGAGAACTGTAAAAAGTTGTTCATTCAGGTCCTGGTTTTGGTTTACAAAACCCTCCATGGCCTAGGACCTGGCTACCTGATGGAGCGGATCGACCAGCGGTCAACTTCGGCCCGTCCGACTAGGTTGTCGCGGGCGCACATGCTGCGTGTGGCCACGCCTAGGGAGGCTCAGAGAACTTCCACCCGTGCCCGAGCCTTCTTTGTGGCTGGCCCAACCCTATGGAATCACCTACCAGCAGAAGTGCGCCTTGCAGAGTCCCTGCCTGCCTTCCGGAAGGCGCTGAAAACCCTTCTCTTCCAGGAGGCGTTTGGCTGACACAATTATTTTTTTTAGTCCCGCCATCTGCTGCAGCCGTTTTGTTTTATTGTTTATTTCAGTTGTTGTTTTAATTTGTTGTCTGTACATTTATTGTAAACCGCCTGGAGTTCCTTTCAGGAAGACGGGCGGTATATAAGCTGTATAAATAAATAAATAAATAAATAGCAAGGAAGGAAGGAAGTTGGTCAAGGAACCTTTCTCCCAATGGTGAAATGTGTCACATTTCTGTTTCAATCACACTAACTGTTCCTAAGGTGCACAATATGCTGTCGTGGATAGACTAGAATTCAGGAAACCTGGACTCAACTTTTGGGCTCAGTCATGGAAACCCACTGCTAAAACCGCACCTTAAATATCTCACTTGAAAACCCTATAAAGGTAGCCATCCATTTTTGATCTGATGGATAATAACAAGTATTCCTATATAGACATGGATACATGCAGTATTCTCCTGTGTATAAGATTATGTTTTTGTCTAAAATTGTCAGGCTACAAATTTAAGGGCCGTCTTATACATGGACGTAAGCCAAGGAGAGAACTACTCAGTTGTGGAACTGTGTTTTGGGGGTGGAAAAGTGTACACGGGGGCATCTTGTAGATGGGAAAATACAGTATGTGCATTTGGAAAAATGTACACAGTTCTCTCATCTTGTTCAAGGGGTTTAATAATGCATTCCTCTTTTTTAAAAGGATGCATAAGTGACATGCTATCAAGGTATGGGCATTCAATCAACTATGAATCAATAACACATTGCAATTATCACATGCCACCCAGTCAATTCAGACTTCTGGCAACCCTTTTCAGGGTTTTCTGGTAAGAAGTGGCTTACTCTTCCTTTCTTCTGGGGACGCCCTGGGGCTGTGCTGCTTGCCCAAGGCCACACAGGCTGGAACTTTGGGATGCACAGTAGAGATGGGTGTTTCGTTTCGGAAGGGGACTTGCTCCGAAACAAAACATGTCAGCACTAGAGATGGGCACGAATAAAAAAATGGCATTTCGTTTGTCGTTTGTTGTTTGGAGGGTCCGTTTCGGTTCATTTCCGTTTTTTGTGAATTTTTGCAAAAAAATCATTTTCGTTTTTGTTCATTTCGTTACCATTCTGTTACCATTTATTTCATTTTTTGTGTTTTTTTTTAGGGTTTTAAGCAATTCACTCATATTGCAGTAACGGAAACGAAACGCAAGTCAAAATTTCTGGTGTTCGTTTCGTTTCATTTTAGAGACAAAATTCGTTTGTCGTTTTGTTATGTAACGAAATAAAAAACGAAAATGAAAATGAAAAATTGTTCATTTCGTGCCCATCTCTAATCAGCACAGCTGGCATTTGGAAAACCAGTCCCACCCTATGGAACAAAACCAACCACTGTCTTACCTTGCTGGAGTTAGCACTGGGCAAAACTCCAACAAGGAAGCATCCTCCGATGCATCATCTTTCCCTCTCCCTGGTGCTGGCCAATCAGACAGGGAGGCAGGATGATGCATGTCCTTGCATAGCTCCAGATTATGTGATAGTTACATGGCATTTTTTTAGCTCTGGACAGCCAAAACCAAGATTCTGGAGTTGAGTGGTCCCTTGGACATTGCTAGATTCCAACTTCCATCCGCCCATGGAGAGCTACCATCATGGGAGCTGTAATCCAACAACCTCTGGAGGGCTCCATATCAGCTGGAGAAGGATGATACCATTAAGTGCCATGCAAATGAACTCAACAAGGACTCTTAAACAGAAATAGTGCTTAAACAGAGTCAGTGACTTCCAGATGAGATGCTGATTATCCCGGTTGTCAATAGAGGGAGCCCTTTGAAAAAAACCTCACATTGAAGAGTGATATCAGCTGAATATGGGAAATGGGAGGGCTGCAACCATCACAGCTAAGGTATGCTCAGGCTCCCCTCATCAGAGCGTAGGAAAATTGGCATTTTTGCAATTCACAGCATGACAGGAGGGGGAGGAAATGTGCCTTTTTGTGTGCAGTAAAATGCCAGTGATTGGCTTGCTTATGCACCCAGAGCATGGAAGTAGGACAATCGTCATTCTGCTGATGAGCCCGATCTGAATGATTTTAATCACCACCCCACGGCCTGATAGGAACCCTTCTCATCAGCACCTCTGACATTCCCTGGTGGACCCCTGTCTGTCATAACAAAAAAAGGGGGGGAGGTCTTTGCTCTTTGAAATCAAAGGGATCGTGTAAGACGATACCCACTGATTCTAGAAGACATATGAGCGTTGCCCAGGATATGATTAACAGTCGAGTCACTTTTGAATTGACACATGTTTCGCTGAATCTAAGCCCCAATTACTTTTAAGAAAATAATAAAATGTTTTAAGAGGCCCTGGTGCCCCTTTGGAGGAGAACCAGAAGAGTGACAGGCTCAAAAATGACAGGAAGAGAGGAAAAAATGGTTTTGTCCTTGGGTTTCTTTTATCCCTTTTCAAAGACTTTGGACCGGATTCTAAGATCACAGGCGGGAGATTTACTGTTCTTTCCCCTCCACCTTCTCTGATCCTCATTTCTCCATTCTCTCTAGAGCAGAGGTGGAAAACCTTCAGCCTTCCAGATGTTTTGGACCACAACTCCCAGAATTCCAAGCCTGGATTGCCATTGAAAAAGGGCTGTGGGAGTTGTGGTCCAAAACATGTGGAGGGCCGACAGCTGCCCACCACTGCTCTAGAGGACCAGATGAAGACTCCTGAGCCATGAAACAATAAATCACAGCCCTGTAAACAATAAATCATTCACAACCAGCGGCTGAGGCACAATTGGTTGTCACGGGGGAGGGGGGAGGAGGAGTCGAGAGCTGGGCCTGGGATGATCGGTTTTTCTTTTTGCACTACAAATCCCAGCATGTCTTCCAGCTTTTTTTTTTTTGCAGTATTACACCTACGCCAGAGTATCCAAAATAGGAATTTATTTTGCATGCTGCCAAGTCAATTCCAACTTATGGAGATCCTTTGCAGAGTTTTCTAGGTAAAGAATAGCCAAAAGAGATTCACCATTCCTGGGACTTTGTTCTCCCCAGAGGAACGCCGGGGAATTGAACTCCAAACCTTTGGCCCTGCAGCCAACCAGACACCCAGAAATTCTCACACCAGTTACCATTAATAAGACAACTGCAGAAGATTTGAGAAATCCCAGCCAATATAGCTCTAAGATTCCATAATATTTATTTATTATTTATTTATTTTTATATTTGTATACCGCACCAATTTCCCAATGGGAACTCTGGGCAGTTTACATAAAACAAACAAGTGAAAACCAAAGATCAAAATCAAACCTAAATGCAATAAAACAAGAAAAGCAGACAAATAGCCTAGCATGAGGCAAAAACCAAATAATAACAGAACAAACAACAAAAACGGGGAACACAAAACACATTAGCAATTGCCAAAAGTCTCCCTAAATAGCCAAGTTTTCACAGACTTTTTGAATACAGATAGGGATGGGGCCTGGTGTATCTCGCTTGGCAGTTTGTTCCAACTAGACGGGCCAGCCACCGAGAAGGCCCGGTTGCGGGTGGCAACCTTACGGGGCCTCCCAAGGGGTGGCCACCTGGAACGAGCCCACCGTAGAAGCTCTGGTGGGTTGAGCCAGCACTGATCTTTAGGGGATGCGCTCTGCCAGATAGTCAGGGCCCAAGACATGGAGGGTTTTGTAAACCAAAACCAACACCTTGAACCTGATTCGGGAGGCAACAGGCAACCAGTGCAGGCATGCCAGAATTGGGGTGATGTGGTCAAATCTGCCTCCACTGACCACCAACCTGGCTGCTGCATTCTGCCCCTGCTGCAGTCACCGAATAAGGGTCAGGGGAAGCCCCATGTAGAGAGTGTTACATAAAAATATACCTGAACGATAACTTTTGAAAGTGAGAAGAAAATGTGTCTCGTTATATGAAAAATAACTTTTGGATGACTTCTTCACTGAAACCTAGTTGCACATTGCAAGTGGAGCCGATCCATTGTAGCAGTGGGGATCTGGTGAGTCAGCACCTTCTAAGTCCCATTGCTTCAAGCGGGATTACTCTAGTTGCAACATTACTAGATATCAACTTCTGAAATGTGCCTTAGCTACACTCAGATGGTTCAAAAGCATATCATTCGCAACTAGCTACTGCCAAGTGCTACACAAGTCATGAACTTTATACCTGCAGAAACACCTTCTTTTTCAATGGACACAAAACAAAATGAAATAAAAAATACAGTGGTGCCTCTTAAGACAAATGCCTCATAAGACAAAAACTTGTGGGAAGAAGTGACAAAATTTTTCTCATGCCAAAAAAAAAAAAAATGGGATGCTTTGCCAGATAAAAAAACCATTCTGCATGTACCCGGGGGGGGGGGGCAGTTAATTTTTGTCTTTATTCTAGCCTCGGGAGCAGATTAATCCATTCTCAATGCATTCCTATGGGAAATCACATTTTTATGACAAAAGTTTCGTAAAACAAAGCAACCCATAGCCTCCAGAATGGATTCATACATTTTTCAATGCATTCCTATGGGAAACCACATTTTGTAAGACAAAATTTTCTTTTAAAAAATTGACCAGTAGAATGAATTAAATTTGTTTTAAGAGGAACCACTGTATTTTCGGTCAAAGAGGACTAGAGAGATACTTACACCAGGGCGAGTTGTCGTCAATCACCCTCTTTGCTCAACTTGAATGTTTAGCCTATCAAAAAGGATGTCATATTGAAGAGAGAACAGGTTTGTTTTCCATGGCTTCAGACACTAGGACGTGGGGCAATGGTTTCAAACTACAGGAAAAGAGATCCCATTTGAACATTAGGAAGAACTTCCTGATTGTTAGAGCTGTTCGGCAGTGGAATCTGCTGCCACAAAGGAGGCTTTTAAGCAGTGGCTGGATGGCTATATGTCGGGAGTCCTGTGATGGGGGTTCCTGCATGGCAGGGGGTTGGACTGGATGGCCCTTGAGGTTTCTTCCAACTCTTATGATTTTAGGATTCTAGGATTCTAGGATTCTATGACTCATCTCATGCACCTCATGAGAGGGTACAGAACTAATATGATGAACTGCTAGACAGCTCCATGGGTGAGGTCTTTGGGTATGGAGCTGGAGGTCGGGAGTTCGATTCCCCACTGGGTCTCCTTGACAGGGGGTGGACTCCATGATCCAGAGGGTCCCTTGCCCGCTTTTAGCTGATTCTAAAATTATGTTTTCCAACAGGAGAATTAAGTGCCAGAAACTCTCCTCCTGGAATCAGCTGCTGTTAAAAGCCCATAAGATTGGATGCAACACACACACAAAAATCCAATATCATCCTCTTTTTGTAATCGAGGGTGGGGATGTAATTTTGCATCCAGTGGCTGATACAAAATCCCATTCTTTTCCATGAAATGCATCTGTTGCTCCACCCCATGCTGTGATTGCCATGTGCTTAGGCCTATGTGCTACTTTCCCATAATTGCTTTAGGGTGTGCAAAGAAATAGACAGAGACACTAAATATGCTTTGCTCTGAGACAGGGAGGCATGAGTCCCCTGGATGACATATTGGTGTCATCCATACAGTGGAGAGCCAGCTTGGAAAAGACTGGGTTGTGCTTCCTGGGTTGGTTTTTTTTTTTTTAAACAATTCCTTGGTTTTTTTAAAAAAATAGCAAAGCTGTTTGCCAAAAACAGCCTCAAGTTTCTAAAACTGAAGACACTCGTCATCACTTGCTCATTTTGGCTCGTCTCGCATAACGCTTGCAAAGGCAGACAATTCCCATCAGCGGGCTTTTATTTTTTCCCCCTGAAATGGTGGTTTCCTGTCTGGTGGTCGTTGACGTATCTTGCCATGAGAAACCCACAATATTCCAAGTGACTTAAAAAACCAGCTAATGGAATCTCAGCTGGCTGTTTCCCCCACTTTTATGCCACTATGTAAACGCCACTGAATTTAGCGGCTTGGGCATCATGATCAGGAGTAGACATGGGCACGAGCTGGCACAATGGCAATGTGTTGTGGTTCGTGGTTCATCAGCATGCATGAACCATGAACCATGCCACATTTGGGGCAGGGGAAAGCAAACCAGTTTGTGGTTTGTTCAGTTCGAGCCCATCTCTAAATGAAGGGGCTTTCTGTGCAGCCCACCTTCATGGGTTTCCCACCCCATGCTCCCTTTGTGGGTCCTAGCACCTACCATACTTGCCCCCGGACTGCCTCTTCTCCCCCTCCAACACTGCTGCACTGCCCAGCTGAGTAGGACAATGGGCTGTCTGGGTTCTCTAGGCCTCCTTCTAGGTTTACGGTATTGTGGGAAATGTAGTTCTTTTGAGGATTCCCAATGGAGAACAAAACTACAAGGGGGGTGCTTTCTGGGGTGGTGGTGGATGAAACAAAACTGAACACCAATGATGAAAAAATGCATAGTGTTGTTTCACTTGGGGAAAGTGCAGTTCCCCAAGCTGCCCACTAAACGAATCACAAAATGGTTCGCATGGTTCGTCTTGTGCCCATCTGTAATCAGGACTTCAGAAGTAACATGTTACAGGTAACTATGTTAGTTGGAATGTATTAATATGAGGGCAAGACAGTATCTATCTATCTATCTATCTATCTATCTATCTATCTATCTATCTATCTATCTATCTATCTATCTATCTATCTATCTATCTATCTATCTATCTATCTATCTATCTATCTATCTATCTATCTATCTATCTATCTATCTATTCCTTCCTTCCTTCCTTCCTTCCTTCCTTCCTTCTCTCTTCCTTCCTTCCTTCCTTCCTTCCTTCCTTCCTTCCTTTCTATCTTCTCTGTCTGTCTATCTATCTATCTATCTATCTATCTATCTATCTATCTATCTATCTGCCTGCCTGCCTGCCTGCCTGCCTGCCTGCCTGTCTGTCTGTCTGTCTGTCTGTCTGTCTGTCTGTCTGTACATATATATTTTTATATGTTTTGCAGGTACTGAATTGAATCATTTTTAGATTTCAGATTTCATATTGACAGAAATCCTGTTGCCTTGGCTATGCCTGTAGAAGGCTGACAGATAGGCAATCTTCACAAATTAAGCACATCTGAGTACTTTGCTGTGGCACTCACAACAAATATGAAGGCATGAATATTTCCAGTTTTATTCAAACCCCCACGCCGAAAAGACAGCCCATAGCTGTCTTTAAAAAAACTGACAAACTGATTCATGGTTCATTTGTTGACAGGGCCAAAATTTGTGGTTCATGGTTCATCCCCTTTGATAAACCACAAATCAGGGTGAACCACCATTTGGGTTCCCCATCCCGAACCTTATCAGCAGCCTTGGTAAACATAAGGTGTTTATCTACTTCAAGGCAGGAATAGGAGAAGCAAATCTACCCCAAACCATAAAATGAATGACTGTCCGAAAACACCCAAGAAAGGGGCTGCCCTAGATTTTCTTCTTCAACGAATATTATTCTTGACTTATAATATGATCATATCACTCAGTCTTCATATGGTAGGGAAAACATCTCACCATACATATGAAAGAAGGGAAGGAATAACTTTCTTGAAGAACTCTCATAGGGAAATAAAAATGCAGCAGTATATATTATATTTCATTTTTTTTCTTACTTTCTTTTCTTTCTTGCCTGTTCCCCCAAGTTATTTCACAGTAAACAGGGCTGTCAAAAATCAAGCAATTGCTTCACTTGGGCAGCACCAGATAGAACACGATAAGAGAAAAGCACCCTATCGGTTACCACGGTGAGCCATTTTTCAGACGTTTATGGGATGCACGGAGTATTTTGTTTCATTTTCTTGCATGACCCTTCCAAAGGGCCTGATCTTAATCAGATACCTTCACCCCCTCGCCAAATAAATCTCGCTTTGTCCATACAATAAGAAGCTGTTTGATTTTTTTAACACTTTGCTTAAGCTGAAATCAAGTCGGTGTTCTCAGTTCATATTTGTGGAGTGGCTTGAGCACGCTGGCCGAGCAAATAAGTTCACTTATGAATTCAGCCCCAGGAAATCAGAATGGCTCTTTTAATTTAGAAGAAAATCGCAGCCAATGCTCTTATTCTCCAGAAATAAGAAACCTACTCTTTGGTTGTTGTTTTTTTAAAGTACATTGAGATAAAAAGACCTGGAGCCCTACTTCTTGCGAACAACGGAGGAGACACAGGAAGTAGTTCTTGACGTCAAAGGCATGGTGTCTTCTTGGTTTTGTCCCAAAGAAGTTCAAGAAGTAAACATGAGGAAGGAGTCATATCAGCATCTCTAAGACTATCCATCCAAGTTGTAGGACAGCTGGCATAATTCAGAGCAGGTAAAGGACAGCTAGGAAATCCTCACTACTCTGAATATAAATTTGGCATTACTTTTGTTTACCATCTTGCAGTGTGGTATTTGTTTGATCGTTTTTGTATTTGTAGGCACACAACTGTAGGCTTTAAATATTACCTTTTAGTGATGTAAGCTGCCTAGAGTCCTTCTGAAGGAGAAAGTTGAGGATGGATCCAAGCAGTTCAAGTAGCAGGGAACCAGTGGGCCTGGTGTGCTTACGTATGCAACAACTCTGCATACCTATGGGGGTGTGTGTTGTGTTGTTACAGTCGTGACCCACTCTACGTGACTTCATGTCCATGGAGTTTTCTTGGCAGGAGTACTGGAGTGGCTTGCCAGTTCCTACTCCAGGCGCCTACAGCACCTGGTATTCCCTGGTGGTCGCCCATCCAAGTACTAACCAGGGCCGATCCTGCTTAGCTTCCGAAATCAAGCTAGATCGGATGTGCTTAGGGCATCTAGGCAGATTCTGAATTGATTCAGGTATTTTGGTTAGATCATACTTCTCTGGGACTCATGCTTCCCGGGCAAAGACCTTGGTAAGCAGTAGTGCAAGAACAGAAAGAACCTTCTACAACCCTGTGTTGCTTTAAAAAACAACAGAAAAAAAAAACAAAAAAAAAGACACCCAGCCCTATAAGGTTTCCCAACTTCTTAGAGGAGGTTTTTAGGGTTGACAGAGAAAGTGGAGTGCTTTGAGTCTGATAGAAGCAGTGGGGTGGGGCTGTGCAAGGATATGATTGGATCCTGCCGTTGGACTGATCCATAATTCATAATGCAGATTTCATCATGCAGAAAGGAGTGTTCAACTGGGTGGAGGGGGGGGGAGGAATGTTCGAAAATAATGCAAGCTTCTCTGTATTTAAAGATCATGGAATATGGCAAAATTGTGAATTAGCACATGCCAAATTGACACAGGCCAGGAGTAGATCCGTCCTTCCCTAATGTATAACGCGCATGCGCGCACGCCAAGGATTTGTGCAAAGCTGTAAGAATTACATTGCTGATGGGGAAAACAGTGATCTGCTCTTTGATGTTTGGGGGGGGTGGGCAGAAAAGCGAGAGACAGAGCAGAGGGTGTAACGTTACTAAGACTTCATTACCCTTGATAAAATGCACCACAGCATATTCCCGGGGATGCTGGAAATCTCCGTAAATCACGCTGGCCACATGGCAGGTGCTCAAATAAAGGCATATGATGCAAAAAGAGAGAGGAAATATTTCCAGTTCCATCCATTGGTTCACACACAGATAAATGGGTTATGCTGAAGAGGAGCCTTCAAGTGTTTATTTAATTCATTGGTTTATTTAAAATATTTTTACCCTACTTTTCTTGTGTGTTAGAAAATTGACAACCAAAATTTTCTCTACCGAAGGGTCGTCAGTCGCATTCATTTGGCCCACCTTAATCGATTGGCTGAAGGTGCCGGGGAAGAATGTCACAGAAAAGTATGACATCACAGAAAAGTGATTTGTCATTGTATTTGTATTGTGATGTTTTGTATTTGCACATTGGTCAGCCACTAGTACAGTGTTGACGAACCTATGGCACAGGTGCCAAAGGTGGCACTCGGAGTCCTTTCTGTGGGCACCTGACATCACCCCTTCAAAGCCACCTGTATTCAGGTGAAATTGCTGTATTGGCACTTTGTGAAAAAATTAGTGGCTTTTGAACTGCAATTTGGGCACTTGGTTTCTAAAAGGTTCGCCATCACTGCACTAGTATATGACACAAATAAACCAGAGGGGATGAGGTTGGTGGTAGTGGCTTGCACTCCACCTTGTTGCTTGGAAGCTAGCTGGATAGCTCAGTGGTTTAGGTATCTGACTGTGGAGCCAGAGGTTGTAAGTTCGATTCTCCTAAGAGCTGGGCCAGTCTGTGTGGCCTTGGGCAAGCTGCATAGCACTGACTTGATAATACATCATCAACACTTTAACTATCGTTATTTATTTATTTTATTGCTATGCCACCCATCTGGCAGCAAGGTCACTCTGGGCAGTTTCCAACAGAGAACATCAATGGTGGCAACACAAACAAAATGAAACGGAACAATAGAAAATAATCATAATAGAACATAGCAAGAGCAGATAACCATAATACAATTAAAAGGATTAAGAAAACTAAAATGAGCCTCGTGGCGCAGTGGTTAAATGCCTGTACTGCAGGTAAAACTGTGCTCACGACCTGGGTTCAATCCCTGGTAGCAGGCTCAAGGTTCACTCAGCCTTCCATCCTTCTGAGGTCGGTAAAATGAGTACCCAGCTTGCTGGGGGGGGGCAATGTGTAGCCTGCACACTGTAATTAAAAATTGTAAACCGCCCAGAGACTACTTGTAGTGGTATGGGGCGGTATATAAGCAGAACACACTTTTTGCTTTTAAAATCAATAAATATTTACAACTTTAATTTAATTTGGTTTTGCCTTACAGATTGTGGATGTGGGTGTAGTGTTTACCTCCATACAACATAAAAATGGTCGTGATTGGGGATTACTCTGTTTTCAATTCATTTCTATGGGAATTTTGTATAAAGGAAAATTTGTTTAACATAATTTCATTTGGAACAAGTTAATTACTTTATACAAGGTACCACTCTATGAGTAGGATCTAGAGAAATACTAGGAATTCAGAGCAGAGGGGTCTATAGAACTTGTCAGAAGGGGCAGCCCAAGGGTGGGGCTTTTAGGTATCCTTATGGGGTTTGCTAACTGACCCCACTTCTATTTCCCCCTATAACCTGCATGCGAGGAACAGCCATAAAGGAAGAAGGGTTTGGTGAGGAGAAGCTGATTTTCAGATGGGGATTCAGAACTACCCGTTAGAGATGGGCAGGAATAAAAAAAAATGGCATTTTGTTTGTTGTTTGTCATTTGGAGGGTCCGTTTCAGTTCGTTTCTGTTTTTTGTGATTTTTTTGCAAAAAAATTGTTTTCGTTTTTGTTCGTTTTGTTACCATTTCATTACCATTTATTTCATTTTTTGTGATATTTTTAAGGATTTTAAGCAATTCACTCATATTGCGGTGATGGAAACGAAACGCACGACAAAATTTCCGGTGTTTCTGTTCGTTTCGTTTCGTTTTAGAGACAAAATTTGTTTGTCGTTTCGTTACGTAACAAAATGAAAAAACAAAAACAGAAACGAAAAATTGTTCGTTTCGTGCCCATCTCTACTACCCGTTGAATTTGGGGTTCCCACCCATTGGGGCAAAGTAGAGCACACCCATCTCTGGAAAGACTGGGTCCCAGATCCCCTTCCAGCAGCTTTCAAATAAAGCCTCAGTGTGACAAGCCCTGTGAACTAAAACCTTTAAAAAGGGTGCAGTCCCCCTGCATGTGTGTGTGCACACACATACACGCATGAGAAAACAGAGAGAGAGAGAGAGAGAGAGAGAGAGTTCCTCCCTCCCCCTCCTCAGCCTCCTATTTCATGGAGGAAGAATGCTTTATGGGAGCCTTGTAAGGAAAACTCCCATCAGCCGCCTAGCCCAACAGCATAAATTTGATCTCGCAATTAGTATTCAACTCAGCACCCTGGATAGAAACCAGTGTTGCAGCCAAGAGGTGGTTTAAAACACATAAATCATAGATCAATGACAGAACTCTAAGCACTGGATAGATTACAAAAGTAAGCTTTAGTTAAAAATAGATTAACCATTTCCCTGCAGGAAATTCCTTCTGCATTTTAAACTCTGTATGTGTGGTTTTTTTTAAAAAAAAAAAAAAAAAAAAAAAGAAAAATCCTTGTATATTAAACAAATAAAAATTACATCTGATCCAAAGAATTTTTTTATCCTGTCTAATATATGTGATATAGTAGATTAATTACTTCCCCCCTCCCCTTTGACATTTAACATTCTGGTTAAAGACATGTTGTTATCCTGCTACTGGAGTGGAAAATAATGCACACCACGGAGAGATTTTTTTTCAGAGGGGTTGGCTTTGTTTTCAAGCAAGTCCAGATCAGAATCACACGCACACGCACACACACACACACACACACACACACACACAGAGAGAGAGAGAGAGAGAGAGAGAGAGAGAGAGAGAGAGAGAGAGAGAGAGAGAGAGAGAGAGAGCATAATGTATGCCATGAAAAACAGCAGCTTTAGAACAACTGCTACAGAAAATTTGGATGTCTTGGATGTCCCTGGTTTGGGTTAGAATTATTCAAACGGGCACTCCAAGTCAATAGAGCTTGATAAACATCCATACTTCAGCATATTCAGATAGATAGATAGATAGATAGATAGATAGATAGATAGATAGATAGATAGATAGATAGATAGATAGATAGATAGATAGATAGATAGATAGATAGATGTGCTATGCTATGCTATGCTGTGATGTGCTATGGTTGATTTCCCACTAAACTGGTAAAAATCTGTGTCTGCCAGGAACACTTGGGACCCCATTTATCTACCATATATCATGCTGATCACTTGTACATTCAGTTCAGTCCCCTCTATAATGAGTCCAAAATCTGTTAAACAGCCTGAGTGGAAGATATTGAGGATTGAACCACGGTTCGGCGGTTCACAAAGCCATGGACTTGCTATGGACCGGGCAAGGGCAGGTGCAAATTATTTTTTATCCCACAACCTGGCACTTTTGACTGCCTGGAATTACGGTTGTTTACGTATCCTAGGGAAATGCATTGGAAGTGTTCCCATGGCTGTAACATATATGTACGCAAGCCAAAGTGTGCCATAAGTGTTGTTCCACAAGAAATGTTCCAAGGAAGCACTAACCCACTAAGTATTTAAAAACACCCTTGTAAAAAGAGGTGCCAACCATGGAGATAGAAGTCTGAATTAATGCCAAAGCACCACTCTTCCCATTTAAGGTGTCCCTATAAATGTGATCAGTGAACAGGGCATCCCCTTCCCCCACTCCCCCAAAGGATCAATATAGGTGACTGCACAAACCAGAAAGCCAGACAAATCAATGGGGGTGGAATCAGAAGAACAGCAACAAAACCCAAGTTCTGGCAGATGATCAATGAAAGACTTGTTTAGCTCGAAAGTCCTGTTAGGGTCATTATTAGTTGGTTCCAACTGGACAGTGCAGAATGCAACACATATTGTAAAGGAAGACTGGAAGCTTCCAATTAACTTCAGCCATTGGTTGGACCATCTAGCACAGTGGTGGGAACCGTCGGCAATCCAGATGTTTTGGACCACATCTCCCACAGCCCTTTGTCATTGGCAGTCTAGGCTTGGAGTTCTGGGAGTTGGGCTCCAAAACATCTGGAGGGGCAAATGTTCACCACCACTGATCTAGCAGCTTCCCAAGGTGGAAAGACCAAGGCAGTCTTTCCCATGCCCTGCCCCGAGATACTAGAGATTAAAGCTGGCATCTTTGTCATACACAGCTGGCGCTCTTTCACTGAGCTGTGGCCCTTCCCCTTGCAACTGCAGGAAGCAGCTTATGAAGGAGAATGTTCCTCCATTCACACACATCTCCCATGCACAAGAAACAACCTTGTCTTGGTGGAGCATGAGAGGCTGGCTGTTTTCCTTGCATACTGGCAGGTTTACACAGTCCCTGTGGTCTGAAGGTGACATGGTTACATGGGAGACCTACGTTCAAGCCCTCTCAGCCGTGGCATTCACAAAGTGACCTTGGGACAGCCACCATCTTGCAACCTGAACTGCTAAAAAGGGTTACTCTTGGGATAAGGCATATACTTTACCTCAACTGTGCCTTGAGGGGAAGATGGAAATCTAGAGATGATTAATAAATAAATGGATTATTTTTTCAATCACTCTCCAAAGTGGTATAGCTCAGACTCATCAGTATGGTCAACTGAATGGATCCAATACAAGGTGAAATGGTACCACCCTGGACTCTGCCTTAATGTGAATGACACCAACACTGAGGGAAGACTGGAACTCTGGATATTCATTTGGGTTATGGGATGTCTGGAATTCTATGGAATGGTTTCTCAGGAATTCTGAAGGAACAGAAAATACCGTAAATCCATTTCTCAGTTATGGCTGTTAAAATATCCCCGAGGTCACCTGTTTCCATTGCACAATTAATGACTTAACATTCTGCTAAATCACTCTTTTTAAAAGAACTGATAAATATTCAATCAATATAAAAGAACTGATAAATGCATATGTATATTTCTTAGACCGACAAACTGGGAAACTCAGGCCTTTGCACTTTGAAAGGTAGTTTCAACTCAGTGTTGACAGAAAGATGTATAAAAAGATGCAGATTTTCTTTTCTTTCAAAATTCCAACATCAAAAGGAGGTAGAATTCAGCCTTTCACCTAAGACTTTCCCCCCCCCCGTCGATCTCATTAAATACATATTGCAATGTGTGATTGGTTAGAGCCACACGATCAAAGACAACTGCTGAGCAACCAGACTTCTTGATGTTGGATTCCCCAAATTTGGATCAAACAAACAGGACAGAATTTCAAAATGCATTACTGTGCAAGGCTATGGCTGTCTAATGTTGGATTTGCTAAATTAAGGGTCATGTCATGTAAATCTTGAAATGAAACAACCATCATGAAATGCCTCTGTTTCCTTCAGAAATATTAACGTCCTGAAAGTAACAAAAAGGTGATGGTAGGTAGGAATGTTGTGTTTAATTATCTTTAAAGTTGAGTGACTCATTTTCGCAGACTTCTGAGTTGCTCAAGCATGCTCTAAATACAGGAACAAGGATGTGGAATATAAGGACATGTGAAGGAATCAAATAAATTAAATCTCTCTAGCAGAGCTGGTTGGTTCAGACAAATCCTGATAAATATGTCTTGTCCTGAATACTTGCTAAGATTTTCTCCCTGAGTAAATTCAAAGAGCTCATGTCACCTCGGTGGGAGAACTACATGATGAAGAAACACAGGTGTGACCAACAAGGCTGGTTATGCATATGTGTTGCTATTTATGAATATTGATGTAAGTGTTTAGAATAGCCAATCAGTGAGTGGTGGGTGTGGCTAAGGTCTATAAATGCATAAAACCTTGTGGTAAAAAGGGAGATGCCAGAGTCATTTTTTATTTACTTTTATTTATTTTTACAACTTATATGCCGCCCACTTACCCAAAGGTCTCTGGGCGGCTTCCAATCAAAGAATTGAAACAGTTAAAAACATCAAATATCAATAAATAATTAAAACAATAATAAAAACCTTACACTAAAATCATTACACTAAAATTGCCATCATAGGACCCACAGTCTATATTGTATCAATTAAAAAACATCTGGAACAGGAAGATTTTTACCTGGCGCCGAAATGTCATCAATGTTGGCGCCAGGGGGATCTCACCTGGGAGGGCATTCCATAGTCATAAAGACATTAAGATCTAAGATAGTTATTTAACAGTCAATCAGGAGTAAAATCTTGAGGCTGGTTAGGGTGTGGTATAAATTTTGATATATAAACATAAACAAAAGTAACTGTGTGAATAAATAAAAGTATTGTGAACTGTGTTGTATTAAAGCATATAAGTTAATCAGTTGTCGCTGTATACATAATATTGAAGATCCAATTGTAAATCAATAAACGTGACAAGATTTATTTTGAAAATATATACCTTGGTGTCAGACTGTCTTATTAAAATAATTAAGGTGATCCAGGCAAGTGGCGGCAGCAGTAGAAATAGTAAAAGAATGGGCATGTACGTCACAATTTTGTGGCTTTCTCTGCGGTGGTGCCCTGGAGGTAGCATGTTTTCCTCTTGAAGGACCACAAAATATGAACATTGAATTCAGTGTTCATTTTACTGACCTCAGAAAGATAGGCCACTGAGTAGTCAGCCCTGAGATGGCTACCTGAGCTTGTGAAGATTGAACTCAGGTCCTGAGCAGAATCTTGACTGCAGTACTGCAGTTTAACTGCTGTGCCACAAGGATCTTCTAATAGACATTGGTTGGTTGGTTGGTTCAAAGATTCAAAAAAAAAAAAAAAACCGACATTGGGAACATTGCATTTCCTGGGTAGTGTTCCATAAAATCATGACCTTAAGGGCAGTTGTTCCTGTTTCACATGTTTCTTCAGTGGTGAAGGATCATTTGGATTTATAATCCATCACCAAGCTTTTTATCTGAAGCCACAAACCCAGTCGTCACAGGAATGGCTATGGATTTTCCACTTTTTCCGGTCCCAGCATTCTTATTTTTGTTTTAGATTATCAGACTTGATCTAATACGAGTGGGGGGATAGGGACATGCTAAGGAAACACTTTCAATCAATGCAATGTGCCAGCAAGAAAAATCAGGGTTAATTTTTAAAGACACATTCCCCTGCAGCCACAATTCACCTTAATTATTTCAACGTGAAACGTATTATAAAGCATGTTCATTTCCTGTTCTCAGCCCTTGGTGGCTGACACGGGATATTCACAATCCAGAGAGTGGCTCTCGGCTGTGGGGTGAGTTGGCTTTACAAGGTACTGAAAATCAGCTGAGTTGTGATGGATGTGCTAGTAATGGAAGAGAGCCACCACCCCCACTTCAAGAATATGAAAATTATGACCTACCTCGTTTATTAGAACCATGACAGTGATCAAAACCTCTTTAAACCTTCCCCCTGGTCAAAATATTTGGGATACCCATGGAGTCCCCCCTTAAAACTGGACGGCTCAGATTTACAGCTGGAAATCAAGAATCAGGATAATGGTTCTTCTTTCTCTCTATTCTCTTGCACATACCCACACTTCTCTTTTGTTCTGTCGACAGACCTAAATCAAGAGGAGCAGATGATTCTACTTTGTCTCCTCATTCTCATGAGGTAAAGCAAGGAGAGGATCTCAGTTTTCACCTGAGGTTCAGTGCAGAGCCAGTGGATTGGAAGGTCGAGTCTCCATGGTGCCTTCTTGATAGGGGATAGAGACTCAATGATCCTTGGGGTCCATTCTGCAGTTGTAAGATCATTATGATTGAGGAGTAATGGATAAAACCCATAATTTGAACTCCTTAATTTCTCCTCACTTCCTTTTTTAAAAAAAAATGAAATTGGGAAGTAGGCAAAAGCTGATGGCTAAACTGCTCTTATCAGACAAAGTTTATGAGGAGGAATATGACAAGCAATATATAGGGCAGCTTATGGTAATAGTACAGGACGGGCTCTCTGATTCACTCCTTTTTGAATTCACCAATGTTCATGGAAAGCATTTCCCTTATCTCCCCCCCCCCCATAAAAAAGGCGATGACTAAATTGGGCAGCTTAAATTGCTAAGAGTCGGCTATTTATAGCACCATTATACGGGAGGAAATCAGCAGGTAGGACTGACAGGCAAAATGAGATGACATTGTCTTTTGCGCTCACCCGCAGAAGAAACAACTAGGTCATCCTACAAATGAGTTAAAAGTCTAAGGAGGCAGTAAATGCTTCCCGTCGCTGTCCTTCATCTTGTGAGGATTTCATCTGGTGCTTAATGCACATCTTTAACTCAAGGCCCATCTTCCCCTCACCATTTCTCCTCACAAAAATTTTCTCAGGTCCTTAAAGAGACTGGGGACATTGGGGTGAGGTGAAAGTTTCCCACATGTTCATTATTATTATTAGTGGAACATTCAAATTCCCTCAGGGGACAAAAAGTCAGGGTTTTTTTTTATTCCCGCCTCTACCTGATCAGCTGTAATCAAATGGTCTTTCCCTCCCCTCATTCTTTTTTTCTTTTTAATACCACCTACAGCAAAAACTCTCTCTATAAGCCAGCTGTAAGATTAAAAGCTTTTCAACTTGCTATCTTGGGAAATTTCTTTCAAGGAAATTACTACAAAGCCTTGTTTTAGTGTGTTCCCCTACTGTGCGTCCTACTGGGTTTTTTTAATAAGGAAAGTTATCCATCCATGGAAGTGTATCCTGTTCTCCATGCTTGAGTGTCTAACAGCAGGCATATACAGTAGAGTCTCTGATGTTTTCCTCCTTTAATTTTCGCTCCATAATGTTCTCTGCCTGGTTTTGCTGACTGATGCACGCACCTCTGTCCTTGTTTAATTAGGGGTGTGCACAGAATTTAGGCAGGAGAAAGCTGCCTATTTCACTCTCACCTTATCAATCCTTCATTCTATCATATGAGTGTGTGTTGTGTTGTTACAGTTGTGACTGACTCTTCACGACCCAATGCCCATGGAGTTTTCTTGGCAGGAATACTGGAGTGGTTTGCCCGTTCCTACTCCAGGCACCTACAGCACCTGGTATTCCCTGGTGGCCTCCCATCCAAGTACTAACCAGGGCCGACCCTGTTTAGCTTCCGAGATCAGGCAAGATTAGATGTGCTTAGGGCATCTAGGCATCATCTCTATCATATAATAATATATAAATAAATATAAATTGGAAATACTGAGATACCAGGAATGAGCTTCCCCCGCTACATACCAAGAAAGAGGCAAATGGACCATCAACAGAAACAAGACTGTAACACTGGGTTATCTCTTTCCTTTTATTTGATCCAATTGGCTACACTCTGTGGACTTTTCCAAATTCCATCCCAATCCTCACATGAAATGCATGGGTCTTCTGCACCAACCCCCTTCCCCTTCGCTGGCAAGGCAGGGACTTTTGGCTGTCACAAGTCACATTGAGGAGAGGTGTGACTTTGTGTACGTGAGAGCCGTGACATGCCTTTGGAAGGACTGGGACAATTAAAACATCTCCCTCCCTTCAATTCGGATGCAGCCTAAGAACATCCAAGCTCCGTGCCACAAGTAAACGGCCTGGCTTTTTTCCCATCTTGCCAAGGGCCTTACATTTGAGAAATAACTCCTGGCAAATCCATCTTTTGCCATGTTATAACCTATCGGTACTGCTCTGAGGAAGTGGGTTTCGTCCTCAAAATATTACCAATGTTTTTGTTATTTTTTTATAGTAGCCTAAAGGTACCACCTGTTCCATTTTTGTACTTGGTTTTTGTGATGGCTACACGGCTCCTACAACTTGTTTTGCTTCAATTGGAAAACAAGGTGCAATTTAAGGAAGGAGTGGATCAGAGACAGAAGCTGTGCTTACAACACTCAAGATGCAGCCATACTTTGAAGAATTTCTATCAACCATTCCTAACCTGGCGTCTCGTCATCTATATTGGGCTGTCTTGCCCATCGTTGGGTCCCAGCTGCTCTGACCATTTGGCATGCTGGCTAGAGCTGGAAGGAACTGGAGCCCGACAAACATCAGCACAGGTTCCCTGCCCTTTTTTTCGGCTTGCAATTCAATCATTTTGGATGCCGCTTCACAGAGATTTTGCGTTCTGTTCTCTACTGCAGGATCTGGTTGTGCATTGATGTGTTTTGCTGTCAATTCTGTTTTCCATCCATCAGCTTCCGGTCATTTCTGCATGTCTGTTAGGTGCCATCTAGTTGCTTCCAAATTACAATGTCCCTAATAGGGGTTTCAAGGAATATGAGATATTTATGGAGTGGTATTATTTCCAGTACTTTTCCCTAATGTGAGTTTCCATGACTGTCCAATAACAACTTTTAAAATAGATGACATGTAAACACGTATGAACTCTCACTGTCCTTAAGCCCTATCAAGCTATGGGCATAAAATGCACATCTAGAAATTCTAACGTGGTTTGTTGGTAAGCGAGTGTGTGTGTATGTTCTTTTTAACTAGGAGAACCATCCTGAACTGCAGCTGTTGGGACACCACATTTGCTACCTCAGTGAGATGAAAGTCACTGTTGATGGCAAATGTTTGTGGTCTGGCAGATGGCGCTTGTTCTTTGAACTCCTACAGGCACAGGGTTTTGTGTGGGACAGAATAAGCCCCCCAGGGGACCATCTCAGATGTTCCCCTTTTCAATGGCCCAATGACAGTTGATGACAAAAGGGCACTAAGAACCATCAAAACTGCACAAGAGCACACAGGGGACTCTTGACTGCAGTGCAGATGGCTCCTAAACAGATGCGTGCGTGCAGGTCATTTTGCTTCCTTTGGTGCAGTTGAAAAAATGGGAAGGGGGGGTGGACGTTGTGTTTGCTTTCAGGATCAGTCCTGCCCAAACCTGGAACCGGCGATCCCCTTGGAGAAGGACAAGAGAAGTAGGACCCGACATATTGACAGCAACCTGGAGACGTCACAAGAACAAAATCTACACATCCCAGGGCAAGTGACATCTCTACACTGGTAGCCTGGGGTCCTGACCAAGTCTTTGCCTCAATCATCCTACTTTCCCTTCTTCCCTGACCCTAAAGACGGAGGAGGGATCATGCTAGGAGATCTCCGCACGGCTTCTCTCCTCTAGTGAAAATCGGTGGATGATGGTGTGATCATTGCTTTGCTGACTGCTGCACCAGAGAACATCAGAGTCCTCAGTGCCACTGCACAGACTACCTTTGCACAGAAATTCTAAAGCATCAGCAAAAACAAAAGTTTGTATTACATATGGGCATGAAATGAACCATGATGCAAAACACACCCCATGAGCCAGGCTTTTTCGTGGTCCATTTCAGGGCACTTTGGTGGAATACACCTGCACAGAACACACTGAGATGCCCAACTATGAAGGGAGACAGTGATTAGTACATGCTTCTTTGGGGGGTGAGTCATCCCTGGCCATATAGCATGGGGCCACTTTATCTATTCTCTGGGCAATGCTGGAGTGGACCTTGAGAAACCGTTTGTGTGAGATCGATGGTCACCTCAGGCAGCTAGTGATGGAGCTCCAAGTCCATTCTCTGGGAGTAATTGGTTATAGGAGACACAGATGGGCAGCTCTGCTGGCGGTTTCATTTTTGCATCAGCCAATGTGAGAAACAGATACTTAGCTGGTGTCTCTCCAACGAATCATCTCTTCTGTCCTCTTGCTACATCAGCCCCCTTTCTGTTCCCTTTCCAGTCCATGTCACAATGAGCAACACCCTGTCTCACATGCTTACATACAAACCACTCATTTCATTTCCCCATAACCAGCTCTTTAAAAATCCTTTTGTGACTTTGGGGGTGCTATAATTCAGATCTCCCAAAACCAGTCTTTGCCAAATGTCACGGGGGCTGAAGGGCACGTCCTTTGAAAACCCTGCTGTGAGTTTGGCATCTCTTTATGGCTCCTGGAAGTCCCAAAATCATATGGGACCATGAAAAGATCCATTTTGTCAGAAAGTTCGTGAAAGTTCGTGGTTTACGAATAGCCACGAACTGTCACAACTGTGTTCTTCCTTAGTCGTGCCCATCTCTAGTTTCCATGCTTACCTGGGCACTTCCCAAAGGCTCTGTTCATGATATCACGCATCAACCTCTGCTCACATTTCTGTATTAAGTGCTCCAAAATTCTAGCACGTGCATTAGTTTCACTAACAGGAATGGGGGAAGTTTAAGAAAACAGGTAGGTGCTCGTACTGTGAAGAGAATTATCCTCTCCCCCACACACAAAGTACGTAAGTATAAAATCTGATTCTGTTGTCCTTGAAGGGAAAAGAAAAAGGGATTCCTTTAAATTCATTTTTATAACCAATGGTTATTCAGTGTTGTAAGGCAGTAAAATATTTATATAAACAAATAAATTCTGCCATAGAAGCTTCAGAGCTTCATTTCTAATGGTCTTATAACCAACACTGACAGATCAGCTACATGATGTTAATATCTTGAATGTTCTTTCTTTCTTTCTTTCTTTCTTTCTTTCTTTCTTTCTTTCTTTCTTTGTCAAGGAATAAAATTAAATAAATAAATAAATAAATAAATAAATAAATAAATAAATACATTCCCATTAGATATTTCAGGTAAGAAATTCCAGTGTTGATAAATTAAAATTGGAGGAATAAAATAAGATTGCAGAATCTTCCAGCGACGTAGTGCTCCCAATATTGGGTTGTGTTGCATCCATGACAACAGGATGGATACCCCTCCTGTTTCTGCAGCTTACATCAAATTTTTTTGCATCAGTTTCCATCTCTTTTTCTTTGAAAAACAAAAAGAGCATAGAATTTTTGATTACTTATTCATTTAAAATATTTTTACACTGCCTTTTTCATGAAGACTTGATTTATCAATCCTTCTCCCCAAACCCAAACCTTGAGCTATGGAATTTTGGTTTCACAGTGACATTTAAAAAAAAAACTGTTTTATAGAACATAGTGATGTTCAGTTATCTTAAAGGGCTCTGCAACAGGATTGATCCAAGACTAAATGAAAAACCAATATGTTGCTCTCTTATAGACTCATAAAGGGAGATGTGGTCCTTGAGGTAGCATGGACCATAGCAATTGAGGGCTTAATATGACCACACCAAGACCTTGAATCCAGTCTGAAAACAGCTCAGCAGCCAGTGGAGTTGCTATAATAGTGATGACATCTGTGGTGATGGCATCTGGTCTGGATGCCTTCAAAAGGGGATTGGATAGATTCCTGGAGGAAAAGTCCATCACAGGTTACAAACCATGATGGAGATGTGTCATCTCCAGGCTTAAAACTGAGGTACGTCAAGGGCCAGATGCAGGGGAGTGGTGTCAGGAGACGGATATCTAGTCTTGTGCGCTCCCAGACACATTTGATGGGGCCACTGTGAGATACAGGAAACTGGACTAGATGGGCCTTTGGCCTGATGCAGCATGGCTTTTCTTATGTTCTTCTGTTCTTCTGTTCCTATGTATAATTGGGGGTGGGTGGGTTATGTGATCCCTGTAAACCAACCTCAACCAACAATCAGGCTGCTCAAGGTCTATATTATATGCCTCCTTCCCATCTGAATCAGCTTTCAACCTGCTGAGAGGTATCTTGTTTTCAAACCCGGAAAAATCATTCTGGAAAACCACGGCATTTGTGTCAAAAACAGCTACACTGGGGCAGTCCCGCAGCCTCCATAAAGACATGGCAGGCCTCTCTCCAACAACAAATGTGTCCACCTGATGGAGAGTGGTATTTAAATGGGAGAAGAAAGGGGTATAAAATTGCCTATGGGGCAGGATCAGGTGAAGGTCAATCAAAAGAAATGACACAAATGGTACTCTGGGCTCTTGAGACGGGACGTGTACGTTTTATGGGGGAAATGTGCTATGGGTTTCTCTTAAAGGGTTCTGTATAAACAGAAGCCAAAATAATGGATCAAAAAGAAACGTAATTTCCAACGCTGCCCCTTTGCGGCCTTCGTGTCTGGTTTCAGAATGTGCCTAAATTACAGCCAGAACAAAGGAGAAAACTGGGAAATTATTCCCCTCCCTTCATTTTTAAAAAAGGGGGGACACAAAGATTCTGATTCCAGAGGTGGGTGATGGATGGATCCAGTAGAGAGTTGGTACTCAGAGACTGGTGACTCACCACTTGTTTACATGTGTGCATTCTCGTGAAGAATCTGGAATCAAGCTCATTAACATTCCTTCGACAGCCCAAGGGATGATACGTTTTTATTCTGAAACACCGATGTTCATTATGATTACGCTCACACCCACGTCTCCTTCCCCATGGAGCACCTCAAAAAGCAAGCCATTTTTAGGAGTTTCAACCAGCCATTTTTAGGAGTTTCCACACAGAGCAGGTGTTTTGCAACACTATCGGGTCTTAATTAGAGATGGGCACGAACCTGACAAAATGGTGGTTTGTAATGGTTCGTGGTTTGTGATTAGCCATGAACCACCATGAACAAACAAACAAACAAACATGCCAGTTCATGGGTTAGTTTTAGGTGTGTGCCCAGTGGGACTTACTTCTGCCATACCGTCACTACCACCATCTTCAGTGACAATAGCCCAGCTTTCCTTCCAGTGGGGGCAGCGGCAGAGGTGGCAGTGGCTGGACCCAGTAGGGAGGCAACTGGAAGGGGGTGGGTGGGTGTTTCATTTTGCCAATGCATAGCAAAACCCTGAGCAGGACAAGGTTTTGTGCTTCGTTTCATTAGGACAAAACAGCTACCACAAAATGAAGCTCAGACTGAGCCACAAATTGACCCAGTTCATGTTTTATTTTTCTGGTTTGAAGTTCAGTTTGTGCCCATCTCTAGCTTGAATTTCCCATTCACGGCCAAGCCACCCATAAACCCTTAGCATATCTATATGATATGGTACATGTAGTCCCACTGGAATGTAATCAACAAACAGCGGACTAGTATAGGGGAACAGGGAAGAGTGAGCACCACACAACTCTTCCCACAACCACCCCCTTGCTGCCTCCTCTCAGGATACACTACTTGAAGCAGCTGCCCCACATTGCCAAATGGTAGGGCCAACGCTGGCCTTCAGAGATAAATGGAAATGAGCAAATATTCCAGTTTTTGAAAGCATATACGGAACAAGAGCGATTGGCCTCTTATCCCTCTTCAAAACAGCTACTTCCAGACTTTATTCCCCATAAAAGGAATTGGCCCATTGGATCTGGGTTTTCTTTTCTTTTCTTTTCTTTTCTTTTCTTTTCTTTTCTTTTGTAGGGGGGGTGCATTAGTTTGCCAAACTATGGTCAAATGTTCCCTGACTCAGTTGCACACAGCTTGGAGGTAACCCTATTGCATGCTGTTGTGTACAAGGTGATTTGATTGATATAGTCTCTCTTTCTCCTCTTCCTTCATTTAATAGCCTCAGCTTTATTTTAGCATATAAGTAGCCGGCAATCTGTTTCAGTCAGCTTTGTATGAACAGCCTGTAGGTGAACATTGCTGCAGAGTTATGAATTCCCTTTGCAATGGAGAGATCCATAGAGAAGAATAGCTACACAAGGTCCACCCCTTTCTCATTAACTGGCACATTAAGTTCTTCACTCTGATATGTTTCTAGGATAAAGAATAACAAACATTTACTTACAATGGTTTGCAATTGCACACTTTTCTATGCTGCTTTCTTCTCTGCGCACCCACTTATCAACTGATTGAACAGACCAACAGCAAACGAGCAACTGCTCCAGGAGATGAAACAGAGACAAGCACTGAGCAAAGAGCCTCCTGTAGGAAGAGCCAACCTGTGTAGCTTTGGGTAAGCTGCATAGTCCCAGGGAACCCCTCCAGAAGAAGGGAATGCTTAACCACATGTGACCATTCTGTTCTATACCTAGGAAACCCTGGGAGGGGCTGAACATGACTCAAAACAGACTTGATGGCACACAAGTATTGATTAATTAGAAGTGAGGAACCCTGTTGTGATGACACACACACAAATGCTCACTCTAATTCAAAAATTTCCCTCTTCTAGTTAAGGGCTATCTCTAACATCTCTTTCTGGCCTCCAAGGGCGTTTATACACGACCCCTAAGCTGCGCTGCAAATGGCTCCCAGCTCCGGAGCTTAGAAATGTTTTCCCACCAGCTCCGGAGTTTGGAGACAATTAAGTGCGACCCCGCCCACTTTAGCGCGACCCAGCATACTTTTCTTGTACCTGCTTTTTGATGGTGAAAAAAATTTGATGCGGATAAGAGTGCCGGGCTCTCCTGGCTTGTCTGTTGTTTTTTTGCCTCCCGCCCCTTTAAGAGCTCCTTGAGATGGAACCAGGAAGTAACGGGGCTCGTGGCAAGTTCAACCGGCACTGGCAGGTTAGTAAAGGCTTCTTTTGTCCTTTTTTTCCCTCCCCCCCACGCCGACAGGAGCAGGAAGTGCTGAGGGGTGGGGACGCAGGAACAGAAACGAACCCCCAAGATCTCTGGTCTGAATTTAAAGGACCAGCGGATCTTAGGGGTCGTGTGAAAAGGCCCCAAGAACTTCATTCAGTAGGTAGTCAGTTGTTCAATATTTCATTTACCGTCATGGTGTTTTTCCTGCTCATGACGAGGAGAGCTTTTTGTAGGACCTTCCCCCACATCTTGCTTTGGCTTAGGTAACCATCTGACTAGAACAAGCCATAAATCAAAGAATATGAAAGAATTAATTAAATGCACACATTTCTGGAAATGTGAAAAATGCTCTTTTGACTATTTACCAAACAGATGGCTGCTTTTATGTTATAGGACACTTGCATTTTTCCTTTTCAAGGAGGAAGTCTTGGACAAATTGTGATAAGAAGGTTTGAAAGCCAGCTGGAACGGAAATGCTCAGCTCTTCAGATCTGCTTCGCAGCAGAAACGTGTGGCCTATAAAACAAGAAACGTAATTGATGACTGTTCTTTCTACAAAGTTTTCACCTGTTCCTCTTTAAAAGGTTGAAACTGTAAGGCCTAAGTGCCCGGATCCTTTTACTTGTCCTTGAAGGCTTTTGCCTCCATCACGACAAATTCGTGGAACTTACTAGGGATGTGATTTTCAGATTTTCTGTCCTACAAATGCAATAGTTTGCCATCCAAGGAGTTTGACTCATCTTAGGATACCTGTGGAAGAAAGACATAGAAGAGCCTTGTGGCGCAGTGGTTAAATGCCTGTACTGCAGGTAAAACTGTGCTCACGACCTGGGTTCAATCCCTGGTAGCAGGCTCAAGGTTCACTCAGCCTTCCATCCTTCCGAGGTCGGTAAAATGAGTACCCAGCTGGCTGGGGGGGAGAAATGTGTAGCCTGCACACTGTAATTAAAATTGTAAACCGCCCAGAAACGACTTGTAGTGGTATGGGGCGGTATATAAGCAGAACACTTTTTTGCTTTAGATGGGAAACCTTTGTGGCTGGGCTAGGCCTGTGTGTGTGTTGTGTTATTGAAGTCATGACCAACTCTTTGTGGCCCCATGTCCATGGAGTTCTCTTGACAGGAATACTGGAGTGGTTTGCCAGTTCCTACTCCAGGCGCCTACAGCACCTGGTATTCCCTGGTGGTCTCCCATCCAAGTACTAACTAGGCCCAACCCTGCTTAGCTTCCAAAGTCAGGCAAGATCGGATGTGCTTAGCCAGGGCATCTAGGCTCCACTTAAATAAACCTCCGGTTCCTATGCCAGTGCCTGCTGGGAGCTTCCTGCCTGACACTCAGAGCTAAGCCTAGCTAAACCGGCGTAAACCCTTCTAATTTACACTTTTCTCTCATATGCATCACATTTAGAGGTTTGTAAGACAGGGAGAATTTTCAGAAGGGAGAATTACTCTTTGAGTAATCCAGAAAATC
This sequence comes from Phrynocephalus forsythii, assembly GCA_029282475.1. Taxonomy (NCBI): domain Eukaryota; kingdom Metazoa; phylum Chordata; class Lepidosauria; order Squamata; family Agamidae; genus Phrynocephalus; species Phrynocephalus forsythii. Next base: position 7,966,712 of record JAPFRF010000015.1, on the reverse strand, counting down.
TGAAAATCTATCTTCAGTTGGTGCAGCAACAAATGTCTGAAATGGGGGGATAGGGAATATCAGTTTACAATCTCACTGCTTTGGGGGACACAGAAAAAGCCTTTGCGACCTTTTCTCCTGAAAGCAAAATTAGGGGGGAAATAAAGACATAGGCACCTGCGGCAAGGATCTGAAACAATGCCCTGTCAAACTGTGGCTGTTTGCAATAATCACCAGTAGGCTGTTTTTTTCCATTTGAGTCTTTCTTTTGTGCATTTTGTTTTATTATTATATTTTCAGTAATTTTCCAAGGATTTATTTTGTATAGTAACTAGTCACATGCATTAACTGGCACTAGATAATATCTTTCAAGTAGCTTTGCTGGTAAGTCACTGGGCTATGTAATTGAGTTTTGTACAAAAATATGCATTAGGAACTTGGGAAGAACTGACACAGAAAAAAATATTTAAACACTTCCTTCTAAAATGCTTTTTTGTATTTTTAAAAAGCCAAAAATGATTTTATTCTCTGGTTTTATATAGTTCTCTCCCACTGCTGTAGAAGTTCAATAGAGATAAAACAGTATCAAAATCAGTAGATGTCCCCAAAAGGTAAGTGGTAGGCATGGGATTTTCAGATATTCTGGACTACAAATACAATAATGCTAATTCTACTTGTCTTGAAAATACAGCAGCTAAGACATCCGGAGAAGACAAGAGAGAGGCATCCAGTTATAAGAAAAAGATCTGGAGGTGACAATGGCCAAGATCATTCTCAATTATGATGTACAGATGTGGAAGCTGAAGAAATCTGATAGGTAAACACCATTTGAAAGATATTCTTGGGCGAAAGCTTTATAGGTACCATGGACTACCCACCCCAAAACAAAACCCAAACCACATCAAATGCATAGGTTGTAGAGTGAGTACTGAAATCCAGTAGTAAGATGCATCTACAGATGGTCCATTAAACCAATGGAATTCACAGAGGGGTTCTCGCCAAATCCCCACTGAATCAATGGGCCTCCTCAACTTGCTGTTTGCTACTGGATTTCGGCCACTAAGTGCTAAACAGAGTAAACTGAGGCTATATCTCAGCATGTCATGGGAAGGCAAAGCGGACTGAAAATAATGGTAGGTAAAAGCTGAAGGCAGGAGGAAAGAGCAATGACCAAGCATGAAATGGATGGACCATTTTGTTCATTCAGCTGTTTATCTGGGAAACGGGGGGGTCGTGAATTCCCGTGTGGAGGACAGCCTGACATTTAAAGAACAGACCTATCAGAAGTGCTTCTGGGGAGGAAGTCAATTTCTTAACTTGGGTCATGTTGACACAACACAGACCATAACTAGCATGCTCCAGGACCAATACACCACCACCACAGTGCGAAGAGGGGAAAGAATCAGTTGGCTGGGGGCTAGCTAAAGCCACCTGCGTGTGCAAATGCCCCTCACAGCAGTTACAAAAAAGGAAGCAGCAGCTACACTAGATGGACCTGTGAGGCCAGGGGAACCACTCGAGACCCGTCTTGCTTCATTCTGAGCTACTCATCTTGAGAATGTGCAGCATACCAGCACATCACAGAAACATGAACCTCATTCCTTTAGTGTTTCCACAAAGTTCATCCAGAAAGGACAGTGTTTGAGTGACCAAGTGAGACTGCGGAGACGGATCAGTTAATGTTAATGTCTCGGCTCTTCCGCTTCTCATTCTTCCTGAAATTTGGGGACCCAAATGATTGAAGGTGAGCCCATTTGGAATTAAACTCCAGGAAATGGCAAAGAAATGTTAATGAGAAGACTTACAAGAGAGAGAAGAGAGAGAGAGAGTCAAGATTCATGCTGGTTTCAAAGTTAGTTTATCATAAATCTGGCCTCTGACACATAATAACTAGTAACATTTTGAAGGTTATTTGATAGCAAGTGCAACTGTGTAAGGTGACTGCTAATGTGAGCGGCATGATAATGACTCCCCAGGGAAATCAGGGCAGAGGAAAACCAGGCTGGGTGAAACATCTATGAGCTTGTATTCTAATGGGGGTGGGGTGGGGGAGAGAGAGAAAAAATATTCAGAAGTTGACTATCTCCTTGAAGCATCCAAATGAAGCAAGCCACTCCCGGCAAACCTATAAAACACACCAAAGATGCAACGTACATTAGAGGACTGTTTGTTTGAAAAGAAGGTAGGAAGGACAAAAGGGCTGATTTGGCCCATGTTTTTTTCCACCTAGGGCACAATAGTTCAAGAATGAAATCCATCAACCCTCCCCACAAACCAAACCGGAAGGTAACAGATAATAAACAGCAAAATAGATCTATCTAAAACCTCGGTGACGATGAGCCCGGGTGGGTCACCTCTAGACTAATTCAAGCCCACTACTGCACTTCCTTGAGCAGCTGCTTTTTATTTTGCACCTTATCTCCTCCCGCGGTCACGTGATCGCTACAGTGGTGCACCAGTCCGCACCTCAGCGGTTGCTTAGCAATCGGCTTCCCCGTTCGCACTTGGCTGAACCGCTTTAAACTACGACAGGGAGACGGCAGGAACGGGGGTGGGGGACCGAAAAAAGGCGGCGTAGTATGTCCGCAAATGCAACCGAATCACTTTAAAAGGGGGGTGCAGGAACCAATTTTTAAAAAAACCACCACCCCTAGTGGTTGTCACACAGCGGTCAAAAATGGGCGTGGCCAAGGGGGCTCTTCAGAAAAAGCGATTTGAAAAGCAGACAGTGATTTTTCAGGCAATTTGTCTTTAAGGAAAAGGCGCTTCAACTCTAAAGTTCAGTAGTGGAGGTCCTGAAAAGCTTCTTTAAAGGGTGATATCGTTGATGTCCTCTTGAAGGTTGAGAGGGAGGGGACCTGGCACAGCTCTAATGGGAGCCCGTCTCATAAGGATGGGGGCCACCACTGAGGAGACTCCGTTTCCAGCCATGGGCTTCCTTTCCTTTCTTGTCATGGCCACCTCTTAAGAGCGAGGCCGGTGAGGATCGGCAAGTACAGGCTGAAGTTCGGAGGGAAAAATGCTCTGACCATCACCTCTCAAGATAACATTGCCTTGCCTACCATTCCCTGGATCTGCTTCTTGGCTTCCACCAAGGCCACGAGGCGGACACGGAGGCACTCCTGCTTCCCAAAATGCTGCAAGGGACAGAATGAAACCACCCTGCCATGCATCTTTGAGAATCTGGACCAGCAGCCAAGTATTCTTCCCCGGCCATAGAACCAACTTCTAAGGCAGTTCCTTTTTTTCTGTTAACACACCCTCGAGAAGTGTGGTTTATTTTCCATAGCTTCAGAGACCAGGATGCGGAGCAATGGTCTCAAACTACAGGAAAAGATATTCAATTTAAACATTAGGAAGAACTTCATGACAGTTAGAGCTGTTTGCCAGTGGAATAACCTGCGGCGGAGGGTGGTGGAGTCTCCTTCTGTGGAGGTTTTTAAGCAGATGCTGGATGGCCATCTGTCGGAAATATTGTGATGGGGGTTCCTGCATGGCAGGGGGTTGGACTAGATGGCCCTTGAGGTCTCTTCCAACTCTATGATTCTATGATTCTAAGTGGTTCATTCTTTAACCCACTTGTGGCATGGTCTGCCTTGCATAAGATACATATGGCACATTTCACAGACACAGATTTATCGCCTTGCATTAAACCGCAATTCGGTGGATCATAGCCCATAAACAAAAACATAAACAGAATTTTGTTGGGCTGGTTTCGTTCTTTGTTCTTTGTAAGCTGGGGGGAGGGATGAATTCAGATGTAGAGAAGCTAGCTCAAACCAGCAGATTAATGTCCTGCATTGCACACAGCTATGTATCCCCGTTGCAGTCCGCCAAAGTGTTGTTGCATCATGACTTTTGGCCACGGAAACCAACATTCAGTTTTGCTTTAGCAAGGTGGGTGGGACAAAAAGAGGAGGCGAAATTCTTTCAAGCACTCTAAGTTATTTTCCTCCCTCGCTCTAAATTTGCCTTTTTGCGACACATCGGTTCCCCCACCCCCTTCTCCCTCTCATGCCTTCCCGTGTGTGGAAAGAGAAAAGTTAAGCAACCTTCTACCCACTTCACACGGTAACCTGTTCACAATATTATGACGGCATTTTCATAAATCTGCTGAAATGGATTTTATTGACAAACCCATACATCACACGTGTCTTTGAGTGCTGAGATTCCACAGTGGGAAATACCAATACATTAAGAGGTTCAGCGTTACTCAACCAATTATCGTGGGGTGTAAAAATAAGGCGAGGGATGCGATGTGTTTCCAAGGAATGTGAATTTGCATGTTTGCAGAGAGGCGTCTGTGGGTGCATATGCTCAACCCTATAGGGAATAATGGCAAGCAGGTCTGTGCATGCATGCATGTGCATTTCTAAAGAAAGGTTATACTTACAAGCTTGTCACTGTTATGAGCATTGTTAGTCTAAATTCAAGAATCTAGAATTTATTTGACTGTGAATGCATTATTTTTTATTCTTTTATTCTTATTTTTCTTTCATTAATGTATCATTCCTTTTGGGTTTGTTTGCCCTCTTTGTTCACCGCCTGGAGTTCCTTTGGGAAGACGGGCAGTATAAAAATGAATGAATGAATGAATGAATGAATAAAAATGAATAAAAGTATTTCATGCATGTTTTATTATTGTTGTGAGATGCCTTCAGGGTACTCTCCTCCTCAACTGAGATACAAGTAAGAAAGTTAAATAAAACAAGTTATCTATCTATCTATCTATCTATCTATCTATCTATCTATCTATCTATCTATCTATCTATCTATCTATCTATCTATCTATCTATCTAAAACCTACTTTATTAGAATCTTAGTCATCAGGAAGTCAGGAAGAAGGGCATGATATATTAATTTTATTTACTTCCTTTCTAGGCAAAAGAGAAACAAAAATGGCCCGCAGTAACTAAATAGAACATTGGAATAAATGATATGTATTGCAGAGCTGAGATGACAAAGTTTGGAGGGATTAGGACTTAAGGACACGTTATCTCCCTAACCCATAGTTGCTTGAGAAAAAAAAATCATCCAGGGTAGCATTCTAATAAAAAGGAAGCCTTGTGAAATTACTAACAAAGTGCTAATTAAAACAAAAACAAAAACACCCAAGCTGACGCAAAGATCAGAAAATAGGCAATGTTTCCCCACAGGCGTCTGGTTGAAGTTTGAAAAACCATTCTTTGCTACCTATAACTAGGGAGAAATGTCGGTTCTTAGATGAGGTCGATTCCACCTGCAGCAGCAGCTGCTACTACAGTGAAAAAAAGCATAAAAAAATTCCAGGCCTCTTGTTCCCCTATCAAAACGTGACGCGCCTGGCAGGGCAGTTATCAGTGGGATCCACCGACACCAGGGAGCCCACCTCTCCCGGCTTGCTGCTCTGGGTGGTCTCTGAGAACCGTCCTTATCAGTCTTCTGTTTATTATTGTGCTCAGGTTTAAAGGGAATTCGCCAAGCGATCCCTGGACTCCAATCTTTAGGCCCGTTGTCAGGACAAATTAATTTCTGCAGAAACCTACTGTGACTTAGATACCATCTAGGAAATGTAGGATTAATGGAGTCCCTGTGCAGCAAGCTCTCTCTCTCTCTCTCTCTCTCTCTCTCTCTCTCTCTCTCTCTCTCTCTCTCTCTGTGTGTGTGTGTGTGTGTGTGTGTGTGTGTGTGTGTGTGTGTGTGTGTGTGTGTGTTGGGGGAGTGGGGACAAAGGATGCTGGGGATTCAGGGGGGAGGAGGAAGAAGCGCTTTGAGAACAGCAGCGGTGGGACCATTCTGCCAAGATGTTTGCGGCCAGGCGGCCAGGGGAGATGTTGTTTGTTCTTTGAAAAAGGAAATCACTGATGCAAACATTTGAGGCCCTCGGCTTTCTCCTCCATCCTCAGAATATGCCCTGCTTACTCGTGCTCATTTAGGGAATGGTGCAAATAAGGACAACCGTTCGTTGATGTGGCATCATACCTTCAGGTCTGCCTTCCTTGTTCACTAAGCCAAGGGTCTGGGTATCTCTGGTGGCTGTGTTTATTACTGTGCTTGGCACTTCGCAGGGTGTGTGGTTAAACTCTTCTGCTTGGGCAGGATGATGACCACTGGTCATCATCATCATCTTAGAACTGCAGAGCTGGAAGGGGCCCAGAGCCTGTCCAGGGAAACACTGTGGGAAATCAAACTCCCAACCACTGGTTCTACAGGTTCAGAACAAAACCACATTTTTCAATAAGGTTCCCCTGGGTGGGAGAAACCTCACTTTCCCCCATACAGCCCTACCAAGTCTTTTAGAAAATTTTATCATGGATTTCCACAGTTTGGGTGATATTTGGCCCCTTTGTTTGCTTGTTACACCTCTGTGAGAAATGCTTCCAAGAGCCCAAGGATCCTTCATAAAGAAGAAGAAGAAGAAGAAGAAGAAGAAAAAGAAGAAGAAGAAGAAGAAGAAGAAGAAGAAGAAGAAGAAGAAGAACAAGAACAAGAACAAGAACAAGAACAAGAACAAGAACAAGAACAAGAACAAGAACAAGAACAAGAACAAGAGGAACAAGAAGAACAAGAACAAGAGGAACAAGAAGAACAAGAAGAACAAGAAGAACAAGAAGAATGGTTTCCTCATTCCCTTCTTCTGGGACTGGGCAGCTTGCCCAAGATCATGCAGACTGACTCTTCTCTCTAGAGGAACAGTGGGGAATTAAACTTTCAGCATCTGGCTCTTCATTCAGATATCTAAACCACAGATCTATCCAAGCTGATAATGAAGAAATAGAAATTGTAAAAGGAAGAAACAAAAATCATAAAGCATATCTTGATTCAAGAATAAATCCAAATGAAGAGTGCAGTCAAGAACTCACAAAAGACTGGGACACAGAAAGCTACCCCACCAGAATGATGATGATGATGATGATGATGATGATGATGATGATGATGATGATGATGATGATGATGATGATGATGATGATGATGATGATGATGATTGGCCATTTTCAGACATCTAACATATACCATTCCTCTCTCTCACTATTAAATTTTAAAAAATGATGCTAGAATTTTGTATAGAATGCGAATTCACAGCACAATTGGAAACTCAATTATTGCCAAGAATTACATGTGATTTGCACCATGGCTTCTGTATAGACAGATACTGCTTGAAATTTAAATGCATACACATGATCATAACAGTGCTTGTCAGAATCACAACAGAGAAATATTCTCCATAGACTACTTTCACCTCCTTTTTTCAGCAGTGCCTTGAACTTTCCGTTGTGTGCAAACTAGTGCTTAAAGCACAACATGCAAAACTTAAATAACAAACAAACAACTCAACACTTTGATGTCACTGAAAGCTGATAGGCTGCAAATCCGTTCCTAGAGTCTGTAAATTTCTTTAGTCTAGCAACAATTTATTGCTTGAATAGGAATCTACGCAACGTCTGAACTTTCTGAAAGACAGCACCTGTAGATCTGCCACTTCTATCATGTTTTATAGATCTGTTGTAAATAAGGGTGGAGAACTTCTAGCCACACGTTGGATAAGGCTTATGGTTTTGGTTTGGTTTTTCCTCATCTGCTCATGAACCTCTTCCGCGGTTACTGCTTGAAGATGAGACATACGGAAAAAGGTCTTTGAACCTGAACTACCCAGCACAGAATGGAGCTAGGTTCTGCAAGAATGAAAGTTATGGCATAGACCTGGGAGAAAAGAGCTGCATAGACCGAAGCTGTGCTTTGTAGGCAAGAAAACTGTGGAACAGAAATGAACAGTGCTTTGCTGGCACAAAAGCCATTGAGTAAAATTCAGCTTCACAGCTGTGGAAGCTGCTACACCAAACAGAACTTCCTGAGAAGACCAGACTCCTGCGAAAATACAGTGATGCCAGGAAGATAACATCAGACCGACTAAACTCAATGAGACACAAGTTATTCATGATTACCTTAAATCCCACTGGTTTCCGTTCATCTTATCTATGAATGACTAGGTCTGGATCCAAGCCCAAGAGGCTAGGAGGCACTTCAGAATGCCTAGATTACCGAGAAAAAGAACATGGTGGTTTTTTTTTTTTTTTTTTGGAAATTGGTAGCTATGACCAGGGTGGCCATGTGATTGCTGAGGACAATACCTTTTCTGAAGTTTCTATCAGACATCGAGGTCTCCACAGTGAAGTCTACATCATCCAATTCAAACATGGTTTTAAGATCAAGATGTGTAAGAGGGGAGTCCGGGGGCTTTGAAGGAACCCATCAAAATTCCGAAAATTGAATTCGAAACCTAGAGGGGTATCCCCAGTATGGCTCATTTTTCTTAACATAAATTGAGAGTATGCAATCCCTTGCTGGAATGGACTAATGGTACATTTAATCCAGCATCCAGTCCCCCACAGGATCCTACCCAGATATCTCAGAGATATTCCTAAATGAGGACAGTTAATTCAGAAAGCAGAATATATCACTCCTGCTTGTTTGCAGCTGGTATTCTGTAGCACCCATGGAGGATCTGGATTATATGGTGGCCCATAACCTACGTGTAGCACCAGGACTTGCTGTGTATGGACATATTGGACCATTCTAAGCCATTAAGCTTTCCATGGATATATTTTATGGCCAGTTTTTCCCCTTCCCAAAAATCAGATAAGAGAAATCTCAACAACCACCTGGCAGATAACCTTTGATCGGTATCCCTGCATGGAGCAGGGATAACCTCATGCTCTATGACCCTCTTTTGTTTAACTGTCCAGACTGATGCCTGTTGCTGGTCTTCTCCTCCTTCATGAATTTGTCTAATCTCTTCTCCAAAACCTTTGGATAAACTAGACTACCACGTGCCATTGTGGATTCCTCTCTGTGGCTCAGCTTCCAGCCCAAGGCAAAGAGGCCTGTGGTCACATGGAATCAGGAACTAATTCCTAATAGTTGGCTGAAACTGCATGTCTGGTCACTTGAATCCACAGCTTCGGAGTTTAGACTGCAGGGGTGGCGGTGGTGGTTACAGGGATCATTCTCTCGTCTCTATACCAGGCTGAATGTTTCTCCAGCGTCTCCTCTGAATTATTTCACTTCTTTGGCCAACACATTCGGGTTCCTCCCGTTTTTGCTTACCAGTGCCCAGAGAAGAGCCGCCAACATTCAATTATTTTGGAAACGTCCAGCGGCTGAAGAAATAGATGGCACAGACCAAGCATGCACAGAAAACCACATGTTCAGACATGAAAGACCCATTATGGAACTGCAGATGTGTGGCACACAGAGTTGTTATTTTTGTATTAGAGGGAGACGCTCCCAAATTAAAAGCAGATTCTTGCCGCATCTTCTGGAGTCCAAATACAACCTGGCTGTCATCAAAGACATCTCTGTGGCCCTAACTTCCTAGCCTTCTTTACCCTGTTACAAATTCCTTTTGTCATACAAACAAAGGAATAGGAATTAGGTATGGGCAGGAAGTGGAAAAAGAGTTTTGTTTCATTTTGTTTAGTTTCTACCAGCAGTTTGTTTCAGTTCGTTTTTAAATAATTTTTGTAAAAAGAAAATTGTAGTAAAATGAAACAATAATGAAACGATTCATTTCTCTATAAAATAGCTCCCCTGGGTCCTAGAGGCACCGAATTTGGTGGGTAGCTTTTTACAAGGGAGCCGTTTTGTTTCATTTCATAACGAAACACTGTTTTCTCTTTCATTTCATTTTGTAACATTTTGAAAGCTTTCCAAATGATGAAACAGCATGTCATTTTTTGTAAAGTGCCCATCTCTAATAGGAATGTATCAAAGGGAACACGGTGTTTTTTTGGATATTGGTTGTTATGACCAGGGTCACCATGTGATTGCTGAGGATAATACTTTTTCTGAAGTTTCTATCAGATATCGAGGCCTCCTCAGTGAAGTCTACACCATCCAATTCAAACATGGTTTTTATTTATTTATTTATTTATTTATTTATTTATTTATTTATTTATTTATTTATTTATTCGTTCATTTATTCATTTATTCATTTATTCATTTATGTACTTGTTAACCGCCTGATTTTCCCACAGGAACTCTGGGCGATGAACAACATATTACAAAAGCAACTTGCCCAAAACACAACCCAATTATAAATGAAACAAATAAAATTGTAAAAACAATAACAACAATAAAACAATAACAGAAAATCCGACAAGGAAAGGGCAGGGCCAGGACATGTAAGAGAGGAGCCCAGGGGCTTTGAAGGAACCTATCAAAATTGGCACCCAGTCACAGACTAAGGGAACAAACAGATCATGGGGTCAATGTGTTTCCCAGTCTGGAGTAAGAAGAATCATCCTTTCTAAAACTTGTAGCTCTAGAATCTAGAATGTGCCAATTATCTGCAAATATCTGTCCTTTTTTGCCTCTTGTTTATTATTACACACAGCTGGCCATGCTGTGTTGTAACTTCACCTCCTGTGAGAGTGGCTTGGTGGCTTACTTGACTCAAAGGAGGCAACCCTGATTGATAGAAGGCAGTGGCCTGCAAATCAGCCTGCTTTGGCTGACATAGGGCACTGGGAGGTTTCATTTTTGTTTATTTCTGGAGAAGAAAGAACTTGAGAGTGAGAACTTTAAATGTGAAGGGGGGAAATGACAGTTCCAGGCCCTAGGTTCTAACTGCTTAACTCTCCAAAGTTTGGGCTTGAATATTTGTGTATTTAGCCATGTTGATCTAGCATGAGGTCTGCCACTTCTTGATGGAGGAATTCTCCACGAGGTCATCTGCTCATTCCACCAGATCCTCACCGGCCATGCTTCTTCAAGTGGCCACAATTATGAAGGCCAGAAAACCTTCAATAAGAGTCTGGACCTTCTCAATGGTGGCCCCCAAGTCTTGGGAACCATCTTTTGATGTGGCTACACCTGGACCCCCTTCCCGCAACAATTTTAGGAGGCTGCTGGAGACTCAGCACTTATAGGAAGTATTTAGTGACAGCCTCCCCTGATTTTTGCCCATCTCTTGCTGTTGTTCATTTATATGACCCCATCTGAGTTATGTAATTCCTGCAATTGTTTTGACTTTATATGCACCCGACCCTCAGAATAGCACCGTGCACTAATGGGGGGGATAAATAAATAAATAAATAAATAAATAAATAAATAAATAAATAAATGTTGTACAGGCTCTCCATCTTTAACATAGACAGCAGGCATGTACCATACTCTCCTCTCTGTGCTTGCAATAATTGGGTCTATATTGCATTTGGACCATGCAGGTGTGCCGGAAGTTTATTTCAGTTCACTTTGGAAAACTTTCCCAACATCTGCTAACCACACATTTGGCTGAGAGAGAATCTGAGATCTTTTTTTAAAAAAAAATGCAAATTCTGGAGAAAACAAGTTGAACAGATTTCTCTATTGCTAGGTGAAGAGCATGGAGGAGACACAAACATCAACAAACAGGAGGCAGTTTAGAAAAACCCATTAATGTTGGCATCGGTGCAGACCTGCAAAACTCTTAATAGCTAGGGAATCGGGACATCTGAAAGGCTGCCTCCTTGCAGCTGAACCTGCCCAAACATGGAGATCTTCAACCGTCTCATGTTCAGATCTCACCATCCCAAAGGATGGGTTAGATGCAGAAGAAAGACAGGGCCATCCCAAGACCAGCCATTCTCAACAGGGGCCATATGGCCATCCTGAAGGCCCTTGACATTTTTGAAAGCAGGCACAGACTGAAAAGTATTCTTCATAGTCCACCCTACTGCTTGCCACCTTATAAGGTTCATTATGAGACTTATCCCATCCTGCTTTGGCCTATATTTACATATGGGCATGAACCACTGGTTCAGAGATTCGGCATGGTTCAATACAGTACAGTTTCCCAGCTGAATAGCTGATTCACAGTTCAGTGTTAACCCCACCCCACCCCGTAGTGGATGCCCACTGAGAGGCCATGCTCAGAGGAGGCAGGGCGGGGCATGGTCAGAGAGTGGCTGCCTGCCAAAGGGGGTAGGGCACGAAACCACAGAGCAGCTGTTCAGCCAAGAAACGAACCACACCAAACCACCAGTTTGTACCCATTTGTACCTATATTTCTCTCATGAATAGAGATGGGCACGAAATAAATTGTTTTTATTTCTTTTTCATTTTTCATTTCATTACAGAACAAAATAAAAATGAAGTGCCCTTTTTTAAAAAATGAAACGAAATGAAACGAAACTGAAATTTTCATTTTCTTCTGTTTCATTGTTGATTATTATTTATTTTGACATGCACCGATCTTGGCGCTTGTCAAAATAAATAATAAAATTAAGCACCGACCTGCTGGCCCCCACGGTGCTAGACTAAAAAAATAGTGCTGACCTGGCCCGTAGGCCAGCTGGTCGGCACTGGGGGGGGAGTACCAACCCAGCCCATGAGCCAGCTGATTGGCAATGGGGGGATACACCGACCTGGCCTGAGGGCCAGCTAGTCAGCACTAGTAGGTTTTTTAAAAAGGGCTCACCAGTGGGGTTGGTTGGCTGTTAAAAACATAAAAAAGAAACAAGATGAAGAATGAAATGGGTTTTTTTTAAAAAAAATTCATTTAGTTCCAAATGAAACAAATTAAAACAAAACAAAACAAAAAATGAAACAAAACGCTATGTTGGTGTTTCATGCTCATCTCTACTCACGACGTGTTTATTGATGGCTGTGGCCTTAAAAGGGCTGAGGATAGCTGATCTATAGCATCAGCTCAGTGATGAGACGCATTCCCAAGGGAAATAGCATTCATTACATCCTTGCTCAGCTTGTTATATGGTCCAAACTGCGTTCATTCTGCCTGGCTTTTGTTTTCATAAAACAGGCTAGCAGAATTGTTTTAATTCCAATCATATTTATATTTCATTTTAGATCTCCTGACTGGCCCTGGAGGGTGAAAAACGGGGGGGGGGGGTCCATAAATATTCATTTTTTAAAAAAAGAAGATAAATAAAGCACAAAACAACAGGGATGGCTTTGCCTGGCATAATGCAGAAAGCACTGACCACACTTGAGGACAGAGGTGTATAACACTGAGACACCACCACCATCCCAAGGGTGCTGGACTTCAGTCCATGCCTTCCTTACCATATTTGCTAAGAACCTGCTGATGTGAATTGTATTCTAGCAACACAACAACAAACCCACTGAACGGGCATGTGACAAAATGTATACAGTCCATTCCATTTCAATTATTTTTATCCAAATTTCCCCAAATCCACAACTTTCTTCATATTTGGGATGAACGGAACCTAAGAGCAAACAAAGTAGAAAGTGCCCGATTTCTACAACAAGGTCATCCATGTGTTAACTCTTAAATGCCCTGGCTTCAATCCCTGCAGATTTGACCGTGTGAGCGCTGAGCGGGTGTTTTCTTGAGAGGCTGTTCCTTATTATCGACATGCCAGGCAAGTCCAACACAACCATGCAGGAATGGGTGAAAATGAAGTGCTTCGGTTTTGAAGAGTTTGCGAAGATTTGCTCCCCGCATAGTTGGTTGATACTGAGTGAACCTAAGGTCTATGAGTAGGGACCACTAGTTTTTATGTCCACCTTTTTTCACCATCTTGCCTCTGTTTTCATCCTGAATTTTTAGCTTTTAATATGCAGGTTCTACTGTTTGCTGTTGATTTCCTCATATGTCATTTTATGGAACTTTATTATTATTATTATTATTATTATTATTATTATTATTATTATTGATTTGCTGTATGTTATACTTGTTAACCGCCCTGAGTTCCTGTTCGGGAAAATCGGGCAGTATATAAATATATTAATTAATTAATTAATTAATTAATTAATTAATTAATTAATTAATTAATTAATTAATTAATTAATTTTAAAATGCAGGTATAGGAAGAAGGGCATCCGCAGAATTGCTCATCACAAAAACAGAGTGATTTAAGCATTCCTAGAAGAGCCAACTGTGCCGCTCTTTGAGTTAGATTTGTTCCTGGCTCCCGAGCCAGAGATTGAGAGTTCAATCCCCCACACACACACACACTGTGCATCCCAGGAGAAGAGCCTGCCTGTGTAGCCTTGGGCCAGCTCCACAGTCCCAGGACGCCCCTAGAAGGAAGGGAATAGGAAACCACTTATGAATATCCAATCCCTTAAAACTTCTTCAACAGATTGTGCCAAATCAGAACAGACTTTGGGGTGTACAATTATTCATTAGAGTGGAGCCTAGGGAGATGCCCACAAGAAGCCCATGGAGCCCACAACAAACCAAGGACGGAACAGCCAACGAAGGATCCTATTGCTCCTGAAAGTCTGACACATGGGCAATGTATCCCAAATTGAGGGGAAACCATCACCCCCTCCCTGAAATGCCCGCACCCATGCATATGAATGCAAAGCCAGGAGCCCTTGACACGGTTCCTCAAATAATAAGCAAAATTTGGCTGCTGATGATGCATGGGCGCTTGCCAGGAAAACTTGTGGGCAGAAGCCAAGAGGGTAGGGGGGTGGGAGCAGCCTCTCGTGGTTTCCACAATCCAGTTCTTTAGGCAAATCACAATTGGGGGGGGGCTGCGAAAGGGCTTTCAAAGGAGGAGCCTAGGGGTCAAGAGGCACAGGCCATATGCTTGTGCAGATACACTTTCTGGCACTGGCAAGGATGCAGCCACCCATGTAGATTTATCCTCTCTCTCTCTCTCTCTCTCTCTCTCTCTCTCTCTCTCTCTCTCTGCCAGCTGAGTTGCTCTGCCAGCAATAAAGAGGAGAGGAGGGGGCTTTAACAGTCAAAAAACAGGAGGGCGCAAGCAGAAAGGGAACTTGGCATGATGATGATAATAAAGAAACCTCGGAGACAAGCAGGCATTTTTCAAAACCCCCAAATCTTTAAAGGAGCTTAATTTCTGAAAGAAAACCCCTATAAAAAGCTCAAGTGCCTTTGTCAGCTGCTAAACTTTTGCAGCATTACAGCAACATATGCTCCGACATTTCGGATGAAAATAGATGTACACACACACACACACACACACACACAGAGAGAGAGAGAGAGAGAGAGAGAGAGAGAGAGAGAGACCATTCAGACATTCAGAAAAAGTCTCGCCTGTATCATCCGTCTAGTCCTCTTCTGCCGCCTGGATTATCTGGATGCGCATAAAGAATTACACAGCGGAACACGACCTTCTTCCCACCAGGTCCTTTGTACATATAAACAGTTAAAAGTCCTATCTAGAAGGTAGCACAGACATATTAACACGAGGAGAAGATGTTCCTATAGGGAATTTATGGACAGGTGAGTCTACAGAATGGACCCAGCATTAGAAGCGTACCTCTCTTACAGGTAGAATTTGGAAAATCACTTTTAAGAGGAATGAATGCAATGACACGATCCCACCCCCACCCCGCCTTTGGTGGCAGAGAGGTAACTGGTAGAGGGTGCTACAACTGCAAACGTAAGGAGAATTTTGGCATGTTATTCTTACCAGAAGTGCCCCCCCCCAAGATCTGTTCCTCGAATAAATTATTTGCTTGGACAAATTCTTAGCATACAAATCATTTTTACCCTGGGAAAGTTGTGTGCCACAAAATGCCGTGTTACAAAGTCAAAGGTGTCCTGGTTCTTGTTCAAGTCTTCATCATCATTGACATCCTTCAGTCTCGAAAGACTATGGTATCATGCCTGGAGTAGAGATCCTAAAAACAACACCTAGTGTGACTAAATAGACCAATTCGGGAATGGCAGTCTCTACCACACTGGAGGCAGATATATTCTGTTTCTTGCCCAGTCCCTAGGTTTCCTTGTTTCTGTGCCTGCCTCTTTTCCTCTGCCTGTTGGACAAATGCTTCTTCGAATTTATGTAGACCATGTCTTATAGACATTATAAAATTCGAGGGTGTTGGGCGAAATGACGTATCGAATGGAAATCAATGAAAATATAAGCATTTGCATTTGGAGAATTGTATAACCAGCAGGATAGCAGAGGCTGGGAGTTTGATTCTCCATGGTGCCTCCTTGTCAGGGGCTGGAATTGATGATCCATAAAGTCCCTTCCAGCTCTGCAGAATATTATTAAGAACAGAACAGAACAGAGGCTCAAAGAGTTATGTTTTCGTGTACATCAGTGGTTCTCAACCTGTGGGTCCCCAGATGTTCCAGGATTGCAACTCCCAGAAATCCTGGCCAGCTCAGCTAGTGATGAAGACTTCTGGCTGTTACAGTCCAGGAATATCTGGAGACCCACAGGTGGAGAACCACTGATGTACATTTTCAGTTGCATCAGAAAAGCCTTCTTCCCTTGCTGCTGCTGTGTCTTGTTTTTGCTGCCTTCAAGGACACCACCAACTAACCTAGGAGTCACAATGTGAGGCTATGGCCTACAGCTCCCATAGTATAGCCAGTACCAAGAAAGTCTGAGAACTGTAGTCCAACAGAGGTCTGGAAAGCCAAGTGTTGACCTGTTCCAGGTTGGAACGTCATGTCAGATGTAAGCTTCTAATGCAGAGGTGTCCAAACTTTGGCCCTCCAGCCATTTTGGACCACAACTCCCAGGATTCCAAGCCTGTATTGCCAATGCCAAAGGACTGTGGTAGTTGTGGTCTAAAACAGCTGGTGGACCGAAGTTTGGACACCACTGTTCCAATGTAATCCCATGCATTGTGATCCCGGACATGACCAGATCATCTTGGCAAGGAAGATGGAAGCAGCTGCCACATGAAGGAGGACACTAAACAGTGTTTTTAGAAGGTAAATGTTCCAACAGCAGCTGTGGTGGTGGTTTCCATTCATTTGTTGTTGCCCCGGTTGCAACAGGTGCTGAAAGGTGTCAAGGATCGTGTTAAATCTTGACATAATTTTTCTTAGTGGTTGCTAAAATAAGGACTAAAATAAAGCAGAGGATATATGGCAGAGATATTATGTTATCTTAAATCCATAGTTAATATTCTAGTACTACAATTAGAGCATTTGGAAATTGAGGAGGAAGGAAGGAAGGAAGGAAGGAACAAATGAACAAACGAACAAAGAAACGAATGAATGAACGAAGGAAGACATGCAGGCAGGCAGGTAGGCAGGCTGGCTGGCTTTGTACAGCAGGTGATCTTGCTAGTTTTGTATTTCCTTATACTTGTCCCTTGCTACTTTCTATGCAGGAAAAGGATACTTAGCATTTGCTCCCATCAGGTTACCACTGAACAGACTTGATTCATTTTAAACCGGGTTAAAGAAGGGAAATGTTGTTTTTGCAAGTGATTTCAAAAGATGGAGGTCATTGGGGTGGTCTATAGGTCATATCTGCATTGTGGTATTCTGTTTTGATACGATCTGCATCCCCCGCCTCCTCCCAGGATGCACCAAAGCAAGAGAGTTGGGCAGATCCCACAGAGAGGTCATCCACATGTTCATGATGTACACGGGCATTCGATTTGACCCACGGTGCACTTTTCATTCATGACACTCATTCCAGGATTGCTTAGTTTGCTCTTTTATACTCATACTCCATCTCATAAACAATTGGCTCAACTCATTCATCGAGCTTGGGGCAGGATTCATTTGGTTTACCATGTCAATATTAACCAACTGTACGTGGGTTTTCCAAAACAATCTGAAAACTGGGACATAATCATCCTTTGGTCTTCAGGAATGTCTCCATTTTGTAGGACAGTTTCCAGTGCAACTTGTGCCTACCAAAATGCACAATTTTAGGGGCAATTACATACCCCCAAATAGATGTGCCATAGAAAAATGGCACCCATCGTCTGCTTTTGGACTCTACTAGTTCCCTACTGGATACATAAATTAACTTTGAAATGCAAATAGTATTCCATTATTATCATTTATTTTGCATGTTTAGAATATGAGTAAACTACCTTTTGATCATTTAATGGGGAGTTATATATAAATGTAACAATATACTGCATAAAAAAGACTTGTATCGGGGAAAGTATGTCAAAATGTGTACATAAGAGAAATTATAGACAAAATCATATATAAAGTAGGGGTGGAAGTATATGCAAATTTCTTTTCACACTTGTATGTTTTTAAAATATTGGTTTCTTCAGTCTAGGACAGACCTGAATTTCATTCCAGTTTATTTTCTTTTTTTTTCTTTTTCTTTTTAGAACAATATCGACATTTGAACATTTCTTGCCATTCAAGATGGAAAACCCATTGGGATTTAAATAATGTGACTGTGCGGAAAACATCCATCCATCCATGCCCAAGTGTTTAAGTACTTAATATTTATAGTAGAAAGGTTAACACATAATTTTAGGGGGGGGGCTCTGAAACTTTTATATATTAAATATCTATTCATCTACTCAGGTTCTTTTTTTTTAAAAGGGGGGGTGATAGATACCCCTCAACTTTAACCATTCCATGGTAGCAGGCAGGCATTATGTGGTCTCTGTCATTCTCTCAACAGCGAAATGTGTCAAATTTGACTGCTGGGAGCGAATTTTGTTCCGTTCTTTTTGAAGGCTTTCTTAAGAACTGTGACAGTTTTAGCACCCTCCTAAGCAGTTTTCAAGTAGTATTTTAAATTTTGTAAGTGGTTTTAAGAGTTTTTAATATCTTGTATGGTGTTTTATGTGTTTTGTACGGTGCCTTGTTGTTTTGAGTATGTAGCGGAACAGCACTCTAATTTCGTTGGGCATATCTTGCATACGCATAATGACAATAAAACTCTATTCTATTCTATTCCATTCTATTCTCGCTCAGGTTGACAAGAATTTGGGGTTTTATATGAATAAGAATAATGGTTAAAAACCCAATCTGAGTGGAGGGAGAGGCAAAACTAGAAGACCTTCCTATTGCACAGAATAAATAATATCTGTGAAAAAGACATGCACTTCCTTTGTTTTTAAATGATGCACCCATGTGTCACAGAAGGTGCCGTCTCAGGAGGAAATGCCTCTGGCTTAGATGTCATCTGCCATCCGCTGCTTTGAAAAGGAGTCACATTTTTAAAAAAAGAATTGAAAATTTAGATCTGTGAAGAATTTTGCAAGAGCAATTTTCTGAGTCCATCGAAATACTTCTAAATGATTACTCAACGCAACATTGTGGGGTTCGCAATAATGCATTTTGTGTCATGATAAGACCCTGGCCCCCCAAAAAATAAAAAAATCACCTCTTTTCCAGACTGGTTCAACCTTTGGGAGCAGTCCTGTGTGTGCTTACTCAGAAGTAAACCCTATTGAGTTCATTGAGAACTGCTTTCAGATGAGGATATATAGAGTAGCCCCCCCCCCGAATTACAAATTTCTGTCTCTGATTGATCTTGGCACAAGTGCGGCTATAATCTGAAAAGACATAAGCCAACAGCTCATGACGCTACTGCTATGCACACTCTTACTCCTGAGTAAACATGCACAAGGTTGAGTGTGGCCTGAGTGTCTCGCTTTGGCTAGATCAGGTCACGTGCGGGTTAAGGAACACATGGGCAAGCTGATTGCTAAAAACTTTTCCAAAGGGTGCTATCCTAGATTTAAATCGCTTAACAAAAATCAATGCCAGAATGTCAAACAAGTTAACCAGGCTGACCTTCTAATTACACTATCATAATTCCTCTAGGAATCAGCCAAAAGGGTACAAATGCTGCATGTTTCGGTGGTAATTTCAGATGCAGAGGCAAGGTGGAAATAATTGCATCTCCAGGAGAAATTCTCCTTACGATTTGCTGATTTCCTTTGGGTGGAAGAATATTAGAAAGGGGACACCAATGATCTCTCTCTCTCTCTCTCTCTCTCTCTCTCACACACACACACACACACACACACACACACACACACACACACACACACACACACACACACACACACACACACACACACACACACACACACACAAATGCTAAGAAGGACAATTGCTTGTAATTTTAGATTTTACCCCAAAAGCAATTGAATATTAAACCAGTGCAGCAAGCAAAAAGATGGAAAAGGTCAAGAAATCCAGTTGTTGCAGATGAGGGAAGAGAGTCACCGCAACCTGCCTCATCTACTAAAACACCGTGCAGAACATTAACAAAAATAGACCTCTTTTTTAAGTCTAAAGAACAGATCTGGGAAGGGACTCATTATGAAACAGACACCCTAGGAAAATTTACTACTTTGTTTTTATGGGAGGGAATGGCACACCTCCTTCAGTCACTTGGCAGGTGCCACAACTATATCTTATACAGAAAAGGGATCCACAGAAGCTATTTTAAGCACCATGTTGTGATGCTTTAACTCCATATGAGCCGGAGCAGGAAAGAAGAACATGGGGGGGGGACTCAGGTGGAGAGAGAAATAAGGCATCTTGTCCATCACCCGGATCCGGATTCTCTCTCTGTGTTCCTCAAGAATGGAGACAGGTGCTCATCACAGGGTTACACTGTAAACAAATAGCTAGACAGCCTTCTGAGTTTTCTCCCTCCCACCAGACAACGCTAGGAAAATCCTCTGTGTGTCCCCACCCCACCCCACCCCATCTGGGAAAGAAGAAGAGAGGATGCCCAGGAAAGGAAATTATTAAAGATTCTCATAGCTTCCCACCCCCCTCCCGCAACGCATACAGCTCCCAAGCTGCCCCACCACCACCACCTCCCCACTTGCCCACCTCCCTCCCTGCCCCCCCCCAGTCCGCCCAACAAAAATGAAGATAGAGGTCAATGAATAAGTATGTGCAGGCTGGAACTTAAATCCTCAGGGGGTGACTGTAGGCTAATTAATAATTAATGCCAGAGCCCCGGTGTTTGAAATGCAGATGCGATAACTGGAGGCCCGGCAAAGCAGTTGGAAGGAAGCAGATCGGGATGCTACAGGGAATACAGCTCCCCCTCGCCGGCTGGCTCTGCAGAGCAGATCTGGGTGCAAAGAAGGGCCTATGGTTTAGATTATATTCCCCTCAGCTGTTAATTACCTGAACTCACTTTGAAGTCCTTCTCTTTTTATCCTCGGCATGAAAAGAGATTGGTTCAGCCAGGGGACTTGAAGACATGATCAAATGCTTGGGGGGGGGGTTGCGCGAGTGTGTGAGTGTGGAGGCACATGGGGATGGGGGTGGAGGGGGCGTGAGCCAAGCTTGGGGTGGGGGGAACGGGAGGCAGAAGAGAACTTCAGTTCCAAAGCAGAGATAAGAGAGGAGGAGAATCGAGGACACAACGAGACGTGCAAGAGTGGGTGTGCGTTGCACCAGGGAGATGTGTGAGAACACACAGAAAGCAACATAATAGAAGAGATGGGGGAAGAGGTTCTCTGTTTAAAAAAAAACAATTTTAATGTGAAATTATTGAACAAATAGAATGAAGGCACACATATAACAAAGGTAATCATGTGGATCCATAAGGAAACGTCCAGGATTTGCCACAAAACACTTTGGGGCTGGTTCGACTAAAGGTTTTGTTTTATGCTGGATTTTAGTGTCACATAAATATGTACTTTACTATCTTTAAATATCTGTTTCATTGTGTGTGTGTGTGTGTGTGTGTGTGTGTGTTACATGCACATCTAGACATTTAAATAAATATTGGAAAAGAAGCCTGGCTATTGCACATACAGTAATTTTCATATCAGCTTGCTTGCTTGCTTGCTTGCTTGCTTATTTATTTATTTATTTATTTATTTGTTTATTTATTTATTTGTTTGTTTGTTTGTTTGGTTGGTTGGTTGGTTGGTTGGTTGGTTGGTTGGTTGGTTGGTTGGTTGGTTGGTTAACTGGATTGCAAACTTGTTGAAAAGTGAATCTTTTCAGCATTCTCAAATCTGGGACAAGATGCAGCATGTTGTCAACAACTCCGCTTTTTCATTTTGAGATTGTGCCCCACCCCACCCCCACCCCCACCCCCACCACCCCGAAAGATGGATTCAACTCATTGGAGTCCATGCCTGGAGACTACCAAAGTGTCCCAGCCAGCACTTTCCTTTGAGGGCCATCTAGAAACTTTGTGGCTAGATTTCACAAAGTTATATTTTGGAAAGTCCATGCAAAATAACTAAAAATGCATATTGCGAATGGAACTTAGCCTTCTTAAGCGCTATCAGTCTGATGTGTCATGCTCCGCTCTTAAGCACCTGTACTCTGAAGTCAAGTTTGGTGTACACAGTGAGGTTTTTGTGCCAAATCAATATATCTGGGATACTGTTCTTTTAGTCTGAAACCAGACCTTGGCAGCCTTTGAGGAAATACAACTCCCATGGTCCCCAGCAAACACGATAGAGGGGACCCTCGGTCATCAAATCTATATCTCTTTGTGGCCTTTTAAGTGAAATTTAAAGAAACATTGATCAGAAACAACCATTCACTCTGCTGGCCTCCAAAGGGGGAAAGTGTTCTGAACAACCACTGTTTTGTTGATATAAGAGGAGAGGGGTGATGTTGAAAGAATAATGAAGACTAAAAACACCAGGATAAGCAAGGGGTAGGTTGCTTTTGTTTTTTCTGTTTGGACACACAGAGATGCATGCACACACAGACTCAGACACATAGACACACAGACACACAGACACACAGACACAGACACAGACAGACACAGACACAGACACACACACACACACACACACTGCAGGTAAACATAAAAATGTGAGCAGTAACCAGCAAAAAGAGTTGAATAATGGGTGATGAGCAAAAGAAGTTGAAAACCCAATGTTTGGTTTGGGAGGAGAGGGTAGTTACAAGCCATTGTGATGCTACTATAAAAGAAGTGATGGCTTGTTTTTCAAAGGCATCTCAACAGTTTGCTCTCCTTTTCTAAAAAATGAACAATCTGAGCACTGTTAAGTAGCTGATCCGTA
Source organism: Phrynocephalus forsythii (assembly GCA_029282475.1). Classification (NCBI taxonomy): domain Eukaryota; kingdom Metazoa; phylum Chordata; class Lepidosauria; order Squamata; family Agamidae; genus Phrynocephalus; species Phrynocephalus forsythii. The sequence goes on along the minus strand of JAPFRF010000015.1, from coordinate 7,944,056 downwards.
GCAGAGAACACACTGTCTTAATGTTCACCTTGTTGTCACCTCAGCACTCACAAAAGAGCAGAAAATGACAAAACAGCTCATTCTTTCAGCGTTGTAATAGTCCCCCACTATGAAGTGTGTACCTCCACATAACAGTGCATGTAACTTTACAATTAGAACACGAAAGAAGCACAGTCAGTTATTAAGTTACACTTTTAATGTAACATGTTTATGCTGTTTGTATAAACATACACAGTACATATACAGACAAGTTTGTAAGTAATTCATTATTTTTATCTACTAACTTCCACACTCTACCCTAGAGCTAAGTAGTGTGTTGTTTTAACCTACCTGCCCATGCACCCCAGCTCACAGACACGAAACACTCATTGTACATGCCAAACCTTAAGAAAGAAGATAAAGAGAACAGTAATGGTAGGGCAGTTACATTAATCTCTTTTTCAAGGAAAGTGAAGAATAGTTTCCAAAGTGTGGCTTTTACTATGTATGGAGTAGGCAATGCCCAATGTTCAATCTGGGTTCAGAAAATGAAGAGGCACTAGAGATCATATTGCAAACGTACGTTGGCTACTGCAGTACACCCAAAATTGCCAAAGAGAACACACACACACACAGCTTTATAGACTACAGCAGATCCTACAACTGCATGGATGATTATAAATTGTGGATTGTTCTAAATGAATTGATTGTCCCTCAGCAGTTGGTAGTTATTGTGTGCAACGTATACCCTGAACAGGAAGCTACTGTTAGAAAATATGGAGGAACAATGGTTTTCCAGAAGCACACTATGATCCAAGAGACTATTTAACCTCCCCTATCTATTCAATCTATGCATGGCACATATAATATGGAAAATTGGATTTGATTAATGTGAAGGCAGCTAGACAGTGAAGAAAGGTGACACAGGGATGGTGGGATTGATCCATTTGAAATGTGGTGCTGAAGAGCTTTATAGATAACATGGGCCATCAGAAGAACTTAGAAGGGGATTCTAGGTCAAACCAAGCCCAAACCCTCCCTAGAAACAAAAGTGGCTAAACCAAAGGCAGCATACTGTTGGCACGTCACAAGGAGACAATATTCATGGGAAAAGTCAATTGCACCAGGAAACGTTGAAGGCAACAAGAAAAGGGAATGGTCAAATGGACTGACTGAATACAGGAAGCCAGGACACAGGGTTTGCATGTCTTTGTTGGCAATAGGACTTTTTGAAGGTCACTCATGTGTAAGGTCACCACACATCAGAAGCAATTCAAGAGCACATTTAACTATAACAAGAGTTTTTAACTAGGGGTGCGTATGTAGGAATAGTTTATGAGACCTGCACAACGTCTTACCATATGGTGACCAGGAGACCCATGTGCCTGCTCAGCCTGTTAACCTGGATGCTAGCTGCTGTCTGGCATGTCCCTTGAGATGATCGTTCATCTTTAGCAAAGACGTGAGCACCACAGCCTTTCAATAGAGAGGATGACCCTCCGTCAAAGATGCTACTAGCTGGAAGATGCAAAGCCTGTTAGAAGAAGATTTCTACTGGAATCTGAGCAGTCAAACCCAACTAGCCCAGTCTCTTGATCAACCAGGAGCCAACCAAAGGCCTTCAGGGAATCTGTTAAATCCCACATAACCAATTATCCCATCAGGATGGTCCCAACACTTTACATTCAATTACATTACCCTAAATAACTAAAGGAGGTACACCATGACTTTTTAAATATTGAAGATGGATTCCCAAACAGTTGAGATTGGCAGGTATCCCGATACAAAGGGTTGCCTCCAAAGCACAGGGTGCTGGGGGCAGCAGCAGACTGCTGCTAATTCAAGACTGCCCTTTTGTGTTTCGGAGTGTGAGAGACTTGGCATCATTGCACATGACTTGGATGCATGAAAGGAAAGCCTTTAACTAGGGGCAGTACAGTCTACTGGCCCTTGCTTCCCCAAAAGACATGATCCAGGATTCAGGTCCAAATCAAACTCCACATAATGGTACCCCAGGATCAACCTAGAAGATGTGGTTTCCCACAGGAATCAATCAGATGCTTTTGCAAAACCCATAAGCGGTGCCCGGGTACAGCAATCCTCTCCTGCCGCTGATCTTCCATATGTCGCACATGGGTAGGTGTCTAGCTTGGTGTCTCAGCCAATGGAACTCCACAGGTTCTGGGGCTGATTTGCTACACCCAGAAAATGAATGCAAATGTACAATAGTTACAAACACAATGTAAATAGGAGTCTTCCCCTCCCCACACACAGAGAGATCTTCAGCTCCTTCGATTACAACAACACCAGCCCTGGGAGTTTTTGGGAATGAGAAGTGACAATTTTATCTCTTGAATTATTTTTTTACAGGAGCCAGCTATATCCAAAACAGCCATGGGAGACACCACAGGCTGCATGTTAATTTATTTATTTATTTATTTATTTATTTATTTATTGCATTTTTATACTGCACCGATTTCCCAGAAGGGACTCTGGGCAGTTTGCATAAATGCAAATAAGAAACAAAGAACAATGCAAATTAAATAAATAACAGAATAAATAAGTAAAATAAGCAAATAAACACATAATGCATGCAAGAATCTGGCAAGAGGCAAAAATAAAATAGGGGGAAAACCCTTAAAATACTTTAAAAAGGAGGGGGACCAATAAACAGGAAAACACAACACAATAAATTACCGATCGCCCTACGCCTCCTCAAAAAGCCAGGTCTTTAATGCTTTTTTAAAGACTAGGAGGGACTCCATTTGGCAGATTTCACATGGAAGTTTATTCCATGCAGCAAGGCCAGCCACCGAGAAGGCCCGATTATGGGTAAAAACCCTACGGGTCTCCTGCGGGGTGGCCACACAAAGTGAAGACACCCAGGATGCTCTGGTGGGCCAGGCTGACGCTGGCCTTATTGACCCCCATTGCAGAAAACCCATCTTCTCCCACTCAAGTCTGACACTCGCCTGCCTTTGTTTTGATTTTTCTCCCTGCCCTGATTTAAACTTGCTGTGACCTCATGTCTGCCCACTTTGCACCATTGCACCATTCCAGGTGATGGTGGTAAGCTTCTTTGAAGCCCAACAATGAGATGATGCCTTTTGAGACAAGTTAGCGCAGAGGAACTGCATCACAAACAAGGGACAGGCCAGCCTGACCCACCAGACGTTGGCCTTAGAAAGCACAGATAATCTGAGGAATTATTGGGCATTGGAAGCCAGGGACACCTGCAAGTCTACAGTTGCCCACTCTTGCTTTAAAAATGTTTGGGAACCCGTTGACTTGGAAGTTGGCTGTCACCCACCCCTTTTAGATTGGCTTTTGGACTTCTGTGTGATTTCCACCACTGCTTAGTGCAATCAGGCTGAAGGACAAGGATGATAGAGGCTATTTTTTAAGAGGCGACCCTTCCACATGTGAAATATGCCTCCTGATGCAAAACATCTTTTTAAAAAAGGAGAAGGAACTCAAAAGGTCCGCTTTGGTTCTCCTGGAAGGATATTGTACCAAGTAGAGTTGGCCCGAAACGAACAATTTTTCATTTCCGATTTTGTTTTTTCATTTCATTATGCAACGAAATGACAAATGAATTTTGTCTCCAAAATGAAACCAAACGAACAGAAACACCAGAAATTTTGTTGTGTGTTTTGTTTCTGTTACTGCAATACATTAAACTGCTTTAAATGCTAAAAAAAATCACAAAAAATGTTGAAATAAATGGTAACGAAACGGTAACGAAATGAACGAAAGCAAAAATGATTTTTGCAAAAATTCACGAAAAATGAAAACAGACCGAAAGGGACCCTCCAGATGACAAACGACAAACAAAATGTCATTTTTTTTATTCGTGCCCATCTCTAGTACCAAGCACTTGTTGGTTCTTCATGGGGATTCATTGGCAGATGACTCTATTAAATGGTTTTTTTCTATTGCCCTTGTGAAAATGTTTTACTACACAGAGGTTTTCTTAGGAGTTGCCTTTCTGGACACTCTCATCCTTAAGAACAGCTTATAAAACCTCTTAATAAATAAGGGAAACAAGTATGCAGCAAGAGGTAGCTCCGCTTTAACAACAATGTATAATAATTTATTCATTCCAGCATGAAAGGGAGCCCCATTCCAACCAAAATATCTTTGCAGATTTATTCATAGCAAGAAAACAGAAAAGGAGGAAGGATCCTAAATGGGGTACTTCCTAAATTTTCAAAATCCCAGTTATTGACTCCATGGGGGAAGCAGCTTTACTACCCTCCATTCCTTCTGTAAATGAAGTCAAGCACACAAGGAGTCCATGGTCAGTGCAGGCACTCAGCTTTCTTCTTTCTGCTCTCCCCCCTTCGAGGAATGGAAACCTGGACAACACCAAACTGGGTTGATTATTTTCACAAAAGTTGCCCTCAGGGGCCAGAGCTGAGCTCTAGCAAAAAAAAAAAAAATCCTTATTTTGCCAAGAGCAAATTTTGCTTTGCTGAGTTTATAACCACCACCACCACCCAAACAGGGTTAATGATGGACAAGCCACCCCCTAGCTGAACGGTAGCCTGGCCAAATGCCAACTCACACACACACACACACTGCCTGTTGGCTGGAAGCAATGACCTCCAGCGAGCTGTAAAAAGGTTTGAAAAGAGAGCATACCGGAGCGGAACTGGATTTGTGTGGTTTTGTTTACCTGACAGCATGAGGTGACATGAGAGTAGAATGGACTGCTTCATAACGTTGTGGCCGGAGAGGGAAATTTTGAAGTAGAATTCAACCTGGACTCTGAATTCTTGCTGAGGCAGATCTTGACTGCAGTCCAAGAGCTTGTGGAGTGTGGGTTTTGGACTACAAGTCCCAGAATACCTCAGCTAAACAGGAAACAGATTCTGTGGCTTGTTGGTCCAAATTTTCTCACCCTTGTGCAAGTGAGTAAGTGTGTGTGTGTGTGTGTGTGGTTACAGTGACTCTTTATGACCCCATGTCCAGGTAAAGGTAGATATAGCAACACTTCCATGAGATAAGAATGTAACACTGAAATGAGTGTGAAATCATTTGTGAGATCTATGTTAATAAAAGAAGTAATTTTCTTTTGTCCTCAGGTTAGTCAGGCTGTGTGACATCTCCTCATTTTTCGTCCATGGATCTCACTGAGTTTTCGCAAGATTTTAAAAAATATGACTCGACTGAAATTTGTCATTTGAAGCATTTTTAACAACAAAACCAGTTAAATGTTCTTTACTAGACAATTAAAATGGATGAACAGGAGGTTTAGTAGTACATCAGCATGCAGAGACAGACAGACAGACAGAGAGAGAGAGAGAGAGAGAGAGAGAGAGAGAAAGAAAGAAAGAAAGAAAGAAAGAAAGAAAGAAAGAAAGAAAGAAAGAAAGAAAGAAAGAAAGAAAGAAAGAAAGAAAGAAAGAAAGAGGGGGAGAGGAGAGAGGAGAGAGGGGAGAGGGGAGAGGGGAGAGAGAGGAGAGAGAGGAGAGAGGAGAGAGAGAGGAGAGGGGGAGAGGGGAGAAAGAAAGAAAGAGAAGAGAGAGGGAGGGAGAGGGAGGAGAGAAGAGAGAGAGAGAGAGAGAGAGAGAGAGAGGAGAGAAAGAGAGAGAGAGAGAGAGAGGAGAGAGAGAGAGAAGAGGGGAGAGAGAGAGAGAGAGAGAGAGAGAGAGAGGAGAGAGGGGAGAGAAAGAAAGAGAGGGAGAGAGAGATTGAGAGAGAGAGAGGGGAGGGAGGAGAGAGATCACTAGTAGTTTTGGCATCCAGAGTAAGTGATACCATCATTTTCTACCCACTTTGTCCTGAGACATGGGACGTCTATTTGTGAAGAACAATGATGAGACTGCAATGTCCCGCAAAAGAAAGAAAAGATTTATATCCACACCTCTGAATTAGACAGGTGGGGGGTATTTTTCTGTCACTCCAAAGGAGGCAGGCTGGAAATCATCTGTGAGAGGTAGGACCTTCTTTGCGGTGGCCCCGACTCAGAGGAACCAGCTCCCAGTGGAGCTCCCCTTGCTCCCAGCCAAGGAACGTGCAGCTATTCTCTTGGGCCAGTCTCTGTGCTCTCTGCAGAGCAAAAGGGATGCGCCAAGACTTAGGAACTCTGCAACGTGTGCTGCGGCTATTCCCCAGCCCTAGACTTCAGGATCAAACCTCAACTCTCCCGTTGCAATCTGCTTTTTTAAGAGCTCAGAGCCAGACTGATCGGAGAATGCGGCCACTCTAGGTCAAAGAGACACAGATCAGGCAAACCCTGTTGTTTTTCTCCCTGGCATGTGGGGATAGATGGATATTAAGCATCTCAGAGCGGCGTTGGGTTGGTGTGGTGGTGGATTATTTGCTTTCTTCCTTTCCAAAATAAAGCAAGAGGTGCTGTACGCCTCTCTCCAATGCAGGGGTGTTTTATGCTTCGCGTGGAGCGCAGGGAGAGAGAGATACCTGCCCCCGTGAATTTTCCCAGCAGAAAAAAAAAGCTGTCAAGCAAATGGGAGGCGCCGTTAGAAAAGGGGGGAGGTGGAGGTGGGGGAGAAGCGGAGGGACTGGATTTGCATTCCTTCTGGTATCGGCACGTGTTTACATGACCTTTAAAACAGAATTAAAGCTGTATCATCAGCAGCTGGAGGCGAACCCGCCTTACAGAGGCAATCAAATCAGAAGGCTAAGCCAACTATAAAACAGAAATGAAACGCGGTGTGTGTGTGTGTGTGTGTGTGTGTGTGTGTGTGTGTGTGTGTGTGTGTGTGTGTGTGTGTGTGTGTGTGTGTGTGTGTGTAGTCTCCTGACCCTATGTCCATGGAGTTTTCTTGGCAGGAATACTGGAGTGGTTTGCCAGTTCCTAATTCCCTGGTGGTCTGCCATCCAAGTACTAGCCAGGGCTGACCCTGCTTAGCTTCCAAAATCAGGTGAGATCAGATGTGCTTAGGGCATCTAGGCAGCTGCTTAGGGCAGTGGGGTCCAAACTTTGGCCCTCCAGATGTTTTGGACCACAACTCCCACAGTCCTTTGTCGTTGGCAATACGGGCTTGGAATTCTGGGAGTTGTGGTCCAAAACATCTGGAGGGCCAAAGTTTGAGCAGCCATGGCTTAGGGCATAGCGGAGAGGAGCCACCTAATTGGCCAGGTGGGCTTGCAAATTGCAAGCGGATTTCTCAAGTGGAGAAGCATTAGGGTTGGGGAGGAGGAAGGTGGGGGTGGAGAGGCGAGGAAAAGGATGGCGAAGGTTAAGTTAAGAGAGAGAGAGAGAGAGAGAGAGAGAAACCTTGGGGATTCAGGTTTCCAAGCCCCCCAAATAGTCCCCTCCAGAATGGGGGAGGCAGTGTGGCATAGCGGTTAGTTAGAACTTCCGACAAATTTTACAAAAGCTTGGGCCGCCTGCGCCCGGTTGGGCGGTGGAAATTCAGGGAGGCCGGTGGGAAGCTGGGCGGTTTTAGGTCTTTGTCTGAGGAGCCAGAGTTTGGGGGGGTTCGAATCCCTACTGAGCCTCCTAGGAGAAGCGCCAGCCGCAGGGTCCCAGTGCAATCCCGGAAGAAGGGAATGGGAAACCGCTCCCTGAGAATTCTCCCCATGGAAAACCCTGAAAAGAGTCTCCAGAAGTCAGAATCGACTTAAAGGCACATGACGAGGGCGGTGGTGGAAGTGGTAAATTTCTCTGTCCCTGGAGAAACTGCTGCCAGCCGATGGCACCGAACAACCACGCGGGGCCAATTAAGATGGCTAGTTCACGCTATTTTGTACTTGCCCGAAAGGACCGGGATTCCTAGAATCACCAGGCTTTTATCCCTTCCAGCTGTTTCCAGAAGGGATATTAGGCGACGCGCCAGTCGTGGCCCTTGTCCTGAAGATGCATCAAGGTTTGATCTGGAGACACACTGACTAAGCCTTATTTCCAAACGTTTGTCCGCACTTGTGTTTCTTCCGTCTCCGTTGAGGGAATCGGGTTTCACGCTGATCTGGGAAACAAACGTGAACCTATAGGACTCCAGTGCGGGTTCACACGTACCTGCCCATGGCAAACCGCCTCCATTTATGAATTGGGAGGGGAGACTCGTCTCGCTTAAATTCAAAGGCAACCTTCCTCTCTCTTTCTTTTTTTTAGCGTCGATTCATCTGCTAGGGGTGGGTGGGGCAATGTGCAGCCTGCATACTGGAATTAAAAACTGTAAACCCCCAGAGACTACTTGAAGTGGTATGGGACGGTATATCAGCAGAACACTTTGCTTTTGGGGCATTAAGAGCGAACTCGGAGGCAAAGGGGGGTTGCACGGTGGGGATGGGCAGCCTTCTTACGTGTCAGGCCTTCTCAAAAGTGGGTCCTGTTTTAATGAAACGGCGGCCAGACCTGTCCAGGAAAATGAATGAATGAATGAATGAATGAATGAATGAATGGGTGGGTGGGTGGGTGGGTAGGTGGGTGGATGAGAACAGGGGTGAGGGCATCTTGGTACCCAAACCACAGTCCTAATCCGAGGGCTGGCTCTCATCCTAAATAAGGAAAAGTTGGGGAATTCAAGAATAGAAAACGGGGAGAAGAAGCAGACCATGCACGGAGGAGAAGGACCTCATCGGCTCTTCCTAAAAAGTGGATTTGTTATGTAAGGCATCCTGGTAGAAGGCTTGTTTTTAACTTTGAATATAGTCTTTCGGGGATGTAAGCCGCCTTGAGTCCTTTTTGAAGAGGTAGACCTTAAAAAGAGACCCCAGGTGGCCAGGAAGACGGTTCATTATAAGGCCGCTTTAAGCCGTTCCCAAGGTTCTGCTCTTAAGCCGATTTCTCCGGCAGGATCCGTCCGTGTGGCTCGGGCTGCCCGGTCGGAGCCCCGTGACTCGGAAGGAAAGCCTGGCCGATTTAAACCGAGCTTAATGTCCTTAAGGCGGGCCAGGAATCCGGCAAAGTGAATCCTACGGGACAGGTCCCCATGGAAGCCAAACCTGTCTGTCGCGTCTACCTTAAGTAAAAATTAAGGATGTCACCAAAGCCGCCGAATTTGGGCCCCTCGTCAATCCTGCTTCTCTTTCGCTGATTAATCGGCCCTCTCCTTTGCCACGGCGGCTCCCTTTGCATCTGCCAAAATCGAGATGCGAATCGAGCGAGAGCTCACCGTGGGTCGTTGGATTACAAGTCCCATCCTCCCTCCCTCACCACCCCTGGAGGGTCAGCTGACCCACCCGCGCTCCGGATCTTGTTTTGAAGCCTCCTGGGGACAGAGACTTTTTAAGTGAGGAGAGCGAGTCTGGGACCAGAGCCTCCCCCCCCCGCCGCCCCCAACCACGTCCCTTTGAACTCAACGGGACGGACGGACAGCTGAGAAGACTCCCCCCAGATTATGCTGAAGAGGGTTCAAGTACCATGATCTGAACTTTATTTATTTATTTATTTATTTATTTATTTATTTATTTATTTATTTATTTATTTATTGGACCGGGAGTGGGCTGCCTGGGACAATAAGGGAGTCGTCCTAAAAGTGTTTCTCTTGAAATCATCTGTGGTGATAAAGACAGACGCGCGGGTCTTCTGTACTCCTTGCCTATCCCAGTTATTCCCTGAAACTCCGTGAAATGGTGAAAGGAAGAGAGGAGATTTTTTTTCTCTTTAAAATTGGGGGAGCAAAATAAAATGAAGACTCCGCCTTTCTCCCTCCCCCACTTAAAATTTCCCATCCATCCCAATAAGTCTTCCTAAAAGGAAAATTTGAAACAAAATCCTTCTGGAAGACAACGTGGAAAGATCCCCCAAGGGAAAACGGGTTCCCATCCATCCCTAGAAGTCTTCCTAAAAGGAAATTTCGCTGTTCAAAACAGCTTCATCGGCCAGAGATGGCTGTTTGGAGACAAACATGGAAAGATCCAGTAGCCATGACTCAACTCCCAGTTAAACGAACCTGGATGACTGAGAATCTTCACAGACAAGGCGCTCTTATAGGCGAGATTTCCTACCCGTTTGCTTGATACAAACCTGCTCCTAAATCAGTGCCATTGATTCCCCTCAACCCCCAGGGGGTTACTCCCAGGAAATTGGCTATGATGGCCTAAAGATGGATTATAATCCTTGTGTGTGGTCAAGTCCGTTCTGGCCTCTGGCGACCCTTTCCAGGTTTACCCTTCCCTTCTTCTGGGACTAGGCAGCCCGCCCAAGGTCACCCTGGCTGGCTGGGCTCCCAGGAGGCACAGCAGGGGATGGAACTACAGATCAGGGTACTCCAACCCACTGACCTGTCCAGCCAAGCAGAAGCAGATAGCCAAAGGGAAGGAGGTTAGACAACTTCAAACTCCCATTCTTGTCTGGTATTTACTCAGAGGGGGGGGACCCATTGGGTTGAACGGGGTCCTCCTAAAGAAATATATATTGGCGAACACTTGTAAGCCTATAGTTGTGAAATCAGCCTCTCAACAAGGAGATCCTATACAATTTATCTGCATCTAGTAGACCCATAT